>OX388306.1:8817124-9545124 GCA_947579605.1 Athripsodes cinereus | reverse complement strand
AACCATCAGTACTATCACCCATCACGGTGTCTCCCAAAAGACACTCATAATGGGTGACTGGTGGCATATCTCATTGTAGATATAAAATGCCTTAGCATTATTAATTTTAGTGCATTGATATAATAATTTTGAAACATGTTTTAACATGTGCTTACTTATCTCATTGATATCGTTGACAGCCACAAATTTGGAGAAAATTGCGTATTTACTGTTGTATGCTAAGTAACCGTTCTAATTTCGATTCGTTTGAAATATTATATTTCATGCTAACATTTATATTCATCATAAATATACATAATCGATACGGTTTCGCGATAACGTGACATGACTTACAGTAGGTATTAATTTAATTAAAATCGAAAAAAATGCGTGTTCCGAATATAAGGCAATAAAATCAAATATGGTACGTATGAGGTTATAAAATTAACCACGCGATTTATATGCCGACTATAAATGCAAAAAGTAGAATTTTGAACTTTCAATATCAATTTTTTTTTGCTGACTTTCTTGTTGATGTTTTGTATTTATGTAGGGAAATTGTTTGTATTACTTGTACACGAGTCATTGTAATAAAAGGATTTTATCCCGTTGAATGTATAAATAAATAAAATGATAAGCTGATCGCATAACAGAAGAGAATAACGAGATTTAGTATAATATATTTGATCGATATAAATATCGCAGTTACATGATTAAAATCTTTGATTTGAATATATGGAATAATTATTAAGTTTTTTTTATACAGAGAAAAGCAAAATCCATGAGTAAATATTATCTCTATTACATGATTACTTGAACTTTCTATTTTTTTCTCATATGATGGGACAACGCTCATTGGTTATTTTGAAACCAATACTAAAGTTTTGTCAAAACGAGTATATGAGAGATTCTATTAGTGCAATAAAAATAAATTGAGCTCGAGTAATACAAGTTACTTGTAAAGAAGAACTTTTATTTTTATAAGGGGAATATTGTTGGTGAAAATCTAATACCACATGATATCAATACAAAACCCTGAATAAAGGGGATAAGTTAACGGCAGTCAGAATAAATAATTATATTTGTCACCTCGAGAATGAAAACCTGAGAATCAAATTAATTTTTCCGATTAATTATTTATTCATCGTTGTCGAGCTTAAAGTCGCCATTTATAAGAGCAAATTGATTACATCAAACTAATTTTGTTATTAAACGTTATGAGTTCTGCCACCTTTTGTATTAAATATTGGTACGGCCGGCAGATTTATTGCCACGGAGAACTTATTCAGAATCTATTAGATCTGCGATCTACTTAAGACGTATTATCAATCTTGGGTTAGAAACGCGAAAATTGTAATTTTGTATGTACTTACTCTTCCGACAAAGAATCTTCGGTAGCATTTGGCAGTATCATCAGTCTCAAACTTGGCTCTCCATTGTGTGCGGGGGGGAAGGGCGGGTGCTCCTTCGTGCTCGGCTCCGTCGGCCCAATATCCTCCAGCTACAGGTAATACGATCATAGGATAAGGACCTGGAAGTAAAAACAAATGAAGAATGAAAACACTGAAAGTTAATACCTACTCTAATATTTCTAATTCTAGGGCTTGGATAAAAATGTCAGTATTAAAAATACCCAAATTTCTATCGACCAAAATATTGTTTCGTGGTGTTTTTTCTATGCTGAAAAAATATGTATCTCAATTGGTACAAAAATATAAGGAGGAAGCTTGTGTGTTTTCACGTTGTTTTTGAGAGGGGCGTTGAAGGCGATTATATTCATTAAATGTAGTTATATTCAGCAGTATATTTCAAGGAAAGGAAAAGACGGGATCGCTAGACTACTTTGGTAATTTCATTGAAATGTGGACATATGTCACTATTATTTAAATCCTTGTTAGACATGGTGCTTGTATTTGGTGTACTAAGATTAACAATATGTACCTATATACCTACATAGAAAATATCCATTCTTCAGATCTCAGTACACGGCTATATTATAAAAATATACATAACAAAGCAGGCAAGTACACAATTAGTGTTTTATCTCTCTCTAGTTTGTACTAGTAAATGTGTATTACATTACTAAATCATATGTACAAAAACAGTGTATTTTCTTAAAAATGCTTTTCTGGCGTTCTTTAAAAAATATGTAAAAATAATAGGAACAACCCTTTTGCGTCCAACGTTTCAATTTAGATAGAGAGAGCATTCGAAGTTTTTTTTTGTATATTGTTCATATTCCATAGATTTTCATATGTTATTTTTTTATTATTAGAATAAAAACATGAATGCAAGAAAAGAATGTCCAGAGGATGGGTAGCACCAGAACCCCAAAGATTGTTGGGGTTCCTGATGGACGACGACTACCTGATGGACGACGCCTACCCGGAAGACCCCCTAAACGATGGAAGGACAGCTGGGCATCCACATCGCAAGAGGACCCTCCTGTATGAACAGACCTCTGGGTCTAATAAAAGATTAAGAAGAAGAAGAAGAAGAAAAGAATGCGAGTCTTACAATATGTTTCACATAGAATACCCGTGTTTGTATCAAAGTGAGCTACACTTATTTTAAGCAGCGTAATATTAAACCGTATATGTATTATTTTAAGCATAACTTAATAGGAGCCGTGAACATAATGCTCGTGATAGAGCATAAGTAGTAAGTAAGTATGAGCACACAATATTCGCTTGTAAATATAATATTTTCTCGCTCGGAGGCACTTTACCTACAATAATACAACCACCGACCGTCTTGTATTACCATACCATTATGCACCACATGCAGTAACAACTGGTAACTGGTAAGATTTTGTTCACTTCGCATTATAATACTAGGCACATTTTTAATTATTCCATACTTCCCAGACGTTACAGACACAATACACTGTAATTTAAATACTAAATCACAACAAAGGAAACGGTGAAAATTCTGGAGTCAAATGTTTGAATGAATTGCATTTGCGCTGATTTAAAAATTGATAAGAAAAAACAGTGAATCACTTTTCAAAAACTGTACGCATTTACTACATTGCATAATTTTTTTTTTTTTTAAAGTAGGTATTGATGTTTCGAAAATTAATACCACAGATATATTTTTTCCCAACAAGTTCGTAAATTCATACTTCAAAAAATATTTTGGGCATATTCATTTTACTGGCTCGATTACATTGGTATCGACCTAGTATCAAAAGTACAATAGTAATATTTTAATAATACAATATACATATTGTAATGAACAATCTACTAGCCAGTAATTCATTATTTATTCGCAAATAACGGATGTATGTAATAGTGCATAGTGTATCATAATAAGGCATAATGTTATCGTAAAACCTCCCAGACGCTAACTATACCTATACCTTATTAATATTATGTACCTTTATTACTATTACTTCCATTTTGAAATTACTTTAATACAATGAAAAATGTTATGATTACGAATCTTGCTATTTAGTAAACTTTCATACACATTTTTAGTACATTTCATGAAAATTTTAATAACGTTGTTTACAAATAAAATATTTATAATGCTTTGAGCCTAAAGCCCTAAAGTAAAGAGATCAGACATATAAACATACGATCTTACTAAAATATTATAATATGTGAGATTTGGTAATAAGCTCAAGACTAGTCACTCAATTAGTTTAAAAACATCTTTCTTTTAAACAGTCGAACGAACATTATTCGATTTGTAAGAGATTTTTTTTTTATTATTCTTGTGACCCTATTAAGAAATGTGAAAAACGTGAAAGTGTAAGCAATTGTTATGTTATTGCAAAATACACATTGAGCATAATATATTATGTGACATCACCACTAATGTGTAACCGAAGAAGAATAGGATGTAGTCGAGAATGCTAATTATTATCATCGACAGTATTGACTTGACAGCAGTGACATAATTAGCCCGTTGCATACGTGGAATACACAATCGTACATTGCATCAACGAATTTTCAAAGGAGAATATATCCTTGGTTACTTAAAATGTACCATTTACAGATATGAAATTATATTTAAAATTTTGCTAAATATTAAAACAAAAATTTGACTTTGATATAGGTATCTACCTAAAGATGTATAGTAAAAATCGTAATGCGCAAAATGACGAATTTTTATTTCATATTTCATAAAACCCGACAAATGCAAGTAATTCAACGAAAACACTTGATAATTTGTAACTTTTTCTGAATTTTAATGAAAAGAAGAAAGAAAGAACATTTAACGTTTTGACATTTATTAAGGATCCAATTCTTAAAATCGTTTATTTCGTATGAATTATAAGGTAATATCCATTTTAATACTTCAAAGAAAAAGAACAATATTAAACTATGAGACACTTTTCTGAGGTCTATGTCGTAACAATAATCTTCTAGTTGTATATATTAGATTCCTTAATTAAGAACATTAGATAAGGAAAGAGATCGGCTCCAGAAATAAATAGCTGATGATAATTATTACCCTAACGCCTGTAAAATGTAGGCAAAAGCGCGTCTAGAAAAGGCAAATGGAAGAGGCCTACATACGGTCATAGAGAGATGGACGAGGAAGAAGTACAAAATGTATAAGTTTAGTATTTATTTAGTGTTTCAAGTAAAACACTGACCCCCATTTTTAATTTTTAAACCACTAAGTATTTGTTTCGTGATTCATGTAGGAATGATGTGATTATATTACATATATTATGTATTGTAATAAATGACAATATTATATGTATTGCTTCAACGGAGTCTCGTGTGAAAGTTACCTGTATATATAAATGATGATGATATCACTTGTCCCCTACCTACTCAATGCGCTTCTATAACTAGATACACTACATACATATAATGCAAACTATGATAATATCATTACGCGACGCCTGTATTAGTATGTTAGCACTAGTATTTAAAATGAAAAATAATTACAACGTGTATAATAGACATATAAGAGACGGTAAACTGTTTTTTTTTATTGAATTCATTTATACTTTCCTTTCCATTTTCCAGAAAAGAATTTAATATAAATTTTCCCCGAATTTCCAGAAGGCTTCTGTACGGGACATATTATTTTATTCATTTACATATATCCTTACTATTTTAACATCTTTAATTTAGATTTAAAGGGTTCCCTTCTTAAAAAATCGGTACAACAAAGCAACTCAATAATCTTTTTCTATATTACTACATAATAATAATAACTAAATACATTTTGAATGGTCATCCGCAAAACAAATTGCATAAATTTATCTAAAGATTAATTGATACATCTACTGTAATATTGATAGGATTGGCTAGAAATAATACCGACAGTTTATAATATAATAATAAAAAATTATCTACCAGTGGTGTGTTTTCCATGCATACCGAAAAGCAGGGACTTACCAGAGATTTCCAAGCCTAAAAATAATTTAATGATTATAAAATTACGTGCACTTATCAATCCAATTATTTTAATTTCGTGCGCATCGTGAAGTGAATTCGACGCGATGTCTTCAGAAGAATCAAACAAACCACACATTTCGCATTTTTATGAGGTTTATTTTTTTCCTCGCTCAAGTCCATTTAGCGCATAGTATTCGACCGGCGCTTTATATTGTTTATTTCAATAAATTGGTTGAGGTACATACCTTTATGCGAAGTAGTCAATAAAAATAAGCATGACTTAACACAATATTTTAATGATAAGTGATGAATAAGGCTCTCATTCGATTATCAAAATTTAACATCGTTGATAGCGCTCAGTTCTTGGATGGGTGACATTATACAGAATTATAGTTAATTTTTTGGATGTTTCTTTTTTAAAAAACAACTTGTAAAGTGAAATGGAACCGTTGTTTTCACATTATGTAGTAACTATGTATTGAGCGTGGGCCTATTTAGTAAAAAAAGCCTTAGACACGCCACTGAAATCTACTCATAGTGTAGGCCCGTAATCAAACATTACAATACATATTACTATGCTAACGTAGCGAATCACAGATTTAATACGTACCTACGTGGTGTCTTTAAAGTGCAGTACGAATACGTACGTGGGTTGCAGTAATGAACATGTGCATTATGCACGCGTAACATGACAACAACAATGGGACATACTCGGAATGATAATAATGTATATTCGTACCTAGACATAGACGACAGCTTAGGTACACTTCACAGCTTAATAGTACCTTTACCATCCTATTTTATCTACTTACATACTATACCGTGTCTAGCGCCGCGTCCGACAACACCTCACTAACTCCCCAAAGAGATTGAGTGTCGCAGATGCCTCAACACACCCACACCTATATAAAATGCCTATATGAACTATGTATGAATATTACCTGTACCGCACGGCCGCCGCTCCTCTCGGCTGGCAGGTGACAAAGCCTCTGATAGCTCCACAGCGGTACCGTACTCCGGATGGTATGGAGCAGGGGGTGAGTAGGGGGGTTCGCTGGTTACAGCCTCCGCTTCGGCGACGTATGGCGCGCCGGGTATGATGATGGTATATGATAATCCTCCGTGTAAACGGTGGGCGGCCCAGACGCCGACACAGTCCGCACACGTCGGAGACTCTCTCGTTCAACCGGCCTGGGGATGTTTACTTCCGCCGACACCACCTCGCTTCAACACCTAGGCGCGGCTAGCTAGTGCACTCGCAAGTACGGGCGAACCGGGCAATGATCCCAGCAAGCGCTGACTATATTGAGTACACTAGAAGCCGCACGGCGGCGCATTCACAAGGCGGTGCCGGGTCACGGTAACCACCTCAGTGCAGGAATCACTCGAGAGCTCGTCGGCGATTGGAAGGTGTGCGACGATCTGTTGCCTGCAGTTCACTGTAGTAGGTAAAGGTGAAGTAGTAAAACGCGCGGTTGTGGTAATGAAGAGAAGAGAAGAGTAGAGTAATTTATTTATGAAAATGAACATGTATATAAAGCGGCCGATACTCGCCGTCCGCGCACCTCACCACACAGTGGCTGGAGCGCGGCGCGGACGCGTACCGGTCGACGTAAGTAACCTCCCCACTCCTGCGCGACACCTCACATGCAAGCGGGCTGCCGCACAGGAAACATCTCGGGGAGGCAGACACAACATTATGATATTATGATACATGAATGATATGCTGACTACACTCATCGCACAGCTGGGAATGTCGTGGCGTCATAGCCTTTATTTATTCTACCCATACCGATACGATGTAGTGTGCCATTACATTGAATTATTATATGAAGAATATTTATATTATGAGATGTTGCATTTACATTGATTAAGAACTATTATGAGTTGTGTTATACAATGCAACGCAAACTATTGTGTGATGCGTGCTGCCTACGCTCACCGCGCGGCAAGGAAGGACAGACAGGTTTATACCTATCTGCTCTGACATCCCAACCATGCCAACACGGTGTAACGCGACAACACACAACACTGGAATATTAAATATGATTATGAAGTTATACATTATGACAATATGAAATGATATTGAGCACATGAAATTGAAATATTATGTTTTTATAAACATTGAAATAGTGTGTGTGCCATCCACACTCACCGCATGGCTAGGTACTAACAGTCAAACCATACCATGCGGCGTAGCGCGTCGACACACGACACACTGTTACGAGTACACGGGGAGAGCCACGTTCGATACACTCCCCCCGTGCGATTCACTCGCACTAAGAATAGAACGGCGATCTTACCCCGTCCATTTATGATGGTGAGTCCTTCTCGTCGGCCGGTGTTATCACACCGCGTGGATAGCTTGAGTCGATTGCTGGAGTGTCCCGTCGGTCGCTTCATGGACGCCGCGTAGTACACTCTCTAACAGTTGAAGCGTCCCGTGATGTGTTGTCGCTCTGTCACCGCTTGAAGGCTCCCTCTATGTTGTGCTGAAGATGTTGTCTTGTAGACCTCATTCCGTCTACACATGCTTCACACTTATCTCATCTCTGTTATACTGTGAGATAAGACCTTGTTCGAAGCTATTCGCATGCTCCCGATTGTAGTCGTGGTCACACACGTCGGGCTGCCCTCGTTGGCTTGCATGCTAATAGACATCGCGTCGTCTACACACACTTGTCTCACTCCTTGTCATACACCATTGCGTGAAGTGGGACACCTGTCTCACCCCTTGTAATACACTCATGTGTGAGGTGAGACACTTGAAGAGTTTATGCTCCTCGCTTAACACAGATAACTTCCATCACTTTCACTTTTGCACTAGATGATCTTTTTGGCACTTATTGTTCACTGGTATGCTTTTCAATCACATCACAGGTAGAGCCCTCGTTGGTGTTCGGCATCTGCTTCCTGCGTGTTGCATATCCCAAGTGGTGATGTAAAGTATCCGTGTCGTTGTAATGAACTTTTTCCGAGCTGGTATAGATAAATGACATCTACCCGCTTCGTTGGCCCGTCCATATAAGGCCATAATGAACAGAACGGGCTCACATATCTGCTTCTCTGCTCCCCCCATCAGTGGGTTGCGGAACGTCGGTTTATTGCTCCAACTCTCAGTAATGTACTGAGCCGCTCCGTTGCTGTGGAAGTATGTCATCCTTGACAAGTGCAGGCTGGCTCCGTCTGTCGTGAGTATTATGTACTCGGGTGCTCCATGTGCCGGTCTGCTGACTTCATGGGCCGCAGGTGGTGCGTAGGGCTCTCGATGTAAGGTGTGGCTGTGAATGGTGCCACCCTCTGGTCCGGCTTAGCGATGAGTCCCCGCTGAAGGATGGTCACATGGGCAAGGTTGGTACCATGCATTGGTCCGGATCTCTGGATTGTAGATGAAGATGGAATAGAAATGGTGGTAGACATGACTGGTGCTGCTGCAGCTGTCTCAGTACTTACAGCTTCCTCCCAATTCTTGTATGCGGCATTCTCTCTGGTCAGTACCCGCAGTCGTCTCCGAAGATGTTGCATCGCCCTGTCCGCTGCTGTCTCGTCATGTGAGCAGCAGTCAGATGAAGTGTCGTGCCTCTTCGTGGCGCCGCCGTGGTCTGCAG
This sequence comes from Athripsodes cinereus, assembly GCA_947579605.1. NCBI lineage: Eukaryota > Metazoa > Arthropoda > Insecta > Trichoptera > Leptoceridae > Athripsodes > Athripsodes cinereus. Next base: position 9,536,174 of record OX388306.1, on the reverse strand, counting down.
CAGATCTGCCTTGTGAGTATGAATATACTCAGGTGCTTCATGTGCCGGTCTGCTGACTTCATGGGCCGCAGGTGGTGCGTAGGTCTCTCGGATGTCAGGTGTGGCAGTGAATGGTGCCACCCTCCGGTCTGGTTTGGTGAAGAGTCCTCGCTGATGGTTGGTCACATGTGCAATGTATGATGAAGATGAAATCGAAGTGGTGGTAGACATGACTGGTGCTGCTACAGCTGTCTCAATGCTTACAGCCTCCTCCCACTTCCTGTGTGCGGCACTCTCCCTGTTCAGTACCCGCAGTCGTCTATGAAGATGTTGCATCGTCCTGTCCACTGCTGTCTCGTCATGTGAGCAGCAGTCAGATGAAGAATCGTGCCCCTCCGTAGCGCTGTCGTGGTCTGCAGCGGATCTGCCTCAGGAACGCCATCATCTTTGCCGAAGCATTAGCTGATCCGCGGTTCGAAGGACCAATCTGTACCGCACGGCCGCCGCTCCTCTCGGCTGGCAGGTGACAAAGCCTCTGATAGCTCCACAGCGGTACCGTACTCCGGATGGTATGGAGCAGGGGGTGAGTAGGGGGGTTCGCTGGTTACAGCTTCCGCTTCGGCGACGTATGGCGCGCCGGGTATGATGATGGTATATGATAATCCTCCGTGTAAACGGTGGGCGGCCCAGACGCCGACACAGTCCGCACACGTCGGAGACTCTCTCGTTCAACCGGCCTGGGGATGTTTACTTCCGCCGACACCACCTCGCTTCAACACCTAGGCGCGGCTAGCTAGTGCACTCGCAAGTACGGCCGAACCGGGCAATGATCCCAGCAAGCGCTGACTATATTGAGTACACTAGAAGCCGCACGGCGGCGCATTCACAAGGCGGTGCCGGGTCACGGTAACCACCTCAGTGCAGGAATCACTCGAGAGCTCGTCGGCGATTGGAAGGTGTGCGACGATCTGTTGCCTGCAGTTCACTGTAGTAGGTAAAGGTGAAGTAGTAAAACGCGCGGTTGTGGTAATGAAGAGAAGAGAAGAGTAGAGTAATTTATTTATGAAAATGAACATGTATATAAAGCGGCCGATACTCGCCGTCCGCGCACCTCACCACACAGTGGCTGGAGCGCGGCGCGGACGCGTACCGGTCGACGTAAGTAACCTCCCCACTCCTGCGCGACACCTCACATGCAAGCGGGCTGCCGCACAGGAAACATCTCGGGGAGGCAGACACAACATTATGATATTATGATACATGAATGATATGCTGACTACACTCATCGCACAGCTGGGAATGTCGTGGCGTCATAGCCTTTATTTATTCTACCCATACCGATACGATGTAGTGTGCCATTACATTGAATTATTATATGAAGAATATTTATATTATGAGATGTTGCATTTACATTGATTAAGAACTATTATGAGTTGTGTTATACAATGCAACGCAAACTATTGTGTGATGCGTGCTGCCTACGCTCACCGCGCGGCAAGGAAGGACAGACAGGTTTATACCTATCTGCTCTGACATCCCAACCATGCCAACACGGTGTAACGCGACAACACACAACACTGGAATATTAAATATGATTATGAAGTTATACATTATGACAATATGAAATGATATTGAGCACATGAAATTGAAATATTATGTTTTTATAAACATTGAAATAGTGTGTGTGCCATCCACACTCACCGCATGGCTAGGTACTAACAGTCAAACCATACCATGCGGCGTAGCGCGTCGACACACGACACACTGTTACGAGTACACGGGGAGAGCCACGTTCGATACATTACCTATACTATTGGTAAAAATGTTGCTAAAGTCTTTCTTATAATTGACATTGTCGTAGAACAATTAACAAAGATTTAATGAAGATACGCAACGTAATATGGAATTGAGAATTTAATACAACAAATTAATATTTCATGTAACTTTTTTTGACACACGAAAATTTACAAAAATTAGTGGGAGTCCTATTTTTTGCCGGGGACTTTAGAGATATGACATTTTGAAATCCTTAAAACTTGATGTTACAAAAATATCTAAGAACAAACGTTAATCTAGTAGTCTGTTCAATATTTACGTAATAAGATATGAAAAGGCATTGAATATACGTCATATAATTATATTCAGAAATACCAGCAGGTCTAACAATATTGTACTAATATCTATAGAATAAAAAGTTATCTAAAGAAGAGTCACGTTCATCATACTACTAGTACTACCACGCAGTCACTGTTGCGATAGCAATCACTATAAAACTTGGGATAATAGAAACTTGGTGAAATAATTAAAATCATAATGAGATTGTGCCGCTTCCAGAGTAGGCAGAGAGGACGACGCGAAGCCTTGATTGTATTATTTCGATATAATAATAGGAGCAAAACATCAATGCTTCTACACAGAATATAATATTATGTTCTTCTTTGTCACCTTTATGGCAAAATACTTCAAATACCGAGCTATGACATTATACACGAATCGGCTTTGATAACAAATATTGTACATTACTTAAGTATAAACAGTAAATGCAAATCAATGGATAAATAAAGGTATCGTTTGTCATATTTTTCACACATTACTAAAATGTACAACGATTAGCGACGAATAAGCTATTTATTTGAATAAGAGGTGCAAATATGAAAACATAATATCGCACAGTGGAATTCAAACTTATTTGTATACATTGTTGTAATTAAAATTCAAAGAAAGAAAATTTCTGCATCAAAGTTTTTTCTAAATTCATTTCTCTACAGCGCAGCGCGGTATTGAAGGCAGGTGTAATGGTAGTCGATAAACAACGAAAAAGGTGAACAGGAGGTTGGTACAGCACGCGTACATCTAATATGTTACAGCGAGCACTGGTAAATAACATAATAAAAGTAATAATGATAATAATATTATTATTATAACAATTTATTTAATTTGGTACGGTGCGTGGTACGCAAGCGAGTCAGATGTGACATCCTCCGATACTTCATCATGTGGGAAGGAGAATGAATATATTATAATTAAATAGTAGGTATACACTTCATCATATAGACTGTATTGTTGTTGTCTACCTGTAAAGATTGTAATTAATTATGTATTGGGAGTTAGTGTGAAATATGTATTGATATAAATGGTAGTATATGTCAGAGGAGAAAAATTTCCATGTAACGATGGCAAGCGGAAGACACAAGTATGGTGATATTTATGAGTACAATTCAACGTAGGAATTAGATGATTGGAGGAGGAATAATATTTTTTTACATTAAGTGTCTAAAAACATAATTTTCTACAACCGAATTTGATAATAGTTCAAGGAGTGACTGAAAGTGAATTGCATTCTTTGCTTCGAACGTCATTTATTAGCAGAACGACTCGATAACTATGTAAAGTATCAATTTATAATTATGGCTAATATCTAATTATAAATAACTACAATCTATTTCATTTCGATAAATAGTTGAATATTTTAACTAAAACATCTATAAACATGTATCAAATACCGAATTAAATTTATAATTTCACGGATAACAAGTTAATACCCGATAAATCACGTTTTTTTTTTGAAAATGAGTATAGATTTAACGAAGCGATTTCTAAAATATGCGCATTTAAAGGTTTTATGATATTAAAATCATTGATGAGAACATCGCTAGTGTACCAAAGTTGGAATTTTATCGATTATAATATCATACGTTAAGTTTTAATTGTACGTGATTAGCCTGTAAGCTGTGGCTAAAATGGCATTCTTTATGACAATATTAATATTCAGCTAATCGCCACGTAATTTGGGTAACAAATTCTTTGATGATACTCGTAAAGCAACAATTATATACATGAATGAGCGCTTTTCGGCCGTTATTTTGGGCGGAAATTAATTAAGTAAGAGCGGCGTCAGAGATATTTACGCAGTAGATAAAAATGTTTAAAAATGGTAAGGTGGTAAAATCAATATCAGTAAGTAATGTTAAACAAAAGATTTTCAATATTTTATCAGTCATCTTTCCTAATTAACTGTTGAGATTGATATCAGAGCTCTTACACATAATAATATAAAAAAGTACGAAATAACATTTGATGTAAAAATCGAGGTACAAAACTATGATTTCATGTTAGAGAAAAGAACCTAGCACAAACTATCCTTATCAAAACATATGTATTTTTTTTTGACCACCAAAATTCGTGATAGTAAACAATACAGTAATGGATTCAGTTCTATTTAGTAGCATGCTACCAGAACACGACATGAATTTTAAACCCGAATATTTCTCACGAATAATATCAGTCTCATGATTGTAAGATTGCGTAATACCGAAGACACGTACGATTCTAATGCGACTACAATATAATAGTTAAATTCTGCGGGAGATATCATGAAACCAACAACCACTAGATACAGTTAAACAATTTGTTCATAGATAATAATGTATACAAAATCAGATTGCAGTGTTATTTGTATTACGCGTGGTATACAAAATAAATATTATGTTGGTAGTAATACTATTACAACATCGATAAAAAAATAAAATCACTGTTGAACTTAATGTGGTAATTCGCATTCACTGGGCTTCGTGCTTAAAGAACATTCACCTTTACTGGAGAGTCATTATTGTATCACAATTTAATATTATATGTAACAACTATCTCTATCTGCTGCAGAAATCAATGAAGCGGTTGTTACCTTATACATAAATATCCTGGAATATGAACACACGACATTGAAAACATCTACAAAAACCTTCACCTAAAAATCAACAATCTAAACTAAAGCAAACAAGTATATAATTATGTAAGTTTCAAAGTTCTATAGAAAATATCAAATTAACAGCTCTTCTTCTGTAATAAACTTCAGATTGCTGTATTTATTTCATGCACATTTGACTTTTACGATGTGTACCTGAAACTTCTATGTACATAACATGTTGTTATAAAATATAATAATAAGTTGCTCAGGTTTAATCATAGCTGGAATAATTCTGCCAGGTTCAGAATATTATTCTTTATCCCAAGAGAATCCTCTTTGCAATAGAGATGTGTGGAATGAGTGCCTTTCATCAAACACGTGGAAAAATTTCAGTGACAAAACTAAATATGAAGTAATAATATTGAATACCTATACTTCAAAGTCTTTTTTCGAAAAAATATGAACAGTATTAGCCAAAAATACTTATTACATATTTGTCTTTATACTCTTATTCCAATAGTTGAATATTTAGATCAACCAAGTGTTGATATGTAGGTGATCCACCAATAATCTGAGTCAACAAAGATCCATTTAAATAATTGGTATACCAACTAACTACTTGATGTCTACAAGGAAAACAATAAAATATAAATGAATCATCAGGATTAGGTCATTTTGGCTGGCGGCGTTGCGAAATATATTTTAATTTGTTCTCAGTGATGTATAAATTGATTATTAAAAATAATAGATATATTTTATTTCATTGACACATATACAGGTTTTATACAAACATAATATATAACAATATATTATCACATTTACCCATTTACAGATTGCACATGTGTTTTCGAATATACGTATGTACATAATATTAGACAACTGTGGCGTGTTTTCCATATATACCCAAAAACTGGGCTTTATCCGAGTTTTTCGTTAAAATATAACAGGTTTCATTCTTTTTCTATTACTTCAATAATTAAGCACGGTTTTATATTATTATTTGAGACCATGTCGATGCTGTGCTCGATAAGGCCTATAGAATGCTTGGTTTCGTGATCAGGGTGAGTAAACCATTTAAATCTCCATTTACTTTTAGGATACAGTATTATGCGTTTGTGAGAGGCCAGTTGGAGTTTTGTTCAGTCGTCTGGAGCCCCCAGTATGTTACACACATTGAACGTATTGAGAAATTGCAGGGAAAATTCATAAAGCATCTAGGTTTTCTGACTCAGAATCACTTCGATGATTATAAAAATGCTATCTCATCAAATTTAGTTTGACTTTTTTAGAGAATTTTAACTTTTACTTTTTTTTCCTCAAGACTGAGACATTTCTGTTAAGAGTGGAATCTTCGCTGGTCTACATGTTAAATGTATTAATTGTCAACATATTGTGTAACGACTGTCTGATTCTAAATATTGTAAAAATAAAATAAAATAATATAAAATAAAATAAAATAAATTCATTATCATCGTGTTAAATTATACCTAAATTTTCCATATACACTATACATTGTTTTTTCATTTTAACTTTATTTTATTAATAATATAATTTTATTAAGGGTGGGCTTTTCCAATAAGAACACGCCAATGGAGACGAGCATATAATGATGTGGGAAAAATCAATATGTTTTAATGATTATTAGCAAGTCGAACTATTTTTAATATTCATAACTACGTGAATAAAAACTCATGTATGGGTGAAATAATTTCCCTTATACACAGAGTCAAATTTCATAAAGGGTGGGTAAGTCTTAATTATTATATTCTTCAAGATATTTGATAAACTTTTAGTTATATTATGTTATAATTAACAGCTACAAGAATATATGACTCACAATATTTATTACTTGATAGCTGAAACATATTAGGTATCTATATCTTAGCAATTAAATAAATCATTTTTCTAATCTATCAAATATCTCATCAAATTCAATAAATCATTCCCGTGGAGCACCCGGTAAAGAATTGGTCTCCCACTCTTCTCTGTAAGTTTTCGAGTGTCCTGTAAAAGGCAGGTGTTCGAAAAAATTAAGACATTGTACATCTTAAATTCAGCGATGAGGTTTGCCACCCATCCTGAATGTCTTGATTTTATATTGGCACGAAGAGGACAGCTTGCATGTTTCTTACATGCAGCTGGTCTGCTGGCTACCCCACTTGTGGGATATGCCGTGATGGTATAGTAGTAGTAGTAGTAGTAAATAAATCATTAATGATATAGAGTATCGATTATTGATTCTTAGACACCTAAAGTTATAATTTATATATAGGTAGATAGACAGTGAGAGGGGTGCGAGAAATATGAAAATAATTAATAAAAGGAAAAAAAAATAATTGGGCGACCGAAAAAACAAATGGTTGGCTGACTCTAATACCATTTGTATGAAAAATAAAAAAAAACTAAGTTAACGACTAATATTAAGCGACAATAAATTCAAAACTGAGCTGCGAAAAATGAGCGACTTGTATACTAGGTAAGCAACTGAAAATACTAAACGGGTGACTATAAATACTAAGTGAGGAACTACATTCTTATATCGAACGACTGACTAAAAATACCAAGAGAAATAGGAGAATTAAATTTTTATTCTTTAAATTGTGTGTGCTCTTTTCAATTGTTTGATGTAAAAATGTATAAAATAGATACACTCTTGCATAAAACTATAAACTTGTATCGGATTATTAAGGTGGATTAAGTCGGCAGCGGGGTTCGATTGCCAATTTTCGTTTTATTAATTCGCCACAATGCTGTCGCGATATGGTCGCACAAACTGTAATAAGTGGTTGCTCTTATAGTAAATATATCGTCGCTCGCATTAAGTCGCACATTCAGTAATTCTGTGTGCTCACTTCCGTATTTTCTGCAACCCATAATTTTAATTTTCTGTCACTCCTTTGAGTACTACCCTCAATAATATATTACTAAGGAATAAAGCGTAAAGATGCGAGGCGATAGATAAGACAATAGATCGGTCTGCACCTAATAATAATATTGCTCTTATCTGGATTTAAAACATACCGCCTCTGCTGCTGGCGGAATTTAAATGTCAGGGAGAAGTTCTCACGGATATCTACTCGCTACTGGTGCTTATCAGACCGTGGTGGAAAAATAGGGAGGATATCATTATAAGACAACAAATTACCTCAGCGAATTAGTATCCCTTAATAATATAGTATAGGTTCTTGAAAAATAAGATTTTACTCATGGAAGTACCTACCTATAAAATTTACAAAAAATATTTTATGGTACTACGATGGTACTACTTCTGTACCATCACAGCACATCCCACAAGTGAGGTAGCTAGCAGATCAGCTGCATGTAAAAAACGTACAAGCTGTCCTCTCTGTGCCAACAAAAATATACGACATTCAGGATAGGTGGCTTCTCCGTGCCAACAACAAATTCAAACATTTATTTCCCATCATAAAAAAAATATATATTTGTGATGGTGTAAAATCCCGAATGAACCCAGGACCTCGATGATAGGTATATGTTAACGGCGATAGCAGGCTAAACGATTCTTTGTATCACCCTAGGTTACTGTAATATTGAAACTGACAAAACTTCCCTTACAAAACATCGTTCCATTCCAAAAACATAATGTTACTATTTAATATTATTTTTATTTTGGAAGGTAAGTAGCGGCAATAATACAACAGAAGCACAGTTTACTATTCAACGAGTGTACTCCTATAAAATAAATAATATTTATCTTGGTGATTTACAATAAAATTTACATTTCAAATAATGCTCTAAAGAAGGGACGGATGGATTGAATACTAAATGATGTATGATGCCTAAACAAAATACTGTACAGTGACTTCCTTAATCGAATAAATAAAGTCAAGAATGGAAATTATAATATTTCTCTTAAAAAGGTGAAAAAAAACTTTTCAAGTTCGAGAAAAATTTCTAGTTCGCATACCTATTGATTGAATGTCATTAGTTTGCTTTAATCAAGCCGAAACATCAAATTAAATTTCTGATATACAAATAAAACGTGAAGTTGAACTTCGGAAACTGGCACCATATTAAATTTCCCAATGTCGGTATAGTAATATAATAATATTATAAAGGATAGTTAATTCACAATAATTATAATGTGGTAAGATAAATAATATACATAAAACAGAGTTCATTCTACATGTTGATCTACACATAAGGTATTAAATAGTATGGAGTAATGAGTACTGAGTATCGCGGTTTCTTAGAAGATAAATGATCGGGAAAACGATATGAAAGTTTCGGAGATATGATTATAGTAGTACTACTAGAACTAGTAATAATATATACCTACTACATAATATTATAATCACCACAGAATTTTCCATAGGGAGACATAAATGGTAATAAAGATCATGATATAATTTTCTTATTACATTAACAAGAAATTTTGGAAATCAACAGCAGATAATAAAGACCGCTCAAGATTATATGCAAAATAAAAAGACAGAAATATGCAAGATAAGCATACAAATATATCACGTTTTATGTGATGTATGCTATGTTTCGAGTTTTCTTTTGTAACAATGGTGTAGAAATTTGAGGCGCCATTTCATCTAATGATTCAGTGTAAGTTGGTACTAGGAAATTCTTATTTATTTATTTATTTATTCCAACATACGGCGTTAGCCTTTTACATGTATAAAATATAATATATGACAGACACAAAAAGCACATAAAAGTAAATTCAAACAAGACAGAAAGACATAAAATATTAATGCATAATAATATTATGACGGGTTGGGATAGAATATTGAAGAAATGATTTAACTAATGTAAATTCAGTACAATATTTTTCAGGATTACTGAAATGGTCAAAATATGCAGATACATATTTGCATATTTTACAAGGCTTAATACTTATGTTATGTTATAACTACAATACATATATGGGAGAATAACAACTGGCATAATGTATTTTATAAGTATCTTGTGTTAAAATTATAATTAAACATTATAATGTACATTAAAAGTTCGTATGTATACAATTTCCATTATAACTTTAGTACAAAGTCCACTTTTTAGCTAGATGTATATTATTATATGGTGGTATTTCTTTTCCGTCAAGTTTTATCTGCTGAAACTTTTAATTCGCGCTTCACAATTTTCAGTACGCTGTTTTGAAAATGCTATTTGAATAAATGATTATGTAAGCTAGCACACAGTTAGACACTCATAAAGAGAAAAGAAAAAATATTAATGTAGCGAAAATGTACGACGTAAGAATAAACTTTGAAATACCTAATATAAAATCGTTTATAGGGTTTTATTATTAAGTATGAAATAAAGCGAAAAATTATAGTCGCGCTGTTTATTTTGGAACACATAAAGTACCCATATGAGTGTGTACATTTTGTAGGTAGTAAAATAGTGTAGTGTAGTATACATTTTCAAAAGCAAATGGGTGTCAAATATCTTACCAACATTATACTGTATTTACTTATGTATTTTAATATAGGAGAGCTTTCGCTTCCATTAAAGTAGCGCTGTAAAATATTCCACTTTTTTTTCGGCTATTTATAGCGACATTATGTAATATGTAAGAGGCTGAGAATAAATAACAGTATTCAATAAACGTGAACATAATAAATCACTTTTATCTCAACGGGGAGCTCTCGTTCTCACAGAAGAAGACAGAATGCTAGCGAAGTTATTTTTTTAATACGCATTTATTTCGGCTTGGTAATGAGAATAATTTTTACGTTTATACGAAAGATCTAACCCAAACTAAATAATGGAAAACGGATAATAAAGAGCAAATGTATTTCTATATTATACAGCGTACGTATGGTGGTTGTGTACATAAATAAAGAATAAGCCTCAAAGGTCAAAGAGATCTTAATACAGGATTATAAAAAGGATAATGTAAAACCGAAAACCATAACAAGAGCATGACTCCTTTCACATTACGGTGTTTGCATAAGATACCCAGTCATACTAAACGATACGAAAATTCAATGTTGTCAACAGCGTACATTTTTATTTATTTTATAGGTATGTATGAAAATAAAAGAAATAAACTCTTTTGTCGGAAGTTTTGTCGAACAATGTACGTGAATGATTCTGTTGTCGAAGATATTAAATCGTGAAATCGTGTACATAATCAATTATGTATCAATCTATTCAGTCAGCATTTCAAACCAAAGATTGAAATATTATATCGATTGGTTTGTCCAAACTTTGAGACATTTGTGACTCTTAGATTGATGCGAGATTTAAAATGTAAAAGGCCTTCAATATTGTTGACTTATGAGTACAGGATATTCTTACCAGTCTGTGCCAATGTTTCCTCCAGTAGTCTCCTGCTGGCGTGACATGGCGGTGGCTTAGCTCTTCTCAATGAGGGAGGTGAGGGGGGTGAAGAGCACACGGAAGAGATGGCAGGAGATGGACTTCCGCCTCCACTTCCGATCCTGTCTTCGGAGGATACCACAGCATTGGTAGAACGACGATTTGCCGGCTGAAAAGAAAACATAAATATTTCTTATCAGTATGACTAAATAAAACATAATAACAAGATAACCTAGTTTTATATACCGCTGAATGTATATTCGAAATTAACTTGAGGAAGTGTAAATACATATATAAATTAAAAGGTAAAAATTTGCAAATGCAATTTTATATTATTATGTGTACTGTGCCCCAGTAATCAATCGATTTGTAGCAAATTATAGATTTTTGATAACTTAGTTTTTGGAGCAAATAAAAGAACAAGTTCCTTAAATTACATTTATTATGTGTTTAAACAAGTATCATAAAAGATTATAGATCGATAATCATAACTAGTAATGATATTTACATTGAGGTTTCGTACCTACAAATTACTGTCATTATTTTTTATTAAAATTATAAAAACACACGATAATATAATTTCCAGGAAGAAATTAGTAAGAACAGTATATAAATAGGTAACTTTATCTGTTTTACGGTTAACCATCTATCATACAACACAACAAACGTGATGTAATATCTTAAAAGGCTTGGTAGACAAATATAAATAATAAGCATTGGCAGCAGCAGTCACTGGTGCAATATTACTATGATCTAATTTCATACTATAGTGCATCTTATAATTATTATAATTCTAGTACAACGTTGTTTAACGTACATGTAATAGGAAATATAAATAAATATTATGTCATACGGAATCGGAATAAGTATTACTTATTATTATAAAATAACGCTTTGGTTAAAGAAAAACGCTTCATCTCGAAAGCTTTTTTACGTATAGTTATGTGTACAGTATTTATTGAATCAATATTAGAGAATCTTCTATTGCGTTCTTCTCCTTTCATCATCAAATGTTCTTTCTTGGAAATACGAGAAGTTTCCTCTTTTTAAGATATTCTAATACTCTAGTATATCATTACTGTAAGAACGTTTTTTAAGACTAGTTTTAATTCGGCAAAAAGTGTACGTAATTAATTTTATTATATAAGTTTTTATTGAAATCATTGGTTTTCTTGTTATTTATCTGCAAAAACGTGCCTATATCGGATACATATAAACATTCATATCCACATATTACATTCTAGCGAACGGACTAAAATATTTAATTCATTCTATTCACTGTGTCGGTGTTTGGGTATTAGGTATGATTCCACAAGAAAATCAAAAACAAATATTTTAACTACAATATTTTTTTTATCGAGAGAGGCGTCTTTTGTCTTACAAGAACTTTGTCATCGACTTTGACAATGTCTTTGTAAGACGAAAGACGTCTCTCTCAATAAAAAACAATACAGTAGAAAAAACATTTGCTTTTGATTTCAATAAAATATTTAAGGTCATCTGTACAAAACATAATGCCACGATGAATTAATTTTGTAATTTCAAGTAGTCATAATAATTTAAAGCTCATGTCTAGCTCAGAGCACTGAGAATGTTAAATAATATATAATAATCTCGCAAAACTTTACGTTTGGTAATATGAAAATTATTTTCGTGTTCACCAAACCCATAGAACACAACAAAAATTACAACATTATTCATAGCGCTTGCTAATTATTTACAAAAATAGAAGGTAGAACGGTGTTAACTGTTAACCGCTGGTAATTAGAAAATATACAAATATAATACTATATACTTACACCCGCGGCTTTGTAATCGGTAAAAGGTTATCCGCGCACAAAGGTCGAAAAACTTTTCAACCCATTCAGCCAAAAATCATTAGCCTTTGAACAATATGAATTATTGTAAAATGTACAGGACGCTTAAAGTCATTAGCGATCAACTCACAATTCTATGATTAATTTATTATTAATAAATAAATTATTGTACTCTCATTAAGTAGCTACATTAAAAACAAATTTGGGATAAAATTAAATACCTATCATTAAAAAAATTGTGATCATTTTGTAAAAAAAGATTCTGGATCCATGAAGATCGGATGGCTTATGACAGGATCATCCACATCGCTGCAAAGCAGATACTACAGTTGAGTCACGATTACGAGGAACTATAAAAAGATGAAAGTATCTATAGCTGGTCTTCGGTATTAATATATAATATGTAATAAAAAAAAATTAAAAAAAAAATTAAAAGAGGGAACAATTTCCGATGGAACAGACCCATAATCTACGACAAGAGGAAGATCAAAGGAGATTCTAAGTTAGTAATAAAACACATCCCCAATTACCCTCACAGAAAGCAATATTCTTACATCACTGGTTTCGATGATACGTGTTTGTATTAGGAAAGTAAGTAAGTATGTGCATTAATGTCCATGTTATAATTTTAAACTATGGTTGTTGAAAGAATGGTCAGTATCTACAATATGGTTAGCGAATTCAGTGAAGTTACATATTGTTCGTAATAAATGCATCGTTGATGTTCGTCAATTATAGTGAGTGAATTCCTAAACGTCTGTCCTATTTATACATTGTTGCAGTTCCCACGTCTTATTTCATACATTCTGATTTTCTTGAGAATGTGCGTTTTGATTCAGAATCGACAATAAATTAGCAAGTAGGTATATTATTTGTTTAAAAAGCTGGACCAATTTTTTAAATAATTTAAAAGTAAGTGTTACAGAGTAAACACCGATAGAATAAATGAAACTATGAAATTAAGTCTAAAGACAAGTAGATACGGGGTAGGTATAATAAGTTTGCACAGGATATTTGGTTTACATCCAAGTAATAAAGCCGAGACTTGATGTGCGAATGTCAGACGTAATATTACTACTGTACTAGGAGGAAGGTATTACGCCCAGAATTGTATATAAGAAAATAATATTGTACACATATACCTACATAGTGGTCTCACCACGAAATAATATTGGGCATTATATTAGACTGAAACGGGGGACACATGGACACTCCATTGCCGGGACGCGTCCACCTTCCATAAAATAATAATGAAGTCTGTCTGTATAGTACAATTTGGTATCAGGGAAACAGAATATATATTTTTTCATGCAGAGAAGGTCAATGACGCTGTCGGATTAAATTCTGTACCTGAGAGCCATTTAGTCTTAAGTACTAAAATGCCATTTTCAAATTCAATTTTTTAATCGAAAAAATCTCAAACTTTTACTAGTAATAAGCTGTATATAGTATATACAGCTTCTTAATATACAGCTTCTTACATAGACTCTATAGTGTAGACCCTAAGCATTTCTGTACTTAAGACTCACGACTAATGTGTTATTTTCGCTTTTTTCGTAACTTTGGCATTTTTGACAAAAATGCACTTAAGTCCTAATGGCTCTCAGGTACAGAATAGTAAAGAGATATTTGGATGGATATAGAAAGGACTTTTACTACAAATTCTCCACGCATGTTTTATCAATAACCCTTTCGCACACTGAAATCATAATATTGTAACTAATGACCCTTCATCTATTTTGGTAACACGAAGCTCTTACGACTTCAGTGATGTGCGATGGAATATCTATATATTTATGAAACATGAATCATAAAAAACACATCTCACAAATTATATTAACTTATTATTTTATTATGAATTTTAACGAACGTATATTAAGGATAATTAACGAACGAACTAATTTCACGCAAGAACATTTTTAAAGTATTTTATTGGAAAAATATACTGAATAAAAAAAATAAACAATTTCCAACGTCAGTCAGGATAGAAATACAATTTACTGATGTATTCTTCCCGTTCACTTTCATGCCAAAGCACCCGTAATCTAGCGAATTTTATATATTGACTTTGAATGAGTTAAAACAATGAATAAATATTGATTATACGATTCAGATTAAACTGAAATCAAATATCACATTAACGTTGAAGAGAATTAATTATTGTCGTTCCTAATTTCGGCAGTGGAAATAAAAATAAGGTAGAAAGATAATAATTATACACTGCCCCTATGACAATAGAATCGATAGACGGTAATTAATTATTCATCATTCAATTAATGAAATGTGAAACGATATCGAGGGGCAGACGCACTGTAATATTACTATAGAAACAATATAATATTGCCTTCATTCATATAATATAATGATAAATTAGTATGGCATTTATTCAGGCAGGTATCAAGAAAAAATACATAAAATAGTAAAAATCTTTACTGTACAAAAAAATCAACATTAGTAAATAAACATGGCAAATAAATAAAAATACATTATTAGGTGACAGCTGTTGTTAAACCAAGTTGAAATATTTTACTTTGGTAAAAAAAACCTTGAAAAGAATTTGACACAAAGATAAATAAAAGACAAAGATTATTTGAAAGTGTTGATACAATGAAAATAAATAGAAGAACAATAAATGTGAAAGCTTAATACGGAACGAAAAATAATTGAAATTGTTTTATTGTAAAGTATTATTGAAAGAACGATAGAAATAAGTAAGAAAAGATCGATTAAAAATATCCAATGAATTACTACTACATACATAATTATTTTAATTATGTACGTTAATGATCGGAATTGAAAATTCCGAAAGTAAAAATACATATTATATTAAAGGCGATGAAGATTATAATAATTCATATGTAGGTTATTTTATGCAAAAGCAATAATATTCCATTTAACCTGTTGATGATAGATATAGGAGCGATAGAAAAGTACGTAAATAGCAGAGAGTAAGGAAAAAAGCAGCCGATTCATATACAGCTTATCTATAACGGCTGCATTCAAGGCAACTTGCATTCTAGCACGTTAAAATGTATGTACTTAGAAATTTTTGTATGTAATATTGGTACGTACCCACGTAGAGTTATCACTCAAAGATAAACTTCTGCAATATCTTCTATATTCACTTCTATTCATTTTCAAATTAAATATTCAAATAAAACACTATTTAAAAAATCTACACAACTTAAAACACTTGCATGTATATTTTAATAAAACTTATCAGAAATAAATTAATGTAAACAAATAAATAATAACTTTTTTACGCGTTTTTTATCGAACATTGCACCTATTTCACTGCAGGTTTCGGTTAAGACTAAACGCCAAATAATACGATTATTACAACTTCCCTCAGTACAGAGACGCAAATACGTAGACTCATTTCGATGTTTTTAATCGATATTTTGAGAAGTTATATTATTATTATCGGAACAAGTATGACGATGATATAAATATATTATTATATTTTTCGGCAGCGTGAGATTACACCTGTGTTGTCAGTTCAAAACAAGAACCGTATGCCGAAGTTTCACTACACCCACTGCTATGCCGGTGGATTCAGCAGCTGAAAAATACCCCTAGTAGATTAACAAGATTATCAGAAAGTTGGTGAGCATTTTAACTTTTAATTTTTTTATTATTATTACTAGGTATTCGCTAGTAAATGATATTGGAGAGAAATACTGTTTCACTTATTACTATTATTTGCACGTGCTATATTGCAACACGATGCAATTGCAGGTTGAAAAATATTACTTATTGATTTATAACTTGAAGTGTCAAGGAAACATTTCGACATTAACAGGGCAACCAATTAATATGTTCTGTTAGCTTTTTTACAGCTTTCTGGAGTACTTTAAAAATTTAGGCAATGGAAAATTTTTCAATAATTTTAATACTTTTTTCCAAAAATAAAATGATTTAAAATATTATTTTTACTATTATAAGTCAACTTATCACGATATTTATTTTGGTTTCAAAAATATTAATTTATTTATCATTTTTCCAAGAAAAAACAATAATGTGTATCATAAAAAAATATAAATAATATTTTATTATTTTTTTAATTAAATGTTCAGAAAACAGTTGAAAAATTACTGAAAATTAATGTTTTATAAAAGAAATACATGAAAGATATAAACTTTTCAATGCAGATAAATTTTCGAGTCTAAAACGTTTTGTGTTTTTCTGTAATCCCGTTACTGTGGGGTCGCAGCAGTAGATGAGGTTTAATAGAGGATGAGAAGGAGTGTGAGAAGGAGAAATCAGGACCCTGAATCTGCTTCTCTCTTGGTACCATCACCAGACCACCACCCTCTAACCATCCCCAACGACACCACGCACACCCCAAACACCACAACAGTCAGGTGAGTTCAATAAAACATTCATTCACAATCTTTATACCGTTTCGTGTTTCTTTATTGCATAATATGCTACGTACAAATCTACTTATAAGTATATGTATATACATATTGGAATACCCAAAGACTTATATGGGATTATACGTACTGAAATAATACCTAATACCTAAAACGTAACAAGAAACTTTACGCAACTTAAATATTTAATAAACTAACGGTAAAGAGGTTTTAAACCAAGGATTCATATATTATTATAATACATAATTATTAATGTCAAAGGAAATCTAAATCACGCTACACACAACCAGGTAAAGGCGGCATTGAGGGAGAGAGGAGATTTGAATTATACATGTGCCGCAAAGGAAATTGCTTCACATCTTTACCATAATTTATTTTTTGAATTAGAGACCTCCCAGAAAAAATACAATATTATATATTGCCAAAAACAGCGTATTCATTTATTTTCATTTGAAGATTTTTTTATAAAGTAAGTATTCTGTAAAAAAATACATCTGAATATTATGTACAGAGTTCACTAAATTACCACATTTTTTGTTGCGTTTCTTAGAAGAAATATTGTTGTTGAGACGTGCACCAGGAACAAAATTACATAGATGCATTATGCAATTTATAAAGTGAATATTGTTTTAATTACAAATATTTTGTGTTCGCGCGCTAGCTTATTATTTATTTTAGTTCTCAAACATTGGAAACCATCAAGAGTTAGCAAACTCGTCACCTCCATGGGTTTAGTAAAACACGACCATTATGCGGGACACACACGGGTCATTTATTTACACAGTATGCAAACACAACGAACTAATTAAAAACTATATGTGAAACATTACAGGTCTCGTAGTTCAGCTTACAAGGTGACGCTAATTTATAGCAAAAATGCAAAAAACACAACACACAATAAAAAATACGGAAATCTAAACATTATAAGACAACTTAAGTTTCTGTGATATGATGAACACGATCGTTCTGTCTGGGCATTATTTTGAGATTGTCCAATGACAGATTGCCAAAAATAGCATTGTTCATCCATTCGCAAGGTATATGAACGGTCTATTGTGAGAGAGGCTTGGACACAATGATTTTTTCACAATAGATTGTTCCTATGCGATATTGTCACCAGACACCGATATTTCGAGCATCATTAATTTCGTAAGGAGAGCTCTCTCGAGGAGCACTTAAGGCCTAAAAGAAGTAGAATACATCAGTATAATGTGCTCAAACAAAAAATAGACTACAACATGTCATTAAAAACCTGAATAAATTTGGGTCTGTATGAGTATTTAAGTTTCCTGACTTTTCTAGAACATTCTATGTATATTATGAAGTGTAAAGATATTTTTTTGTTTTAATTCAGAATGTGAAAGAGGATCTTGAGATTCTCGACGCGATAACAGAAGTTTCTGATTAGACAAACTAAAAAGTTTTTAGTAAATGATGATTAATATCGTATCACGAACGTCACGTTCTTGATCATGTTTTGAAAGTGGAATTGTTTTTTTTTGGCGTGAGACAAAATAATGGGTACTTATTTAACTTTGACGCGATGCGAAAAGACATTCGGATCATTAAAATCATAACAAAAAACGTAAAATTGAAAAACTTTGTAGATAATTATTATTATTATTGGTGAAACAAAAGAATGAAAATATATTCGATAAACGATAATTCTAAATATAAAATAAATTTCATTCATTGTACCGGTATGAAAATTGTAAGACTTCATTTTAAATTATTTGATAACATGAGTAATATTTAATTTTGTTAGGTTACTAATGAGTTCATTAGCGCACGATCGGTTTCGCGGACTTGGTGTTCACATCGTCAGTTGTTGACCTATCCAACATGGATCATTAACCGTCAGCTGTTGCGTCGTCAGCACTGTTGCCTAATCATGGATTATAATTCATTTTATCAAAAAATATAAAATAAAAATATTTGAGTCCACGTTATATATGTTTGATATACGATATACTACTCTGTTCAAAAAGTATCGTGAATTTTGAATTTCCGTGGGCTATGTGTATCTGATTTTTGATTTTTTTGTAGCGTTATATTGGTAATCATGTCCCTTACTTATGCTGATAAGGTCGGCCATTTTGAATGTTAAGTTAATTTTTGACAGCTGTTTTGCTTGGATATGTTTTAGTTCGTCTTCGATTTTTGCCTATTCCAAAAAATGGATCAAAGAATCTGTATCAAATTTTGTGTGAAAAACAAAATAAAGTGCACGGATGCATTCCGAATGTTGACTGCGGCATATAGTGAGGCTACCTTGGACCAAAGCAACGTTTATCGGTGATACAAAATGTTCTCAGAGGGCCGAGAAGATGTGAACGACGAAGAGCGTACCGGACGCCCGAGCACGTCAACAACAGACGAAAACATTGATAAAGTGAAGAAAATAGTATAAGCCAACCGTCGAATCACCGTTAGAGAAGTTGCTGAGGACCTTAACATATCGATTGGCTCGTGCTATTCGATTTTAACCAATGATTTGGGCATGAGTCGGGGCGCCGCGAAATTCATGCCAAAATTTCTCAATTTCGACCAAAAACTGCATCGCGTTAACATTGCTCAGGAGATGTTGGACTCGGTCCGTGACGACCCAAATGTGCTCCAGAGGGTCATAACTGGTGACGAATTATGGTTTTATGGTTATGCCGTGGAAACCATAACTTCATTCATTGGAATAGAACCGTTTTTTTGGAATAGGCAAAAATCGAAGACGAGTCAAAACACATCCAATCAAAACAGCTGTCAAAAATTAACTAAACGTTCAAAATGACTGACCTTGTCAGCATAAGTAAGGGACATGATTACCAACATAACGCTACAAAAAAATCAAAAATCAAATATACGTAGCCCGCGGAAATTCAAAAATCGCGATACTTTTTGAACAGACCTCTATATACGAAATAGACATATTTACTAGACAAGTAATAAAAACATGGATGCACTCATTCGAATTCTAATGAAATAAATGTTTTCCTGGACTTAAAAATGTATGTAGTAAATTTAGGATTTTGGATAAATCCAAATACATTCTCAACACTATCATACTAAGCAATATCAAGTCGGAAAAGATCGGAAGCAGGATTCGAACCTTGGAGCATTCCCGAATAAAAATCCAATACTCTATCATCAGGACACCGATAAAAATAATGTCCTAGAATAAACTCACAAACAGTGACAGTGAATAATATTACGTACGTGTAAACATACTTTAGTAACAGGTAATTTAAGGGTTCGGTGGAAACTTTAACTATGGAGGGAATATGTAGCTGGTATATAGAAGAACCATCAAACCATTCCGCTCTAGTGATTACTGTATAATGTACATTGCTAGTGTGGAGGATTCATATAATTCATATAATTCAAATGGGTGAGTAGATTAATTACATACGAATAAAAGTAAACATTATAAAAATATCCAAAAATGCTATGAATAATCAGTGGTTTACTACTCAATTTTTCTTGCGGATAAGATATAAACTAGTGCATCTCTGGAGTAGGAAAGTCTTTCACTGTTTCAGTGTCCTATACAAGGCAGGGTCTGTGAAATATCACATTCATTTAACATTAACATTAAAATTAAAATTCAACAATGAGGCACCCCTCCTGGCTCTTATATTTTTAAGGTTTACCACTCACCCTGAGTGTCTTCTGAGGACAGCTTGCATGTTAATTGGATGCAGCTGGTCAGCTAGTTATCCCACTTGTGGGATATGCCGTGATGGTTTAGTAGATAATTTTATAATTCTTTATAATGATTAATGCTAAATAATGATTATGAAAAAAAAATACGTTTCTTATTACAAACATACTATTTTATTACAACTATAAAGGTAAGAATATAAAACAGCAATAGTTACTTTACAAAATTTGTTTTTTTTTTTTTTTGAAAAAAGAATACTGAGTAGAATTTAAATTAGATTATTGTGAATATGAGTGACATAGGAATGGATAAAATAAGACGGAGACCACTTTGACGGATCTCAAACTGTCACATCAAAGTTTTATATTATAAAGGACAGAAAGAGAAGTACTAGATAGTATTTGAATTATTATTATTTGTACTTTTTATCCCATTGTCATTTTACGAAGAAAAATTAACTCAATTTTCATACGCAATGAATACTAAGTAAATTTATCTGTACAACAAATACAGCTAATGAAATACGAGTATAAGACCAGTCCATAATAATAGTTCTCTCTACAAATTTCTTCGGAAGGATCGTTACAAAAAAATATATCATATTCAAACTACACACATAGTAGGTATATTCATGAAAACTTTATTAATAACAGAACGTAGCTCGCTGTAACTATGGAGGATAGACAGAGGCTGAAATTTATGTTTAAAAAATTCTTACAAACTTTCAGACGTCTTTTATATTTTTTTCGTACGTTTCAGTGTCCTGCGAAATAAAAGTTTGGTAAACGAAAAAAGATAGAGGGAAGACGGGAAGTTGGCAGAAAGCAGATGTCCTGGCTGCGCAACATTAGAGAGTGGACCGGGATGAGGGCGGTGGATGATCTGTTCAAGGCAGCGCAGGACAGGGAAGTTTTCGCCAGAATGATCGCTAACGTCGGGGGGACCTGCCATGGCACAGGAAAAAGAAGAAGAAACGAAAAAAAAACAGGTAAAGACATTTAACAACTAAAATTCATGAGTACTCACGGGGCAAACTGAGTAGCTGCCCCCCCCCTTAGGATATCGGAAATAGACCAAAGTAGCACAAAATTAGTATTAAAGTATGTGGAAAATCAGCATCGAAGTGGGAATGTTCCACCCCCCCCCCTCGGAAATTAGATTAAATATAAAGTAGTTTTCAAAATCACAGCGCAAAAACGAGGATTTCGTGAAATAATTTATTTCCAGAACAGATTTAAATATTTGGCGACGGGGCAGTAGACTTTTGATAATTAATCCTGAGGCAGAAGGCATTTTCAATATTTTTATAAAAAAGTTATAATTATAAGTTGTGTATTTCAACGAGACTCTTTGTATATTACGTGAGGGTTGTTTTTTTTTTAAATTATCATGATAGAGATCACATTTAAATAATTCACGCACCTTTCGTCATGGTTCAGTATTTTATTTGTTGTAACGTATTTTTGTGTAGTAGGGTTCATACGATTATAATCTTCCTAAATAAAATAAACAATCAAATTCTATGTTAGTAATTTAAAACTCATTACGAACATTTATTAAGGGTAGGACGTGTATTTTAAATGATAAAGTTTACAAAATATAGCGAATTTATTAAATTAAATACCAGGAATTTTATCATATACGATGAACAGTTAATTACCTAAGCGTCAAAAATAGTTAACTCTCATTTTTTCATTCCTTAAAGTGGAAAGACCAGTTCACTTACTGTATGTAATAAACATGCGAGTCATTTTCTCCATTTCAACAAAAATTTAAAAAACATTCATGAAAGTGGCATACCTCATCGCTGAACTGAAAATGTTAAACATCTTCTACGGAATATATTACGAATACTTGGTTTTTTTATATTATTCGCCAATCTAAAACTACAGAAAAGGGTGGAAAGTCCCGCCTTTCCCGGGGAGTCCAGGGTGAGAAACGATAGCTCGAAATCGGAAACTTGATGTATTTTTTTAATATTATCTCATTTGCAATAAGTTCAAACAATTTTTTAACACCACTTTTATATGGATTAGTTACCCACTACATATTCACACGTAATTTCAATGATTGTATAACAATCTCACAGTTATTTTGATCTTTGTTAAACTTTTTGTCGTAAATGCACATTCAAAAAGAACATAAGTGATTTTTTCATACCAAAAGTCGTTGATTTTTTGCACTAATCTTATGTTAGTTATTCTCACAAACAATAAAACATGCGTTAAATTCAATTGAAGATTTGTGCGAGTATTAAGTTAATGACTCATCAAAATATAATTTAATATCATTTTATAAAAACTAAAAAAACTCAAAGGCTAACTGTGGTGAATTGAAATAATAATGACCGCACTCGTAAACACACATAACAAACGAGTACCTACCTGGGAGTTGGAATAAAATAAAATACCTATTTGTACACTTTGTTACGCTTGTGATTTTATAACTATCAACTTGTAAATTTATACAAAACTTCAATTATGTAAACATAATTTACAGACGTACTCACAAATAAGGAATAACTGCTATTCCAACTCTTAGCCCTGATTAAGTGAAACTTTATTCACAAACAAAAAGTAGCATTGTTACAACTTAATGCATGACAATAATCATACTTTATAAATGTTTGAATATTCGGTAGAATATTGTGTTGCTGCACCATAAAAAAGTTGTTTTACTTACGGCTATTAATATTTAGGCATAAAACAGCTTTTATAAAGCAGGAATGATAAAATATAACAATTGTATAAAACATTAGTCATCGAAATGGTGTATATTTGACAGTGTACAATTTGAAATTGTAACATATTATTATATATTTCACATAAAAAATAATACATAGAATATTATGAGAATATTCATAGATAAATGCTATCTATTGTTATTCGGTTACGTGTTATCTGACTCATTTGAGAGGCTATAAATTTACCAGTAGGTATCTACCACTGTTGACAGACAGGTGACTCAAAAGATTAACAAATGGACAAAGTGTCGATCGGTACCTACATAGAAAAAAAAAACAGTTTTATCACTTCACCCAAACAGTATCAAATTTTATCTTATTGTTTTTTTTTTTAGATTAATATGCTAAACATGATTAAACGTTTCTTGTATTATGAAAAGGTTAAATATTTTAAATAATTAATGATTGGTGGTTTGTCTAAATAATTGATCTGAAAACGGTGCCAGATTACTATGGGTAGGTATCTATTTCCCAAGCAAGAGAGGCTAATCTATCTTGAGAGTCTGACATTTAAAGATTGATTCGCGGCCATTATTTATAGGAACACAAAAGGTTTCCTCGGCGGCTAACAATACTAATCAACAGTCAATAAACGATTTAGCCCTTTCTCTTTTATCTGTACGACCAAATAATACTAATATTATGTAGGTATTGCAAAAATAATTTATCTTATTGTTTGTGGCAACACTATACATAGGTACAAGGATTCGTTTTGATAGTTCATCGTACGGAGATTAGTCCAAAGGTATATCTAAGAATAAGACAGAACAATAGTACATTTTATAAGTAGTAAGTATTACAGATTTCGTGTAATTCCGCAGCAAATAAATAGGGTTCATTATTCCACATCAAGGTTTTCATTAATATATAACAACAAAGTTCGTTTGTCATTATTGCAACCTTTGAAATAACTACTATTACACAACATCATTACATCTACCAGGGTACAAAATGGTTTAATGGGCTACCAAAGGAACTGAAAAACGTCGGGAATTATAGAGTATTTAAAAATAAAATAGGTTTATTGAAAAAAAAGTTAATTGTCAAGTAGAATATATCTAGAGTAAGTATTAGTTAAGAATATTATTGTTTAGATGTGTAAAATTAAGAATACTGTAAATCTATCCCATACACAAGTATAACTCTTTCAATGGGATAGTAAACAATAGATTTTTAAGTGTATTTTAGTAAATGTGTAATATATATGTATTTTTGTGATATTTTTCAAATAAATAATAAAAAAAAAAAAAGTGTTATTTAACGTACCTACTTTATACTAAAGATTAGTTTTACCAGCACCTATTATTCATCATTATTTGCTTGAGTCGTGCAACACACCAAATAGACAACATTGTATGTAACTAGTCTAGTACGAATGTTTATGTACTAATATTATTAATATGTATTATTACCTCACCTCAAATAGTACTATTTCAAGTGAGTCATGCAATGATTAATTACATACAAACGGAAGCGTTAAACATACAACCTTAATGCTCTTTATATTAAGAGAAACTACAAAACAATATTAACTATTTTTATGCTCCCAGAAAAAAGGTAAATTTATTTCTCTTTCTTCAGTCGTTTTGACTTATGACCGAATCGTGATTTTTTTCTAAACTAAATGACATCATGACTTCATTATTTCACTTTTTAAAAAGTTTTCAACAATAATTATAGTCATGGTTCATCAAATTTTTTCATATTTGGATTTTCTCGTAAATATTAATCAGTGTTTAAGATACTGAAAGAGAAAATCCATTGCATCAATACAAATAGAGATCTTTAAACCTATTTCATTACATTAAATTAAGTTTAAGGGAAAAGAAAGCATTAAAAATTTAACAGTCCTACGTCTATAGACAGTAGAAAATAATACGTTTAGTTTTGATTGGATATTGATTAATTCAAAGAAATGTAATTTATGACCGAGTTCGGAGGCAAATCGATTTTACAAAACGCACCCCCCACATACAATAACAACATATTATTGTGTTGTCTACTCCCGGTAGTATGGTAACATTTTATTAAGGGTATAATACTCTATTACACGAAAGTTTGACGTCACTGCTTCATAGATTCTAAGAAAATTATTCAAATTATTGTAATATAATAACATGTTATTCCAACAACCACAGAAATAAACTGAAATTTCTTTATATAATAAAAAGGGTAATAAGATTGGAATCTAAATATATTTTGAAAAATTTGATGAAACAAAACAATATATGAGTGTTTTTTATTAACTAAACGAATAAATAATGTTCAGCATATTTTAGTTGTTATTAGGAATTGATAATTTACCCGTGCTTTAAAAATATTCGAGATGAATGGCGTAGGTACATTATCTCTGAATTTGAAAATGTGAAATATCTTACATAAAATTAATGTTTCATGAATTCATAATATGGTAGGTACATAATATTATTTTTAATTGTGCTTGCTTGTAATTTTTTTTTTTTTGGGTTTTTGTTGTTGAGCTTTGTTTATTTGTTGTTATTCATTGTGTTTGATTCGGTTATAATTGCATTTTATCCTCCTGAGAGGGGCATCGAAGACGTAAATGTAGCATAAAAGATTCCCACGAGGCGGTATTGGCCGGCCAGCCCTTCAGGCTGCCCAATGGGGCCCGCCCGTGAGGACTAAAGTTTTGATTAGAAGAGCGGATAAATAGAAGTCCCCCGACTTCTGAGATATCCGGGTATGGGAGGGAGTCTTCAATGTAGATGAATATTATTTTTAAATATAAAATAACGATACAAAAGTGACTCGTCAATGGATATCATATTTTATGGTTATAGAAAATGAACGGAAAAGTGTATTGAAGTTGACTAACTTCACTTCGATGTGTTTACCTTTACGGTGAAAGGAAATACACTTAAGAAAATAAAAAAACTAACAAGCCTACCAGGATGTATCGCATCACTAACTCAACAAAGAAACCATCCAACCTGCTGCTATCTCTCTTTACGAGAAGCCCTCACTTGCCTTTCCGCAGACAGCGCTTTCCGTTTAGTGTATAATAAGTAGGTACTGGGTAGTAGCAAATAGCAACACTTACGGTGTTTAGTCTTCCACGACGAAATTCAATAAGTGCCTCTTCCTCGTTATGCACAAGTACATAGGTGTAGTGTGTGTAGTACTATATAGATCTTCTTTTGTTAGAGGTATACAATAACCACAACATGAGTGAAAATATCCTAAAGTGACAATTTATAATTAAAAAGGACGAAAATCATAGACACATGGAGTAAAATAGAAAGGCTAGTTACCTAGTCTAAAACTATTATATCGAAAGGAAACGAATAATTTATATATCACACCATTTTTTACAGGTGAGATTGTCATTGAACTGCAAGTCGTTCCTAATGTGGTATAAAAAAATTACATCGAGAATGGGTGTTACCAGTCACTAAATGCAAATTGTAAAATGTCTCAAATGTGATGTTTAACGTAAATCTAACTTTTAAAGGACACTTACTTCAATGTATACATACTAAAAATCGGCATAGCTTTTCTATAAAAGGAAATTTAAAATAAAGTGATTGGAATAAATATGTTTCAATACTAAATTGATAATTAAAACGCGTCCCTGCGATAAACTCGCCCATTGTGCAAAATATTTGTATATACCATGTTGTACCTAATCTCATTCTTTTTGTTTAAATATTTTGTACAATAAAGTTTATTATTATTATTATTATTATTTAAGCCTGATAGAATAGAAACCAAAACAATGAATTTATGAAAACAATACTGAACTATTTATATAAGTTTTATGACATTATTATTTCAATTCAATAAAATCTACGACCCGTGAATTTCTTTAATCCGTACTGGACGCGTCTCGACAAATCCGAGAAGTGTGAAGTGCAATCATGTGAAATAATCAAAAGAACATTATTTTACTTATCGCTGTACACGAAACAATAATAACGCTTATATACCAACTTTTATTTTTCAGACCAATGGATATAAAATTCAACCTCATAAAAACTGTTCATGTGTATCAATAACGATAATGGATAATAAAAAAAATAATAATAAAATATTTTCTAGTCAAATGTTATAACAGGAAAACCTGGTAGATAACTTTCTAATAAGATCGGAATGATTGGAAATTTTCCATAATAAAGAAATCATAATTTAAAGAACACTTTGTTCGGTTGAGTTCCCCGAGGAGTTCTTGGCTAGAATAAGTCTCTCCATCTTTTCTGTAAGTTTTTCAATGTCCTGTAAAAAGGCAGGTATTCACAAAACATTACGTACAAGAAAATCAACATATTCAATTCAGCGATGATGGGGAATACCACAGATTTGATTGATGACTTGTATGTTTATTAAGTGCAATTAGTCCGCTGGTTACCTCACTTGTGGGAAATGTTGTGATTAAGTAATTCTTGTAATATGATATATCACTCTAAAATAACAACTCAGCAAAGATTTTAATCAACCCCTTTTAATTGTTTTTTAACCTTACGCAAGCAAATAAGTACGTGACATTTTAATAAGACAAAAAATACCTCTTCAACTAAAAATAATATGTACGAAGTCATCAAGACAACAAACAGAAGGTAATAAGATGTGTGAAAAGAATAAAAACGTGCAATACATATTCTACAATTAATTGTACGACATGGTATTATTAATAGAAGGTATTATTCGTAGCGCGATTGATATTTGAGATAGCAAAGAGTTGAATAAGAAGAGCGAGGCGTTTATAATATCAAGTATGCTGAGAGTCATTTCCCATTGTAGTCTGCCAGCTGCCTTCGCGATGAAGGATCATGGCGTGGTAGGTACCTATTATACATCTTCTGTGGAAGAGGCAGGTCTCCCGACCCCCGAAATTACCGACGAAAAACTACTTAATCACGCCTACAAATTATGGAGGTATATACTCTCTAGGTACAAAGCTACCAAGTACTTAGGTGCATAATAAGATATTGTTTTTATTATATTCATAATTATTACGTGTAATTATATCCCCGTGAAAGAATAAGAAGTAATGTAGGTATTATTTATTTTCACACATAAATTTGATTCAAAATCATTACAATGTAATTTAATTATAATATTAATATACAGTAAAGGCAAGACTTTTAAGAATTTGTTGAGTTTTTGGGAAAATATTTGTTAAGTAAATTTCCTGCAGTACTTATTCATAATAATTAGACATTATGTTTTATGATATGGTATAGTTTTATAACACTTTGCTAGTCGTCGAAATAATAAATTCTAATGCTTCGCTAAAAACTTACCAATATTATAATTATCCATCTACATTCCAGTCCACTTTATTTTATACGAAGGCATTCACTCGTTTGCGAATGATTCAAGTATGTATGGTAATTAAAATATTTAAATTTTAAATATTGTAAGAATTATCTAAAAATATAAGATATTTCATAAAATATAACATGAAATATCAATTACAGAGAATGATGAGGTATTTCTCAAAAAATACATTAGATTTTCATAAAAGTTTTGTAATTTGATGTGACTCACTCAATAAAAAAACTCACAATATGAATATGTGGTATAAAATGAAAACCACAAACTCAGGCTTAAATTATACATCCTAAGGTAAATTACATTTATACACAAGTGTCTCATGCACCCTCATCTACACTCTTGATCTACCTGTCGTTGGTATATTAGAGCGGCGCGGCGTCGGGCACTTCCGTTTCCACGAATGTTTGTCGAAGGTAACTTCCTGTATAATAACTGCCGCCATCTGTCACATCAACTCCGTAAATTATTAACTTTGTAAAGCTTTTTGTAACCCCCGTATCTGAGGGTGAATTTTTATTCCCTAAGCTAACGGGAAAATTATATAGTTGTTATTTTGTTGGATATTTATGCTATCAATTGGCATTATGTGGTTAAAAGTTTGTGTAAATTTCTTACCACCAATACTGATTCAGTTTATCTATTTTTCACAAATTTTACATTTATAAGCAGACTTTCTCCTTAGATCATCAAATATATGATATCTCAATACAACTTTCAAAACAATACGAAACCTGGCGCATTATATCAATTATTTCTTTTAGAAATATAGACAGATTGTACGCTAATATATTTGGATTATTGTTCACTTATCAACAAGATATTAACATAGAGATAGTATAAAATGTAATTTTATAACGTTTCACAGTTACCTAATTCATGTGTGTATACTTCAGTCAAAATATTTTCTATAAACCAATAACATACGTAGTACAGGTGTTCTGTAATATCATAATTCACTATCGTTGCCGACTTGCTGGACAGCGAGTGTTTTAGTAATTTCGAAGAAACATAAAAAATTAACACCGACATGAAAATGTAAATGATATAATAACGATATCGCATGCTTGATAACATTGTTTATATTGACGATAAGATCGAAGGCATTCGTAATTTGGAAAAGTGGATTCGTTGGATCGATTTATTTACTCACATAAAAAGTAGTAGACTCATTAACAAAATGTAAAAGACAGTTGAAGGATATTTAAAAAATGAAATTTATTATTGGTATTCCATCATAAGTCTGGACTATTAACTAACTGATTAGCTGATTGGAATTAAAAAAAAATGGAGTCCCAGAAAACATAGCCTTGTTATATATTTAAAGTAATTTAACCAACATTATGTTAGTTGGAATACTGTATGATCTTACCAATCCTCGAAGTTCAATGTATTAAATATCTTTAATCTCTCCTTACCTGAAATAAGAAATAAAAATATAATTAGTCACACAAATAATTTACTTATAACACTTATTTTTATAGAATATAAAACTTTGAATGAAATAATTTGTAGGTATATTATAAAACATGACATTGCTAAAGTTATGTTTTCAAACATCTAAAACTATTATAATCATAACTATAAAATATCATTTAATATACAGTTCATTAGAAGGTATTTTAGAAAACTCGTGTGTATATAAATATATATATATATAGACATGAAATTTTAAGATAATATTCTTGTAAAACCAATGTACTCTTATTTGAAACAATATATTCATCTTTCATAGACAACTGTCTGAATAGACATGTTGACGCCTCAGTGAAATTATTCAGATCAATTACATTTTCAACAGAACTCTTAATAGCCTGAAGTAGAATCGTCACAACTGAAATGTCGTCATATTCGTACGTGAGAGTATGTGAAGGAGTGAGATAATTATAAATTTAATTGTCTCATAATATTATTACTATTATTATTAAGGGTTTTTTTTGTTTTATTCCTTTAAGTTTGATATAATGACAGCAGGTGCATTCGTTGGATTTCGAATCTAGAAATAATTTACGCATGACCCAACAAACAACATCTAAACGATAGACCGCCACCGGCGCGAGTCGATAAACAAAGAGCAGATTGTGACGAACAATGATACTACCTAATACCTAAAAAAACGCATCATAAAGGTGTCTGTTTGCATCATTTAATTGCTTCGAATGAACGATGACTTTGACAACAACATTACTATAAGTTGAAATAAATCAAATGTTCCATATTACGTACAAATAGTGCATGTTGAGTTCAGTGACTCCGCTACTTTGCAGTGATCGATATTTTAATATATTGATGCAAGCGGAACATAGTGTGTATGATATATAATTATTATATGAAGCCATCAGTAGCATTAGGTAGGTACTGTTATCGTAAGGAAATACTTCTGGTATTACTCTGAATGATGCGACGTTATTAACAACACGAAAGCAAATACTCTAAACAGCAGATATGTCAACAATAATATCAGATAAAAATGTAACATAACATAGAAACAAGTTGTCGTATCTGAGTATCTCAAGCAGGATTGCCAGCCAATAACATACTTACCTATTTTTATTATGTATTTTTGTGAATATCAACATTCGCTTTATATATTGTATTTTAATATCACTTAAAGACTCCAGGGCATGTTTCTATTATATGTTCGTATGTGTAATGTGTACGTACATACGTACGTACGTACTTAAGAGGAATGCAATTTCAAAGTGGTAAAAGGAAATATTTGTTACAGTCAGTACGTTTCGAAAAATACACAATATCAATAGAATGTATCAAAGAAATCCAGAAGACACTACATTTTATTATTTTTTAACGCGCTAAAGAGCCGTTGGAAGAGGGAGAGGATTAAATATGTATCTGTTTGTAATCCAGACTCTCAAAGTAATGATCTTCTAATCCTCTCCAGTTCTCATCACTAAAGATTTTAATGCTGTACATACTCCCATTCTGTTAATAAATCTCTTTGTATTATCTCACCATCAACAACTTTACAAAGGGATTAAATTTATCATATTATTTCCAGATGGTGTGATTTTGTTACTTATGGGTTATTTCGTAAGCATTAATTCATATAAAATAATATACTGAAATTTAACAGAATTTTAAATACTAACAGCCAGATTAACAAGACATGCTTTAAATTAAGCCCAAGTAAATAAAAACCTCGATATAATTATTTTTACAAGAAATACACAGTAAGTTTGTCGTAGGTATACATATGTTATAAATAATAATAAAGTTTTGTTATGGTCAGACAGAAGATAACAGTCGGCACGCGACATACAGCAGATGTGGGAGTGGTTCACATAGGAGCCTTTCAGACTGCAGCGATGTAGATAATTTATCATCACATTATACATTTTTTAAAGAGATACAACAGCGGATAATATAAGCATTACCTGACGAAGCAGGTGTGATGATAATCTAATTTTAAACGTATTGTATTGTGATAGTACGGCAGTAGTTCATAATATCTGCCAAAGTAGAACAGAATGTATTTATACATGTTCATTTAATACATTTTTAGATAGATTTTATTCATTATAATTTTTTGAGTGGAACAGATAGTCGGTAGTTTTCTTCATCGTTTCTTGAGGCAAGGCATTCAAAATCGATTGATCTGTGTATATTAGCTAAGAAAAATGGTTTGTTCACAAAAGAATCCTTATTACGATAGCAGGGTGCATATCTAAGTATATGGGCATACGTTTCATTAAAATTTGTCATTCAACACTATCTTCTTATGCCTACCAACAAAACAAAAACATTCAAATAAATGTATACGCACTAATACACTAACATTACTTATCTGCACTAAGTACAAACTCATTCACTGCGTGTGGCAAATACAATTCAAGGGCATTGGTATAGTTAGTGGTTTAAAAATAAAGTGTGAGATAAGTTTATGAATACGTTAGAATTAAGAAACACCTTTAAAAAAAAATACTTCCTCATAATTTTGCTTTTTCCTATACCTATTGTTCGTTGCTATTGTCGTTTTATTTAGTTTTAAACGCAGCTTTATTATACCTGTTATTATTAAATCGGAGATTTTGAAATATTGATGATTAAAAAAAGGAATGCAAAAAGTCATTTCTTATGAAAAATTAAGAAAAAGAATTCATTAATTGAGAAATATGTTAGACGGAGAAATGAAATTATCATAAGTTTAAAAGAGAAAGGCGACATCGAAAAGCTTTCCCGAAACACATAAATTAAGTGTCTTAAAACTTTAATGAGTACAATATTTAATTAGGGATATTAAATATTTAAATGTAAACAAATAAATAAAATAAACAAATTTCTATCACACGAAGTAGATACAAGAAATGTGGGAAGTAGAAGAATAATAAATTGAGAAATTTAAAAGTCAAATCGTGATTAATAACGCAATGGCGTTATCGGAGATGACAGAAACACTTTTATAATATTTGAGATAAGATTATTATTATGCATATTATGTATTTGCATATTTAAATAATAATCTGCTCTCACGATGCACATATCCACCATTCATGGATACTTGATTTTTTTGTTGTTGATACATCTTTTTATGCCCAATTTTCATACATATAATGTCTTTTTTTTATTGGCATGAAGAGGAAGTCCTGGCACGATTATTGCACGCAGTTATTCAGATGGGTACCCTTCTAGTGGGAAATGCTGTGATGGTAAAGTATAATAGTAGTAATTGACATAGTTAATAATTTCAACCTAGACTATTTTATTTCGAAATGTGCCGTTTCCTAAAAAAACACCCAAAGATTCAAAATATCTTTTGTATGTATAGATATACGTCTTGCCTATCTTGCATATTATAAAAAACTAATTTTTCCTATTTCAGCACTTTTATGTTGCATATTATTCAATATATTAAATAATACTATTAGTATTGTTTAATTTATTTAATTAGTTTCCATAATAATTGTAGAATTAAGACATTGTCTCATAAAAATGTATTAATTTGGGTTGATTGGAAGAGATCGAGCCTTTGCGCTAAACTCGCCCTATTTATTGATTGTAATTAATTTGATTACATTTCTCTATAAAATTGTAATCAAAAATAAAAATTGACAATATTTCTTCTTCTTATTTTGCCGGTACGTCTTTGGATACAAGCCTCTTCCATGGTTCTCCGTTCCCCTCTGTTCAGGGCTTGCTACATCAATTTCCTTTCAGTGATCTTCTAAACATCATGGAACACATGAAACCTGAGGCCATCCTTTAGTGCGAAGTTAATATATCTGTCCGTAAACAAGACACATAAGATTTTGTTAGCCACAAACATGCCCAAATTATTATGATTTGTAAAATGATTTGTTTAATGAAGGTGCCAATAAGAACAAATTATAAACACACAAACATAGGTACATATATAAATATACTTGTTACACATATTTTTTAAACATCAATCAACGCAAATGTAAAGGCTGTAAAGGTGAGTGAAGACATTTTTTAGGGGAAAAAAACAATAAACGAACTATATACGAACGACTCAAATATTTGTAAGATTTGAAGATATTGGTAACCAAATAATATAACATTGTTAATCGCAATATATTTATACAGATATAAAAGTAAATTGGTTTACATGTTACATTTGAACGATTGCCATATTAGAAGTAACTGGTACTTCAATAATACATTTATTAATTTAAATATAGTTTTGTATCTCTTTGAAGTTTGGATGCAAGTGTTCATTAAGTTATCTATGAGAGGATATTGTGGAAACATAAACGCTACACACTACATACAATCAAAATTTGTCTGATGAAACAGTTCTACGTAATTAGACATTACTCCTTTCTTCAATTCGAATAGATCAATGTCTTAATTCTTATCAAATGGTGCATATAAAAAAAAAGTCATCTGGAGGGGAAGGGGATTATTTTATATAATGAATTTATCATACATGATAAATAAACAACTATTCTATTAAATGATTACTTTGATCATTATTAATGAAAGATTTTTCATAAAACTCAATTTAATTCCTAAATGAAATCTTCTCCATTGGCTTAACTTTTCTTTATGTAGATGCCTTGTTTGCATTTTTACTGCTAACTCTCATCTCTCCACTGCTGGATGAAGGCTCCTCAAAAACTTTTCCATTTTTTTGGTCTCGAGCAACAAACCCACTTTTTCCCCACAACAGACAATGCCTGATTGAATTCTTTCTAAAAGTACCTACTTTTCATTAATTGAAAATCTATGTAGGTAATTACTTTTGAAAATATATGTTTCTTTTAATTAGTGAGGAAGACAATCTTTACCGCTTACCTAAGAATAAAATTTTAATTTACATAAAACCTGTCGATGGTAACGGTCAGATGAACTCTGTACTCTTGTACATTGTGTTCAGTAAAGCATAATGACAGCTATAATACATTTTATACAGAAGAACAACTGCTTAAATTAAAATTTTATTGTCTTCCAGATAAGGTTCATTGTAATTCGTTCCGTTTTTTCCCGTGTGACAATCATAAAGTCAGTTTTTCAATCAAAGGGATAAGAATATAATAAAACTCTCATCGTAAGATATACCAACTAAATAATACGTAATGTCCCCTCTCAACTATTTCGTCACGTCACTTTTTGTTGTGGCCAAATAATAAGAATTGATGATTTGCAAGACCGCATAGGGCATGCTGAAACATATATGATTATTTGAACTCGAAAGTAAGTGGATTGACGTCACTTATATCCAAGCTAGAAATAGAACCGTTATTGAGAACTCATGATGACAAAGTTACGTCACTTTTACCTACCTCGTAGTAATTTTGGAACTCGTATTAGACCTAAGGATGTTTTAACCAAAACAAGATTAACCAAAACAATTTTAATTTATTAAATTAAAGAGGAATATTACCCTTACTCTAATAAAAATGGTATAGATATGTACAGTACATATAAGGTGATACGTTAATTTAAAAACGCCGTATATTTGCACATTATGGTAAACTAAACTTTCCCAATTTCAGGAGGCATCTCAAGTGCACATAAATATTAACTAGATGGATTTTTCATTGAAACGTAAAGATCAATATTGGGACAGTTATTCAATTTTGAGAATGCCACGATGAACATTGCACGGCTCTCGACTCAGGGAGTCAAATACGAAATACATACCTAATAGGTCAAAGTTCAAGCACGAAGAGTCGAATTGGCTTTCAATTTTTACTGAAATTGATATACATATATTTACGCTCGAACATTTATTATTTGCTCTATTCAGTATTCTATATAAACAAAAACATATTCAAAATTGGCAGCCAGAGAGCAATTTCAGCTAACGAATTCATTTCATGATTTTCCTCTTTCTAATTCGCAATACTTTTACCTCTTAATTAATGAACGTCCTGAATCATTTTGAATGCCCACACAGAATGATACTACATAATAAATACAATTATCTATGCGATGTTATAATATACGATAATGTGGTAGGAACGCCTTCATAACCTTCGTAGGAGAGTCAAGACTTATTGTACAATGTAACCCGTGGCGGAGCAAGAAAAAAATGTTAGTTATTGCAGTATAACGGCTAGTAATGAACAGATAGTAGAAAAGCAAGATACCAGAAACCGAATATTCGGACAAGTGGCATCTATAGTCAAGTTGAATTGTCACAATGGGTTTAGATTTATCTTTTGTGAAGTAAGACGAAGTGTTTCATGATTAGTGAACTAGGAAAAAGCTTTGAACATTCTAAAATAATATTTTCCCAAGATAAATTATGTACGTATCTAAAAAGTATTATTAAATTTTTTATTGTTTCTTCTTCTTTCTTCTTCTATTGATTTCATAAAAATTGCGGAATATAGTGACTATCCGAAATTCAGTCGGATATTGAACTTTTGTCCGAAATTCAGACAGATGAAGATATTTGTTTTTGAAACCACGAAACTGAGTTCGAAATAAGTACAAATACAGATGATCCTAAGCTGGGATTTCACGATTGAAAATCTGAAACAGTACCGTCATAATAGCAACCATTTTAAAATTATTCAGTATATTGGAGTTGAGAAAATCCAGTATTCCGCCGAATAGTAGAACTATGTCGGATTGATCGACTATAAAATAGTTACCGTTACATCTCTTGTAATGAATAACATAGTAAAGCATTTTAAAGTATTACCAAAGCACACTAACATTGTATTATAGAGATGAATTTGAACATTATTAATATTATGTGTGTCAAAAATGTAGAACGAATTATGACAGGCGACGTAACAATGCAGTTGTAAATTAAATGAAATCAAATTCACAGATGTTTGATTGAAAGTATATATAATAATAATAATAATAAAATCTTTATTGAAATATATTAATACATATACAATTTATAATACATACATAATAAAAAATAATATATAATTACGTTCATTGACATGACACATAATATTAATATTATTTATATAACACTAGGGGACTATGGTAGATATAAAATGCCTTAGGATTGAACTTGTTGAAATAATATTTCAAGTATTCTAACAATTCTACGTGGGTGATTGAGAAAATAACCTTCTGAGCTTTGAGTTGTTATTAATTAAGAATAACATATTATAAATTCAAATATTATCATGGTATGAAAAAGAAAACTGAGATGTAAAATTTTGGTTGCCGCATTTTCTTTTATAAAAAGGTTGAAAACTCTTACAAGAAATATTAATATTATTTCAAATTTCTTGTATACATCATAGCGTGGGAGTTGAACAAACAATTTTCAAAATTGTCTTTAGGTTAACAGCAGCTTTTACTTAGTACCTACCTAAAACGCTTGAGGACAGTAAATATTATGTCAAAGGTTCTAATAGATGTGTAAATTGAATATAAATTAAAATTAGTTATATAATTAAATTATAGAATTAAATTAAAAAAAAAAAATCTTATACAATATTGCTTACACAATTATGCAAAGATGTGTCAACCTTTCGATACAAGGTTCTTTTGAAGCAAATATCAATTGCTAAGATAATAATTATTTCAATTTTATAAATTAACTATGATAATTTTTATTTGCATTTATAGAATTTTAGGTAAATTGCAACAATGCCGAAAATTATATAAGGAGTGTTAACAGTGATAATATGAGATTACTAAAATAGGTTTCATATCGCACATTTAATGATGGTCGACGTTATTACGATATTAAATACGAGAACAATTTATATCTTATATTTCTACAACATGTTCTAACAAAAAGTTTCAATCCTCAAGCGTAATACGAAAATAAAACGGTTGAAATTGGCTTGAGAGCCCTCCGCGCAAACGATAAGGAGAGAATCATTATTATCGAACAATACAACCTCCTAATGGATTTCCTATTTCGCCTATTGACTTTGCTTTTACAATAACTCGTTTTAAAACCGTATGTATGTACGTGCCTTGACCATTGTACGAAACGAATTTCTTTAAAATAAATAAAAATACAAGATGGGGAATAAAAATACGGATTTCATTTGGTGGAATGGAAAGTATACCTATTTATTTATATTTTTATTATTTTTAAGTTATCGCGTCTCTGCGATAAATGCACAAAATGTATAAATACGTATTTTATTTTACTTGTAATATCACGTGCAACAAAGTTTGCTATTATTATTTTTATTTCGTATCACATTTAGTAAACATTTTTTTTTAAATTATTGTTTATGAACGAATATTCAGTAATATGTTAAAAAATAATAAAAATGCAAGCTGTTTTTTTCCGTTAAAAAAAATATATATATTCAGGATGGGTGGCAAACTTCATCGTTGAATTTAAGATGTAAAATGTCTTTACTTTTTCGAACACTTGCCTTTTTCAAGACACTCGAAAACTTTAATTCGAGGGCTTGATTATTTTTTATAGATTCGATTCACCTTTTACGATTTTGCTATTTAAATATTTGTAAATGTATTTTATATATATATATATATATATATATATATATATATATATATATATATATATTGAATTACAATTTTACATCATAGAAAGAGTGTAAGTATGGATAGACACACTTTGCAGTTTATTTCTAGAGAAAGTTGAGATCTATGTAGGTACTATTAATACATAATTTGCTTCGAAGTACTTTATTGAAGTTATACATAGATAACAAGGATGTTAGAAAGTTTTGATAATGTAATTACTTGTAATAATTGGTCGTGGGAAATCGATAAGAAATGATAATGCGATTGTTTTCACCACGAATTTTATTTGTGATACAAATAACTACTAAATAAAATTTGTAAAATATTAAGTATTCAAGGTTTTCTTCGCAAACAAAAATTTTGATATAAAAGTACGTATCAGCTGATAAGTATTAAGGTATTAATTTAATAATGGTATCAAATATTCACACAATTTTCATTTACGCCACAATAACTATAAAAGTTTATTGAAGGTATAATAGGTAACATGTTTTTAAACAATACGTAGTAAGACTTGTAGTTTAGAGGTCAATATTAAAACAATACGGTTAACAATGTGTAAAATATATTTAGACTCAATTAATCCTAATATCTATACTGTAAAATATAATTGTGGGTAGAAATTTTGATATAAATCAATGCTTAAATGACAGACTAATAGGTTATTCAAATTAGTTGGTAAAGTACAGAATAGAGTAAACAATAAGAAATTTATAGACATATTGTATTGTGAAGACACAAAATAAGTTAATAAAGCAATTCATCCGAAATTCAACTAACAATATGGAAAAAAAAACAGTAATTGATACCTTGCTACTTAATATGCAGAGAGAAAACTATTAATCATTTATTTTCTCAAGAAAGTATGAACAATAACCCCACTATGGTTGTACGACTTTTTTTGGGTGGATACTAATAGCATAAAAAAGTTGGGTTCGTGTTAACGTTTCAAAGTGTTATTTTGATGCATTATAAAGTTAATATTAGAAACCTTATCGCAAAGACATGCATATGTTCTCAACAATTTTATTAAACAATAATATCATGTTTAACATAAATAATTTTGATGTTCAGATTGTCGAAAACGCTCTTCTTGTATTTTATTAAATTGTAGATTTACTGTTTTGACAAGTGATGAGTAAGTTACGAATGTATTTTTTATATTTTTCACGAAACCAAATACATAAAAGAAAACAAAAGTTCATATATAAAAGAAAACTAGATAGTATATTTATGTAGTGGAAAACTTTGTGGAATGTAATGTAATTTTTTTTAAGGTTTTCAGTAACACTACTTGATTTGAAAATATAATTCCTAAGCATTTTATTATCACCTTCACTCTACTTTTTGCGTTCCATTTTCAAATCTACTCTAATGTTTGAATATGACATTTGAATGTGATAAAGAACCGGTCACACGTGTATAAGAATTTTACAATATAATATAATATGACATTGTACCAAGGTACATACCTTCATTGAGACGAGATTAGAAAGACAGTTCTGTCATATCAAAGAATGACGAGGAAGAAGAGTGAATCGTGACTAGAATATCAAATGATACATTTAAACTTTTAAAATAGGAACGTCTCAATGGAACATGTCGTGGTTTAAATCTTACACCCGTTATGTTTAGATAAAATAATATACATAAGTACCTACATAGTTGAGTTTTAGAAATGAAACGTATGAAACAATTTCAACATTTTAAAACGAGAAACACAAACACATATTATTATTGTAGTTATATTTATTTAGTTAAAATCAAGTCAAATAAAACATTCAATCGTCGATTATGTACCTACGTAGAATATTTTAGAGTTACATTTTGAATAAAGGAGTGAAAAAATACTCGTATTAGATTTCTATATACTATCGAATCATATTAGATTCTTCAATTTATGCTTAAATAACTAGGTACTCCCTCCACCTATCTTCAATACTTCGATAAAAAAGTAATGAAAGAAGGACAAAATATATGAAAAAATTATAGTTTCTTTAACATTTTCGACATATAATAGGTAATATACTTCCCAAATTTTTACAAGACTAAAACTATCTCTGATTTACGTCATATAGGGACGATTCTACAATACACCAATTTTTAGACGATACAGAAATACAGTACACTATGTCGTTTCTCTACACTTTGTGTATTTTACGTAATACCTACCATATTATTATCATTTTCTCCTTTCTTCCTTTCAATTCCGATTTCTTTGACCGTACATTGCATGAGGAGATAGAACAGTTTAATCAGAAGATCTGGGATTAGAATGAAGACACCGCCCTTTCATTTACAATAGTGAACGATGCAGTCGCCAAGTTTTAATATGAAAAACTCATTCTACCTTTCCAGCCACTGAGTAAGCACTATTTACAAAAGAATTGGAAATCGGTACATACTCAACAGAATAGATTTCGTGTCAATGTCTAGACGCAAACTAAAACAATTTGCCCTATTGATTGAGTTGACGTTTATTTTGTAAAACTCCATTTTTATATATGAAAGAAAACACAATTGGTTTTTTAGTTTCACTTTGTATGGAACGTTGTCATTTAATTGTCATACGATATTATGACAATTAAATGACAACGTTTGTTATCACAAGACTTAATATGTCGAAACCTATTCATTATATATAATTGAATATAAAGTAAAACTAAAATCAATTGTGTTTTCTTTCACATAATTACATACAAGTCTCCCTATTGGGAACTTAGGTGGGTTATCGAAATATGTAGGTATATTTCTATTAAAAAAATACCAATATGCCGAAGGAAGGTTTTCTTCAATATTACCGACACATCCGAAAACTTTTTGCCAAAATGTCTGCAGCCTTTGTAATAATATATTCCTTATATTCTTAATATATTCCTAATATATTCAGTAATATATTCCTTATATTCTTAATAAATTCCTAATATATTCAGTAATATATTCCTTATATTCTTAATAAATTCCTAATATATTCAGTAATATATTCCTAATATTTGGAGACTATATTATGTATAGCAGTGACAAAGACTACAAGGTATCCGATATTCTATACTATGGGTGGCCAACCTTTTCAGCGGCCGGGCCAAATTTCAGAAATGAGATTTCCTACAGAGCCGCATAACAATATACTCCATACTTGGAACATTTAATAATTTTACTTCACCTTAAATTTCTACCCCCCCCCCCACTCAAAATTCATCTCTCAAAAAAGTAACGGGTACTTGTACCGACTATTATTAAAAAAAGTGTGCATATGCTTCGCGGGCCGCACGTAGACACCCGACGGGTCCCGAATTGGCCACCCTTGTTCTAGACAATTCCATTTCACAAATGATTATTGTACATTAATTTTGGATCTATTGTCAAATCATGACAAAGATTTAACAGATTTTGTATGGATTAAAGTCATTGTAAATTTACGTTAAATGTTTTTGTTCTTCTAAGAAATAAATAAATTTTATATAATATACATCGTTCTTATAATAACGATATCAATACATGAAAAATAATGTCGAGGGAAGAGGTGCTACGCTTTCAAAATAAGCGTTATAAGACAAAAGAAGATGAAGAAAGACTTGGTAAGAGTTGATGGTATTCAGTACCAACTAAACCTTGGTAAGGTTTAGTTGGTACTGAATAAAATGTATAATAATGTAGTACAAAAGCATATTTCTCATTTGGGGAGCCATTTGGGAGCGATAAATTCGATAATATTAAAATAGCTTCCATAGTAATTATTTGTATAGTGTCGCGTAATTATTTTATGTGACAATAATTGTCGCTATTATTTCGTATACAATTAACGTCATTCACAATTGGCTGTGATTAAAAGCGGAGAGAGCTGTGCAGAAGCAAGGGTCGAACAAGGCGTAAGACAAGGATGCTCAATGTCGCCAGCTCTCTTTAACTGCTATATACAGCGAGCCATTGATGAACTGAGAGAAGAAATGAAGAACTGGACAGGAGTAAAAATAAATGGGAAAAAGGTCGACATGATAAGATATGCTGACGACATAGCACTGCTTGCAGACTCCGAGATGGAGCTGAACGAAGCCTTAGGAAAAATGGAAAGTATACTGTTGTCAAAGTACAACATGAAAATAAATAAAGAAAAAACAAAATGTATGGTCGTTGGAAGAGAGGAAGCGACTGCGAACATTGCCATAAATGGAGTGAGCATCAAACAAGTAAGTGAATTCGTGTACCTGGGCAGTAGAATAAACCAGGATGGACGCTCCAAAGCAGAAATCGTAAGCAGAATAAACCAGGCAAGGATTGCCTTTAACAAAAAGTCGAAGATATTGGAATCCCCAAATATTGACTTAAGCGTAAGGAAGAACCTTACTAAAGCCTTTGTATGGAGCATTCTGCTTTATGGTTGTGAGACGTGGACCATCAGCAAGAGTGAAAGCGGACGGTTGGCGGCCTTTGAAATGTGGTGCTACAGACGCATGCTTAAGATCCATTGGTCGGAACACGTCGAAAACGAAGAAGTATTAACCAGGGTAGGCGAAAAAAGGCAACTCCTTAAGAGAATCAGCCAACAACGAGCTAACTGGATTGGCCACAACATCAGGCACCCAGGACTACTCATAGCCATCGCGGAGGGTAAGACCGAGGGGACAAATGGCAGAGGCCGACCAAGAGACGTATATATGGACCAACTGAAGAGTGATATGAACTGTGGCTCATACGTAGAGCTGAAAAGACTGGCGGAGAATAGGGACGAATGGAGAAGAAAAACCAAACTCGTTGCAGACCAATCCAATGGATTGTAACTCATTATATATAACGTCAACAGTACATGGGCAACCCACATAGGTACATAGATGATGATATAATTACTCAGGTCTCCAAAGCACATAATGTGTACATAATAGATTATTCAAACATGCAATGCAAATACAGAAATAGTATCTAGTGTTTACTTAATTATGTTGTTACTAAAAAATGGACTATATGCAAGGAAATATTCGCATATTTTAAAGGAATTTATTAATTCTTGCTGCTTTATAGAATTTAACTTCCCTCTCGTCAAAAAAACCTTCCCAGAACCTTACTTACACTGATTTAAAATTTCTACTCATTCTTTATAAAAATTCTAGGGATCTTGCTTAGACTAGATGGAACAGGTTTTATGTATGGCCTATTTTCACACGTAATTTGCATATATTATGACCACATTCATATATGTACTTTATTGCATATAATTCGGAATCTAATACGCAATTGGCATATAGATAAAACAGCTTGTATTTAAAACTCTACGCGATCACATTGTCTATTATAAACAATATTTGATATTTTATAATATATCTACAAATCAAATAATACCTTGAATATTAGCAAATTATCACCTAGGGGCACTAGTATTAGTGTTTATTAGGGCCTAGATGTCTACTCACATGAAACACAACAATACGCTGTTCTGTCTCTGTCTATAATTTATTTGTTCAACACAACATACACATAACGTATACTTTGAAGGTTTCTATCATAATATTGACACAATTTCAATATGAATAATTATTATCCCCGTAAAATTTGCAGTAAATACTATTGCTGTAAATCTTCTGCTTCTCTTCGAACTTAAACGTCCCTCTCGGGAAGAACAGGGCAGAAATTGGCCCTCTCCATTTGTCTTCGATTTGATGACGTTGTCATGAGGGTCGTCAAACTTTATTCGAAATCGATATGAACGATATGAAATCGATATGAATTAGGTACTTGTTAGGAGAAAAAAAATTGCCATGTAGTTACACATTATGGTGACACAAAGCGCAAAAGGAACATAGTTTTAATTTTTTATGACAAATTCATGACTAATAATACGTTAATCTTTTTAAGTGCTGGACCTACACGATAACCGCCGTCTTCTTAAGAACTCTAAGATCCAATAAAGTCAATGATAATCTT
Source organism: Athripsodes cinereus (assembly GCA_947579605.1). Classification (NCBI taxonomy): domain Eukaryota; kingdom Metazoa; phylum Arthropoda; class Insecta; order Trichoptera; family Leptoceridae; genus Athripsodes; species Athripsodes cinereus. The sequence goes on along the minus strand of OX388306.1, from coordinate 9,491,503 downwards.
GGTAGTTTTTTCTAGTTTAGATTTACTTGTTCCGCGGTTGTGGCTCATCGTTTTTAATGGTGAGTCATAAAAGTATGTAGGTAATTAGTTCCTATAGATAAGTCGTACAAGATACACGTATATAAATAAATCATAAAACCCTTTGTTGGTATTATGAAGATATTTATAGTTATTATCAACTCATTCGTGATTACTAAATTTAACCTCAATTTGACTAAGCAAAAAAAATGTAAAGACAAAGAAATTTGTAAAAACACCCACTTCTCTCGATTCTGCAACATTGAAATACTAAGGAGATAAAAAAAAACACGATTTTTCACACAGATAAAGAGACATTAGCTAATAAACATCTATCTGGTAACAATAGTAACCCCCCCCCTTTTCCCCCTTTTCCTTTCCCTTTATGCATGTATGTTTGTTTATTTTATTTTTTTGCAGTCTCTCCCTTTTTTATATATATGTGTGTATGTTTTTTATTTTCATCGTATGTTTGTTTATTTTTTAAGTTAATACTTTTGGGTTAGTTGGAAGAGATCGCGCCTTTGCGATAAACTCGCCCTCTGTATATTGATTGTATTTAATTTGAATGTATACCTTTTATGTAATTGTTTTTTATCAATGTACAGTAAAGAATGAATAAATAAATAAATAAAAATATTATTCATGGTTGTAGTACATTTCCGTAATTTACACGAACATTAATAATTCGCCAAACACACGTAACAATAAAGGTATTACTAGACAAATAATTACATTGTTAGACCCACACCTCAACACGACACCCACGGGACATGGGTAATTACGTATCATTATAGATATTGTAATTATTATAGATATTAAATTATCTGATAACGATATTCTTAATAGCGATGAAAGGGTGATACACACCGCGCAAAATGTCTAATTTATTGTTGACGGTCCATCGGAATAATATTTATACAATGTTATAGTTTTATCTAGACTTTGCGATCTGCTCTACATCACGGAGTGGGCAAAATACGGCTAATATCTCTCTACAATTTATGAATAGTTTCAAACATTTAAATCGCAAAGTACATCACTAAACGCTTAGCTGTTATAAATCATAACGTATAGTGGCAATCTAAAAGACTATAAAACATCGAGTTTTAAATTCTCGTGCACTTACTCGATCATCCAAAATGAATATGTACTACATGTGTGTATCAAATCATACTACATATACATATTATACTAATGCTACAGCCCAATTAAACAATTCTATGTGTTATTGACAAACAACTGTGCACGGGAGTTTCATTTTGAACTGCATCATTGGTGTTTTTTCTAAGATACAGTAGGTATGTTTTTAAAATGACAGATTAAGTTTCATAAATAATATTATATTATTTGAAGAGTCAAATATATAAATAATCACAAAGCTTTGATACTGTCAATTTTTATAAATTAATACCTTCAGATAAAGGTAAGTATTTTCAAGTAAATACCGACACATTTCTAAGTAGGAAATGCCGGAGGAAGAACCTGAATTGAAAGGCTTCTGCATAATAAAATATCAATTTCATTTTGTTTCTTTGGATTTTATTACAAGTTACCTGAACCTAACTACCCACAATATTTTAATAGGTATATTTATGTACAGTTGACTGGAAATTAATCTTATAAAATCAAATAAAAAAATAAGAGAGCTTTCAAAAAAATTAAGAAGTGGAAATTTATTTTTATTTCCGATATTATTAAGATTTTCTTTGTAGGTATGTATTAGGTATCTACAATACGAAAAAAGCTACCAAGTACATAATATTCTTCGAATCTCAAGACGTTTTATAAAATTTTATTCGCAGAAGTTACAATACACACTGAATTATTCCCAACCCAAGAGAGGATACAATAAAATAAATATGAACAGTTTTACCAAGAAATTTATGAAGGAATATTATATTATTATCTCAACGGATTTTATATTCAAATTCTTTCATATTTTAAAGCAAATGAACCATTCGGGAAAATTGCGGCCGCTCTATTGAAACCATTTTAAGAAAATGTTATTAATTTTTGTTACATCGTAAAAGATTTCGGAAAAGAAAATATTTATTTAATAAATTTCGAAATATAAATATCATATATTCCGAAAGCGATAATTATTTTGAAAAAGTTATAATATTCATATTCATTCATTGATCGGTGGTAACTCGATGTGGTCTACTCAAAACAGAAATGCGGAGATATCTTGGTATATTCGACAACATAAATATGCAAAAATAAACTATTGACAATAATGCCAAAAGTCATATCAGAAAACTCAGTATAAAATCATAAAAAAACAGTTTTTACGGAAATGCTAGTTTTTCGTTTTACTAGTACGGTTTATGATATACTTGTATAGAACAATATCTCATGTTTGTAAGACTTTGTGCAGGCGGTGTAATACTTACTTATATATACAAGTATGTTACTATTAATATTATCTTTATTTCGCCCAGTATCCATATCATAGCGAAGGTATTTTATTATCACTAAGAATATATTTTGCATTCAGAGAAGAAGGATGTAGTAAGGCGTGGGTGGGTTCAATGTAAATTAGAAAGTCTGGAATACTCAACATGAATATACATAAACTCGCTTTGTACAGTTTTTCAAGAGGCTCGTATGCGCAAAACAAAAAAAATAATAACAAACTCTCAGGGGAAATACATTCTGAGACAACGAATATAATACATAATATGGAGGACAACAAAATGAACTCAGTGGAATGAAATTCTGACAAAAATGCGATAAATTTTGTAGGTTCTGTAATAATAAAAATGCAATGCCTTCTCATCTATGTAGAGAAATATATCTTCTAAAAATCCAAGGAATTAAATATCAACATTATTAATATGGGATACAATGCGATGCATATAATATTATAATTAATGACTTCAATATATTATAATGATGGAAGAACGAGGAGGCGTACTATTTCTTGTAATATTTAAATACACACAGAGTTAGTTATATTACATTAATAAACATATTCCATATGCAAAAGATGTGATTTAAATTCACATTATCCGACGTGTTCAAAATACCATGACAGACATTCCCCTCTACATTGAACTTAGCAGTGATGTCGAGTACTTGCTGGGCAGTATATTATTACATATTTGATATAACTCTAGATCATTTATTATTACATAGTACATAATAGCTAAGCTACAGCTAGTGAGACATGAAGGAAATAGTGGAAATTTCTTATCAAAATGATCGTGAATATTACGGACGTGGTAAAACTGCTTGCAAATAAAAACAAAAGAGAACCATTTTTTACAACTTATTTATAAAATTTGCCAACCATCTTCTGTTTTGGATGTTCTTTGCATGGCTCAGGTCTGATAAAAGTGGAGAGAGACTGTCCAAAAGATTGCTTACTGCTGCCACTATCCTCAAATATGAGAGAAAGGTAAAAAGACAGTTATATCATTGAAATCAAATTGAAAAAAATATCTTCCACCATCTGTACAATGCTTCAGCAATTCGTTCATAATTATGTAGATGCTGTGTCCAAGAAATTATCGTGATTAGCACGCTAAATTCTTAGTTGTGACAGAAATCGATGTATAGCATAAGAAAACCGTGAACTTGAGTTCTATATTCTGAATGGAAGTAAGAAAATGTACCTACTGTGTACTTTATTCAAAGCTACGGAAACTATTATAGAGTAGGTTCCTGCCATGATATCGGGTGTACGGGCCAAAGTATCGCAGCCAAGTCGTAGTAATAGTAATATTATGCTTATCCCTAATGCATTTATAGGGAATCCTCACGGATTTGGGTGGATAACTTGGATTATTGATGGGTGCGCTACCGAGACTTTATATTATACTCGTTATATCTAGACAGCAGACAGCATACACTACAAGACTTACTCGCTTTTAAACTTTCACGGTGTGAATGGCGTTGCTGCTGGCTCTAAGATTGATATTCGAAAGAAATTTATTTCCACATCAAAATAAATCCATATAACAATTTCCATAACACCACAAGTCATAAGTTATATTAGATATATGCATTACAAACTTTTGTATCTACATACTTCATGAAAGAAAACTAAGAAACTCAATAAAAATAAAGAACATAAAAAATACATTCCGGTTTTTTTAGGAGGATTGGGTTGGGTTAGGATACTTTTTTATAACTTTGTAATATATTCCATCATCTAGTGCATCATTCACATAATAAAAAATGCTTACATTAAAAAGGACGATAAGAAATAAAATAAAATCCATAAAGTAACTAGTAGATAATACGGTAGGTGGTACTATACACAATATAAATATATGTAGAACTTCATGTTTACTCCTAATAATATGATAAAAATATTTTGTACTACGCAGTATGTACATACTATAAACAGAAAAGGCTATAAACTTATAATAAAGGGCTTCCTACTAGGAAGTAGTAAAGGAAGTTTTATTCTGTGTATATATTTTTTACAAATAAAATTCGAGTGAATAAATCCAGAAGAATTTTTAGTACGTAGGTACTCTAGTAGTGGTAGTAGGTCACAATAAGGAAAGAGTTTTATAGCATTTTTTTATGGCTATATCATAGTTATTCTTCAGAGTCTTGACGCAATAAAACATCAAATGGCCTATAAAATATTAATTGAGACATAATGATTTATGTCCTATGTGAGTTAAAACAATGAATTTTATATGACACTCTCACAGAAATCATGTTGAGTAGGTACCAAAACCATTAATCTAACCAAAATTAAGCGTATCTACGTAATTCATCACAATTTTCTTATTTTACCTTTTTAGAATACAAGACTGTTTTTGCTTAAACCTTATCCATATAAAGAGCTTTCCTAACTTCTTGATTGCCTCTGTCGTGTAGTAATAATAATAAATAAAACTTTCTTAGCAAAATATGTAATGTACAAGTATATTGTGTTTACAAAAAGTACCAATAGGTGGGCTTATCGCATCAGCGATCTCTTACAGCCAACCCGGAAGTTTCTAGAATGACAGTCGCTCCTGGATCACAGGTAGGTACTACAGCAATTCGCAGAGTACATATGTATATTTAATAATCATTCGAGATTCAGAAAACTGATAAATGGTATAATTATTTTTTAGCGTTAAATAAACTTTTAACACTTTACGGAGGGTTGTATTACTTTGAACGATTTTTACAAAACCGGTGCATTTTTCGAAAACTAAAACCATTTGCATATGAATATTGTTAAGACGTACGAAGAAATAATCTTCGATTGCATTGAAACCAACACGCGCGGTCGTGTCGAGACGGATGTAGGTTGTCTTAATATCTCTTTATTATAATATGTAGTTGATCCCACTTCAAGATGATCAATGAATCGAAACGTAGGCAGGTGCTGAAATTAGGGCACAATAAAGAGCTTCCACAATAACAGAAGCCAGGTGTTTTATTTAAAAAAAAAAAAAATAACAATAACATCACATAAAAAATACGATTGCTAAGAATTGAACACACGTATTGTCAGAAATTAATGTGAGAAACATTTTGTAATCTTCACTTAAAACCTACAACATATTTCATGATTATAAAGAATCAGCTTTTTGGTTTAATTTTTAAATGTACTCGTATTAAGATCTATGTGACAGAAAAATTGCGAAAAAAACGTTTGTTACTTATTTTTTAATGATGTACTTCTTGGAATGGAAGAAGAGCTGTGGAATGGAAGAAGTCGAAAAATTTGACCCGCAAGTAAAATCCAAAAGTTTGAAGATTTTGTTTGTTTTTAGAATTAAATGTATACAAGAGCTGTTTTGATATCCAATGTAAATAAATATTGAGACGTCTTCACATACCTACTACTAAAGCGATATTGTAAAAGCTCTACTAAACGACCAAAAAAGCTTTTATTTTACCTGTTTACAGACATCTGTCGCGCGATAATAATACATGGATAAACGAGGATAACACATCTGCTTCCAGATCTTACATATTAATTATGATCCATGCACCGATTGGATGAAGAAATCCTTGAGAGATGATGATGACAAGTAATGCCATATGTCACACCTTAAGGATTGGTAATCGTGCTCCAATAATTATTATTCTACTCATTACAATAATTAAATTGCTAATTGTCATATGCAGCAATGATAAATAAGATATGTAATTAAAGCTAGAATAATAATACTTGATTGTCCAGTTCAAAACGCGCGTTGAAATAATTATTTCGAATTATTTACTGTAGATCTATGTGACTTTACACAGCATCTCCCACATGTAGGCTAGCTAGTAAACTAACAGCATATTGTAAAGAACAAACATATTTTTCTCCCAGTACCATGAAAAGTAAAACATTCAGAACGGGTGGCATACTTCATCATCATGGTAAGATGTAAAATGTCTTATATATTAATATGATGTTTTACAAATACCTTTGTCTGATGACACTCTGTTCTTTGAGAATAGAGTGGGAGACTTGTTATAAAAAAGTCCCAAATTTTTTACGAGCTGAAGTTGGTTATTGTGGATAAATTTAAAAATATAGTTTTTCAGCAAAAGAGGGTAAACGTATTCAATTATGTACAACAAATTCAATCATGATGTATGGAGCGTAGTAGATAAAATATTATCAATTTGTTATTATGAATAGGTAAAATAGAAAATATGTTTGAAAGATGAATAATAATAATGTTTGGGAATTTTTCTATAGAATATGAGTGAATGAAAACATTTTCCATTCTCGTTATTATTATTATTTGGAAGGCATCTTAAGAATAATGCAGGATGTTGTTGTTCATTGTATTTTTGTACAAAAAAATATAGTATGTTATCATTACACGGAAAAATGGAGCGTTGTCGTTGGAAGGGTAAAAACATTGGATAAATTGGTTGGGTGGAAATATTACCTACAACTGGCAATACTGAAGATAAATATTATAAGAAGCCAAAGTATAGATGTAAAAAGTCAGTTGATGTTGATATACCTTAACACTTTTCATGGTATGAGAACATAAATTTAAGCAAAAAGTCTAGAAGCATTGTGTATGGGATGTATAAAATTAATTTGATAATGAATGTGGTAATTTGATATTACAAATTAAGAGACTCTCACAGCCGAAATAAAAAAAAAACATTGATAATAAACTACTGCAAATGAGCTATGGAGCTCTCTGAACACAATATATCTCCTCCCTCTTTTTTATACTTTTGAGTGTTTTGTACAATATAGGCATTCACAAAACAGCATAGGTAAACCAGAACCATAACATCTTGTATTCAGTGATAAGGTATGCCGCTCAATCTGATTAAAAAAATTATGGCATTAAGAGAACCTGTATTACTATCAAACTGAAAATGACGTGATGGTATAGATAGATAAAATGAACAAAATTACATTGATTCATTCAAATGAGAGTCATAATCCATGAATCACTAGGTTTTTATACTTTTTAATATATTAATAAACGCTTTCTTTTTACAATATATTATAATAAAGACGTTTTATCTCCTCCAGCTACGAATAATCATTAATAGTAACATAATCATCAGCGCGCATTAAATAAGTGAAAAGTAAACTTAGTCTATGAAGTAATTTACGAGTTGAAATGTGTAGAGCATGTCAACAATAGGGTCACGGTAGAAATATAAAACTATGTAGGTATATTATAAACTGTATATTTATTATTTCCATCGTAAAATCGACAGTGTCCATAATATTTTCTCATGACCTCGATATTTCGAATTTCTTTCCGGAGACGTTTTACCAACGACAAGTTACATAGTATCTAGGTATGACACTTCTAACCGCCAAAAAGGTGTGATCAAACCTTCGAAATGAACGATTTCAGTACCTACCTACCTATGCAAATAGCAATTATCTATTGTACTAGATTTCATTTTTCAAATAGAGACACACCCTCCAAATAGTTCCTGACATTTTGAGATCAGTGTGTCATACAAACCAAAAGGACTAAAATTACTGTAAGTAACTCAACCCAAATAGATAATTTAGCAAGTAGAAACACTTAGTCGGAGAATCGTGAAACTATAAGATAGAAGAATATACCCGTAAGCTCATTCATTCATACCATCGCGATATCTCCTATCTGTGGACTAGTCGGTACACTAACCCCATACAGTAAAAATGCAAGTTATACTCTCCGTATTAATTTAAAACTTTCAGCATGGGTGACGTATCTCACCATTGAATTGAATATTTTAAATGTGTTATTCGTGATATTTTACGAATAGTTAACCGACTTTTGGATATATCTTATCAATGCCGGTCACTAATCAAATGGAACAGTCAGACTTCTGGGCGACACGGACAGTAGACCGATCTCCTTTAATATCAGTAACGAATGTCTGCCCACTGTGTGGCATCTCCTGTGTGAACAAATTTGCAAGAGTAGAAATTAGATTATACAAAAAAGATTCGGTGAGTCCTTCAATGTATGCCGGTAACTAGTACCTATAGAATTTCAGATAAACGGAAGCCTTTAGACTTCTGCGCTATCCGAGTGATCGTTTGGTCTCCTTCAATGGCGGTGACTCCAAACAACAAGCCAAATTAACTTGAAGATGAAAATTACAGTAACTCGTGTTAAACAGGAAAGATAGCGAGTAGAAATAGTCTGAGAATTATTGAAATTTACGATGAGACATGTTCTCATACTGGATGCATAAAGGTATGGGAAGGAAAGCAGCGATTTATATTGTGGATGCAGTCGCGGAAAAGGATGCAGTTTATCTCTTTGTCGTCAATAAATAGTTACAAATTGTGCATAACAATATTATGAATACAGCGAACCGGAGAAAATGTTTCTGGTTTCAATGGATTATACAACAAGTACAAGCATTGCAAACTGCTGTTTACTTCTTTCACCAACATTATACAAGCTTAGTACTTATAACTTATCATTTGATGAAAGTTTAATATAAAAGTAATAAATCTGCCTCAGGTATCTATTAAGCATTAAAAAAATATTTTAAAAAATATGGGTATATTCACATATTTATTAAAACAGTAAACAACATGAGCCTTTTACATGATAATTCACATTTTAATAATATCTAATAAAGTAGGTATCCCATATAATTGCATTATGTCAAAAAATTTCATAACTAATTATTTTTTGCAAATTTAATTTAAATTAAATTATAACGTGTACCTATTTAAATTAAACTTATTGATTTTAACAAAGATAGAGTTCTATATTTTGATAAAAGTGTATATATTTTTTAGAATAATTTTGTATAGAGCTCTAGGCTGTATAATTATGAAAGAAAAAAAAAATATTTGAACATCAAACATTACTCTTGAATTATGTAATTTAGTGAAAAGTGAACTAAATAAGCCCATAGAGATTATATTTAAGCAATAATATGTTAATCAATAATATATTGGTAGGCTAATAATATAAATTAGATTACCATATAATAGTAGGTATGAATTAAGTAGATTAATGTATCTGGATTTCGAATAATACCACACGAAATATCAAAATAGATAATGAGTTATTTTACATATTATAATGTAATAAGTATACGAGTATATTATTATCCCAGTAATTGATTTGTGCCAAGCTATTAACTTAATCCAATCAACATCAAAATACGGAAACTTAATACGTAGGTAAGTATATATATCCAATAGTTTACATGATGATATAGTAATGTTTCAATTATAATCGACCAACAGTTAAATTATAATATATTAATTACTTAGTACTATGTACTTAAATCTATTTTATATCGTTCACTATTATGTTGTAGAACGAGGTCGTTTTTAAACAAGAAATATCCAAAGTTTGGGAGATAATCACTAAAATATTTTTCACTCTCCATAATCTTAATATAAATCTTCTTACATTATTTCGTAAAATACAAAAATGTAAACATAATACAAAAGATTAACATTGATAATTTTTCTTGTAAAGTAGAATCGTCAATAGCTGACGTAAACGTTTAAAAATTACTATAATGATAGTAATCAATAATTAACACAACCGTATTCCCACTATAAGACATTGTAATACTTTGATTATTTGCATTCAAAACAAGGAATTAACAAGTTAACGAGTTAACTATAAATGAACGAAGTTACAAAAGTATATACTATATAACTTTACTTCAAAATCTTTAACAAACTATCACCCGATAAATTCAGACTGATACATTCTGATGGTTTTTTGAGCAATTTTCCATAAAGTCACTAATCTAACTAGACTAATCTCTCCCTCCCTCATATAAATTTAACTGTAACTTATGTTATATTTGAACAAAAGAAAAACATCTGAATTAACAAGTACACATTCAAGTTAATTATTCTATTAACTTTTGAAACATTAATGGAAGAAGTTAAACTATCGATAAACTGTACCCAACTTTGCCTAAAAAAATCATTAACTGAGTTTCTCAGGCGCCTGCATGCGAGACTTGTATGATAAATATCTAATACATAAACATTTTCCATAGATCATTTTCTCGGAAACGTTTTAACACAATCATGCATAAATACTTATTTCATACATTTTTTCACTTTTCTTATAATAATAATAATAATCGTTGCAACAAGTTTGTGGTATCGCGATATTGAAACCTGTTTTCTGCAGTAGGTAATATTGTGCATTTAACACGTGTCTGTATTGGAAGAGGTATGATGGTAATGTGTACATAAGACACAACATAACGCTGCAAAAATAATAATATCGCATTACTTCTTTACCTTGTGTCGTCTGTGATAATCCGGTTTTCATTAATGATTTGACACACATTCAATAGTCAATGTTTGTAATGACACAACGTCGAATCTCTGCGTAGAATAATATTTGCATTTCCAATAGAAGATACGCCTGATACGCGGCTAAGAACGAATGAATTTATAAACATATAAAAAAAAGAACACGATAAAAAAAACATTCAGTGTATTTCTTTGTATATATATATCCACGAGAAAAAGAAATAAAGACCATTCGTGCATTTCTTCGCACTCAGATTTTGTATGGACCAGGCTACCGGCACATTAGTAGCTAATACATAGACCCTCCACTTCCATAAAAGACCTTTCTATATTGGCGACAAAGTTGAACTTACCAGCTGTTAGCTGAAGAAGATTTTTTTGTTAGAATAATTTCCATTCAGCATTAAAATAATACTACGCGAATGAATAGTTATATAATTGCAAAAATGCCATCCTTTGTTTGAAAGAATAGTATTGAGTTTGGTTTTTGTGATGGTGATAATAATAGAGTCTCTGGCGCTCTGTTATTTGGCACACCTAGGTATGTACAAACAAACATTCTGCCTACAACAGAGAGGCGCGCCCGAGAAGAATCCTAGTGCTAGTGATGAAACTGATGGTGTATTGGCCGGAAAACGGACTTCAAACCGGATAGTTAAATTTCCAAAGTCAAGGTTATTATTTATTTATCAACCATTGTCACGACCTGATTAAATCAGAGCAAATTATATAACAGGTACGCAGTAAAACGAAGGATTATTGAGTGTGGAAAAATGTTTCGAATACTACAAAACAGAAAAAAATATGCACATTATCCAAAAGTGTATTTTGAATTTGTATTCCTTGATCTTATTTGCTTACAAGATGGGGTGTGATTTGTACAGCGTTTTGTGAAAACTATTGAAGCACTTCTTTTTTACTCTACCAATGGATCACTCGTAAACGAGAGGAAGGACTTTAAAAACAGAATTGATTGAATGTATTAACATAAAAAAATTTAACCCCGTGGAGTCCTCGGCAAAAAATAGTTCTCCCACTTGCGACATATGCCGTGATGATATAGTAGTAGAAGATACTATTATTTTTTTAGGATATAACTATATTCCGTAAACGTCATTAAATAACTATTCTGTATTCAGCTGATTATCAAACCCAAGCCGGAGAGGTCAGATATCGGATTTAAGTCGGATATCCATTTCGTTTCTAGCCCTTGCTATGTGGCATTGTGTCTGGTGGGTTGTCTAGCCTATTCACGGAGAAACTCTCATCTCTACAGGACCGATGGATGAATGGGTAGGTACTGCAACATAAGAGTACATTCATTAAATATAACTGAAACTACATACATAGTATCTACTTCATCATACGAAGAACGACGCCCTAATGTGCTCTTTCTTACATCCACAATATACACAATATAATATACTCGTATTTCACAAGGCTCTTTGAAATTTCAAGCGGGAAACAGTAGTAGAGGAAAATTATTGAATGCCTCCAAAGTATTTATGAAACATAATGGTTTTTCATAGCGGTAGCGCTCTCAAGCCTCGTATCTCAAGCAAGCAAGGAAACTTGTTGTTTCACGTAGCTACCTATAGGTACATTTCATTATTGGTTATTATGTCTACAAAGCGAGTCCTTTAAAATAAAATACATAAACTATTACACGTAAAATGAAAAAATAAAACATGGAAGAGTCTATCATGAAAAAATTTGGATAATTTGACACGAAGATAATATTTTTTCTTTAGTTTATTGTTAAAAAATATGTATGAGAAACGAAGTAGGTAAACAAGTTCGTCGTTATGGTGAGGACCCATACAAAATTATAATACTTAATATTATATTATTCTATCCAGTATTACTTGCAGTGTAATAAATATTATTTTTCAATTATTTTATTGTTGTTGGAATAGTAATGATCATGATAAGATATATAATGTTGTATTATTATTGTCAGTAATAATAAAATAAACCGCGATAGCTTATTCTAAAGAAACATGAGTATGCGAGTGAAGTTCTTCAGTTGGACGGAGAAAAACTATGTTAAGTCAAAAAATAAGTTATTTTTTAGAATAGCTGTACTCAGTTTTATCAACTGAATTACATTTTACTTTTAACATACTTCTTAACTTGCATGTTTATTACCCGCAATTAATTTGCTAGCTACCCTACTTGTGGGATATACCCTAATGATATAATCAATGGTATGGTATGTTTGTTAACACGAAATTACAGTCAAAGATAATTGTGAGTCGATGTTTATTCGATTATTGCTTCATTTTTCACAATAAAAGATATACAGTTTATTAAGCGTTGTTTTACTTTGATAAAAATATGAACCTACATAATTATTTTTACAAAAAATAATAATATTCTTTATTGTTGTAACACATCACATAGATACAGTAGGTGTGCTTATTGACTGAAGGCAATCTCTTACAGCAAACCCGCATGAAAGTAAAATATACATGGTTTTATAATTATAACAAAGAATTACTTCAAATGGTGAATAAAAAAATATCCATGGATGATTCAGAAAGTAACTAATAACTCACTTAAGTAACTGATGGCATATTCTTCATTAATCCGTATGCTTCATTATGCCTGTGCATAATGAGTACTAAAAAATCATGTTTATAATAAATTACAATTGTGTTCAAAATTAAAATAGTTTAGTTTCCTTTGGATATTGGGAGTTATTTTCAATATGTATTAATAATTCTATTAGATATTATACTATACACAGATAACAATAGCATTGTAATTATTGGAAATGTCAGACTAAATATATTATATTATTACCCTATACTAGTATCATAATGAAACCATGTAATGTCTCGAAGTTTGTTCTTTTACAAGGTATGGGGCTAGTCTAGTGTATGTACCTAACATTATGTTGATTGTGGGCGGTTGAGAAGGTTACATTTTTATTCAAATTCAAAGACAATAAGGAATCTGAATTGAAAATACATTATTGTAAAGTTAAAGTACACTTTTATAGATGGACAACTCTATTCAAATTTCATCAGGATGTTTTTCTTTAATTAATACATAATATAATAACATGTCCTAAATATTGCGTCATATCCTAGTCATAAGTATTAATATGTCTGCAAGAGTTGACCTTCAGTTTAATAACAAAAAGTTGTTTTTACAAAATAAGTTGTCAATTAGGTACTATATCCCTTTAGTTAATCGATTAATAAAATAAGCGAGTAATGAACATAAATAACCATTGAAAATATTAAATAAAAAAAGGTAATGAATCGACCTACCCTCAACTCTGCAATTTTAAAATTAAAAAATAAATTTATCTACTGGATTTTCTTCAATATGATATTATACCTACAGCCGGCATCAAATCATTGAGGTCATATTAGGACTCAAAGGTGATTCTTGTACATAAAAAGGAAAGAAGTTGGCCTCGAAAATAATATGAAATGATATTCAATTACGTCCTTATATTAATCTTTAATTGAAGCGTTGTGCTGCATCTTCGGGAGTGCGGCAATTATGCGTGTAATTGTATGCAAAATAATCCATTCGGTATGTGATCAAAGCAATTTAAATACAAAATCAAATCCGTTACATACCCATTCTATACAAAATACAGTATGGTAAAACGACAATACAAATACATGTATATATACGAAACGAACATGCACAATAAGCAAACATTACTAATTATAGGTTTCATTATTGACTCGACGTCATCATATCTAAGTATAGCTATGTATGCATAATCATCGAATGATTGTCGTAGGTACATATAAAATGGCACTCTGCAATTCGACATCAGCTGTTTGTATCGGCCTTGCTGCTTTCTGGAAACTTTGTCGCAATCGTCAGCAAATAAGCTCGTACTTATTGAATACTAATTGAGTGTGAAGATAAAACGTGGACACGATAGCAAGGACACGGAACTAGAGAAAATTTAATTTTAGTTTTTCTAGTACCTGTGAAGGCGACAAAACATGAACGATGCATTAACTTCTTTACTATTTTTATAAAATGGATAAATGAACTCTTGTTTATTATTTTATACACAGTAAATAAGGAACCTATGATTGTATATAGGTTTTGCGTAGTTTAGAAACCACGTAGTCTTCATACAAGTTATTAAATAAATGAAATTATATTTACTTGGGAGCTGAACTGTGAGTACATAATGTATAAATATTATAGCGTATCATACAACCATACAACACTTCAAAAAATAACACAGTGTATGGTTGAAGCGCACTTTAGTTTGAAAACTTTACGAGACAGGATTGTATAATGTATATGGTTTGTGGCGGTACAAGATGTGAGAACTATAAAGAAAGAACATGCATTTTGTGAATAGGCGCTCCATTAAAAACTAAAGAAATACAAAATAGTTTTGTAGTGAAAGGCGCTAGATTTCAATGATAAATAACAGAACATTGCGAAAGCGTACCGTAAAAACAATGATGAAAATCCTCTTTTTTTAATGTTTCATGAGATTATGTAGATACTTTAAGCGAATTTAATTGTGATTTTGCATTGAGTTGCAATGGGTAAATAATACAATACTCAACCATATGCGACATGTCATGTGGGGAAAAATGTTGAAAGGATGACAAACAGAACGAAAGGATGCAATATTTCAGGATTTTGTTCAATGGAAGAGAAATAAAAATAATCAAGTCCCTCAAAGAACAACACAAAGGACGAGGTAGGCACGGTAAAACATTTACGGAATATAAATATGTATACTGTGTCTGCATAATGTTTGCTTTTGAGCACTCTCACAAAATGTAAAGGCGTGCATTTCTGACTCTAGTGAGGTGAATATCCATACAATGTTGTTATGATACGAAAGTGTTGTTTGAAAATTGACGCCCAACCTAGAATAAGTGGTGGATGCGCCCTTAACCCATTATAGTCCACCTCAGTCTTAGATTCAAGGGTGGTTCTTATAATACTATGATAAAATTTCCTCGTATTCTATACATGAAGAATACCAAGATGAAATTATTTAAAAGTTTTATGTTGACTGTGGTTGTAATTTTTTTTACAATATTAAATAATGAACCATTGTTTTTTAAATTACATGTGACCATAGTGGGAAGAAAATTGTACCGTAAAGCCTATGTATGTGTAATAAAGTGGTCAAACCAAATGCGTTATTGAAACGAATCGTAATAAAAAAATACTCAACAATGGTCAGTGCCACTTTGGGAATGTCAATAAAACATCACAATAATACTATACACTCGCATGTGAACATTGAACTTCAAAACTAAAATTAAAATCTATTATAATATTAGTATGTAAATGTAAGTGTAATTTAAAACATCCTCAATATAAACATTTTGTTATGGACATTGACAATAATATTAATAGGTTCAGAACAATGAACTGTGGCACGATGAAAAGCATTTCGGAAGAATGAATCAGGGCTTACCATAATCCATATTTATAAAATTGTTCTCCATTATCGCGTGAAATAACTTTTGCAAGCATTTGGAAAATAAAAATCGAACAGATCAAATTAAAAGTTTATACATTATATACGTGTGATTTCTCTTTCAACATTCAAATAAAATAAATTCAAATCGGGCTTTATGTTGGCTCCAAGCAAATTATCATACACAGTGAATTATTGATTTTGATTATCTGTTTTTGATTAGACGTGAACTAAATTGTCTTGCCTCGGGCGAAATTTAAGAGATTGTCGAGACTAAACAAGAGATAGGTACATAATATTTTCTATCGAGTAAATAGGTTAATCGTAGACACGAAGCCTCTTTTGTTTTGCTCATATAAGATTAATGTTGCAAATGATAAAACAATGACAGCAAAACGAGAACGACAGTTGAGAATTATAATACAGTTTCATATTCCGTCACGAAACAGTGCATGGTAATGATAATATTAATGAAAAGTAAAGATGACAACCAGGAAACAATATTTATTAAACAAGACCTACTTTTGTATAAAATCTAATAGTCTCATATTTAAAAATGAATAAATCCACACATAAATATTTGAGTCCGTTCGTATGTATGTATGTATGTATGTATGTATGTATGTACGTATGTCCTTAATGGACTCAGAAATTAGGAAAGACCGAAGTAAAATAATACACTCTATACAAGGTCTCATCTTCTGGGCAGGTTTAAGGCTAAAAACATTTTAAATATCTTACGTATTGATAAAGATATTTTAATTTTAATGCGACCATGTCACAAAATCAGCAACAAAATGTATGTAAAATTAATGCAAGATTTAGTAAATAGCAATATTCACAGTCAAACATTTTTCATTGTATTGAATTAATATCAAAATGGATGTAACAATAAATACAACAATTCTGAAACTAAATATTTAGGGTTTATTTTCGTAATAAAATATCGTGTTTGCTAATGAGAAAAGCTCTTGAATTACGTGAATAAAAATTGCATATTTTTGACATATTGGGCTATTTTCATAATGGAAGACATTATGAAACCATAGAAAACTATACTGTAGAATAATAATAGTTTTACCTATAAAATCCATAAACAATGTTAAATGATTTTCAATGAGTGGGAACCTATTTATTTTCACCTAATATTTTTTACATAAATTATGAAATATTTGATAGTAAAATATTGAAGGATGCAGATAATCTGAAATATTGAAGGATGCAGATAATCCATTTTTAAGGTTTTTTGGGAATAAAGAGTAAATACTTATATGACAATTTATTCTTGACTTTTTTTAATTTCATAGCAAATACCCATTTATGCACTGCAAACCAAAAATACAAATTCGAATGTGGACAATTATAATATTTTATGATGACTACAATTTTTTCACGAAAAGGGATGTTTACCCTTTTTTTCTTATAGAAATTTGGGATGACAATCTTCGAGTTTTTACATTAAGATGAGATTTTTAGTAGTTTTTGCACGTAGGTACCCGCCTATTTTTCTAAATAAAATATGAGCTTTCGAGGTGTCGAGCTCACATATTTTTCATTTGGAAGAGGTTTTTAGCACTTTTTCCATGTAGGTACCTACCAATATGTGGAATTTCTTAACTTCAAGCTTTTTCATCGGGACGAGGTTGTTAGTACTTTTTTTTCCATGTAGGTGCCTACTTATTATTTTTTTACATAAATGTGAACATCTGAGGTGTCAAACTTCAAGATTTTTCAATGGGAAGAGGTTTTTAGCACTTTTTTCGATGTTGGCACCTACCTATTTTTTTTAACTAAATATGGGCATGTGAGGTATCAAACTTCATGATTTTTCATTGGGAAGAGTTTTTCAGCACTTTTTTCGATGTAGGTACCTACCTATTTTTTTTATCTAAGTATGGGCATGTGAGGTATCAAACTTCATGATTTTTCATTGGGAAGAGTTTTTCAGCACTTTTTTCGATGTAGGTACCTACCTATTTTTTTTACCTAAGTATGGGCATGTGAGGTATCAAACTTCATGATTTTTCATTGGGAAGAGTTTTTCAGCACTTTTTTCGATGTAGGTACCTACCTATTTTTTTTACCTAAGTATGAGCATGTGAGGTATCAAACTTCATGATTTTTCATTGGGAAGAGTTTTTCAGCACTTTTTTCGATGTAGGTACCTACCTATTTTTTTTACCTAAATATGGGCATGTGAGGTATCAAACTTCAAGATTTTTCATTTAGAGATTTGCAATGCTTTTTATGATGTAGGTACCTACCTATTTATTGTTACTAAGCTATGGGCATGTAGGGAGTCAAAAATTAAGTTTTCTCATTGGGAAGAGCTTTTTACTTCTTTTATCCACGTAAGTGCTTACTCCGTTTTTTTTTTCAATAAGATTTTGTTGTTTTAACCCATGTATTTGCAAGGTTTTCTATTTAATTAAACCCGAGCGATGCCGGGTTACATACGCTTGTTATTAATATAACTAAAAAAAAAGAAAAGTAAAAATACTATTCACGAATATTTTCACGAAATTTGATTAATTATATATTAATCTGACATTACATATTATACAGTATCTGTTCGGCATATAAAAAGAAACTCATACATACTCCTTTCGGTATACATATATCTCCCAAAATTTGAACAACAAATACTTACAACAGTTTTATTTACGAAAGAATCAAAACGGATCGAAATAAACCTTAAAACAAATTAACTGTTTTAATACGTTTTATAATGTATGGGATAATGTATGTAATAAAGAAAATAAATTCCGTATAAAATTAAGGTTTATGGTATTGAAGCATGAAAATGTTACGAGGTGAGGATTATGGATCGTTTGGTCGATTTTAGTTGGAAAACAGTTTGTATTAAGAACATTTTATATAAAAAATAAAACGTTACATTAAACTTGAAAAACAAAACATTATATATTTCATGTAAAATTACATCTACAATCGCCATACAAAGAAAGCATGTTACGTTTAACATAGTTTAGTTTTGAATGCCTACGCCGACATTACCTGAAAAGGCTAAGCTAATTAATATAATTGCGAAAAAATCTGGAAATGCTTTTGTTGGAAAAAGTTGAAAAATTAACTGCCTATTGTTATTGTTGTATAAATGTTGTCAGGAGTGTGTTGCATGCACGTTTTAAATGACACTGTTATTACTTATTTCTAAGCCAAGCCTTTCGTTTCACATAATTTAGTAACAACGTATAATGAATTCGTTTTAATCTATGGTAAATAGGGGTGTGTTCACGATTATAGATTATATACCTACATTTGTCTAATATCTAATGACATTAGCTGCATGAAACTGTATGAAACTGCAAGCGATTTAGAATTACGAAGTTAAGTTTTGAGTGTATTTGTTAAAATAAATAATGTATGTAGTTTGACTTATAGACCGACGGTTTTTGATTAAAGACTGAATAACCAAAATACCTATATAAAAACATTTCTCAAAACTTAGACACAGTTATTTTTAATTTTTGTTTTCAGGATCTGCTGTTCAAATTATAGAACTAATGATAAGTGAAGTTATAGAAAATATTTCTATAATTAATAAATAAAATCTATACGAATGTCTTCCTATTTCTATGATGAGAATAAAAAACATATTGAGAAAATATTCTATGAGAAAGTTTTCGTAACGAAGTAGATGATTCAGTACGTTCAGTAGGAAAATTTCCCAAAAACCAGGTATTTAAAATATAAATATCAAAATTATTGTATAAATTACTACTATACCACCACGGCAGATTCCACATGTGGGGTAGCCAGGAGAGAGGCATAATGTCTTTGTTTTTATTCCAAATTGCCTATCATCAGTGACTCAATTAAATCAGGAATTAAATTAGTTTGTTTCTGTCAAACATTTTGACGTACTACAACATCTAAATCTCCCGCGAAAGTTTTCTAGTCAAATTTACATAGATATTTGTTCAGAATGCAATACAAACTTTCAGTTGATACAAATCGTAGTTGCATTCGTGTTGTCATACGACGATGCAATAGTTTTGAATTATAATATTATTCAAATCATGAATTAGTATATCTGTACTTACTAGACATGTTGTTTTGAAACAGTCTCTCTAAACGAAACTTAATTATGAGTTTTGATCTGAAGCACGGGAGGTTGATTGTATTATCACATACCTGAAACAAAAAAAAATAAAAAATGTTTTATAAAATGTTTTGATGTATGAAAATGGGTTCAAAATAAAAGTATGTACGATTTATTCATATACATATTGTGGTACCTTTTAATGAAAATATTCGATACAAAATATATTGAAAAAAACGATAAATTATCACTGTGTTTATAAGAAGGTAGTAGAATTCTGTACTATCTGTCAGCGTAATATGTCAATCGAATGACCATTATCTAAGTTAATAAAATAAAGGTTTTATTTTATTATTGTTTCTTAGTTTATGGCACTGATGATGGACTAGTTGCGAAAAGCCTCTGCCAAATATAAAATTTATACAGTGAAAACTACAGTGTTTTTAAATATTGTAATATAAGTATAACGGAATTCGTTTCATTTGCTCAATATAAACTACTAATATGGTAGAAAAACACGCCTTATGTTTATTATGGATGAAATAATTTTCTGATTTAATGAGTAAGCTGAAATTTCATATCGTTTCATACAGGTCATTAGAATAATCGCCTTAAAACATAATGAGCATGTTTGCTAAAGAGAAAATAAACCCAGTATACCTACATTCATATAATCGTAAGTATTACGATGAATGTAATTATGCATGATATTTTTCTAATTCGCCGTGTAAATGTACTCCATTTCGATTTCACACATAAACGAACAATTTTAACGACAGATTGATTGTTTTGCGGTAAAAACGCAGTATGTAAATATACATATAATATTCGTATGGATATTTTTATACGCCAAACAAATCAAATAGTTCGTAATATAACATTATTACTGCGTTGCCGAAGCGAAAATTTTACTCAGAACATGCGATAAAGTCATCAAAATAATATACCCAAGAAAACATTTTCAATAGGATTAATATTACAGCGGAAAATTAACGAGATAAGTTTTGATTCAACGTGAAATATTTCAGTTAATATATCGTTAACTCTAAATCGTAAATAATGAGTGTTATTTTTGGAATATACATATTTAGTAGACGAGTAAAATCTCATTTAAAAATCATCGTCACTGTAATATAATATTATTAATGTTTTCACAAAAACAACGCATTTTAATTAACTCTGTTATTTCTTTCATCTGGTATATTTATGATTCAAATGTTATCTAATTTATACTAAGAAGACGTGAAAAACGTTGATGGTTTTTTATTATACACATGAACGAGTTAAAATTATTGAGTCGATAAGTCTAAAAATATATATCAGAATTTATAACACTGTTCCAAACTACTCCGTGTGATATAAACTAAAATACAATACATAAATCGTAAAGAATTCACGGATTTTGCTCCGATTCCTTTAAGTCGTTTTGGATTATTCTTGTTAACGTTGTTGTTAAGTTTCCGTTGGCTCGAGCAGCTTTGCAATAATAGCTCAGCACAGGGCGTTGTGGTGTGGTTGAATTCTTTATGCGCTGCTTGAACCAGCGGAAACTTAACTTTAGAAAACGATATAAGTAGTTACCTACAGAATTATTTGAAAAACATTTCTATTGAATAATAAATAAGTTTAGTTAATGAGCGATTATTGTGCGAATATAACAAGAGGGTTCATATTACATAATTAACTTGTGGTAAAATGTTGTGTTAATGAGGTCTTACATTGAAAATCTAAAATATTTAATAAATAGGTTTCAAGTGAACTACATCGATATGAGAATGTTTGTCTGCGTTCTCGTACATAAGTGATTCGAGACGTCATATTGCCTTATGGAATTACTGAATTTTTCGAGTATTTTCAGGTCATAAAATTATATCCTATAATCCAAAATTATGCATACTATGACTATCGTAAATTTATTGCTATTAAGAAAAAAGAAAATTTTAACATTTACACTAAGATTTTTTTTATGGTATGACAGAGGTATAATATTACTACGTTTTCCATTTTCGTTTGTTGACGTTATGGTGAAATATTGTCAAATTCAACTTATACGATAATAAACTGTTAACACAGTAAATACGAAAAACGCACGTGTTAATACTGTAGTACAGCTATGTGTGATGTTAGTTAGATATTTTATTCATCTTATCTAGTAATGCAGTGCTAATCCAACAACATGGCATACATTATTATTTATCTACATACAATAGTTTGTTAGATAGAGACTGTTCTGTTCGTAGCGGCAATAAACTAAATGTGTAATATAATATAATAAATAAATAAAGTAACTAACTATGTCGCAATGTTGACAAACAACAGATTTGAATAATACTAACAGTATTATCAACATCATAATGCATAGTTTGTAGTTCATAGGAGTCGTACCAACATAGGATAGAAAATTGTATGGAACTGTAGACAGTTAGTAAGGCATGTTTTGTAAGGAACTGAGCAACGCAGTACTGTAAACTATGTGTACATACATTGCTTGTCTTGTTCATTTTATGCAGTAAAGAGAGTAAGTCACAATGTTGTTAATGTTTCGAAATAACCTCGTACTTTATAATAATGTTGACTAAGATGGGATGATACTTAATGCTCTGTAATATTTTAACTACGAACCTACATTTATCATACACAGTAAAGTATGATGATGTTTCGATACATACCGATTTGTAAATATATGACGCTGCATTTTGAAACATTCGTCAATACAAGTTATTTTTGTAAAATTAAGTTCATTGACTGTTTATGCTCTACTTTGATTTTCGAAAGACAATATATAAGTGATCTTTGTTAAAATTAACTGGAATTTGTAACTTTGTTAAAAGTAACTGTGTGAGCGAATTTCATAAATATTAATTAATTTTGCTACACCAAATTACACTCAGCCAAACCAAATTGCAATAAAATATCAGATAAGATGAATGAATATATTACATACCATAGAGATAATAGTTAGCCTACAGATTATGAATTGCACCGACGAGTCATTCTAATAAATTAATATTTTTAGCAATGAAATGTAAATTTTAACTAAATAACATTAATACCATAGGTAGATACATACATGCCAGTCAAATATACGTTTTCATGTATCTGGCATTCTATTAATGATCCGGGGATACAGTTTTAGTTTCATACGAATAATGCATAACATTAATACGAGTTCATATTGTTTTTCTATTTTCAACTGTCTGTATCAACTAAAAACAAAAATAATATAATAATTAGATGCATGAGACTGATGAATTTAATGCATAAATCATGTCAATCATCGTGCAAGAGGATAATGTATAAATATGCATTAATTAATATATAATATATATATATTATGTATACATAATAATACGAGCGATATATCATTATAATAAATATATTTTGTAATAGTACCGTACATCGATATAACGGATTAACAAATTTGAAGGTTCACAAATGGTTAATTTGTTTATCAACTGTAATCTCTGACTGTGAAGTGAAAATGAATCTGGATTTAAATTAATAGGCAGAGAGTAAAATTGAACCCAGGACTATCGATTGAAAGCCCGAGAATAACACAATCACGTTACCGATTACCCAGAATTTTAGAAAAGTATTAAAAAAAAATCAAACATGTTTTATGCCAGACTCAAAAATTTACGAAATACCTATATATTAGAATTCCATTATGTACCTACTACATTACCAAAATTTCTATGCGTAAGTTATTATTTCCATATTATAGTGATAACTGTTCAAGGGAAAAGGAAATATGAATAATTAAATCAACAATGAAAACTTAATAATTAGAAAACTAAATGAGGTGAAGAGAAGAATGAACGTCGAATAGTGAGAGACCGATGATGACAGTCATAACATCGTTCAGGGAGAGAGTAAATTACTTACATTATGACTAGATTAGTTAAATACTTAGATATTATGTATACTTTCAGTTAAAAATATCACCAAACTCCACATATGCGGTGCACTGTTATTATTATTCGTCAATCATCTTTAAAAATAAAGAAGTTCATAATGCAACACGACGAGAACATTTATAATGATGAGAAGAAAGTACATTTTAGAACATGAAAAGCTAATTTAAGTTATACCATAACAAGTTATATATTTATATATACAATGTACATAGATACATTTTAACTAAAATACAATACATTTAATGAAAAACTTATTAAGTAATCCGTCCATCGCCTGTTCTTTCAATGCACTTATTAATAACACATTATCTACTTGTGTGTTTTAAAATACATTCACTGTATCAAATAAAATTGTACATGTGTCATATTTGGATATATTTAACAAATTGTTGATGACGAATCAAAAATGAAACACAACATAAAATACGTATAATTGAACAATCCATCATCTATGTAGGTATGCAAAACACAACACCAGTCACATTTTATGAATGTATTTCGTATTTTGTTTAAAAGCTGTCAGAATAATATTACTGCAAGAAAGTAGATATTGGTTAAAATACATAACAAACTTTGTATTAAATCAAGATAAAATATTATGTACAAATTTCTAAAAAAATATGTTAAAATATACTTGTAGGTACGTGAAAAATAGTGTCAATCAATTCGTCAACAAAGAGTGATAAAAATCTACAAAATCTGTACAAAGTTTGCTCACTCGATAATACACGATTCTATTTGAGTATAGATAAATAATAAGCAATCACTTCAAGTTGTAATCCAAGTATTTAGATAAGAGATAATGTTGTTTGGGCAAGAATCATCAGTGCGGCTTTTCGGTTTTTAATGAAATAAAATAATTTTTTAATCAAATTTAGGTTAATCTGCAGAATTTCGCAATTTTTGGTATCATCATCTTTAATCTATTAATTTCACACATCTTGCACAACCGTTAAAAAAATTATATTTTGTCTTGGCTAAAAAGACACGTCTTAAGTTAACACAGACTAAATTAAAAACTTTTTTAAAAACCACTTATTGATATAGTGCAACTCTTATCAATATTTTACAGAAAATTCAAATTTTGGCAACTGTCTACCTATAAGGAATATAAATTTAAATTTATGAAAAATAATTTTATTTAGACTTAAACCTGGGACAAAGATAATCTCTATTTATGACTAAGGTGTCATTTAGTCAGGTATTACAGATTAAGTAGCAGTTATTCCTTATTTGTGAGTATCTACGACTTGGGTGAATATAAATCTGACATAAAATAGTCTAAAAAAAATGTTACTTCCGAACCGTTTTTAAGATTACTAGAAAATAACATATTATTGTAATATCTACTAGATAATGTATGTAGGTAGATACTACATAAACATGATAATCCACACATAAATATTTGAGTCCGTTCGTATGTATGTATGTATGTATGTATGTATGTACGTATGTCCTTAATGGACTCGGAAATTAGGAAAGACCGAAGTAAAATAATACACTCTATACAAGGTCTCATCTTCTGGGCAGGTTTAAGGCTAAAAACATTTTAAATATCTTACGTATTGATAAAGATATTTTAATTTTAATGCGACCATGTCACAAAATTAGCAACAAAATGTATGTAAAATTAATGCAAGATTTAGTAAATAGCAATATTCACAGTCAAACATTTTTCATTGTATTGAATTAATATCAAAATGGATGTAACAATTAATACAACAATTCTGAAACTAAATATTTAGGGTTTATTTTCGTAATAAAATATCGTGTTTGCTAATGAGAAAAGCTCTTGAATTACGTGAATAAAAATTGCATATTTTTGACATATTGGGCTATTTTCATAATGGAAGACATTATGAAACCATAGAAAACTATACTGTAGAATAATAATAGTTTTACCTATAAAATCCATAAACAATGTTAAATGATTTTCAATGAGTGGGAACCTATTTATTTTCACCTAATATTTTTTACATAAATTATGAAATATTTGATAGTAAAATATTCTGAAATATTGAAGGATGCAGATAATCCATTTTTAAGGTTTTTTGGGAATAAAGAGTAAATACTTAGGTGACAATTTATTCTTGACTTTTTTAATTTCATAGCAAATACCCATTTATGCACTGGAAACCAAAAATACAAATTCGAATGTGGACAATTATAATATTTTAACATTTATGTGCCTACAATTTTTTAACGAAATGGGATGTTTACCCTTTTTTCTTATAGAAATTTGGGATGACAATCTTCGAGTTTTTACACATTTGGAAGAGGTTTTTAGCACTTTTTCCATGTAGGTACCTACCAATATGTGGGATTTCTTAACTTCAAGCTTTTTCATCGGGACGAGGTTCTTAGTACTTTTTTTTCCATGTAGGTTCCTACTTATTATTTTTTTACATAAATGTGAACATCTGAGGTGCCAAACTTCAAGATTTTTCAATGGGAAGAGGTTTTTAGCACTTTTTTCGATATAGGTACCTACCTATTTTTTTTTACCTAAGTATGGGCATGTGAGGTATCAAACTTCATGATTTTTCATTGGGAAGAGTTTTTCAGCACTTTTTTCGATGTAGGTACCTACCTATTTTTTTTACCTAAATATGGGCATGTGAGGTATCAAACTTCATGATTTTTCATTGGGAAGAGTTTTTCAGCACTTTTTTCGATGTAGGTACCTACCTATTTTTTTTACCTAAATATGGGCATGTGAGGTATCAAACTTCAAGATTTTTCATTAAGAAGAGATTTGCAATGCTTTTTATGATGTAGGTACCTACCTATTTATTGTTACTAAGATATAGGCATGTAGGGAGTCAAAAATTAAGTTTTCTCATTGGGAAGAGCTTTTTACTTCTTTTATCCACGTAAGTGCTTACTCCTTTTTTTTCAATAAGATTTTGTTGTTTTAACCCATGTATTTGCAAGGTTTTCTATTTAATTAAACCCGAGCGATGCCGGGTTACATACGCTTGTATAAAATATTCGACTCGGGGATTCTCCACAAAACATCCGCATAACCGTGTTCATCGGAGGGAAATATTCCACGTGAAGAACTTTTTCTATTAAGTTGAGATCAACGTTGTCAACAAAATAGTATCAATATTGTTTTTATTGGATATTTATTTGCCTATAACAGTTCTAATATAAAATTTTATCAGTAGTTGAAATCAATATCCGTTATATTTATAAAAGTTTTTACGTTTGTTGGATTATAAGTAAATACATTACGTCAGTTCCGAGTATACATGAATTGGTCAGTGAAAAACTTTTTAATGAAGCTATTATTAAATATTTAATTCGAATTTCTAAATCTTATTTCTTCATTCATCCGTTCATATTATAACGGCATTTCCCATAAATAGGGTAACCAGCGTCAAAGCAAGGAAATCATCCTCTTCGGACCAACAAACGTTTAGCACCCTGACATCCACTGCTGTCATTTCTTAGCCAAATCTTATTACCGACGTATATTCTCAATATCGCTCCGTGGAATCTACGGTTAAGAAAAGTTTACCAGCTTTTCCACCATTTTCTGTAAAACCTAGATATTCATAAAATAGCACAAAAATAAAATATTTAAAATATCTGGAATTAGCGATGAGGTGTGCCACCCGCCCTGAATGTCTTATTTTTTTTTGACACAAAGAAGACAGCTTGCATGTTTATCACCTACATAATAATTATATGCAAGTTGATCTACTGGCTACCCACTTGTGAGAACCGCTGTAAAAGTATATATAGATAATTCAAACCAGAGTACGCATGTTCATAAAAATATATTGTCTTTTTACTGTGTCGGTGTTTAGATAGTAAAATTCCATAGCGAAATTAAAATGTTTTTTTCTACTATGTCCTATAACAAGACGAAAGACTTCTCACTAGTCAATAAATCATAAAGTAGAAGAAAACATTTTTTTTTTAATTTCGTACATATTTATATTATATAGTCTACCTTGGTACAGGCTCATGCTCAGTTAGGTAGATCTTATGACAAACTCTATTCTGAGAATACTTGTAAATTTAATGTGTTAATAAACAAATAAATAAATATATGGGTCAATGCTTTTTGTTACTTACGATTTACAATTTGACTTTCAAATCTAATTAAACGTTAATAATTCACAATATTGTTTAAGACTATTTAAATCACAAGACAATTTTAACAAAACACAAATAAATTTTATTTGCTCCGCATTACAGAAACACACGAGATATTGTGATCGCACTCAGTGATTTCATTACATACCCACTACTGTTGGTTTAATAACCTCATATGTGAATTTATTATTGTTATTCTCATTACATAAGTACAATACTATTTAATCAAGATAATAAATATATACGCATAACAATATTTATCATTAATTTAATAAATCTCAATGCGTGTTCGTTTTCTTATAAAATACACATCGTAGAAGCAATTGCTACACACTAATACAGACTTCAAGGACTGATGTAGACTCAAGGCTTTAATATGAAAAAAATAATTATGTTACTTGGGAGAAATTGTACCTTTGCGAAAAACTCGCCTTTTGTATTTTAAACGAAGTTTTCATACATAGTAGTTTGAAACAGTAATTGGTTGAATTGGTGAACGTACCGTGGGTAAAGTGCACTTAAACCAGCCTTAACCGATTCGTAAGCATCGGAACACCTTTCTTATTTCATACTAAAGGAAGTTTGCACGGTCTGTTGGTTGTGCGGATGAGGTGTCTGTTGAGTAATATTCTTAATTTCGATTGTATTAAAACGATTTCCACCTCAACAATAAGAGGAATGCTGACACTATACCCTCTCGATGACATCATTCATACTCTATACACTCGTAGAAAACCATAATATGATAACTTTAAAGATTATGTCACGTAATAAGCTGGTATAACGTGATTCAGGAGTGCCACTAATATTTTCATTATGCCGATCTGATGAACATCATTACGCGATGGCGGGTAAAAATCTAGTTGTTAATGTTTATTAACAATATACCAACGTAACTAGCTAGATGTTGATTAAGATTCATTATATTGCAAGTAGGCACATAGTATACATATACAAATAGTAAACAACGTCGAATAGTTATTATTGGTTAACTACCACATACTTGAACATACAGCGAGAATAGTAATATGTAATAAAATATGTACATAATGGCAACAATAGGGAATAGTTACCACAAATATTTACCTAGAATAAAATGTAAGTTTAATAATAATATTATGTACGCAATACAATGCAAACTGTTACTTTTAAGTAACGCTAAATTTGCAAATTTTCAGTCAAATTCTCAATTTCTTGGTCCTTTTACGGTATCACCACTACGTGCTACTGCGCGAAATTATTGAATCTGATAATAAATATTTACCAAACATAAAATATCCTAATTGTGTTAAGTAATCAAAAGATCCTAATTGTGATAAGTAAAGGTTAATTATATTATGTTCACATCTATATAAAATTTATCATAATTATGTTTCCATTCCTGGACGTCCCTCTTTCGCAATATGCCGTTCCAATGACAACGGCATCAGAGTGATAGGAATGTCGTGGACAAAGATAAAGACGCTCTGAGTTAAGTATGTTGGTTTCTGCGTATGCTTCAGGGAGCAGCGATGGAGGATGATCGATTGATTGGTATCATACTTGATATTGTTGAATATAGACCATGTAATATCGCTTGTATCTAGAAGGTTTTGTATCAATATTTTTCACGTACTTTCAACATCTTATGATTCATACAAAGCATCAAATATACCGAGATTTATTATTATACCGCTTCAGCCATCATATTAACATCGTATTAATCTGAAATGGTAATGAATATTGCTAGCAACTACATATAATTAGCCGAGGAATCAGAGTGTATCGATCATAAAATAAAACTAGTACATAAAGTCATAATATTAAGATTCTCAGTACCAACCAACGGTCATTACCAACATAATATGTATTTAATTATATTTAGGTAGATTCATAAGAATTGAATATCATTCTAAATTACAATAATACGCATTTGTACTGTAGTTAAAAACTACGTTCACCATATAAAAACGTGAATCCTAACCAAAGTTTGAAGACAGATATTCTAGTTTGTGTGGTTAAAAATATGGATTCAAACACTGGCTCTCTCAAATGAATGTTTATTTTAAATCAAACATTGCCTAAAAACCAAATTTACTGATATCAAATGAAAATAATGTTTAGTAGAGTAATGCATTTCATTCTGATATATTCAACCAATACAATCAATGGAGTAAATACGAGTACACTGGTCTATCAATCAAATAATAATCAGATGATTCATCACCTTATCAATATTCATCAATACGAAATGATGGCTGAAATGGATCATTATACCTTTCACTACTTGTTATTAGCCAACAGTAAATAATAATAATAATACGAGTATCTTTTATTGACAATACTGTCAAATTTAATCAATGAATATGCGCGATCACTAAACAAAACATGTTTAACAACTCGAAGACTGCTGATGACTAAACAAGGGTAGGTATGAAAAAAGTGTCTAAAAAAATAATAATCTTCACATATAACCTCTACCAATTATTTGAGGACTTTCAGAAATCTTGTAGGTCGAATAAGAGGTTTTATTATTTTTGGCGCAGTTATAATATAATAAAATCGAAAGCCCGATCCTATTATTTAATGTCACAAGAGCATTTTGAAAAATTATGACCCCATTCGCTCTCACGTGATTCAATAACGATAATGACAAATGCAATAATTTCTGAATGCTTTGATAAAAATACTCGGTGCTTTTCAACTGACATTGGATCAAGTTCATAATACGAATAAATGAAATTTAATAAAATGGGAGTTGTAAAGAAAATGCTCAAAGGTCCAAAGGACAAAAACTCAATTATACTCAGTGTTCCAGAACATGGTTAGCTTAACATTCATTTCATTTGAACATTATTCAGCGTTCATGAATTATACATACCTACTGTGATACACGGCCTGATGATTTTTTTTAAAGTGTTACAATGAACTCGCATATTTAGTTATATAAGACTAATCAAATGATTAAATAGACGGTACAATTATTTAATTAATAAGTCTAATAGATAATAATAGTTGTTCATGGTTATATTATAAGTTTATACGAGTATTTTTTAATCTGATTTTTTTTAAATAATCTCAACACGAAAATACATTTTTACAATGCCGGTATATTACATTAAAAATATGTTCTTTCATTAGTAGAATTCTTGCAAGTAGCCGGCACTAACAATAAAATAAAATGAAGTTATTAAATATCCGTAGGTACCTATTTATTGTTTAAAAAATACTCGTGTCCAATTACGTGTACATATTTTTTGTGAGAAAATTTCATGTCATAATTCACTGTCCGTACAATATTGTAAATGAGAAAATAAGTATCTGGTTATTTTTTTTCTGGTGGATAGTAAATAATTATTGAGAAATTCTCCGCTTACAATAGACATTTTTACATACACCAAACATTATATTTTGTTTATCCACCTGCTTGCTATTGTTGTAAATTACTCATACAGTACCCGTTGGCAATTTAGCAAACAGCACAATAATAATACTTATAATACATTTTGTGATGAAAAATTGACATCTTCCGGTCAAATGACCTCATTGTTGTCAACAAGGTTGGAGGTAGAGAAATGTCATGAGTTGTAAAATAAATATTGCTAAAATACTTCCACATCAATACAAATTATTGTATGGACAATTGTTATAATGACGGATCATATAAAACCATCAAAATAATATTATGTATCAATGCAAAATATATTTAACTAAATAAATAGCAATGTTTGCTTTTGGAATGAAATTGGTACAAATAAGATCGTTGTCAAGTTAATAAGAAAATATTCTGCATGGATTTTGCATACATAAGTAATTTGCCTACTCTAGGAACAGGGAGGACAGGGAAGTAATCGAGACAAAATTGGACCCGAGAAGCATAAAGAAAAGTAAGTATATGTATATAGATATATCTTGGTACAACATTACCTCACAGCACGCCTATCTACTTTGTATGCGACAGAAACACTTTCCTCTTAAGTACAAACAACGTACATTGTTTAGAAATAATAATATCTTTATGAAGATAAAGCAACAATGTTCACCATACCATATACCTACCTACTCATATCCCACCTTTGAAGTGAACTAAAATTTATATTAGACAAAGTACACGATGTAGTAACAGCGAAGAATTTCTACAAAAGTTTCGGGTGTAGATACAAAACTGTTAAGTGCTAGAATATTTTAACATTGTTGAGTACATAGAAACTACGTGGACAAAAACATTCTTATCAAATAAAGAGGCCCTTTGGAAACTTATTTATAAAAGGGTATCCAAAGTATGAACTATTTTCTCATATACAAAAACATATCCTAATAAAACTTAAACTTGCTTCAAACACTTAATCAAATTCATGATACGCAAGTATGTATGTAGTAGAATACGTAATGAGCATCTCATTTTTATACTGCAGTGGCACAGAAGATTCCTTTTATATTGTAATCTGTACGACAAACGTGATTTCACAAATCAATTATAATAGTGCACAATGTAAAAAACTGAAAAACGACTTGATTGATTGCTCCGTCATTTGAAAGCAAATCAATCAATAAGAAAGTATCTCAATAATTTCACTGAATGCGCAAAAACGAAGTGATAGACTCTTTATTGTAAGTATGAAATAAGTAATAGTGTACCATAAAGCTACTCTATGGTTTACTTTCAAATTACAGGCGACTCAAAGACATGACTTATTAATACGTGTACTTTGTTTTTTAGGAACATTGTTTATTACGCAATACATTTTACATATTTTGAAAGGGGCAATGACTGTTCTAAGTCGTAGACAAAATGTGATAGGAGATAGATATACAAAAACCGTAATTATCTGGTCATGGATCACATTGATATTGGACTATGCAAAATTATCTCTCATAGAGAGTGGCAATAGTTAGGTGAAAGGATTGATTGATTGATCGAAGTTTCAAATTGATTAGGTAATATTTTTTTATACAATAGGTACAACTTCAGTATGAAGTGATAATTATAATATTGATTTAACATCATCATTTATAGATTCTTGTTGCAAATAGTTTAGAGATGTAGGATAATTTATCCAAATTATGGCGAGTTATTTCCAATTGTGTATTTTTTTTTTATAAATACCTACTTCGTGTACAGGCAGATAGGCCAGCCTGTATGCATGAAAAAACATACAGAGTGTCTTATATATTCTATAAAAATCAACATTTTGGATAGGTGTTCAGATATTGATTACATTTCTCATTGGTAAAGTTAAGACTATATAATTATTTTTACAGATCATAGAAAATAATAGGTACCTGTATAAAAAACTGCACCTCTGCTGGAAATGAAATCTACGAAGATCGGTAACGTACCTATTCGATAACGATTCGATATAACTATGGGTGAA
Organism: Athripsodes cinereus; assembly: GCA_947579605.1. Taxonomy (NCBI): domain Eukaryota; kingdom Metazoa; phylum Arthropoda; class Insecta; order Trichoptera; family Leptoceridae; genus Athripsodes; species Athripsodes cinereus. The sequence goes on along the minus strand of OX388306.1, from coordinate 9,457,923 downwards.
ACTGCAATGTAAACAAAAAAGTGAAACAAATCAGATAACGTTCTTTGTTTCAGTGAAACACAAAACTGATTTCACTAAGCGACATTGTGTAAAGTTCTTTATTAACTTCACACTAACAAAAAATGAAAACACAACAGTAAATTTATTCGCTTAAAGGCATTCAATATGATAACACAAACCTATTAACTGTTATTAATTATCATTGTATTTACTTAGGTGTATAATATGCAAATACTTGCGTAGAAAATAACACAAACAAAATAAAGCACAATACATGTAATAAAAAACAAACTAAAACAAAATGCAAGCAGCATGTTGTATGTGAATAATATTGTATTGTACGTGAAAATAGTGTGTAAACAATGATAGAGATATACCTGCAGTATTATTATATCGGTAATTACACTAACTACGTATATAGTATTGTGAATAATCTAATGTTGCAACTGACTTTTGTGTTTTATATGAAAAGTGTCTATCTCTAGTTACAACAAGTATAACTGTGAGAAAATAACGTAGTTTTCTGGGTACTATTGAAGTAGTACGTAAAATAAAAGATGATTGTATGTGGTATAACTACTATAAATGTTCAGATAACCGGCAACTTTTCAGTAACTAGCTAATATTTGTTATCCTGTCGGATACTTAACAACCCACGAGTGAAAGATTTTCATAAAAAAATCACTGAAAATTCTAATTTATTTATTTCCTAAAATAAGCACCATTACACATTCAATCATACACAACTCAATATTATTATTTGAAATTACAAATTTTGTCGCCTTACTAGACTAGAGCCTATGTCGAGGCGGAAATAATTAACATTAGATTAGTTATGAAGAGTGGGAGACCAATATTCTTTACCGGGTGCTCCACGGGATGGTGCTCCCGTGGAGCACCCGGTAAAGAATTGGTCTCCCACTCTTCTGCGTAAGTTTTCGAGTGTCCTGTAAAAGGCAGGTGTTCCAAAAAATGGAGACATTTTACATCTTAAATTCAGCGATGAGGTTTGCCACCCATCCTGAATGTCTTGATTTTATATTGGCACGGAGAGGACAGTTTTCATGTTTCTTACATGCAGCTGATCTGCTGGCTACCCCACTTGTGGGATGTGCCGTGGTGGTATAATAGATTAGTTATTCCTTAACCAGAATATATAGGTACAATGTTCGCAAAAGAAATAGGTAAAATCTACAAAAAAAGTCGTGATTTTTGTCAAATTCTTTTAACAATTATATGTCTGACATTGCGTGTAGGTTTGTAGTGTACTTGTTAGAGATGCAACCGATAGTGATTTTGCCTAATACCGGATAACGGGTATCTGACCATTATTAGCACAGGAAGACTTCATTTTTTAGCTCCAATATTATTGCTCCTTTTATAGAAATAGAAGAATTCATTAAATGTCAGACATTACTACTATAGTAGTAGTAATGTCTGACATTTAATGAATTCTTCTATTTCTATAAAAGGAGCAATAATATTGGAGCTAAAAAATGAAGTCTTCCTGTGCTAATAATGGTCAGATACCCGTTATCCGGTATTAGGCAAAATCACTATCGGTTGCATCTCTAACAAGTACACTACAAACCTACACGCAGTGTAAAAGACAATAGTAGGCAAGAAATAGTTGTTCTGTGGCTGGAATAATATTTATGTATGTATACAATAATATGCTAATGTCAGCCACCGTGAGATATCTCTATATATAAGATAATACTGTCGATTATTAATAGGCTTATAAGAAAATGCGAGTAACGGATTTTATGTAGAACCCCACAATGTGTGGTGTGTATTCGTGTGTAGTTATTACTGCTCGCTGTATAAAACACTTGTTTTAAGCATGGTATGAATTAGATGACTCTGTATACAAAATGTACATATTTTGTGTTATATTGTACATTTACAAGCCTTTAAAAATCCTGATTGTACCGTCGGTGTGAGTAGGCACCATAATAAGAGAGTAGGTAGTACTCAATAAAGTGAATGACCCTTTACTATTTGTGTTTCGTATATGTTAAATAAAATACTGATTAGCCAAGCCGATCAATACAGTTCAATATATAATAAAATAAAAAAAATATAGATAGACTTTTACCATGACATTATTACTCAAGTATACGATTTGATCATGTGAGAGATGCTGCAGGGGGTACAATTTGTGAGGCGTTTAGGCAGGCGGAGGATAGGGCACGGTGGAGGAGCTTATCGCTTGGTTGGGGTCATGGTGGTCACGATCCTCAGCATTGAGGGACCGACTTGGAAGAAGAAGAAGATACGATTTGAATGCTTTGAAAGTATTGATTTTGTATACAGGAATTTGGATGGAAAATGTAAGTATGTACTTAGCTTAATCTTCAATTTTCTCGCTGTACACGTGTCATGACACCAGAAAAATAAATTGGTATAGATAAGGAAGTAATATTTTGTAAACCGAAGTAGAATGGATAGTTTAAGAGAGCGGTCGGCAAACTTTTCTAGGTAGGACGAGATCAGAAATATTTTAGGCTCAGTGAACCAAAATACAAACACAAACATATGAATAAGAATCGGTGAATTATCACAGAGCAATAAAATGGTACTTCTACTTATCTTCAAGAATTTTTGAATCTAATATTTACAATACACTTTTAAGTATTGATATATTAACAAAAATCTGTACGTAATTAAGGTACAAATTGTCTTCTCCGTAACAGAAAGTTAAGTTGTTTAGGGTAGGCGGCGTAACTACCCCTCATTTCTGAATTAAATAAGTCAAATATTTTTTACATATACTTTTTACAAAACACTCTAAAAGAGATAATTTTATTTAGGGAACACCACGACTAAAACAAAATTTATCATTATTTAACCTTGGCTTATTATGAAATGAAAAGTTAAGTCTGCGGGTCCGATGTTCATTGTTTGTCGATTTCTGGAATTAGTAACCAATATTATTGCACGGAGGAAACGAACTAGGTTTTTAAATGTTATTAAAAAAACGATGAAGACTCAGCACTTTTTGCCTCGATGTAACAGACGTTATCGACCATTATTTCAGTCTTGTACTTTACGTTACTGCCAAGTTTATACAGCAAGGAACATAGACGGGTCTAGTGATTAATTATCCCAGCTCCTTTTTTCAGTTAATTAAAAAAAATGCGAGGAAAATAAAAATATCATCACCAAGAAAATGTAGAAAAATGTTGCCTATTCAATAAACATTTTCGCTGGGAATATTTTCATTACACTTGCAAAAATCATTGAAATAACTTTGGGCAATTCATATTCATAAGCTATATTAATTTGATAAGATATGTCTCATGCTGTACACAATATATAACCATTGAATGAAATTTTGTCAACATAAGAAAAAGGTTTCATTTAATGTCTAGTGTTTCTTGTTCAAGGCCTTTGTATTCCACAAACTTTCAAAGAAAAAAACCTTTTGTTATATTAGTGTATAAGTGTTTGATAGAAATAAATACAATTTGTTTCACGCTAAAATATGAACTAAATTCTTTATAAATACGAAAGACGTCTCAAAAACGTTATAGTATAACCAAATCCAGCAGTTTTATATTAATCCAATGTGAAATATATTTACAAAAAGTTTGCATAAGTATAAAAATCAAATTGATAGCAAAGTATAATGAACCAAAAGAAGAATTACATACATTCATTTCGAAATGAATTCATTATTCATTTTAATAATTGGATTAAACATTGATTGATTAATATATCGGACAATCAAATGAGATATCAGAATGTAAATCTCAATGTAATTTAGAACAGTACAATAGTATTATTATTACCATACAATCTTTTCTTTATTATTATTACTCATAGCTATTGAAAAACATAAAAGTAGACAGATACAACTGATATAGTTTTCGTTAATTAATTTATATTACGAAACCTCAAATTCTTCAGACAGAATATTTAATAATATGATATTAATAACTCTAATGATACTCAACGTACTGCGATACCTTCAGGGAGTCTAATAAAATTTTCACTCTAAAAGTAACTGTACCTAACGATCTTGACCTTTTATTAAGTGTAATTTGATTAATTTATTTAATAACTAACTAACCAACAGTTTTTATTATTTAAAATAATGATCATCAATCAATCTGAAGTCCACGTGATGATTTTTTACGCACATTTTATGATTAGTGCCGATTAGAATGATCATAGATACTTGATTTCAACATTAATTTCAACAGTAAAGAAACGTCTTGATAAACTATATTTATTATCATTATAATTATTACAGGTAGAAAACACAGTCAATAGTCTAAAATATAATTACATCTAACACGTACCATTTCTTCAGACTTTGAAAGTAATTTTCGATGAAATATCAAACTACAATTTTTATGTAAAACGTCAATAATTGACAAAGGTGACCTTATGCTTGCGAATGGATTTATCGACAGTGTATAAATTATGTAGTCGGCAGTTTGTGCAATTCGTCCAAACAAACGGCGTCTTCATTTTATAAAATGCTGAATGGATATTCAAGCAAATAGTACATTGCCAAGCCAAAAAAACAAACTAGTGCCGTTTCTTACCATCTCATTGCGTTACAATCACAATGGAGGAGTTAATTATAGTGATAACAGTGATGAATAAAATTTAAGTTTTGTAATAAATTTAGTGGAAGTTGTAAGACATCCCATTTTAGCGATAAACTCGCCCTCTGAACATTGAATTGTATAAATGATATTTTCTATGTTAATTTGTATTATTGTAAACAATGTACAGTGAAGAATAAAATAAATAAATAATAATAATAAATAAATCTTTGTCAGTCTTAAAATATTTTTCAATATGATATTAATCAACGTTTGTTTTTTTTATTTTTCTAAATGTTTTGTTGTTGATATTAAAGTTATGATTTGCAAAGCAATAAGTTAATGAGAATCGAGGCTAGTTTCTACTTTTCGCCTGAATATGCTTTCGGCATCTTAAAAAAACGACGAAGCCGTTCGTAATCAGACGAATTTAACAAAATGTCGACGACGTATAAACAATGTTTTTGTATTTTTTCTATTTATGTCCTTAATATTATCATTTTTATTTATTGGAGCGGTGAATACCATATAAGACTAAGTGTTATAATTATAAGTAATGTGTTATAATGAAGGTCAGATTGTCAGCAAGTAAAACAAGTATGTATAAGAGAATATTAATTCAACATTACAACTGTTATTTAAAATTAGTGTTATTCTGTTATCTTAGGAGATAAAGAGGCCATATATTTGAGCTTATTTGCTTATCATAATTATGCCGATGAAACTTTTAACACATAGAATAGAAATAGAAATAGGTGAATTTATTCATGTAGGAAATTGGAGACACAAACTTTATTGAAGATTTCCGAAATTAGAAAAGTGTTGGTTTCAATATTTATATATAACGTGGATATATATTTTGCACTGTAAGCTTGGTGTTAACATTAAATTGAAATAATATAATCTTACGATTGCCATTATTTTAAATGTTCATAACTAAGCCTAATATTAGGGACATTTGCAAATATGACACGATGTTGTCTCCTTACACCTTCGTCAACCTTAATTACACAATGAGATAATACAATACCACAATGTATATTGAATCTTTGTATAAATTTTCTAAGACCATTTGAAATGGTACCGGATGTATTTTATGGATAATTTAATTTGTTTGATCTTAATCTATTTTTATGAACCTTAATTTATTATGAAGACGTATTTCATTTCTAGATAATTGAGCTGGTGAAAAGTTTGCCCAATGATATAAAAGTCTTCCATATCTTATGATAGTTAGAGTGGTACCATCTAGAGGAATATAGAATAAGGTTATATAGATAACCTCGTTAAACTTTTCATAGGATTAAAATGCACATTATTTCTTCATCGATTCAACTTATTCAGGTGCAGTTGAAGGAATTGTGGGGCAAACTATACCAAAAGTGGGCAACGTGCCAAGATATCTAACTAGATACGTATCTCCGAGTGTTTTTGTGCATATTTTTGTAAAGTATGCAGATGGACGAGTCGTTCGTTGGAAGCGTATTATTTGAATGTGCTTGGTTTATATTATTATTATGTATAGGGCATATTCCGGACTGGCGGAGAGCAGAATTATACTAGATAATACAAGTAGTAGGGCCTACGGAGTAATAATTGGATTAGGTTGGTTTATTAAAGTATTTGTACTCTCTGACTACTATTTGTTATATCTGAATACTAACCGACACTAAATACTTTGTGCGAGTACATCAAGGTTAGCGGCCAAATATTATGAAAGCGCTAGTATTAAAAACTTGGAATATAATGCGTATTATATTGTCTGGATACTCCACACAATTGAAAACCTAAATTCTACAATGTATACACATTGTATAATACTTTGTACCCATGTACTTGTACAGTTAAATACATAGTTTAATAATAATAACTAGACAACTTATTTATGATGCGCCGTTTTGTGGAAAAACCACCGCGAGACTCATAACACCTCCCGAACAATAAGCTAGCATAAAGAAATTAATAAACATTATCCTTTTACAAGAGAGCGTTAGCCCAAAATTAAAATGTCTTAATTCTCTTTAGTTTTGATGTATTTTTGAAGAACTGAGAAATTACAACCAGTGGAAGAATATTTTTGGAATATTTAATAATATTACGATCAGTTTCGAATCGACAATATAGATATTAGTAACATATTAAACCTTTTTTTCTCTATCATTCAATATCACTGAACAGAATAAATAGGTGAGTAATTCAAGCGTTGGTAGTTGGCCTTCACCAACACCTCTAAGCAATAGCGCTCCCTTTTCCTTGCAATATGCAACTGATACACACGTAGAGAGAACAGTATGTAAATTAATGATCTTGCATAATCAAAACAGTACGGAACTAGACATAAGTATTATATATTATTATATCATACATTACACTTTCAAAACTACCGCAACAATCAATAAAAATAGTAAACTCAATTACTTGTTATCGTAACAAATTCGTGACTCAATTATTATACCAATTCTATCAGTCGATAAGAACCACAGTGAAACAATATACTCTTCGTAAGACTAACACAGATTAGAATGGCACATAAAACAAACTAAAACAGAGGCAAAGAATATGTGTTGCATTCTATTTCATAAATTTTCGGATATACTGGAAATTCAGTTGTTAATTTATTTATTTCTTTATTCATTGTTTACTGTACATTGATTAAAAACAATTACATAAAAGGTATACATTCAAATTAAATACAATCAATATACAGAGGGCGAGTTTATCGCAAAGGCGCGACCTCGTTGTTCGCAAAGTTGTTCGTAAAATATCACGGATAAGAGATTTAGAATCTCCAGATCATGAAGTATAATACCAACTGTTATGATTGCTTTAATTTTTTTATTGGTACGTAGAGGACAACCTGTACAAACGTTTGTATGCAGAAAGTCCACTGTTTAACCCATTTATGGGAATTATTAGTATTTAGTATATTCAAACCGTAACAGAGCACAAAATGTAGTATGTTTTGTTTGTAAGTGACGTTTTGATTTGTATGAGTATTGTAATGCCGCGTGTATTACTATTTTAAAGTAATATTTCTTTATCATTGCGTATGACATTGTACTTACACTTAAAAGCACATCTGCAAAAGACGTAATGTAATGCTTTTTTTTATTCCGTCACTTTTATCAGGTTAAACATACACTACAATAGGTTTTATGATAATAGTATAAATATAAGATTATCGTAAGCACTTAACAAATGGATAGCGATTTCTTTGAGTACACACAGTAAGATAACATTTAAATAACGATAACAATTTAGTTTTATATACGAAAACTCATATCTAAAGTGACAAAAAAACTATATGAGAATTGATTTTATTATAACGCGAATTTTTTGGTCGTTATTGTGTTTAGAAGGAATAATCTTTTTGAAAAATTGTATAACGGTATGTATCAATTAACATAATCATTTATTTATATTCTTCGTATTCCGATTCTTAACGAAAAATCTTGAATCATAATACAATACATTGTAAGCAATTTCTCAAGTGTCAATTTAGCAATGACGTAAATTTTCGTGTAAGGGACTTGATCTATGACGTGCTCGTTATAAATTTGAAACTAAATGCCCGCGACATTTCAAGGAATGATGAGATGAAAAAGACTAATCATGATATGTTCTAGGTAGATACATACTCATATAAACACGGGAATAGCAATGCCAATATGTGCTATCGTGCTATTTATTAAATAAATCATTTAAAAGCGTGAGTAAAGAATTGTAAAGTGGTTCAAGGAAAATTAGATCATGAATTTGCAGCATTCTGTTTATTACATTTGATTACGATAAATATTTACAAATAAAAATTTTGAAGGAGATACAAATAATATGTAATGAAATACATAGACATAATCAGATATTAAAGTGAAGACAATAGGTAACTTAATCAATATTGGAGTCAGTTTCGTATCTGACTGGATTTATTCTTTCTAAAGTATTGTGCAAAAAAGATGTCTATTAATTTTCTTAAAATTGGATCGACGTTAGACCTATTGAAGTATATATTTTTGTTTTAACTAAACAAAATATTCTTTGCTTATGTCGTATCATACAATATATTATATATATTTTTTTAATATGGTTAACATTTTATAAGAGAAATTGAGAGAACGCAAAATAAAAAGCGCATTCACAAGTCGCAAGAAAAATAGTGAATGAATGTGAAAAGGAAGCAGTATAGTGTTACCATATAAACAGTATAATAATAGATACATACGAGTACATAACTATGACATTGTTGGAGATTATACCGACCATAAATTACATTACATCGCATTGTTGAAACCTGAGATATCTGAACATTGAAAAAAAGGCGCTCGTAAAGTTATTGCTGTACTATCAAGAAGGTAATGTATTATTTACTTCCTCTTAAACGTTTCGCGTAGATTATGGAGACAGTTTGTTGATCATGAACTACTTTTCGATATTATTATCATTTTTACACTACGTAGGTACATACGCTTTCTCAATGTTAATAGCGTTTAAGATAAACAACAAAGTAACATACGAATGTATAACTATCATTGCAAAATAAAATATATTTCTGTCGTTATATCTTTACGATACAATAAATAAATAAAAACGGAATTTCTCTACTAATTATTTACCATGCTTACATCTTCAATTATTAAGAATAAATCAAAATATGTAATAAAACGAAATAAATGCTAAAATTATCATTAATGTGTTAGTTCATAGAATTTAGTGTGAATGTTTTCTAGCAGATTCACAAGTATTTATTTATGTATAATTTTTACATATCATTAAATAGATATTTGAAAAAAGACAAAAAATAAATATATGTAAACATGTGCGTATCAACCAGGTAAATAGATACTAACTTTTTATTCATTACAAATATATAATTTGGTTATTCACTTAATCTAGGCTATACCTACAGTTAATATTGTGTTAAAGCAACGGTTGTAAAGTTATTGGCAAAATATTGGCGAAAAGGCTATCTAGGTAGTTATCCATTAAACTTAACAGTTCACTACCGTTGGCAGCAGAAAATGAGAAATATGTATTTAGTTTAACAGTTATTTTATAACACTAGTATTAAGTTGATAATGGAATAATTTTCCAGATTTGATTGTATGATTTGAAGAATTTCAGATAATGTTTACAATTAAAGATCTAAGAATATTTTATCGGTTTATTTTCTAAACTATTGCTATCATTTTATTGGATTGCCTATCACCATCAATTTAGTTTGATAAATAATATAGGTACATTATATTGCTATTAATTTATTTCAATTTTATATTTCTCTATGCAGTTCCCGGAAAAGAAAAGATCTTCGGTTCTCTTTCATAAGTTTTCGGGTGCCTTGTAAAAGAAAGGTATTCGTAAACAACACAAAGCAGGTAGGCTACTCGCAATGAATATCTTATTTATTAGCACTGAGAGGATGAAATTCACGCTTATAATATAACAGGCAGTTAGTCTACTGGCTAACTTACTTGTGGGAGGTTCCGTGATAGTATAGATAGATATTTATTATTTTATTCTTTTTGCACATCATCATTCACATAACAAAATCAAAATTGATGATATGCAATGGCAAGTTTATCAAATTATAGTGATTTCTTCTTGATATATATTTTTTTACCACCGATTCAAAAATAGTATGTGTGATTTAAAATGAATCAATTCACGATATGAAGATTTATACATAGTAAACATGAGTAAAATGAAAATAGAATTCGACATAATATTTTATCACACTCTTCCATAATTAATAAATGATCCTTTTCTTCCTTCATAGAAACTCATCGCTGGCGCTGTTTCTATTTTGGTTCTCTATATATGTATTATTCAAAACGACAATACAAGCACTGACTGACTTGTACAATCGTGGATACTGAGATGTCTGTAGAATAAGTGCGTAGCTATGTATTTTACTCTGTATGTCGAGTGTTGGTTGAGTAAATAATAAACGAAGAGATAATATATTATTAGATGTTGTTATTGAGATGTCTCTGTTAAGCACTTTCTTTCATGGCGTCCTCGATTCAAATCATAATTATATACAACATTGATCTTCGATACAACATTATAGGAAAACAATGTAATATGTGTTATGCCTTAGGCACATTGTTTAGCTTGTTATATTGAATAATCAAACTATAATACATACACCACCAACATTAGTGGTTGCGTGGTCCTATTCATGCCGGGTCAGTCAGAGACCTAAAGGGAAAATTGCAATGAGATGAACGGTTCAAGTAAAGCAAATCGTGACTCCCTCCGTCTGCAAAGCAAAGCACAGTGCTGAGGACAGATGAGGATGGTGCAGAGCGATATATTTATCAAGAAATCATGACTCTCAACTATGAATAAATCTACGAAAGGGATAGAATCAGGACCAGATTTAATCTGAATTCATTTCATTTATTTTTTAATAAACGAAACATTATAAGATGTTGTTCGCAGCAAGAGAAAACACTATATAACAACAACATAATGTACGAGTATATGTACAAAAACAGACCACAGAACGGTTTTAATATTATTATAAAGCCCTACCACAGAAACACACAGAAGGGAAAGTGAATGAAGAAGATTTGTTACTACATTTTGTGGTTTTGTTTCCCCAATATTCACAAACAGAAACAATCCCTAACCTTCTACAAAAGAAACACTTCAACTAAATTATACAACCCAGTGGTTTTGAGAATTTTCAATGAAACTTACCATGAACATTTATATGGACAATTCTCACAGATCAAGCTAGCCCCTTGTTTTGGGGACAAGCTTAATTATCCCTTTAGTCTTGAGTTTGCCTTCTATTGCTTGAATCTTCTCAATCAAGTTGACCAAAGAGAGTACTACTCTTTTCGTGCACAGGGTTCCTGACGATTGAGATAACCATCTTTCACAATGCACCGTGAACATAACACTATGTTAGAGTGTAAAGTATGTAAAAGAAATATGTGACCCAATAAATTCAAAATCATTCGAAGAAGATGATGAAAAAAGTAGTGTAGTTATCAAATTATCTACAGCAATTTTCAGTTGAATTCGACAATGAATAAATATAAGACTCAGAACACATATTTAATTGTATTTTAATCAATATTCCCGATACTTGAAATATGATTCGATTCGACACAAGTTCAATTTATCAATGTAATGTAATGAGGAATGATACATGATATAAACAGAATATTGTACAAAATTATGCCTCCAGAATATGACATTGTTTCAACCAAACATCAAATAACACGAACATTATGTCGTTTTCATTTTAATGTCGTCCGCCCATAAAATCAAATCAGAGTTGAACGTTATCCCTTCCTGATTATCATTCCGATACAGATTTTGGCAAATCGCACATTTTTTCGCCGTCTGTTATTGCAAAATATTATTGTTATTATAATATTAGATACGGTTTTATTAGATTCGTAATAATACGTAGGTATATTCTGAATGTTAATAATAATAATAATAATATGAGAATCGATTACCATTGCCAAGTAGAGATAAGGCACACACAATATCTATGCGAAGGGCAGTAATACAATATTATGTACCTATACATATATGATACCATCGCTATACTGTAAATGAATGATATTCATATTTGTCACTTGCTCCAGCAAATAATATTACGCACACCAGCAATCATGTTATTTTTGTATTGACAATTACCATCACACATTTACATAAATTCGTATTTTATTGGAATCTATACTTCCACAAATGGAGAATCATTTCTACATTTTCAGCAGTATGAAAGTCATGTTTTTTAAATAACGCTGCTACTACTACTACTGTACCATCACGGCATATCCCACAAGTGGGGTAGCCAGCAGATCAGATGTATGTAAGAAACAGCATAACGCTGCTCATTTCTAAATATTAGGTACCATTTACTAGACATATTATTATTAAAGCGAACTTTTATCTATCATACATGATATTAGTAGGTACCTACTAGAAAATGGTACAAAAAAGAACTGTTTAATTTCAAACTTTTGGATCGATATAATAATGAGAAATTGAATATTGATGATTTCAAGATTCATTCGTTACTTTCTCATGAAATAAACTATACACTTAACATTGTAGTAGGTTTACTGAAAGACATTGCCTCAAGGCAATATGTATACCTTTTGTACAAATTTATTTTGACAATAAAGTGTTATTATTATACATTTTTTGTTAAATAAATGCAAAAATAATTAATTTTATCTCAGGTATATTCAACATATATATAGATACCTACTAAAGGGAAAGAATTTTATCACATTATCAAGGAGGTTTGAATCAAAATAATTTTCACATACTATCATCGATGAAGTTCTATAATAATACAAATTGTGCAATCACGTATAAATCTGTCAAATTAAACGACGATCAATCATACGATAAACGAGAGAGAGAGAGAGAGAGAGAGAGAGAGAGAGAGAGAGAGAGAGGATTTATTAGAATTCTACTACTAACAATTATTACATTTCGCCAAATTGATACTAATGATAAGTGACAATCGCTAAAAAGCTTATTATTAAACGTGGTCGTACTACAATAATACTGATATGTCATTATGCCGTTCATATAACTCATTTTAATCGAATACACTGTAAAATATTTTCCAGTGTACGAGATCTGTCATCAATTATTTCGTGATTGGTTTAGTTATTGTTAAGACGAATGTTAATATAATGATTATTAATACGTCCATTATGATTTTAACAGCTCCAATAAACAATTTTAATGTTTTAATGTCCACAGAGCACCTCAATAAAAAATATATTCAATTTTACGAATAATTGTTAGTAATACACATAATATGAACAAATAGTATAAAAATGTGTTTTTCACTGTGCAATAATATTAGACTTCCTTGATTTGTCTACAATAATTAATTATTTATCGAAATTAACATAAAAAAATCATACATATTGTAATCATCGAGGAAATTTGTTATTATTTATAACGGTGCACTTTTTTAGTACGTGTAAATGTTTTCAGATAATATTATTTTTGCAGCAATAAAATTAAACGAGAACTACCCATTAATTTACAATTGAGTGGTACCTATTCAAAATCTGATAGTGCTTAAGCTGTCTGCATTTTTACGATTTTTTACCGTTTTTACACAAAACGGTACATTTTTTCAATTATTCTTATTATCAATTTTATTTTTCCTTGATTTTGAAAGTCAAATGAATTTTAATTTAAGCATACCTACGGATCGTATGCAAGTTACAATTGTTTATAAAAATTGAAATGCAATAGTTAATGCTATTTTCCATTGTCACTAAAATAGTAGATATCAAATAGGTTTAAGTCAATAATTAAACAGCTGGCAATTAGGAGCAGTTGTGTAAATGTTTAGTAAATGATAAAATAAGAAAATATGTAAAAAAAAAACGACAGTAGGTAGGTAATGTGATATTAAAAATAAACGCTTGTTTAAGTAGCGTTTACACAATATATTAATTTCTCTTAAAGAACCGATACATATTTGTATAATTTATACCGTGTTAATAACATTTCTAATAATTATTGTTCTGCTTACCAGTCATGGAAGATTGAAATCGAAACTGGTTGAATGAAGGAAATAATGATCGTAAAGTAGGTACTGGCTATAGTGATTAATATTATAATATCAGGTGTGGAAATTAAATCAATAGATATCAATAACTTGTGGGTATTTAGAATCAAATTATTATAATGTGCATAATGTTTTCATATCCAAATACGAAATTCTGACGAATGAAAGTATGATATAGTCGAGGTGATAAGTTATCTAATGAGAAACCTTTTAAGGTATGACAAATTATTCTTATCTATTGTTATTATTGAGTTTAGAGGCGACGAATTAATGCGTAATAATTAGTACAGTGTTCGGCTACGTAATAAATAAACAATTTGAAAGTTGCTTTCAGTGTGCACTAATGGGACTATTGACGAGACACGATTAAAGCATAAAATGTATTCTAAAAACTTTTACAATATCTATCATGAATCCGAAAAATAACCCATAACTTTTAAATACTATTTATGAAGATCAAAAAATGAAATACTATAAAGAGAATGAATAAAAGTGTTACAATATGATTAGGTACAGGGAACATCTTTACAGACGCAATTTTAGAAAATGTGAAAAAAGGGTTTCTCATGGGTTTCTCGCAATTTGGGACAAGGATATCGAGAGAAAAAAACTAAAATCCGTGAGACAGCATTAAAAATTTATTATAAGGGGCTTTGGGGGCACATACATATAGACTTATTTAATAATAAATATTATAAGAACAAGAATTATAGTAAGGTAAAGTAGGCAGGGTAGGTACATAAAAGAATCACCACTCGAGGGAATTCCCCAATCTGTATAATATCATCATCCCTTTCCAAGAGAGATATCTGTGGAGGTAGTCACCTTCTAAGATATTATCACAAAATATAATAGTTTGTATAAACATGTGTCTGTAATATTATTATCTACATTATACAAGCTACTAACCGTCCTGGGATTATCTAAAACATCTGTATTATATTGTACAAAGTATGTACCTAAGTATTGTATACTGGGTCAAGTATAACAATATTAGGTTCTTTTTGAATAACGACACGGAATTTATATTTACACAATATATTCAATAAATAATTCCTATTATAATTTGTCGAACACAATTTGTCAAAACACGCAGCCTAACAGTGCAAGTCAAGGTTCTATCAATTAATGAGCGCCGCTCTCCACAGGCGGCCAACCTATATAGACTACATAGTATTGCTACTCACTCATCATAACTACTGTTTACTTGAAAACAAGGTTCAAGGTTCACTTAACCTGTACTGTGTATCAAAGTCCAAACACTACACTCTCCCCTCACAACCTTGAAAATCTTTCTATACTACATATTTAAATATTTATACAATTCTATGTGATTGACAGTGTTCTCTACTTATTTCAAGACTCTATACATATAAAACAAAACATTACAAATACACGCAGACATGTTCTTCCTTCCGTCCAGGGCCACCAGATGAAGTCTTCCACCAGCCTAAGTCCTGGGTCTCAGCTGTCCCCGCCAATGGCTTCCAATCTGACCTGAAAAATTCAGAACCGGTGAGAGCTTTGCCTTCAAACAGGGGGAGGGGACCTAAACTCCTACTATTAATCAGAGGGACTGTCATCCCAATGCACAGATCCCACATCTATCCGATCCATATGTCTCTTCCAGAGCTGACCAGTACCTCTGATTCTAATAAGAAAAGTTGTATTGCCTAATACCTTTTCAATTTTACCTAAAACCATCTTTTCACTTCTGAGATCTTTGACAAGTACTGATGTACCCAAATTAAATTCCTTTTTCCTCCCCGAGACAAACTTCGAGCCCCTGGAACTATCTTTACAAGTTTCCCTATTTACATACCTTTCCTCATATCTATACCTATTTAAACATTTACATCCATTGTTATTCCGCTTTTTCACTAAATTCTTAACTATATTCTCAATGTCTATATTAAAATTAACCCAATAAAAATAACTTCTAACAAATGATTTCATTTTCCCAATAACTGAATAATTTTTACACAAATAATTTATCACAATACCTTTAACTGATTCCGGAATAACAATTCTATCTCTGTAGAATAAATAATCCTTGTACACAGTCAAATGTTCCTTCACATTAAACAACTTCGCAATAGATTCATTTAACTGTCTTTTGCACGGCCAATTATTTTTTTCCACATATTTAACAACTTTTTCCAATGTATAATCACTTTTACTTCTCTCTAAAATTAATTTCGAATTAAAACTATTATTTTTATTTACAAAATCTAATTTTTGTTGTTTCACATTACACGCAAGCGATGCGTTCGCACTGAAATTCGGAATATTTTCAATGGGCTTACATGCAACAATTTTGTTTAATTCACTGCCTTCCGTGCTATGTACTTTGTACCCTATATTATACCTACGCATAAAATCTGTACCCAATATTATTTTATTCCCGCTCTCTGTTACAACAAATTTAATATTTTTTTCCATTCCATTATGATTTATTTTACAATGTTTAATACCTAACACATTCAAACTGTGCCCGCTATACGTAGATAAATTAATTTCATCACACTTCTCTATTATATTATTTTCGTTGAATATTTCTTGCAATTTTTGAATAGATATACAGCTAATAT
This sequence comes from Athripsodes cinereus, assembly GCA_947579605.1. Taxonomy (NCBI): domain Eukaryota; kingdom Metazoa; phylum Arthropoda; class Insecta; order Trichoptera; family Leptoceridae; genus Athripsodes; species Athripsodes cinereus. The sequence goes on along the minus strand of OX388306.1, from coordinate 9,441,208 downwards.
TCGCTCCCGAATCTAAAATACATTCAACATTTTTATTCTCAATTCTTACATTTAATTTTATAAAATCGTTTTCGGTGTCTTGCGAATTATAAATACCTTGTATCTTATAACAATTTTCATTCAAATGCCCTTTAGATCTACATTTTCTACAAAAAAATTCTCTATTAAATTTACATTCACTTTTATAGTGATTTCCCTTACAAATAAAACATGAAACATTTTTATTATGCTTATACCTACTCGTATTTACATTTGAATTTAACCTTGAAAATTTTGACGGTCGATTATTTTTCTTATAATCTGTATCTGTACTACTTGAACTACTGAAACTATTATTGTTTCGCCTGGAAATCTGGCTAATTTCTTCAAAATTTTCTTCCTCTTTTTCTATTTTTCTCTCTAGTATGTGCTCATAACTAGAAGCCAAAGCAACTGCTTCGTTCAAAGATACCCTATCTTTATCACATTTCAAGAATAACTGCTGTTTAATCTCTTTATTTCTAATTCCGATTATAAACAAATCTTTTATATTACTTTCTAATCTAGTACCAAACTCACAATTTATACTTAATTCTCTTAATCTTAAGGCAAAATCTTTAACATTTTCCGAATGACCCTGAGTAGCCTTGAAAAAAATTTCACGCGACTCAAATACACTTTTTTCCTCTTCAAAATAACCATTAAATAACTGAATCAACTCTTTATAAGACTGTTTTTCCACAGAAGCTGGAAAACACAGATCAGACAGTAGCTTGAAACTGCCTTGGGACAACGATGTTATGAAGAAAGCACGCTTCTTCACATCAGTCCAACTTTCATCATTTAATAATAATGCGTTCTCCCACCTTGTTCTGTAAGAAGGCCAACTCATTGTCTTGTGACAAAACGGCTCTAAACTTCTCGAAGTCATTTCGGAAAATACCACAAGCAACAACAACCAAGAATAAAAAATAGACTTAGCTGATGAGAGTCTCCTCCAATCGCCCCGGTCTTCTGGATTTCCTTGCAACCGCAATGGACTCCGCCTGGCTGACTAGCAAGACTCTCCTCTCCTGGCTTCCTGGATCCACCAACTGGCTCCGCCTGGATGCTGGGTGACTCCTGTCTCCCTATGCTGCCTGCACCTTGCCTCAAACTGGCTCCTGAGACTTCCTGTCTCCCTGCTGCTACCTGCAACCTTGTCCAACTGGCTCTTGAGACTCCTGTCTCCCTGCTGCTACCTGCAACCTTGCCCAACTGGCTTCTGAGACTCCTGTCTCTTTGCTGCTACCTGCACTGCTGGCTGATCTGGCTTTGGAGACTCCTGCCTCCTTTCTACTCCTGTAGACTGCCTTACAACTCTTTTTTCCCGCGTACCGCCGACAAAACTTTCGGCGCGCAAAAAAAAGACTATTGTTGTATGTTTACGACAATTTTGAACTACCGAACTGCGCCACGTATTGTATACTGGGTCAAGTATAACAATATTAGGTTCTTTTTGAATAACGACACGGAATTTATATTTACACAATATATTCAATAAATAATTCCTATTATAATTTGTCGAACACAATTTGTCAAAACACGCAGCCTAACAGTGCAAGTCAAGGTTCTATCAATTAATGAGCGCCGCTCTCCACAGGCGGCCAACCTATATAGACTACATAGTATTGCTACTCACTCATCATAACTACTGTTTACTTGAAAACAAGGTTCAAGGTTCACTTAACCTGTACTGTGTATCAAAGTCCAAACACTACACTAAGTTATAATATAAAACATATGACATTGTATGATTGTAATGTACTTAACAAGTAAATGGATTAGAATTCAAACATTGAAACAGTAACAGTATGAAGATAGATAGTTTGTATTCATTATTATAGCATTGGAATATTCCCCTATTAGTGTTTGTAGCACTTATTCTGAATATATTAAAAAAAACGAAAAATAGACATCATTCGCTTTGAATTTGCTCAAAATGGAGAAAGATTGTTTATGCTACCTAGAGAAACGTTGAAGGGCGAAAAGAAGAAAAATATAGCCAATTTCTGGAGAATGCCACCTAAATTTGGATATAGGTAAAATATACGTTTTTATACCTCTTTGCTGGAGTTATCCAAGCTCGTCCTGACCCCCGGCAGATCCTTCCACCTGAGCATCCCCATGACGGCCTGTCTGACCCAACCTCTGGGTGCGTTCCCAACTGTAACTCCACCGGGCAGCTCTAAACCCAACACTCCCTTCACCACCACAGCATGGCACCCCACATCGTTCGCTACCACCAACTTCTTGCTGAAGAAACTACCAGACCTCTCGACGGTCTTTTGCTTTATTTGCGGAATCTTGACGGAGTTTTAATCCAACGGGGAAAGCAGAAAAATTTACAGCTTTTCAGCTCACACTAGTACTAACAAAAAACACATAATACCTAATGCTTCAATATTCATCCTTACACTCAAAACATAGAATCACGCACTTCACTGTAATTATTCAAATATGAAAATAAGAACATGCACTACTGTCACAATATTACTACGCACTTTTCAAATCGAATAGTTTGAAACGTTCGATTGATTTGCGATCGCAAGAAGACGTGAAACGTTCGATTATAAAATATTTAACTACACATAAAACTGCATCCGAAATCCATTTACAGAGAACAACGTGGGATAAATGAGTTCCGTTGCGTAGTAGAAACTACCAATAACAAATAAAATAAAGGTATATTTATATCAGTCTCGCTGTAGTTTCGTTGTAAAATAATAATAATATAATTTAGTGAATGCGAGAACAAGATAATATTATTATACAATAATAAATTGTATACTGGTTTAGCAACGAAGTAAAGAAGAAATAGCCCGACACATTAATATAATAAAAATGTTAAGGTCTTCGACATTGAAAAATTATAATATTAACGCAACAAAATAACGAGGTACTAATGAAGAAAATGCAATGTCAACAAAAAAGTTTTTCACAATACAATACAAGTGTCACTTATTTCTTGAAAATTTTCAATATTCGTCACAGAATCAAAGAATTCAACACTTTGAAAGCACAGTGTGGTTATAAAATAAATAAAAAAAATGGAATGTTTATTTCATTTCGGAAAACTATTATTATTTGTCAAACTCGATTTGAATTTAGAACACGCGAACGTTTTATGTTTACACTATAAAATGTGAAACTACGCGCGTGCACTCCCACCACAATACAAAACCATAATGTGAAAATGTGAACGAACGAAACGAATGCGGAGTTAAGTTGAACAATTTGCTCTATGTACCTAGTAATGGTACGCAATGCAGTCATTCTCCTTAGACGTACGGGTGTACGTAGGAGGGAAAGAGACGAGACACACCACGTCTGTCTTAGATAAGTTATGTCAGGTGTGTAAAATGAATCAGTATGAAAACAAAGTTTAAAGGAAGGTGCAATAAGAACATTTTTATTATCTCCGCAAAGTGATTCTTCCTTACAGAATGATAATATACTTACTATTCACTCCTATTTCTCCCGTTTTATTTTTTGTTATTTGTTTATCCGAAATCGAGTAAATCATCTTTTTTATAATCGTAGGTACAACCAAAATTCAAGTTAAAGTTTTTTTTACTACACAATAACAGATAAGTTGTATGTAGGTGATGATAAATTATTAAGGGATTAATATATTAATTAAAACTAAATTTCAATAAAAATACTTCATTATTATTAGCATTCCCGCATCTATCTATTGTTGACCATAGGTCTCCCCATTAGATATTTACATCTGCGTGCTTTAAACAGATTGTCAGATGTTTTATACCATCGGACCACCTTGCCTGCAACCTGGCAATACTTTCTTTAAATTATATGCAAGTAAATTTTATACCTATTTATAACATCGATAGGCACCTACTCAATGGTGCTAAAGAGATTTGCACAAGACATTATCATCATGTATTGTAAAGTATTGTAAATATATATATGTAAATGTGAAATAGTTAATCGCTACGCAGGTTTATTGCATTTCACTGTAATGTTCTATTGACATTAAACATAACCTTTTTATTCAAATTACATTTTTATTTATGATTATTATAAACTTTCATTGGTGATACGTAGTAATAATAATATTATATTGACACCATAATGACGTGTTCTTCGATATGTTGCCATTAATAAAACATTAATTTAATTGTACTGAAATATGTGTAAGTGTTTTTTATTTGCTCGGTTTGAAAACCGATACCTATCAAGTTCAATTAATGTGCGAATAAAGAACCACTGCAATAAAAAAAACTTTAATAAAGACTTGAATATTGTTAAAATAATCTAGCATGTATTTTCTCCGGATATCATGTTTGAATATTGTTTTTTAACACTCTAACGGGCTGTTTCACCACCTCTGGATAAAGTGCCAGATAGCCAATCCAACACAAATCTAACGGATAAAACGAAAAATGCGTTTCACGACTCCCTGACAGCGCTATCCTATAGATTAAGTTCCAGATAAGTCATCCGGCCGATAAGTCTTAGATAGTGTTAAACTGTCAAAATTTGTTTACATGTGCGTTGCCTAGATATATTCCTAGGCAACGAACGATATATTCCTACCTACGTGCATACATTCATGCAAAAAACTCATGAAATTACAACGTTGCCACTGCTATCTGGCGGATAGCAATCCGTAAGAAATCTGTAGGTGGTGAAACGCTCGCTTCAGTTTATCTTGTAGATTAATTTATCCTAAGGATTGTTATCTAGAACTTTATCCAGAGGTGGTGAAACAGCCCGTAAAACAATTATTAAAACATGCTATGTAAAAGGCTCACGCCGTGGATGTATGTACAAATAAATAAATAAAAAACAATTTTCAGCACTGTTGCAAAAAAAAGAAGAAATTATCAAACATTTTATCTTAAACGTTAATTATATTTCACTTGACTATTATGTTTATTATTGTATTATAATAAATAAATAATAAATCAGTAATGATAAAATAACTGCACAGGACTCGCAATACATATTTCACTAAGCGTAAGATGTTTTAACATTGTAAATACAGTTGTAAATTACAGCTGCTTTGTGTACGTAATATGTAATTAGTAAGTATCAGTTCATACATCCGATGGGTGTGAGTAGAGACCTATGCCCAACAATGTTCTACAACTCAACTAATCATATTCATACAGTTTATCATACGTAGTCGCTAGTTTTCTCACAATTTAATCAAATGACAAACGCATGGTCAAATCACGACTGTTTCATCCTTTTTTTCACCATTCACGTTGTCCATGTGTCTGAAATATATCGTCATTAAATTGTGAACATAAGATTGAATAACATCTCAGTAAATCAAAATGTTCACTACACTACAGTAAAATAAATAAAATAGAAATAAATAAATTTCATAATAAAACACATGAAGAAGTACTTATATCATACAATAAAAATATAATAAATTAATCAAATGTGTTTCTTATCTATAAAAAAAAACTAGACATGTTATAAAAAATTATGGACAAATTTATATGCGTTTATATGGCACGATAATATAAGATTCTAATTGATTTATATTATCACTATTATTATACTTAATAGTTTGGTTTCACCCGGTTTCGCTCGGGAAGCAGACATGAAGTAGAAAAAAGACTGTTCAATTAATTATCACAAGCAATCTTCTAAAAAAATGACACATCATGTAAGTGACATTTTTTACATATTTGCACTGAAGATGGACTACGTCCGAAAGGCCTCTGCCGAAAATAAATATAAGGGAAGTAAACAGAGTTTGTGTTTATATTATTTTTATAATTTTATAATATAATATATAATAATAAAGTTGATTGTATTAAAAAAAAAGAAATTTAAAACAATCAACAGTTTTCTCAAGTTTTTCCTGATATACAACACTTAAGCTTTTTAACAATTAATAAAATATAGCAATAAAAAAATACAAAATATTGTCATACTATGAGTATTATTATTATTATTTGGATGATTTGTAAAGCGCCGTTTTGTGAAAAAAATCCACCTCAAGGGCGCTCTTTGCTAACTAAGGTTGTGCTTGAATTATTCCGTGAGATTTCTTAAATAGTAATAATATTAATAATAAGTATAAATATCAGTTAACAACCAAAATGTCATCAAATCAGTTAATTAAAATTAGGTAGCATCAATTTGTAAGTGATGTAATAAACTATATCATGTATAATTCAACTCCCATTAAACAATTAAAAGCCAAGACGAAAATCAAAACACACCTTACAACAATCAATATTAAAGCTATTTAAATTTCATTTCTCATTCTAAAGAAGTTTGATTCAATAAAAAAAAAGAAATAAAAGTAGTAAAAATTAATGCAATACACAAATTTATAAAATCAATTACATTTTGTCTCATTCACGGAAGGAATAAAAAAATACAAAAATCTTGGCTGAGTTAAGACTCTCAAACTATCACATTATTGCTACAATCTAACTTAATATATAGATATATGTACATACAATTTTAATAACGAGGAACGCGCTCAAATGATGTCGATTTTCACAGAAGACATTGGTTTCCTGGGACAAGCGGCAATAAAGAGTATATTAAGTTGCATATTTACGAAGATACATATAAACGAACGAGCGAACATTTATATAGTGATTGTCGTATATTCGTACCAGATACAGATACAGTTTTTACATACTGGACACTACTGACATACTTTTCTCTTTCATTGACCAGTGCCATATTGGTAATAGTGAGACATTGACAGAGTTGTATCAACAGCTTGCATGTATTAATATTGCTCACAAAAAGTACATTGATAGAAAAACGAGGGCGTTGTTACTTGTTATAATAAAATGATCGCTCTGGTACAGTATGTAATAATGATATATATGCACATCACATAATATATACTCAATCAATATAATTACGTAACTTATCAATCAAACTGAATGTTACATACGAAGCATGAACTGTATCATCACATTTGTATACCAAATTTAATAAAATGGGCACGGATTGACTCTGGGTACATTAATCTTTTTCAATTTTTCTTATTAGTCTTTATAAATGCTTCGTCTAATATCAAATACCCATGTGGAACCTATCGTGGAAAGAGGCGACCTAATTAGCATAAATTACTCTAAATGGAAAAATCTTTTTTTACTACTACTACTACTACTACTACTATACCATTACGGCATATCCCACAAGTGGGGTAGCCAGCAGATCAGCTGCATGTAAGAAACATGCAAACTGTCCTCTTTGTGCCAATATAAAATCAAGACATTCAGGATGGGTGGCAAACCTCATCGCTGAATTTAAGATGTAAAATGTCTTAATTTTTTCGAACACCTGCCTTTTACAGGACACTCGAAAACTTGCAGCAGAAGAGTGGGAGACCAATTCTTTACCGGGTGCTCCACGGGATCTTTTTTTACCCTTTGCTTTAATGAGAAGTGGATGTGTGTAAAAAAACGCGTTAAAATTACTTACTACAGTCATAAAGTAAGCATTTATTTATTCACTCGATGTCCTAACCAGCTGATGATCCTTTTTCACAGTGCACATTCTGTATAACAATGATATCGGAATAATCAAGTTTTTGAAGAATAAAGAATTGATCTAAATGGAAGAAATTGTTCCTTCTTGTACAGTCACACCCAAAATTGGCTTAGCAAAACATCAAGCGCGATTGAATAAATTAATTTGCCCACAGCGCTCTATTTTTTCACTGTAATTTAAACAACTATTATACAAATATACGTAGAAAAGATACATTTTATCGTCTTAGTTTTATTTCACATGTATCCATTTTTCTTTATCTTACGGTAAAACCATAGTTACACTTCCATGCATAATATCTACTGAATTAATTTGTAGTACCGGACTTATATTGTTGATAACGCCACTCTACTTGTACGTATTTATTATTATAATTCGCTCAATTGTAAAATGTTTACTTATTCGTTTTATTTTCAAGACTACAATGATTCTCACGGTCTCAATAATGATATATATTGTATATCTCACTCATTTCATTACAGTTTTAATAATTAGATATACTTACTAGTTCTAATCTCTGATTCGTTCACGTAATAATCACAAAAGCTACAATTCAATAGCCGAATAGACCTTAAAAAACCTTAATCTCTGAAATAAAATATCTCCAAGTCTTTCGATCTTGGACAGTGGATTACCAACCGTCTCTAATGCTTAAATTCTTCAGATCTTGGAAATAGTGCAATATGACGAAATTAAAATCATTACCAATGTTAAAATAAAACATGGAGAATGTTCTGTTGTGCATTTATTTGTATTGTGATTGTATATAAACTTTTTATTTATTACAGAATAATTGATTTATTCAATGTACCGGCACAGAAGTAGTAGAGTTCTATAATCAGAATAATCCAAAAATTCTCGAAATGCATAGAAAACGACATTATGTGACACACCTACTCATATAATATATTATTTTTTAATAATTATTAACATGAAATATTTTTATCCAGGAATACGTTCAATAGATGATACTTCGAAAAGATATCATTAATCTCCTTCCTTCTTGCCAAATAAAGGTAGCCATAGAGGACATATTTTTATTATTATAAGCCAACATATGTACATGTTTGCGAATGGACACAAATATATTTTGTCAGATTATTCTCATTATGTGTTGGGTTAATATGGAACTAACAATACTAAACTAGAGTATCAACACTCCGTCACCATTTAGCTAGGTAGTTAACTTAATTCATTCATCGACTTCTTTATAATACCGTTTATCTATCTATGAATGTTAACACATCTTTCTTTTATTCTCGTATGTAACAATTAGCTAAAAAAATATAAGATTTTCGCTTTGATGGTTGACCGCTTACCCATGTTTACTGATAATAGGACAGCTATTGCTATCAAATACACCACATTAGCAAATTATAATATTACGTGATATTAATGATATATATTTTTTACAGAACCATAATAAATTATTACATCATCAGGCTAAAAATGCTATATTTTCATCCACAGACAGTCAAGGAAAAACACCTTATAGATAATAGTAGTTTTGACACAGTTTCTTATAACGATGTCCACTACATCCACTCAGCTCTATATTATAATAAATATAAAATTGACTAGAGATAGACCGATTGTTCGAAAAGGCGACTATTATCCGGGAAAAGATATCGCTCAATGAACAAAAGAAACAGCGAATTACTCCCAGTATTAACCATAAGTTTTCACATTTCTGATCAAAATATATTTACAAGAGCATTTTATCGAGTGGGATGAAAAAATAAACAATATCTATCATTATACCAAAGCACGACTAGCGGTATGCCGAATGAAGCAAAACGAATGGTTCAGAACGTAGAATACTGATTCTCTTTTCTTTTCTTCGTTAATGAAGGAAAGAAAAAAAAAGAAAAATTAAACATTCATTCTGACAAATATTAAGGTTCGTAAAGTCTCATATTTGGGTCACATTCTGCGAGGCGATAAATATCGGCTTCTGCAGTTGATAATAGAAGGCAAGATTGAGGGACGTCGTGGAGTAGGAAGGAGGCAGATGTCGTGGCTGCGGAATATACGGCAATGGACCGGAATAACACGGATGGGAGAGCTGGTCCGCACAGCGCGAGACAGGGAGGCATTCTCCAGAGTGATCGCCAACGCCGGGGGACCTGATACGGCACTGATAGAAGAAGAAATATTCTTTTCTCATTTCTTTCCTATATAGAAAAGAAAGATGTAACCCTTCGTTCGCGTATTGTGAACACGGTTATTGACAACTATTCGGCTAGTCGGTTGATCTCCCAAATCGATAGTTGGCTAAACTCTAATATTTTACAATGTCGTTTTAGCCACATTATGTCCATTAGGAATGAAATACATATTTTTTATAAAGAACAATAACATTTACATAGAACAATTACTTTATATTGACAGTGTTGATTTAATACTATCATAATATTTCATGAACTACATGAATCTCAATAGCATTCTCCAAATTAGGCGTAACGTTAATACAAATATTCGATATTCTTTTGAATTGCTAATGAACCGTCAGAGTAAAAAAGATACCAAGTGTAGGAGTACCTATTTACTACTCAATAATTCTCGTAAATTGACAACAAATAAAAAAACGCTAATTCACATTATTATAATGAAATTATAAATTTCAATATATCAGTGGGCGATTTCATGGAAAATAATAGTAACATATTTTTTTCATCTCATAGTTTTGATGAAAGTTTTTGTGGAAAATGAGGACTTGAACTCAAATATCTATCCCCCGTTACCATCACGGCATCTCCCACAAATGACATCAGCGGAGTACACATAATTCACACAGATAGCGTCTTCTCGGTATCATTAAAACTCGTTCAGGATTGATGGCACAAATTTAATTGCTCAATTTAAAATATTGATTAAAATGATGATCATAATTACGAGACACTCGAAAACTGAACCTATGCATTTTCGAAGTCTCCATAGACTTGTTAAATTAAATCACAATTGTGACTTTTATTACGTCTAACACATTTCATTTCATACGTCTGTTAACAAAAAGTATCAGGTTTTGATATTTTCATGTTTCTCTATAGGCTATAGATCACAGCTTTGCGCTCGTGCCCTCATTATCCCATTTCTCTGACAAATGACCGAAACTCACAATATTATACACCTTGTATGTCTTTATAGCGAGAAAAAATTTGCCGTATAAAAAATAAAAAATACAACGGTGTCATTGGACGTGTTTCGTAATACCGAAGAGGTATTTCGTTACAAGAACTACGCAGTGAAATTAGATATAACCAATACAATACCCAGGAGGATACAATATTGTTTTCCTTTTGAATTATTATTCAAATATTTATTACAAAGACCGTGACCTTATGTAACGGAGTTAAGAGAAATTTTCATCCATTTTCATTCACAGTTTATGGTTTGACAAAATAAATTGAGCTGCTGATTCTTCACGCAAATTTCGATGCTCGAAGTCATGAATATGATAGCCTAGCCTCATATTCAATGAAATGAACTGTAACAATGCGCAGTCTGTCATTATTTTATTCACTGTTAATGTTCTGAATAATATGATGACAACATAATTTAATATCTACACGAATAAAAGAATAAAAAAAACACAAAGCAGGTTTAGTCTCACAATCAACGCATCAAATAATGTTGTAAAGACTTTTATAAAAGGATACAAAATATTTATTTATTTATTTATTTACAAATATTTCAGGCCAAAGCCTTTAACATGTTAAACCTCTGTATACATACAAAACATGTAAACAAAGGAAAGATCTGTTACAAAAAAAGACACAAAACAATTAGACTAAAGAAACAATTACTTTCAAATCTTTAAGCAAGACAATAAAATGTCCAAGAATTACTTACTTATGATAATCAAAATATTATTATAAGCTTTTGTGTTCGTGAAAACATCGAAACTATTCCAAATATCTAAATATTGTGAAAGCCTATAGTACCAAAAAGATATCCGATGGAAATCTGCTAGCAAAGGGGGGAAGCTTGCATCACTTTATGTTTTGTAATAAATATGTATCGGGTTTAAACGACCCATTTTGGAAATTTATTTAATATCGTAATTTTTCAACCGGGGTCCCATCTGAAACTCGATAGTAATTGGGTAACTCGAAAGGTTGTACAAAGTATATACAACAGTAAATTAAACTTATTTATTATAATAAAAGGGTAAATGAGGTACTTTATAGATTAGGTCCGGAAACCTTTAACCTTAAAATACTCACAAGATACAATCACAGTAAATATTACAACACAGATTTAGTAAATTATTGAATAAATCAATACTTATAATAATAATCTTATTTTCTGCCGTTTCACTTTTGAATATGGGAACATTCAAGCTTACTTTAATCCTTTGCCTGCCAACTGAGTGACCTACTAACTTTGTAACCCAAATAAGAACATTTTTAACTTTGGGATATTACTCCATATATATGTTAAATAAAATACTGCAGATATAAGTACTTAAAGAGATTTATGTGTTATTTTTTTGGTATAATAATACGTTTCAGTGAATTTATGTATCTGTCTTGGAAAAATAAATACGTATTTCAGTGGATATTGAATAAATTCATCCCAATATTGTTTTACGGGTATAAAAAAAAATAGAAATAACAAAAGTATGAATTATTTCCCGACGATATATTACAATAAGTACATCGAAATATGTACAAAGAAAAGAAAATCGATGCTTACAATAACACGATTAATAAGCTTTATATAGTTATCAATATACGCCGTTAAATAATGAATTTGTTGGTCAAAATGGGTCACTAATAGGTACCATAAATGATAAACAGTATGAACTACAATATAGATGGCTTTACCAGAGAATCCACATAAAAATAATAAAACTTATTTTCATAAGCGGATATCGATTGATTCTTCAGACAAAAGTAAACAATGTGCAGTGTGTCAAACAAACATACGAAAAAATATTCATAGGCTGAGTTTTGAATAACAAAAACTAGACGACTAAACTTGTGTTGTTTTTGATATGATATGTCTGCAACCAACTGTAAAGATGAAACGGAATATTCGGTCGGGTACCGGATAGTCTTTCAACTAGAAAAAAAATAATTCAACGTTTTTCAATATTCTAAATACAAAATTTCATTTATAGATTGAGAAGACTATGTGCTTACTTCAGTTTGAAAAGAGTCATTCGATTGGTTTCTTCGCACGTGTGTATGTACATTTATGGTTTAAAAAAACAAAAAAAAAAACAGTATAAATGAAGGGTTTTAGCCAGCAGGAGTCCGGCACTACCTAATTAGGTTCATGAAGGATTTTCCCTCATTAAAAAAATCAATGATTTTAAAAAAAACTTCCGCCGGCTAACATGTTCTAAAGTCTATACTAATCACGGCAGTGACCAGATATCCGTATTTACGGCTCACCATTTCGCTGAATAGCCAGTATTCGATTATTCGGTCATATCCATGTGTCGCACTTTGAATATTCTGAAAGCAATCGGCCATAAATCTCACGTCTGAGACAATAATAATATTGAGTCACTGATGTGCATTCCTGAGCAACACAAGTGAGCACACACTTCTAGTGCAATGGACACATTTAACTTCATCAAAGCATACTACAGTACTAATAAAGTATCCAATAGGTATCTATCGGATACATAATAATATGTACATATTATACAATATTGTGTTGGTCCAGCGAAAAACCATCATTTAAATTTACCGAATAAAAATTTTTCTGCCGACTTAGGGCCGCGATATCCAAAACTTTAACCAAGTAGTTAACTTGTTGTCAAGAGTTAACCATAAGTTAACTCAAGAAATGGTGATATCCAATGTCTGTTACGGAGATAACAAGTGGTTATTTATAACCACCCGATTTTCATGAGTTAACTATCGAATCCACGAGTTAACTTTGAGAATGAATATTTTTTTCGTCTGTAGATGGTGCTATATATGTCATCAATTTGACAGTTACATAGTTTGTCATTTTGGTTTGAAAATATTGTGTTATAATAATATAATATATTGATCAAAACTGGATAGTTATCTTCATAATAATGTTGATACATCATCCGATGAACAATATTATTAATACTTTCAAAACACTCGTCAACATCAGCAACACGTCAAAATTTAAAATGGCGGCTCCAAACAACCAGTGAAGTGTCAAATAACTTCCCTAGTGTTGCCACTCGTACGACAAAAGTGCGTAAAAATTAAATTTCAACCGATTTGTACTAAGGTATTGCCATATGTGAATACTGTTTACATCACTACAGAAAGTTAACCTCTGGTTAAGTAACCATTGTAAATAATTTTTATGATATCACCAAACGCCGAACATGAACAAGTTAACTCATAACAGTTGATTACTTAACCACTAGTTAACTTCTATTTGGATATCGCGGCCCTTAGAAGTTGAACCGTACATATTTTATGTCTACGTAAAAACAATTCATATAGAAAACAAGACAGTCCTCTTTTGCCCTTATCATGCTCAAAGACTTGTTCAGGTTTGAGGTACCTAGTTCCCAAAAATATATCGTGGCACATTTCATATTAGGTTTAATAAAGGCCCGGGCCCTAGACGCAAAATCGTACAAGTTGTCCCTCTCAGCCAGATGAACCAACAGGTAAAATTGTAAAGCAAATGTTACATACGCCAAAAAAATACATTATTGTTTGACAGAACAATTTTATGTACCTACACATATTCTTTAGAAATGATTTTATGGGTATTCAATTTATTCAATAATAACATTATGTAACGAAAATATTCAATCAGTATATGCATTGTAATATTATACTAACCATAATTATAAAATACAAGTTCACTGTCTCCTTCATTATAAGCGTAATATTTAATGCTTAAATTATTTGTTTTAACCAAACCGTCCCAAAAATCCTAACTAGATGTTATTTTATGAAATATGTAGTATAATATAATTGTTGGGGGCGGTGCAGCTAAAGTCTCAAAGACAAAACTATTAGTATTTATATGCTGTCCTCAAAATAAATAAAACAAAAGTTTGTGAAACTTCACATGTGTTCGAGAAATCCAAAAACGCAGACCCAAATAACTCACTTATAGACTCGAAGAGGGTGTGCCGACTTTGACAAGCGTGCAAATTTATTATGGCTTACGGTGACAATTATTTTGCATAATGTGTAGAACTAATATTTATTTAGTCTATTGTCCGAGAAGTATTTATGTTTACATAAATAAAAGGCAGTCAATTTATCTTTCACATTCGAATCTCGGTCATCTTAAAATAATATAGATTAGTATCTTAAAATAACACAGATCTATATTGCTAAATCAACATTTTTGTGTATGAGTCATGCGTTGATAATGTTCAATAAAAGTTGGCTGAAATAGCGCATTGTTTTCATTGATACATTCCAAATTATTGTTTTTTTTCTAATACTTACATTGTTCAAATCGTGGTTGCGTGGAATCGCCTACCGGTGCCATTGAGAGATAGTCAGACTGTCACCAGCTTCAGAAGCAAATTTAAAACTGAACTCTTCACCGGCGCCCTTAAGACGATCTAGGGACTGTTAAACGGCGTCAAAGTAAAATCATCATCATCATCAAATAACGACAAAATAAAAAGATTATAAGAACGTTGCGAAAAAATAAGTACCTACTTACCTAACACGATTGGGTCAAAACCATTTTGAAGGAAACTACTAATTTTCAAGTCCTCTTTAAGGTAACTTAAATTTCATGTAAGTACGTAAAGTTCTAGACATACATAGATACTTCCGCCGCTTTCCTTGCGGGTTGCGGGGTAAGTAAAAAGGATCAAGCACCACTTCCTCCTGTTCTTGCACACAATTTTCGCTTCTATCTTATTCATGTAATTTCTTAAACATGCTCTCCTGTTCATTGTACTTAGCATGGATCCATTATAAAGGATAAAGTCTACATAGTTTTAGAACTTCGGCCAGCTACATTGATTCAACAAAGGTACTTATTAAAATTGACATTGTTTATAGCCATATTTAAACAAAAAAAAACTTCTCAAATTAAGATTTCAAACACTTGGAAACACAAGACACAATATTACCTACAATTATCTCATTTTTAAAATTCAGTAATTCTCATACGTAATTACCTACTATAAATAGGTACCTCCTCACCTACAGATAACACATTAGTCATCATAAGACACAATATACTTACATACAATGTATAGGATTTCAGTTGTACTGTACTGTGAAGATATAATTTAGATCCATCACCAAACACCATTAAAAATACATTATTAACTCGGCTCGCACATTATATTGATACCTACATTTGGTGGTGTACCTACCTTACTACATAATCAGTATGTATCTATGACATTCATTACATTACATTGCCCAGTAACAATACAACATGGTATAGTATATATTAAAGTTGGATAATAATATAAAACTAAATATCTAAATGAAGGCAAATAATATAATATGGAATTATGGATATGGACAAACTGAAAGTCGTATTCAGAGCACAAGGCTTGATTTTTTTTTAAACATAAATGTCATAAATTAAGTATCTATGAAGCTTTTCAAACACGTAGGTAATATGGGAATTCAAAACATTTAATTAATGCACATTACCTGTGGTTTTATATTATATACAGGAACTTTTTTTTGTTTTGTATCGTCAGATTATTTAATGGACAATTGATTACTGCGACTAATAAATTGAATATATGTATTTTTTAATTATGGAGACGCAGCAATTTAATTTAAGTTAATAAAAAACGTGGAATTATATTTAACTGATGCTTAAAATAAGAATCATTGTTTTACAGGATTTGTTTGGTAGCTTAAATAATTGACTATTTTGGATTGATTTTGTGTATTCATTTTCTGACTCAAAAAATTATATGTGCTATTTTTATATTGAAATAAATAAGATAAGTCAATTCTGAATACGGCAGAAAGCTACATATGTTCATATTATACAATTTAGTGATGGTTTGTACTAAGTTCTGCCTCCCATTGTTCATACAAAGAACGATATACATAAGGAGGTTTTACTATGATATTGTATCCAGTCTAATTTGTACTAAAGTAATAATACATTTATTACATAATACGCCAGTCAATATAATGACGCTATTTCGTATCATTAAAATATTCTATTGTATATTATTGCTATTGGTGAATGATAATGTCTATGCCGCCTTCTTCCTTCACAAATTATCTATTGGTATGTTTTATCCATATAATGTAATGGGCGCTTAAAAATAGTAACAATATTACTTTTTCAATTATATCGCATACCTTTTTAAAAATAAAATAATGTGTGCCGATAGTCGACATGAAACAAAACAAAAGGACTTAATATAACGTGTATCTCGAAAAATTATTATCTGACTTCGTAGTTATAATTCAATGACTTGTGACAAAATTGGTACTTTCTCGCAGAGTCATCTATAGTCGAACAACTACATAATGCTAAAATGAGTTTTGACTACGGCTGCTATTGTAAAATATTGAAGTATGAAACAATTAATTTTTAATATAATTGAACTGGGAAGATACAAAAAAATAAGTACTTGAACGTGGATCGTTAATGAATAATTGTATAATATTTAAGAAAACATTGATGAATTTGAATAAACTATGCAATTTATTCTGATCCACGGTTAATTAGAGTTTAAAAAATAGAATAAATTGATATTCATTTCTTTTTGTTCCACAAACGTCACAAAATACGCAATCCAAACAATCATTTAAAAATTTCCAACCACAGCAAAACGTTCGGATTCCAAATGCTAAAAATGATTGTCTTGAGGAAAATGTATATACGATAAATGAAAAGATCGTTTATTCTTAGTTCGAGACGTCAACACTTTGAAAGAAATTGAGGAAAGTCATAATATTTGTCATTGGATATTATAAGAATATAGAGACAGGACAAAAATAGTATGTGAGTTGTAAATTAGTTTAAACGTTTCTCTCGGGTGGTCCTCTTCCACGTACGTGGATGTAGCAATAAATAAAGGTTGCATTTATGTTTTGTGTTAATTAATTATTATACTAAGATATCTGTATGTTCAGATAGAACGATGCTTCATATTGATTACTTGTTTGATTGTACTGTCGTTAATGGTGCTTGTCAATTAGGAGTTTTAGGTACCAACAGACCGAGTGTGTTTATTTCGCTTTAGTGCTTTGAATACATCTCGATTAGTCGATATGTTAAAATAAACATTGAACCAGTGCCCACTACAGAATACAGTTAAATAATTATATTATCAAACAAACACGACGATTTCAAATTCAAAAATCTTTAGAACTTGAAGTGTTCGTTCGATTAATTCATACGAAATACAAAAGGATAACCTTCTACAAATTTATAGTGAAAATATTGTAGACTCCCACACTCTTTAGTAAGTAGATGACCATTTCCTGGTCAAACTTAAATGTTTCTATGAATAGTTTATATTAGAACCACACGTTTGATGTCAATTTTCCCTTTTTTGACGCCGTTTTTTTTTCATAAAAAATATACAGGGCAACCAACAGAAAGCACCTAGTTTCTAATTTAAATTCCAGTATAATAATAATTCTACTTTATTTTTTAAATTGTTATCATGAACGTAATTTTCACTCCATTGTAGATACGTAATTTAACCAATGATAAATTATGGAAAGACAAATAATAATAATAATACAAAAGTTTTGAATACTTCAGGCAAAACGATGCTTCTAATCAGACGCATGCTAAAAGCTACATCATACGTCAAATTCCCTATGAAACTAAATATCGGTAGCGAAGTAAGAAGGTACCTACTCATGTAGATTACAAAACTTACAATCAATATTTGTGCTTACTTTGAGTACCTACCTACTCAGAATTAACTAGCATGTATGATTAATATGAGAGGCACTTATATCTAGTACTGTACAGTACTGAAGTAAAGTACCAAACTACATAACATGCATTGTTATTTTATTACTAGGTAGGTACATACTATGTTTATTTATCTATGTACACTAGGTACTCATTGGTAATTGCTCACGCTAACAGTTTTACAATTATTGAAGGAACTATAATAATAGTTATTTTTATCATATTATCGATTGAGTGGACGTTTATTTTATAAAACGCCATATTAATAAAAAAAGTTAAATTTATACAACTTGTGTATCTTTACATAAATGATTTCACAATAGTTTATAGAAGCACGTACACGATATTAAAGTTCCTTCTTCTTCTTTTTTTAGGCAAGGCACCCGATATCGAGTGAATTATGAGATTTGAGTTCCTAAATATAATAAATATTCATAAATATAGATTTTAAAAAAGGTAAACGGAAAATAAGTTTAGTTTAGTCTTAAGTATTGTTGGCACAGAGAAGACAGTTTGCATGTTTATTACATGCGGCTGGTCTGCTGGCTACCCCACTTGTGGGATATTCCGTAATGGTATAGTAGTATTATAGTAGTGTTTAATCATTCTTCTTTGTTTTTTTATAATGTAGGTACCTCGATAGGCAGAACTAGTTTTGCGGTTCTAGACCATGTCGCTGGTACTAAACGCTGAAATTTATAGCTAACTTTTGGTAGATTCGTAACACATAGCATTTAAGGACATAGACTTTTCACATTAAAATGTCTTTAAATTATTGAATTCACACAACTGAGACAAAAGGTCGGCACATTACATATTTTTATATTGCTGGGTAGTTTTGGGCATATTATTGTTCCTATTTGGCACCACTGGTAAGTGGGAGTTACATATTGTACTCAGTAGCGTTATCTAGACAATATTAACTATTAATACGTAATATAATATCGACCACACAGCAAAGCACGGCAAGGCACGCACTACTTTTAAAACTACTGACCTCCACTAACCCACTTACATAATACATACGTACATCATATTGTGATAATAATGATATATAATATTACCTAACATCATCTATCACAATACATGTCCTGGTATCTAGTAAGGAAATAATCTTCATTTTTGTATTTAATCACACTTTCAAAAAAAATCTCAAATTAATTATCTTATAGGCACTTAGTATCCTTCAAATGAACAACTTTTTTTTTTAAATCAAATTTTAGTTTTACTACTACCACATGAATAAGTAAGTTGAATTTTATAATAGTTGTAGATTGTAATGGCTGAAGGAAGAAAATTAAGTTACTACTAAGCACATAGTTTTAATAAGTCATCTACAACGACGTCTTAATATGTTGGATGGAAACAATTCATTACAAGTCAAACTTCTGATTAACTATTGATTAATTCAAAGTATATTAAGTTACCTATGGTAAAATACTTTGCGTTAAGAATCCCGTGATTTCCCCTTTTCACGATCGTTATCAAACCCACATTAGGTAGATATTTCTATTTAATTCTCTACGATAAAAATATATTTCATGAATAAAATACAATATAACCACGCGCATAAAATATCAATGGGAGTCTGGGAATTCCATTCACAATACATCCACATTAATTCACATAGATACAATATTATGAAAACCGCAAAGAAAAAAAATATTATCCGCAAAAAGTGGTCGTTTATTTTTTTCACATACACACAGTTTCAGTTTCAACTTGGCATAGTTTCCCAACCACAACACCATATACTCGTAGGCTGCTTATCTTAAGTATGCACATAATATTTACATCTAATGTATGCACATTGAAATATTATTAATATGAAACACTTAACTAAACATAAGAAACCAAACATATAAGTATAAGAACTAATACAATCTCGTAAAATAAAGAGTATCATAATATGAAGGTATAATGCAGTAATAAATATCAAAATATTATTCAGTAGTTAACTAACTACCTGTTTAATAAAGCAATCCTATTCTCAAATAAAATAAAATAAATATTTATTATTATTTTGTTTTGTGTTACTGTTATTGACTTAGTGGCATTGCCAGATATTTGAACAGATGTAACGTCAATAACATAGCATTTTTTTAAAATGAAAGCGATCTTAGAATATAGTATGTAATAAGGTTCATTCGTTGTGCAAATATTGCTATAACCCAAAATAACGTTTTGTAGATGTAACTCACTTATTTGGATCAGGGATAGAAGAATTGTAGTTGCACCTCACATACTTTTCATTACACGTTAATGTTTATGTTTTCGGGTAAATCGAAATTTTTTTAATTCTTTTTTTCATATTTCTGCCATTTGTTTGATTATTTTCAATCATCATATGCAAGCAACCCTTGTGCGTAGAGTTATCTAAGAGCTATAGCTCTGCGCCCAGTTTATCAACATACTCAATTGCTCTTGGCGACACCTAGTGAATCTCCTATAATCCCCGACAAATTTATCTAGGAAGAAATCCTCCATAATATGGCACACACACGCACAGAATATAGTTTTTAATATGCATTTCCATTAAGCATTTGGGTAGACACTAAAAAAATCATTAACATTGAAATACTTTCTGATCACGTTGTCGTGCAACCTTAAAAAGAAAATAATTTGCATGAAAAAAAACTGTTTTTTTTGCACATAATTGAAGTACAGTCGGCTTTGAAGTACGTATTACGGAAGAAAATTTATATAGAACACCTTGACCAATAGACACTCAAAATGGTCATTTTATAAAAATGAGTTTATAATTAGGGCACAATATGCAACAAAACGACCGCAATTACTATTACCATGTGTACAAACGTAATGATATTAAAACAACCTTGTCCCAAAACACATCATTATTAAAAAATAACACACGTCTGAATAGATTTACCCTCGAGTATTATTATAATAATAATACACAATATTAATTACAATATTAGTGGATATCCTTGATAATGAAATATGCAAATAAAATCGTCGCGGTCGTTTAAGTATCATTACATTCACAGAAAAAACTATAGCTATACAAAACGGAATTCAATAAGCTGAGGAAATACTTAATTATACATTACTCTTGTAATTGTTTTATTAGATATGCCTGCATTCAAATCTTCAATACGTACATTCAAATTTTGTTGGTAACGATATTATTATCATTCTATCGCCGTGAAATTAATACAAGTATTGTTTTTATTTTTCGTATTGTTTGATTACACATAATATACAAAAAAATGTACATTTGTATTTTGTATCAGTGGAGGTGAAGAAATTTTAAAACTCAATTATGGCTAAAATACAAAATACTAAGAAATACATATTCTAAAGACATTAAGGCACAAAAAAACAAATTTGTTAAAGATAAGATAGAAGCGTCGAAGCACGACTATAAAAAAATGTGGACAACTTTAAAAGGCCTTGTATTAAATAGCAAAGGTAAAACCAATAATATCGTGGAGTTTCCAGATGGAGAAGAAGAGAATAAAGATAAAATTGCTGAAAAGTTCAATAAAAATTTTCTATCGAGCATTGAGAAAATTCATGAAAGTATTCCAACTTGCGCTGAATCCCAATATATGGAGGCTATGATCACAGACACTCCATTCCAATTTACATCGTTAAGTTTAACTACACTTAGAGATAGTTATGTAAACAAAATGAAGTCAAAACCATCAGGAGATGGTATTACAATAAAATTCCTATCCGATGCATTTGATATAGTAGGCCCACACTTACTTGAATTAATTAATGAATCACTAAAAACGGGCAGATTCCCAGAATCATGGAAAACGTCCGTCATCACTCCAGTCCCGAAAATACTGCACCCAAAGATGTTCGACGACTATAGACCTATTAATTGTTTACCTAAGTATGAACAACTCTTGGAGTATATTGTAAAAGACCAACTTATGCAATACATTGAAAAGAATAATATATTAGTACAACAACAATCTGGTTTCAGAAGTCGATACTCGTGTGAAACAGCATTGAATTGTGTCATTAATAGATGGAAAGAAGCAATAGATGAAAAAAATATAGTAATATCAGTATTCCTGGATTTAAAAAGGGCTTTTGAAACTATAGACAGAGAAAGACTAGTCATGAAACTAGAAAACATTGGAATAAGAGGAATTGCGAAGGAATGGTTCATAGACTACCTCAAAAATAGGAAGCAAATAACAAAATTCGAAGGAAGTTTTTCTACAGAAGAAGCAGTAACAAGAGGAGTGCCGCAAGGATCTGTCCTAGGACCACTCTTATTTATTATTTATATAAATGATATTGTGAAATGTGTAACTAACTGTGAGATAAAACTGTTTGCCGATGATACCTTGATATATATTGTATGTGATGTGTTGGAAAATGGACTGTTAAATATTCAGAGTGAACTCAATAGATTATCAAATTGGTTATGTGTGAACAAATTAAAATTAAATGTCAAAAAAACGAAATGCATGATATTAGGCAGGGTGCCATCTGATAAAAAATGTGTAGTAAAAATAGATGGAGAAGAGATTGATTTGGTTGATAAAATCAAATATCTAGGAATAACTATTGACAGAAAATTAAATTTTAAGGCAAATTTTGAAAATATTATAAAAAAAATTAGTAAAAAAATAGGCTTCCTCTATAGAGTACGTAAGAAAATGGATATGAGTAGTAGGAAGATGGTGTACAACTCTATAGTATTACCACACTTTAATTACTGCTCATCGATTCTTTTCTTGTCAAGTGAAACGGAATTCAAAAGACTACAAAAAGTACAAAATAGGGGAATGAGGGCAATATTAGGTTTTGGAAGGTATCATAGGGTAAAACTAATGTTGAATAAATTGGGATTCTTGAGTGTGAAAAAACTTATTTACTATCAAACAATGATTTTTGTGTACAAAATTAAAAAAGGACTACTGCCAAGTTACATGAATGAAAATGTTAAATATAATCAAGATATTCATAATTATCCAACAAGAAGTCGCGATCAATTTCGACTCAGAAAACCAAGACTTGTAGCAACAGAAAAAAATGTTTATTATCTTGGATTAAATTTCTTTAATAAATTACCTAGCAAGGTACGAAACGCGAAATCTTTAGGTATTTTCCGTAAAAGATGTTATGAATGTATAAAGAACATGAATAATCTCTAAATACTTGCATATTATAATGTGATACAATGCATACATTAGATATTATGTTTCTTACTTATAGGAAATTCCCTAGTAAACCATTTAACTTGAATAATTTTGATTATTTGATATACATTTCATACGCACAGGTGTTTTAGTTACATATTGTAACTTTGAATGATTTTCTGAATTTTGACAGAATGACTTAATACTATGTACATGTACCTATATGTAATTGTTTTTTTTTATCTCTTGTTGGAATATATTTGGTATTCTTATTATGGTAGAGTAACATTAAGTATGATTTTTTTCTCTTATTTTATTTCCTGTGATTTGGAATATCAGACATAATATATTTATCTTCTTTGTATTCTTATTATTGTAGAGTGATTAAGTATCTGTATTCTTATCATTGTAGAGTGATTAAGATTGTTTTTTTTTTCCTGTGATTTAAAATATCAGACTAATATTTGTCTTTCTTACTGGAGTGTATTTATCGTCTTAATGGAATGTGTTAATAGTCTTATTAGAATGCAGTTAAATATATTGATAATTTATTAATTAAGATAATTGAAATAGAAAATAAGTATAATAATGGTAGTTAATCATAAGGTTATTATAAGTTATAAATTAAATGCTATATTTATAACTTGATTAAATAAATAAATAAATAAATAAATACAGTAGACATCTGAACAAAACAGTAGTCATCGATTTACTTAGCCGGAAAATATTTAACAATATCAAAATGTCATATTTCATTTATAAATTATTACCACGCAAATCTATTCGATGATATTGCTTTATAGTGTACAAGAGTGGGTAAAAACGGATGTAAAAAAAATCTCGGTTGAATGTGTTAATTTACTTATTTGCAACGAAAATTGTCTGAAACTTTCAAATGAAGTTGGTGTCTTTATCTTGCAGAATTCATTGTTTTGTTTATTTGCACAGTCTTCGTAATTTTCTCACTTAAACTGTGCAAATTAACCTCAAGAGACTGTGGATAGTGTCTGTTTAATGTGTAATTTGGTAATTAAACCCAGTATCTATTTAGTATAGGGGACTGTAAACAAGAAGAACATACAAACATCAATGACAATAATGCTGGCCAAAGTTAAATTATAATGTTTGTTTATATGTATATTATGTGTTTACAACTGCAGCACTACGCAAGATAAAGAGTAATATGCAACGGTCATTCATTCACTGTTGTGGGAACTTGTAGGTATGTAGGTGTATAGGTAATAAGGTGTAGGGAAAAGAGGGTAGATACATAATATGTATAGCGTAGGGTAGACATACATCATAACATGAGTGTTGTTACATACTTTATTCTGCTTTAATATTATTATTTTTAGATCAATTTAATTTTATATATTGTTTTTATTTCTTTCGTCCATTGACGCTCTCCTCAGCGATACAGAGTGGTAGCAAGCCTCCTTCGTTCATAGTGATTGCAACAATCAGAGTCAACTTATCTCGCAACTTTTAAACGCATTTTTTTTTTACACAGAGCTAGTCCCACAATAAGATATGAATCTTGTATTATGGGTACTAACACGACGATACAAATATACAATGCACTAAACACATATACTGTCCGGAGAGAGTTGAATTTAAAGTGTGTTTGACAGTATTTAAGGCACTTCATGCTATGGCCCCAGAATATATCATGGAACTCTGTGGTAGACAGGCGTTAAGTCATAGACAGACAACACTTAGGTCTTGTCAAGATATAACAACTAAATTGGAGGTGACCAGTACTGTATCGAAACCAGTGTACGTGGAGCGTGCTTTTGCAATATCTGCACCTGTAGTCTGGAACAGGCTTCCACAAACGATCAGAGAAACGCAGGACATATCTCGTTTCAAGAACCAACTGAAAACTTATCTATTCAAGAAATCTCACGGAATAATTCAAGCACAACCTTAGTTAGCAAAGAGCGCCCTTGAGGTGGATTTTTTTCACAAAACGGCGCTTTACAAATCATCCAAATAATAATAATAATAATACATGTAACACCCAGACCCAGGACAATCTGAAAAAGGTCATTCTTCATTTTGCCCTGGCCGGGAATCGAACCCGGGACCTCGTGACTCAAAGGCAAGTGTGTTAGCCTCCGCGCCACACCGGTCATCAAATCATTGATATCAATGTTTAAAAAATCATGTATTGTGAAAGAAGGATCGTTATTATTTTATTATTTTTTAAGAGTTTGATAATCAGATTGATATTAAATATATAGTTTGCAACAAAATAAAAATATGCAATTTGACGAAGAGCTGTTAAACAAAAAATGTAGGTTTTAAAATTATAAAAAATTACAAGCATTAAATAAAATAAAGAGCTTGCAAAATCAATCAAATAAAATAACGCAAAATCTATTATCTTCCACCCTCAGCCTTTTTTAAAGTTATGGTGGTAATGTTGTATGAACCGTAGAATACCTAGTTGAACGCTTCATGGTCACCCTCTACATGGGTATTGAGGTATTAGGTATTATAATATACCTGCACATTATAAGTACTATATTTATACTCACAGAACGGAAGTGCGGTAAGAGGTGGGGAAGAAAGAGGACAGTAGGAGAGGGTGTCAGTGCAATCCTTCAACCGTGGAAGAGAATATTAAAGGGATAATACTACATATTATATTTCTAGAATCTATAGTTAGAGCTGTACATTGTGTTTATTGAAGAAGACATTATGTACTAGCTATATATAAATTTTTTTTTTTTTTATTAACAAAATATACGGCCAAAACAGACTTTGCAGTACAATAATTTAGCAAAACATACTAGCAACAAATACTTTTTCATAAGTATAAGAACCTAATTATAATAGGTGTAAATTAAACAAAAACATTCGTCGTTAATTTTATTTTAAATGTCAATATTATGTTCTTACGTCTATCTATCTAGACAATAATATTTCTACAAGTGGGAAAGCCGTAGATTAGGTACATGTAATGAAAATACAAGTCATCATCTTGGTTCTATAAAAAATAAAACAGAGAATGGGTTGGTGTATCTTGCTGCTGAATTCGTGATGTTAAATGACGATGAATTTTTCACAATGAAAATTTCACAAATAAGTACATTATTTTTACAAAATACTAGAATACTTACAGAAAAGAGTGGGAGGCCTGTTCTGTTTCGGGGACTTTACGAGGAATTACGTGTCAATTAAATAAAAACAACCAGCGTTAATTTTATGTCCAACATATTGTTGCTCTACCATATTCATGATAACTTGTAACACATGAAGGTCAATTATTTGCCATTTTGTCAGATAATCCCCTAGCTTTTTCACTACCGCTGCGTTGATGAATCGGCAATTTTTGATAATAAATTTCTGTACATAAGCCCGGGCGTTCATGTCAGAGTATTATGCATAATTTTAACGAGACTATAATCGGTTTATTCGTATATTTTACGGTCTAATAAAAAAAGATATGTACAAAAAACTATCGCAGGAAGCTTTTGACTAATCGCATTAGTTCTTAGGTTGTGTTTGAAGAGAGAAACCGGGTGAAGACCTATCTATCTTTAATAATATTTTTTTTATAAATAGTTACTTATAAGGATTTAAGTTTGTAAAATATCATACTACTACCTTAGGGGTAAAAAGGAAATGTATATAAAACAGCGACGTCATCCGTCCACGGAAATAATATAATTAAACACGGTGGATTATTGTGTGTGCAGCTAAGTCTAATAATAACAGAGATATTTATTTTATTTATTTATTTATTTATTCTTTTTGCACATCATCATTACATAACAGTGTTAACAAAATAATATAAAATTTTAGAAACTAGGACGATGTGCAGTGGCGAGATTATCACTATAAAGTGATTTCTTCCATCTAACCACGACACATTGACATGAAACTAGTAAAAACAAATTTACTTACAAAAAAAAAACATACAAAATATCAAAACACAACAAAAGAAAAAATATTTGAACCGTTTTGTAGATATACCTTTATAATATGTAAGATTCTGAACGAAATTGAAAACGTAGGAGATAATAGTATTGTTAATAATCAGATAAAGACGATAAGGGATGCAATAAATAATACTTGAACGACCGGAAGAAAATAAATAGATACATACATAAGTAGAGATATTATTCAATTGCGTAATCTATATTTATGGCGTTGCGCCCTTCAATGTACACAAAGTTCTGGAATTTCAAATGGAACGGATACTCTATTATTTTTATACAACAAAGTGCACGCTTATCAAAGTGGATGTGAATTATGTAATATTTGTACAAATTATGACAAAGTATTTATTAGTCATATCAATAACAATAACAGAGAGCTTTGTTGCAGCTGTTTGATAAGGTTTATCGTAAATAACAACAAGGCATTTTAAAAGCTCCACACACTAGTATTTAAAAAGTCGTGGCTCATTATCGCTTATCGGAATAGGAGCGACACGCAGTTGTCCATGCATACTTAATAGTTGTAAAGATAAGCTTTCACCGTTACAATAGCGCTTGTTCATGAGTCGATGGTGCCACCATATTGTACCTATTGTTATATCTAAAGGACTAACTAGGACTATGTAGAATAAGAGAGGTGTTTCACTTTACCTCATGGAACCTTTGTATAAAACACTCATCGCGTTAGTTGTGGTGCGATCCCCTTATTACTGTATTACACTCTATTATTTTCTGATAAATGAAAAATAACATGTAGGTAGAGAGGTGTCTGTGTTAATGAGATGATACTCCAACCTACTTCTTATAGCTATATTTATTCTCGTCTTGTTTCACCGTTGAAAGTGTGATGGAAACTAATATAAAACACGTATCAACATGAAAGCTACATAAGCTTTTCGCTGATATTATGCCAGAAATATTTTTCATGTTAGCTTTATAAGATTATATTTATGTGTCTTTCATCTGTTGTGTACCATGTAAATGAATAAATAAATAAATAAAAAGATCGGTAATAGAAAAATTGCACCCACATTTAACAATCAATATTTATTGTAATACATTTACGCTATACATTTAAATAATATGTCCTTATAATCGAAATAATCTGAAGTCATACCATAGAAGCAAAATTCATAGTAAAAAACGTATTGAGAATAAGGTTCACGTACCCACTTAGAGAGTTCTAGTACACACGTGCCTAGTTCATAATGTAAAGATACTTCTACTTAATCTCTTCTGTAATAGATTATAGTCGTATCAAGTAAAGTAATAACAAAAAGCAGTTTAAATAAAGTAACAAAAAAAAAACAATTGTTTGTGAGAAAATTCTTCCAGGTTGTAAAATAATCCCATTTATTTTCCAAACATAGGTAATAACGACTGTTCGCTGTTGCTGCGGTTCACACTTCACGGTAAATTAAATACGAAAATTGTTGTAAGATTTCGAAAGTCTGACCACAATAAAATCTACAAATAATTACCAGACACATTCAGTATTATTATACTATACAAAGGCACATAATATAAATATTAATATCTACTACATACATAAAACATGGATGAGTAATAGCAGCTGAACAAAATGACAAAATATTACTTCTCTCACGATTTGTGATGACACCTTTGGTAATAATTGTACTAGGCACTACAAGCTTTTCAAAAAAACTCATACTGCGATCTTGCGAAGTAGTGTTTACCATATATGAAAGTATACTGTGTCTAATCAATACCTATTTTAACATTTTTAAATAACAGTTTTGTTACACGACTCACGATTTTTTTTAACTGATATTGTTACAATTGTAATACAAATATAATAGTTTTCCATATCTATGTAGGTCCTATATCTACATTTGAGATAATTTATTAACATTTATAAAATCATTTAAACTCAATAATATAATTATGCCGTAAGTTCGATACCGAGTGTTGTATTAAGACGAGTCATTTTGATACAAAAAATAAATAATTAAAAAAAATAACAAAACTCTAGTCTTTCTTTTTCCACAATACACCGTGTTCCTATGACGATAATATCGGAGCATTGCCAATGTCTTGAGAAGATATTATAACTTAATTGGTGCAGATATGTTTAAAGGCTGTTTCTGTTCTGTGGTGCAAGAAGAAACATAAAAGGGCGTTTCGATTAGATTGGATTGGAATCAACATAGTAGAAGAAATTGTATGGATTCAGTGTATAGACAAAAATGAATAAATAAATAAATAAGAAGGTAAATTTAATTCAAAAAATATTTTCAATACAATCAAAATTGTAGTTAACAATTTGATAAATTTGACTTTGATCAAACTTTTACATAGACATAATATTGCAAGTGTAGTTCATATATAAAGTAGATTTTTTCGGCAATCCACCCGTAACGAGTGATTTGTGTAAAGTAGAATTACGCAGACAATAAATATAAATCCCTGAAACTTATGCCTTTGTATTTAGATTCATCTAATTTTAATTGCTATTATTTTGTAATCGAAGGTCAATTAAATGTAGGTTAATTACTGGTTCATAATACACAAACCCACGATACATCGCTTCATTTACTAGACCAGATGCAGATGCATAATTGAGGCCCCAGCTAGAACAAGAGCCCGTGGAACCATGAGTCCCTTTTTCAGGGAATGCACAAATTAATTCTCCGAGTTTTGGCAAATACAAGCTTTCTCTGAGATATCTTGACACGTTACGTTAATACACATTTTTTTGTTGGGTTGATTTCTATTTTGTTTCCGTTTCAATGTTGCAAATGTTTTTAATTAGTTCAAATTTACTTAAGGAGTATTAACGATCGATTAACTGGTCATATAATGTAAATATTATTGAAGGATACACAATTGATGAATAAAAAAGTATTGTTTGCTACTTTCATATATTCTTTTTTCATTATTATTGATATTTTAATTTTTAATATGTATGACAACCGAATGGGTTTTGATAAAACTAGTTTAACTTAATACTTGGTCACTTATAAATAAAACAATGCATTGTGTAGGTACTAAATGTCATCGTATAGGTAATATTTAATTTTGCTAGATATGTATGTATGTTCTGTTGATTGACTAAATAAATCTACTACTACTACTATAGGTACCATCACGGCAAATCCTACAAGTGGGGTAGCCAGCAGACCAGCTGCATATAATAAACATGCAAGCCGTCTTCTCTGTGCCAACAAAAGTGTTAAGACATTCAGAATGGGTGGCAAACCTCATCGCTGAATTCGAGATGAACAATGTCTTTATAAATAAATAAGTTAATAAAAATAAATAACCGTACCTCACCGTAACAAAGGCACATAAGCTAAAAATACCATTTTAGCTTATGTGCCTTTGTTCTAGTCACAACGAAAGCTGTTAGTCTGTTATGTCTGTCTGATAGATATTTATTAAGATAATTGCCTATAACGTATTATTACTTGTCAATTGTATGTAATTAATAATTACAGGTTATATTGTTGATTGTATTCTAATTATTGTCATCATATTGTAATCAATAGCAACTAATTATAAATACTACTTGCCAAATAAAAATAACAATGGTTATGTACATTTTTTAAACAATAATAAGAGTGCGGGTAATGAATGAATGCATGCCAATAACAATGGTAAGAATTTAATAAAATTAATTTATCGTACATACCTAACTACTTATGTATTTATTACACTAAGCACAGTAATAATTGAAAAATCTAGAAGGCAGATATATACCTACATACGTATAACCTCTGCGAAGATCTCACGGAAGAAATATAAGAACGCAAAGAACACAATAAATCCTCGAAAACTTGGAATACTACAGTGGAATTATTATAAAACTTAAAACCTTTAAGTACCTAGGTACATTGGAATCAAAACATATTATATGTAAATATTTGTGAATCACAGAAAACAACAAAACACCTACTAGTTATGTATGAAATTAAGAACGAAGAAGGAAACAACCTAATTATATCTTTGGTTATGAATTCTATGTACCTAAGTACAATATTTTATTTAAATAAAATAAATAATTCTACTGATAAAATCTAAAATGAATATAAGTATACATTACTAAATTTAGTGGTTTAGCAGAGCCATCTACATAAAAATATCAAACAAATATATCCAATAAAACTTTTCCAATTTTTCAATAGAGGGTAGAAAACATTTTGCTATTTTACAATAGATGGCGATATGCACCATCATCCATGACTTGAACCATCTGGTTGGTAAACCTAAAACTTTTTTGTTAGGCACAACAGATGGCGTTAGCACACTCCTATACATACAAAATTATTAAAATTCTTGTGTTCGACTTTATAAATTCTAGAAGCTCAGAAAAACAAATGATTTTGTTTAATAGTGTTTTGAAATTGAAGAAAGACTAATGTTTACGCAACGAGTTAAATTATTAACAAAGTAAATTAACATTTTATTGGGTTAGTAGGAAGAACTTGTGAAATGATAGACCTTTTGTTTCTTGCTTCAATGATACTTTTTAGTACTATTGATTCAAAAAAGATGTAAGTTTAGAAATATTAATAAGAAAAAGAAAACAATATTAATTATCTTTATCAATGTAAACTACATAATTATTATTTTATACCATAACGGCATTATCCGCAAACAAGGGTAGACCGTGGAAATCCGCGTAATGGGGTGTTCACATTTGGCGAATATCGCCAGGCGAATTTCAAAATATATCGCCAGGCGAAAAAACTAAATTCGCCGGACATCCATTGATCGTCACACTTGTTCACACAGTCCACCGATATAGAAACGATCTGTCAGATGCGCTTTGATTTTGACACTGTTTTCAAAATGGCGTCGAGATGGAGATCGCGAAGTGTTTATTTTTAGTCGAAAATGTTATAGTAGAGGTTATAAGGCGCCTTTTAATTAAGGAAACAAACGCCACAAACCAACAACAAAGATAACAACTGTCACGAAGCGGGAAACATTATAAAATTTATAGGTTATAAAGTTTTTACCATAGATACAAACACCGCGCACATCTGCGCATGCGCGAATCGTTCAATCGGCCGTAAATGTTGGAAGGTGGTCAACTCGAGACGATATCGTTTCTACTGGTTTTTATCGTTTCAGACTAGCTGTCATTTTGTTCACACGGTTCAAATGGCTGGCGATATTTTGGTGCCTGGCGATATTCGCCAAAGTGAGAACACCACATAAAATAAACATGTAGAAAGTCGTCTCAGTGCCATAAAAATATACGTAACATTTAGGATGGCAACACAAAAACAGTAATACATTATCAAATTTAAATTTACATATATGACCTCATACAATGGTTAAATTGTAAAAATACATCGATAAATACATTATCAAACTTTGAGATGTATTTATGAACGTACCTACTACCATTTTAGATACGTATTTTATTTTGGTAAAGAACAAAAAACGAGAGAACAACACGTTGAAAAAAGCCTTTTATACGTAATTGGTATGATGAATGTTTCAAATACCTAAAAGTGTCAGGAAGCTCGTGAACTTGTGCCCTTGAAATAACAACAACAAAACACAGGAGATTGGTGGGTACTTCATGCATTTGTTATTATGTAAGTATAGAAGAGACAGAGAGAGAGTATGCTTAATAATATTCAGAGATGATCAATCATCGAATCAGCAATGGGAACATAAATCATCTCGAACTGCGAGAGATATCATGGGAGGTCCAATGTGATATATTTGGTAGAGTACTTACTGTGGATTTTATAATATATCCTTACTACGTAGGTACCTACTAGATGAGTGAGATATGGAAAGCAACAACTATGAAACTACGTATACAAAATCTACTTCGTAAGTACCTACTGCTACATCCGTACATTTCTGTTATCCTAATACTTATCTTAAGATTATGGACTTGGGGTGAAAAGTTTTTTCAATACCTACATTTTTAGAAACAAAGTTTCTGGTATGTCTGTATGATTTTATGTTTTTTATCTATACGTTCCAAAAGGAATATTCGAAAGAAAACGAAGGAGATTGTATGCAATATATTTTTTTACAAATATATGTATTTTTCTGGCAATCCACCCGTAACGAGTGATTTGCGGAACAAAAATGTTTTGGAACTCTTAAAAAGACTCACTTCTGGAGACAATGATACCAGAGCGTAAAGAATATCATAAAAATGTTAAGTAAGTGATGAAAATTTGCCGTGAGAGTGGAAGACTTGCTTCCGGCTGTGTTTCAAGAAGAACCTTAAAGGTTGGAAAAATGAGATCCTATGATACTAATGTGTTTTAGACTATTAGATATGTGAAAGATGAATGTCATTGAAGAATAAAAGATCGCTGGCTATCTCGATCTGAAGATAAATTCATAATTAAATTCGTGCTATCTGTTTGTCATGTTGAATTATAGGTATAAAAATATTCGTACATACTTCCTGCAGAAATCAATGTAGATATTGCCCGTGATTGCATACTAAATGAATGACGCATGCACGGAGTAAAATAATAACAGAAATTAGTCTTGCATGAATGACAGAGGGGGATAAATAAATTGATGGATACATATCAATAATTTTATTATAATAATATATTTCATCACAAATAACTATATTCGGTTACCAGGTTTGATTCCGACTACAACAATACAAATATTGTGTATTCGGGCATCACCCACACAATACGCAATACAATATTATGATTTGATTTCTCCATTGTACCAAATAAAAGTACACACTGATTTTGAATAATATAAATTCGAATACGTATGCTAAAAAAGAGAAAAATATTCCTTTTGTAATTTAAAAGTTATATAATATGTATGAATTATGAAATTTAGGTTTTGTGCTTAGGTACCTATATGAATAGGGAAATGATAAACAACTGGCCACTCATAAAGTTTACATTATTATTATTATTAAACAACACCATAATCTACTGGGACCATTACAGCCTTCGGCCAATGCGATCCCAGAGAAAACAAATATTTACAAAAGTGTTTCCACCTTCCCTACAAATTCTCCGTATGTTATGTGGAATATGTCCACATTCTGGGAAATACTGTTGAACAATCCAATTGCCTTAGCTACTGGTGATTCCGCGAGAATATTTGTCCGGCTTGTAGGTGGATAGAATAGCATATGCTGACGTGAGCGACTATACGATGCTGGTATATAAAAATTAAACTCCCTCAGTACTTTCGGATTACTAATTATACCACTTAGCAACTTGAAAAAATGTCTCGCGTAAAAGACGCTCCTACGATGCTCAAGGGATGCTCATATATTTATGCTCCTCATGTTAAATATAGAATTTAAATGAATTATAAATAAGTATTTTTTTTTATCTTAGCATCTTTAACCTTTGAGTCTTCGAAATAGAGCATGTTTCCCACTCTTTTTTGTAAGTTTAAAAAAACAGGCACCTATTCGTAAAACAACATCTATTTCAACATCTTAAATTCAACGATGAGGTATATGTAATCCATCTTACGTACAGTTCGCTGGCTACCACACTTGTGGGAGATGTAATGTCGATAGATAGAAATAGATAAAAACGTTCATGACTCAAACAAGTCATAAGAGTACCTATATTAAATATGGTGCATTCACCAGCGCCCTCAAGACGGTCTAAATATTATTTTGAACAGTGTCAAAGCAAAATCATCGAGAATCATCATTATTATTGTTTGCTTTCAAATGTATTGACATGATGCAAAGAAAATAATAGGATATTTTTTTTAATATATTCAAAACAGCTATTTCTAACGAATCGTCGATACACTATACAAATAAAGTATAAAAACACGTGAAAGTTTCAATCAATATTATTGAACATTAATAATATGATTAGAATCAGATCATCACATACTGCATGCCTATCTACACAACAACAAAAACACATCAGTGTAAACATATTACATGCAACTTGCTCCAATAAACGTTTAATTACGATGATTTCGGTACGGTCTATTAATTATAATAAAATTAATTAACATCATTATATCATATCGCTAAGATATCTATCATTTGCATCTATGTATGTTTTAATCTACCCCAACCATATTCGCGTATAAGAAAAACATTAAATACCTTGGTTATTATAATATGAATATGTGTTTTGAGTAGATATTTATTAGTACGGATTTATGATGAAAGCTAATAAAAATTTACACTTACAAATATATTATACACGGAATAATCAAGTTTTCTTCAATCGAATGTGCATGGATCTTATTTCACCACTTACATACTATCTCCTTCATTTTATTCTCCTCATTCGGGATGCAAACTATATTGCAGTTGCAGATACTAATAAATGATTTAAACACTAATTAAGTAGTTTTAAATCAATTTCCAATGAATATTAGATTTACAGTTTGCACTTTTTCCAGCTTATCTCTGTACTGAAGCGAGTGTGGTTGGTGTGTGGTTAGCAGGACATAGTGAAGTCATTAGTCCATGTAGGTACATTAAAATAACATGATCCCCATTGATGATAATTGAGTTGTACCGGGATATAGTTACTATATATTTATGTATTTACATAGTAGGTACATTGTACTTGCCACTTTATACATAATGCAGTAGTGGCCGCAATAGTTGTGTTGGTAAACACACAATGTTCGCCCTATTACTTGAATAAGTCATACTTATAGGGTGTTAATAAGATATCGTAGAAGCATAAAAATTATTCACAAACATATTATGAGATTTTCATTGTGATTGTACAGAGAATAAGAATTACACTTAGGAATTTCACTAAAGTTATTACAAATTATTCAACATAATATTTTCTTGTAAAAACATACATTTTTTCACGAGCTATCTTGATCTGAATGTGAGTTCATTATCAGTAAGTGTAGCACACTTTTTCAGAACGAAAGACCAAGTGGAGAAGTTTCGGAAAGAAATGCCGAACTGAAAGAAAATATTAAGAGAAAGAAAAAAACATCGTAGGTGGATATACATCTAGTATGAAGAAAATAAATTTAACTTTTTTTTTTCTTTTTTTTTTTTTACCATCACGGCACATCCCACAAGTGGGGTAGCCAGCAGATCAGTGCATGTTAAAAACATGCAAACTGTCCTCTCGGTGCCAATATAAAATCGAGACATTCAGGATGGGTGGCAAACCTCATCGCTGAATTTAAGATGTAAAATGTCTCAATTTTTTCGAACACCTGCCTTTTACAGGACACTCGAAAACTTACGGAGAAGAGTGGGAGACCAATTCTTTACCGGGTGCTCCACGGGATAATTTAACTTAAATTTAACTTAATATAAATTTAACTTAAATAGATTAAATATTTATATTCTTTAACTATTTAAAAAATATATAAATATTTTGCCCAGGAGCAGGCTCCGAGAACCACAGGACACAGAAGAAGAAGAGGCGAAGAAAAAGAAATATTTTTTGAAGGTTATTATTTTTATGCGTTTCATACTTACTGTATTTATAGAAATGCAACAAAAATGGACATCCTGTATTTTAAATTCTGTCAATACGCGCACACGACAAAATTTATAAATAATAAGTAGGTCCATACACAAATAAAAAAGGTATATGTATATCTATATATTAGGTATACCTATATAAATTTACGTGGATGAATACGTACCCCTCTAGTGCAAATACGATAATTATAAGGGGATGCACTGGATGCTGTGCGGGGAGAGTGCAAAAAAGTTTAGATAAAGTAGGTACATAATATTTGCGAACTGTACAACATTTTGTTATGAATACGTAAATACTACAAGTATCTAAGGGAATAATTTTGTATGGTAATTTTAGGATTAAGAAAATAAGTTTGTGAGAATAAAGTGGATATGGTTATTCAATTGCATTTATTTTATTTTTATTTATTTATTTATTTATTTTTATTTACAAATATTTACGGCCAAAGTCTTTTACATGTTAAACCTCTGTATACATACAAAACATGTAAACAAATGAAAGATCTGTTACAAAAAAGACACAAAACAATTAGACTAAAGAAACGAGAGTTTAACAGACAATATAACATTAATCATGTTATATTTATAAAATACGATACCTACAAAATTGTTAAAAAATTTGGTCAAGACATTACAAAGAGAAATCAAAGTGGTATAAAAATGTCAAAAATAGTAAATAGTCAATTAGTTAAAATTCATAAGTTAATTCATAAGTATTGAATAATGTATTGTTTTATTAAGAATATACATAGGTATTATAATGTATTACATTTTTTGTATTATATTTTTTATATACCTACCTAGTTTATTTTGTTCTGAAGTTATAATGATGTGATGATATTTGTGGTTTTCTTTTTTTTTAAAAAAAGATATATCTGGGTTTTGTTATAAACCCAAATACAACCTTATACACCTTTCACAGTAAGCTAAAAGCTTGTGTCGTGTTGTCGTGGAGGTTTGCCGGTACCTGGAATCGAACCACGGACCCCCTATTCACGAGGCCGAGGCTCTACCTCCAGGCTACCGACGAACTCGAACGATTATAACTTATATTTAATGAGACACCCAACAATACTGTAAAAGTACAACAATACTCGTACAACATGTTCCTGTCTGGAATTTTGAGGGCTTTTATAGGTATGTGTAGTGTACTCTATCTAAGAATCAAAGTATGGGCGAATCAAAGGCCAACTTATGAGAAATATTATATTTTGACTAAATATTGAATA
This sequence comes from Athripsodes cinereus, assembly GCA_947579605.1. Taxonomy (NCBI): domain Eukaryota; kingdom Metazoa; phylum Arthropoda; class Insecta; order Trichoptera; family Leptoceridae; genus Athripsodes; species Athripsodes cinereus. Next base: position 9,403,116 of record OX388306.1, on the reverse strand, counting down.
GTTTTAATATTTAACTAATCAAACTTGGTATCTACATCAGGTACGCATCATTTAAAATTATGGAAGTAAGTAATGTAGGCATGTAAATAAAACCCAAATGTATTCGTGCGCATAGGACATTACATGGAGAAGTTTGGATACATATTTGTAGGCAGTTTCAAACTCAAACAAACTACATATCTACTATAAAGTTGTTTTCAAAGACTTCCGACTCAACGGGCAGCAACAAATCCCAGATGACGGGAGACTTCGCGTACCAACCTCATGGAAGGATGAACTTGGAAATTTCTTCCCAAAATGTTTGAAATAAAAATAATAATACCCACAGAAACCAACTAGTTCACTATTAACTCACAGACTTTATATTTTCTTACCCAACAAATGACCCGACAGTATAAATTCCGCAAAACTGATTATGTGAAAACCAGAGAATGTCTCGCAAATTGCCAAAAAATATGATAAAACTTTAAAAATCGGTAAGTTACACTTGAGTTCCTTACAAACTCATTTTAAAGTTGTGCGAATAGTAGTTGTGGAATTTTCTTTACTACAAAGAACAAAGTAAAAGAAACTGTAAAAAATAAAAGGTTGGTAAATATGTCATAAGGATAAATTATGTGAAAGACAAAATAGTTAACAGAACAGCTGTTTTTTAGACGATGTACTTTCTGATAATATACTTAGAAAATAACAAAAACGTTTTGATAGCCACATGTCTCAAGACATTTAGTCAAACTGTGTTAATAATCATTTTAACTAATAAACATTTTTTGACAAAAAAAACTAGCGAAATCTATAGTAATAAAATATGCACAGTAATTTATCCCCTGACTTTATTTGCCATCTGTCCATCATTATAATAAGTCGTGCGTCTAAAAAGAGGACCTATAGAGTTCACCAGAAAAAAGATACATAAATTGCGTAACCAACAATGAATGACTGAATAAATGACCTCATACTTTTACATTTACCATTGACAATACGTACACACAATGAACCGCTTATCAAAAACACATTAGTGAATACGTAATCTATAATGATGAACGATAATACAGAGAGATACATTGTGCAAAAAAAAGTATTCGGAGGTTTTTAAATTGTGTTTATATCGTACCGAAATAAAAAAAAACGAAGACCATCTGCCCTATATTCGACAACAAGCACTTTTTTATTATCAGCAATCAATAATAAATAATAATTACCCGTAAACTTATTGATTGATCGATAACTAGTAGTAATAGTATTGATGCAACTTATTATCTATCTATAACTGTGTATTATTATAATATATTTTGCGAGAAACATAAAGTGAGCTATCATTTTCATACCTACATAATAATTATTATCGTTTCATCATTTTTTATCGATTAAGCGAAGGATATTTAGGTATCGCATACTATTGTTGTATAAATTCTATTGTTAATGAAATCTGTTTATCTAAAACATCTGTGGTTTGGTAGAGGCAAGTACAGCCGAAATAACATCCATTTATCGATTGCCCGATGATGATATTTTATCAGTACGATCTAGATTTAAATGAATTTAATTTCAAAACTTCCAACAATTGTGTCAGCAAATGGATCTATAATGAGCTACATGGGTATTGATCTATTGACCAATGAAGAAATAATGTATTGCAAAAATGTTAAGCTATGTTGGTACTTTCATAAATACACATCGTATAAAGAGTTGTACCATGTCATTTTCGTTTAAAAAAATACGAAATTTTATATATTTTTAAGTCTGTATATTTTCAAAGTACTTGTATATACCGAGCTTTATTTTCAACGAACGGAAAGTAGGTTTGAAGTTACCCAATTGAACTGTTATAGGTAAATTAGTGCCTACAAAGTATTACACATACCTTCATATTTGGTACTAAATTCGTTGTTTCCCTAATGCAAAAAAAACAATACGAAAATCCAAAATATTATGTTCAGTACATTAAATAAGATATTATTTTTACGCAAATATTATAGAGAGACGCCCTAAATTATATACATAATAATCCAATAGCCCTACGGTGCATAAATCAGAATAAACCGAACTAAGTATTCAGTCTAGTGCTTAATTCAAATATATTTTTTATGCATAATAAACATTCATAAACGCATTCATCTTCGCTTTTTACTATCTGCACGCAATTTTTTAATTCAGAGATAAATATGGAATTATTCAGGTCCAAATAATGAAATAATTCAAGGATATTTATTATATTTATAAGGTAAATTAATTATTAAGTTTACCTGCAACAAAAGGTAATTTTATGTTATCTTATATTTTTACATCCGGAGTGATTCTTCTTCTTGTCTCTTCGCTGAGATTAGTTTTAATTCATGCGACAAACCGGCAAAAAAATAGAGATAATTTGTTAAATTTTAAGCAACGACAAACAAAATAAAAATAAAGAGCAAACAACGGATCGATATAGCTGTTGTGTTTCGACTTTGTGGGACAACACAATCAAAAGGTGAACAAAAAACATAAAGTCTAGACGGAATAGTGATTAAATGGGTCAATAAAATGTTGCTTTACTTATCTAAAATGTATTCAAGTCCTCGTTTATTAATAAAATCGACAATTATTATTCCATATACGTATAGTAAAATAATGGTTTGTTCGGTAATAGGTACCATACATTAGTTTTTAAACATTATAGTATCGTAACTCTACATTATCGTTATGTAATATGTATTACTTATATTGTGACGCTAATGCCTTTTGTAATGGAGCTATATGTCACCATTCATACTGCGGTCTTAGTGAAGATTTTTTTTAAACAACAAATTGGCAATAAACGATGATAAAATCATCTGAGAACAGGATTTAATTCATCAAAGGAATATTAATAATTGATTGAACGAAATGATTTGAATATTTAGCACCTTACACAGAATAAAATGGCATATATGTACGTAAAACAAGACCGAGACTTCTTTTATTGTCTTGTAAGAGTAAATAATATTGTGAATGAAGTTTGATCGACGTGCGATTTTGATTGTGTTTGAATGGAATTGGAATGATCAAAAAGGAATCTAAAGAGACGGCGATATAGCAAGGCTTAAAGAAACTAGAAATGTCAAAAGTACATTCAACGTCTTTTCGCAGGTGCAAAACTGTGCCAACAACAACAGGTGATAATTAATAAGTGTAGGTAGGACGACATGTATTAAATATAGATAATTGAACTAGATGTCATAATATTTCATAGAACATATAAGAAATTCTTCTCTTAAGGAGTAGATATTCCTGGGTGCAAGAAATATTGAAAAAAAAAACTTACGTAAATCAGGTGTCAGAAGGAGCATAATTTGTTTCAGTTATAGTAGTTGAAATGTGAAGATCGATTTACCTGTAACAAGATTAATTAAAAAAAATATTAAATAGGTTGTACATTGAAATAAAAATCGTTAATCCATAAATAATTCAGGAAGAGTATTTATTTTAAAACAAACAGATTTTGTAGTAGACAATCATGTATTTAAGTTGAAATAATCAAAAAATAAATACTAATTTCCCATTTCTGATAAATTTTATCCGCAAACAAAACTCGTCATTTGCATAGTTGTTCAAATAAACTGGAATAATGAATTCGCATAATTTTCTTGTGTACATATTTTCTGATTTAAAGAAATCTTATCATTGTGTGTAATTTTTGATTTGAGCAATGTATTATCTCACCGTATAGATACACATGGACATTAAAAACGATTGGAAGATTTACAACATGGAATTTCATGTAGTAAATTAAGTGGATGAGATAACTCGTTTGATCTCGCGTCTCAATCACATCCTGGATGATTCATTCTTCATTCACACCTGAGATAATCTGAGATTATGTAGACATTTAACAGACAACAATTTGCCCGCTATTTTACGATTCAACCACATTTCAAATCATATTAATTTTGATACTTGTGCAGATAAATCATTGACGATCGTAAATATCAAATAATAAGTGTTGATAAATTAATCTCCAAGTGAAAATGGCTACGGGATGTTCCTATAATGTCAAGAAGAGAGAATGACAAATGGATATATATGTAGGATACTGGAGTAAAATGATTTGAAGAAAATAAGCCTGTAGACAATAGACAACTCAAAAAAGATCAATTAGAGAGACAAAACTCGGCAATAAGTAAGTAAGGAAAGCTCTACAATTAGAATATCCAATTGATTTGATTTTGAGTAGGTACTTACACAAGATAAAAAAAATCAATAAATGCTAAAAGCCAATAGCTGAGCTACAGGTTTTGAATGTGTTATTCGTCATTTTTATGTGTTATTTTATGTTTTTTATTAAGTCTGCTTACGTCTAAAAGTGTTTTTGTTCAAATAAATTGAACGTTCAAAACATCGTAGAATCACAAGTTAAGTATACTTATATGTATGAATGTGGATAAACACAAAGATGAAACGTGCTTAAGCTTCTGTTTACATGAGTCGGCAAAGTTCAGCAAGATAAAGTTCGGAATAGCATAATAATATCTTCTGCACATACAAAGTCAAGATGAGGGAAGATAAATCATGGAAAACGTTCCCAGGATGTGGTATAAGCAATATGAGTAACTAGTTACACCGAGAACAAGCATAAAGTGGTCAATAACAGCGGCGGTTACTCCTTATGAGCGTTGCAGATCATACCTCAGTAAGTATGATCTGCAATGTTTTATAAACGAATATATTTTTTATAATACCGTCGCTCTCTCACAAGTTCAATCCACTAGCCGCTTCTGGTCACTTACATAAATAAACATAACAACATATATCTCCTCGTAGAACATGGTTAGTATGAAAGCAATATTATGGTTTAATTAGTTCTTATGATGTTGTCAGTTAAACGAATGAGATACTCGATACTAAATACTATTCAACTGTATGCCTAGACAATAAATTGAAGCTTTGTCGGAGTTGCAAGGAAATAAATAACATTCAACTAGCCTTTAGCATTTATACAACATAGTTCTTCGTAGGTTCATTCAAAGAAGCCGGTATAGAAAAGACAAGCTTACACAGATACCTCTCCCTACTCCCGACTTGTCGACCGATCGTCTTTGTGATATAGATAATTGTGAATTAATTTATACAACTTTTATTATAATTTTTACTCGACTAAACATTCACTCTTCAGATTATCGTATCTTATATAATCTTATTGATAGCCATCGATCAGACCAAAAACCTCACAATTTTGTGAATTTAATCGATGGTTCATCGGTTTCTTACTTTGACCTACGTGTATATTACCTAGTGAGAAGGACTTCGTATCACTGTTATTATTAGTAAATTCGATATAAAAATCTCTAGAATCGAATGGTAAATTATCTTCCAAATATAATTATATAATCTTATTCCGATTTCGCTCTCTTCTCAATTTCTCAATAAATTTCTAAAGAAGTCACAATAAATTAAATCGCTTGATTTATTTGTGATCAAATATTCATTACAACGGCCACGATATGCTTAGTCCTCTAGTGATTCAAACGATTTAAAACAATTTATTTCAATATCTACATTGACATCAATCTGAAGATATTTTTTCACCTGCAATAAATAAATATAATTATTATGACAAACGCTAAGCGAGGACAGGTATTCATTATCACAGCAAGTTCCTTTTGGGCCGCACTTCTTCACTCAGCGGGTAATAAAATAAACCTCATTATAAGACGATAAGTTATTCAGTTAAATAAATAGTATCTAGTATCGAATGATTTAATAATAACTCTAAGCAAAGACAAGGTATTAAATGTTTTAATAAATCACACCTTCACGAAATCTCAACTGTTTAACGACCACTAAGCCAGATTACTAATACTAGAAGTCTCAATAAGTAACATCTGACATTTGTAATAATAAGTATTAAGTGTTGTTACTATTACGTTATGTAAATACAAGAGTGATGAATAGTTATTAGTAACTCATATTATATTTTGTAATGTATACTGTTAAACTGTTTGTTTGCATAAAATAAAATAATTTTCATCGGATAATGGTTTTGTCCAATAACGGATTACAAATATCCGGCGTTATTCTTATCCGATTAATCTGATATCAAGCCACTGTCACGTTAAATATGTATATTTTAGAGTGAATTATCCCTTGGTGAGAAAAATTGTTTTATGATTATTGAGCGACTGAAAATATTCTGAACAGTCTAACAATGAATTTTTACGATGTTCTTTTTAATCATCTTGAATTTTTAGCCTCAAAGCACCCTTAGTAAGTTTTAGAGTGCCATTTTACATCTTAATTTCAACGATGTGATTTGCCGCCCATCCTAAATGTCTTAATTTTTGTTGGTACGTAGAGAACATCTTGCTGTTTATTACATGCAGCTGGTCTGCTGGTAACCTCATTTGTGGGATATGCCGTGAAGGTATGACAATGGAATTTTCTCTCAACCTCTATCAATCAATAGATTAATTTGCATTGGTTTCATATTTTTCTGAAATATAATGACTATTAAGTATTCGATAACTGAACTATTGAGCTACTGAATTTTGAACTTTTCATTTGCACGAAGAAGACGACTTTATATTTTATTTTATGTAAGAATTTTATCATCCCACATCAAGGAGATACCGTGGTGGTATATATTAGGTAGAATGAGCTATTATGTGGTATTTGCATAGTAAAATTAAGCGGATAGTTTCCAGAAAGCTTTTCTATTTCAAGTAATTATTTTAATATACGGAGACCGCATATAATTTTACAAGTATTACTGAGTATTATATTACAACTACAAGAAAATAATGTAAAAATCCAAATATTATTAAATTAAATTACTTTATATCGTAAGATAATAATAATATAAATTCCATTCTAAATAACGAAAACTATGAGACGCCCTTTTAAATATTATTAGCCCACGCGTCTTACTTTATAATATTAACTGCCCGTTACTGTATATTATCAGCTATTTGTTATGTATTAATTAAACTTTTGTATAGAGTATCGAATCACATACGTTGATAGGTATTATATGTAAGGTGTGTAGTAATACTGTAATAAATCACACAGATAAAATTAGAATCAATCAACTTTTACATATAAAATAATATCTACAAATAGATCATCAACACAATATATTTAAAATGGTGTAAATGTGGGCTTTTAAATACATTACCTACTTTACTTCCGATAGTTTCGTCAGCTTTCAGCAATCAATTTTATTGATAAAATATTTTATTTAGATTAGTTGAAAGATAACACCTCTGTTATAAACTCGTCCATTGCACAATGTTATTTTTATCATATTGAGTTTTAGTAATTCTGTAATTATTTATGTTCTATATTGTGCAATAAAGTTCATTATTATTATGCTTGTAAAAAAACATAGATTTAGTTCAATACTTTTTTGTACACGCTCTGTTTGATTAATTTTATCTATTCGTTAATTCACGTGTGGATAAGTTGCCGATATACAATAAATGCATAATATCTAATTATGTTTCATATAAGATTGTAATAAATCAATCAAATAATAATAATAAAGCATTAATATCGGCTAATGAAAAGACATTAATAAATTGCACTCATACAAATTGCATCCTAATCAATGACTTTACGACTAATATAAATAACGTTATTAACACTTCAATGCGAAAAGAATGTAAGTGGTGAATTAATTTAATGATGTATTCACAGATCGGAAGAAATTAAATAATATTAGTTGCATTGAAACTAATGGATATGTGGGAGCAACATTGAAAATGCAACGTAAATATATCTTAACTTGTAATGTGTATATACCCAATATTTTATTTTGTATAATTTATAATAGATTATTATCAAAAATGTATCAAGCACTGCTACCATTTTGTTCCATTGTCTGAGCCTGTTTATGAAAATTGAGAAATCTGTCTTGGTTGTCATAAAAAGGTATTTAAAATGGATAACCAATTACGTAATTGTTAGATCATACCAAATGAAGCTTGAAACCGTAAGAAATTGTGTTTGAAAATTGTTGATCTAGAGTTGCCCTAGGACCTAAAAACGGTAGGATCGACATTTCAAAAGAAATGGGTTTACACACGATAAGTTACTGACTTGACTAGAATATGGGAAAATAATTGATGTAGGCATAGCTTATAAGCAAGTATCGTAAAATTCATCAATGTTCTGTTCATACATTGCATATTGTATGACAAGGCTGCTTTAAAACATCCTTACGATTTTCACCAGAATTAGTTATCGCCTTTTTAAACATCTTTCAATAAAACGTTGTCATTTTGTCAACACTCAATTCCATCGGGTATTGACATGTCCATTAGTGTACGAATCTAATAATAAAAAAAGATGCCGACACCGGTAAATAATCAAGATCTAATGCACACATTAATAATGTGTAGTTATTGTATAGTGGTTATTTATGTAATGTATGGCAATAATAGATCTACGACACATTTGCATAATGATCATTTCCCGGTACATAACGCTCCCACAACCTCAATACGAGTGGGCGCAATATATGATGTCTGTGATATATTTGTAGTTGACATATTAGAAAATGTGATATTATTTAAAACTAGTACGGAGAATCAAGATTAATACTACTACTACTACCACATCATCACGGTATATCCCACTCGTGGGATCCCACTTGTGTAGCCAGCAGACCAGCTTTCTTTTCCGAACCAACAAAAAATTAAGACATTCAGGATGGGTGTCGAACTTCATCGCTGAATTTCAAATATAGAATGTCTTTATTTTTCGAAACCTGTCTTTTAAAGGACATTCGAAAACTTACGGAAAAGAGTGAGAAACCATTTTTTTCGAATGTTCCACGCAACAATAGACCCCTTCCCATAAATAATAATTGGATTTAGTGAAAATTATCAGTGGGATTTTTTTATTAATTCTTAATCCTATTTCACAGTACTGGATATTTATTATTAATTAAGTTTCTCGTTATAGAATCATAGAATCGAAAAGTGTCTTCGGTGATAGGTAGTCCTTGTCTAATAAATTTCACGATGGCAAAACTTTATAAAAACGAAAATTATTTACATTTGTATATTAGTTCAAAACTGTGTAGTTACGTAAATAATGTTTCTATGTTTACAAATTCTGCATTCTGAAGTGTTAACGGGTTTACCGCATGGCTCAGACAGTTTAAATAGCCGACTATTATCTTAGAGTAAATACGTTGGGAAAACAAAAAAAAGTAAAAGAAGAACTCAATAGAAATGCCCAGTGGACGCAATATAAGTAATGCAGAAAAAAATGGGTGTATGTATGTAGTTCGAGACGGAAAAGAATGGAAACATTTCGAAGATACTTGTATCCTGCAGCGGAGAGATGAGGGCTAGCAATAATAAAACTTTTCTGAACAGAAGTACGTTATTTTAATTTTTATCGCATTAATCTTTCTTAGCATCAAAGTGCACAAGTTTGATACATCGCGCAATTTCATTTTCAGTAGTTTCTCTGTTCACTGCATGATTAAGATGTTTCTTTAATGCAGTTTCTGTATATGATTCATAATTCATACTATGAAAAGCATACATGAATAACAGTAGCATATAGCATATAGACTCGTATAATTTACCGTATAAGAAAACTTATGAAGAAATATCAAAGTTAGACAGACTTATTAAATTTAAGAGATCCCAAGAAAAGCAGATCATATTGCAAATAAATTTATTATAGTTTGAAAAAGTGTCTATAACGTGAAAGTGTATTGAATTTATAAAACTTAAGTTCTTATATCGATAATGTCTTATGTTACCGACATTGCCAACAACTTTAAGACACTCCGAGATACATAGATCCCAACATAAATGCTTTTGTTCGTATACAATACTAATATCATATTATCTAAAATTTACAAAAATTCAAAGTTAAAAATATTATGATTTTCATAAAAGTCAGACGAACGTATAATTATTACGAACAAATTATCTAAAATGGAAATTTATTATTATTATCGACCAATGTTGGTATGAATATTTTGTGTAATGTTTACAATGAAGGAAAGTAAAAACACCAGAGAATCTTTTGTTATTGTTCCGCCCACCGCGTCACGTTTGTTGACGTTTTTCAAATAATGTAGGCGGAACCTAAACAATAATAAACTTACATTATAAAATGACAACTTTAGTTTTAAGTTCTTGAAGTTAGAGATGAATGAAATTGTACACAGTAATCTTCTGCTTGGATTACATGTGTAAAATTATCTAGTATATGTAGATATTTACTATTATGTACATTTGTTTATTAAAAGTTTTATGTTTAAGATATTAAAAGAAAATTTGGGGTATGTCTTTGGATTAAAACACCGGGAGGTATTAAATTTATAATAAAAAAAATCAGAGGTAAGTGAACGTAAAAGTTACGTAACCAAATACAAATGTCTGTCTATTCCTCAGTTTGTTGAGCTGAGTAAAGAAAAACATGTATACCTATACTTTAAAATTACACTCTCTTTAATAACTTGTAAATGAGTGGATGGTTTTTAAAAGAAATGAATATAATATAAAGCTACAAGCACTTTCAAACTAAATTGGTAATGAGTTTAAAACGTATGCAGTCTGGGCCAAACTGTAATCTTTGGGACTAATATTCTGCGTTTTACTTAAGTACTTTCTGCACAATGCGAATATAAAATACTACATCTATTCATTCATTATCAAAAAAACAAAACTTTATGTATTTAACAATTTTATGGAAAGCATTAACAAAAATATTTGAAATGCTATCATAATTAAGTTGCTACGTCTAGGAAACAATCCCGGCGTCGCACGAAGGTAATTTTCAAATTAATCAGGTTGATGAGATTGCTGGTAATTAAAATTTTAAGATTACACAACCTCTAACAGGAAACGTGTAGTACCTAATTACAATATAATATAAGTGGTAGACAGTAGGCACTTAATCACACATAGCACTATGTAGAAATAGTAAAATAGTGACTCGTGCATTGCTTGTAATAATAATAATAATTTAATTACTTGGTGGGCGTAGGGCGGTTCGAGTATCACCCGAGACACTTTTCGATTCATATAATGAGAAACTAAATCAATAATAATATACATTACATTGTGAAATAAGATTAAGAATTAATAATAAATTCCACTTATAATTTTCACTTAATAAAATATTAAATGCAATTAAGTACTGTTTATAGGAGATGCATAATGTTCCGTGGATCTCCCAGTAAAGAATAGTTGTTTAATTCTTTTCACTAAATTTTCGAGTACCTTCTAAAAGCCAGAATTCGCAACACATCACAAAGAATACATAGAATTTCTTCAATTTTGCGATGTGGCATGCCAACCAACCTGATGGTCTAAATTTTTATTGGTACTGAGAGGACCAATTTCGTGTTTATCTATTACTAGTGTTGTGGAATCCTCATGAAATAATTATTCGAGAAATTTACCGAGAAATTTTTCGGTAAATTTCTCGAAGTAGAGAATTTTCTGAGAATTGTTATTATTTTTTATTTAACAGTATAAAAATAATAAACACTTTATTCAATCAATCAATAACAATGTACAAATGTTGAGACAATTTATCACCAATATAGCTACAATTAATTATGGAAACAAAAAAAATTTAGGTACCTACATAGAAAAAAGTGCTAACAACTGATAAAAAATCTTGATGGTTGACATCCCAAATGCCCATATTTAAGTTTAAAAAACCTCTGATTTGGGCCTTAATCAGCCCCACAAATTTTTGGATCAATCAGGTTGGCTGCGAAGTATACTGGGCGAAAGGTAATAATACCACTAAGAAGAATTATGGAGAGAAATTTCTCTTCCATCAGAGGAGAAATTCTCGGAGAAATTTCTCGTTCTCGAGAAATTTCTCTGGAGAATTTTCTCTTCTCACATTACTACCTATTACACGTAATTAGTCATTGGCTATCCCCTTGTGGGATACGCCAATAAGTCGAATTGTTCCAACACAAAAAAATACTTAATATTTTCACCGCTTATTATTAACATACGATCAAAGTTATATTATTATAAACGGTTTGATATGGTAATCGATATAAAACCTTTGTGAATATTTTTTATTGAATAACAATATAATGTTACTTAGCCTTGAACCATTCAGTAGAATGTTCATGAAATTGCAGGTATTTACTTGCAAAATTATTATATATTAATATGTAATTATTAACTCTACATATAATAAATATTTCATTAAAAATTATTAAATATAATAGAATTGTGAAATATAAAAATTTGTTAATTTAGGCGCATATTGAATTTAATTTAAGTACTCAATACAGGTAGATACATCTTTGAGTTTTTTAATGTTGTCCAAAAATATTAATAATACATGTCTATAAGTTTGTGCCAAACAGTAAATAAGTTTTGCAAAATTGAAACATAAAAACAATTGGCACCTACTAAAGCGTTGTCGCAGTAAAATTCATTCGACCAGTCACCGTAAAAGGAACACTTCACAAATAGGTAATACTATTTCCGAATTTTGCCACCAACGCGATACTATATGACATTTTAGAAGCGATTTCCCATATGGAGCGCTTACATCACAGCATGATTCGCCGACAAAACGAAATGGGATGACAATTTATGACAGGTGTGAAACGTGACAACATTGGCTTAGAATACTTTGAGCAAGGTGCAGATATTAAAAAAAGCTTTTTTACCGTCAATTAAGTAGATGTGTAAAGTGCAAGTGGGTAGATAAGAAACAGTACAAAGTTTTTGGCAAATAAATTATAATCTTATATTTATTTGGTTTCGCGAAGCAAATTCTGAAACGAAAAGATAAACAACAACGTTATTTGAAAGTAAATAATTGTAAATGAACCTGAGTATAAATAATTCAGTTAAAAGTTAATAAACTCCAGGACGAAGAAGAGATGAAGAAATCTAATTTATCTCGACAGTTATATAAAATAATACGTATATACGATTAAATAATTTCTCGAGTTAATTTTCATGAAGATCTACATACATCCTATAGCAAGACACAACGATAAGATAAAGCAATACTTTGTTAGCACGAAGTACTCGACTCGAAACTTTGATAATTACAATGGACAGTATATTGAAATAAAGAAAGGAAAGTTAAAAGTTCTTTTTGTTTTGTTAGCATAATCAAAAACGCAAAGTTAATTTTTCACATTGTTTTTTTTAAGTATGAACGAAATTTTCCGACATTAATAAAGTCATTACTAACTTTATTAATTAATTATATTTCACATAAGTTTTACAGTGGCTTTTGTTGACTGTCTGTTGGCCACAAATATGTTATCTTCGTTATTTCATAGATAAATGAAACTTATATAAAAAGATAAATTAATCGTTTTAGTTCAGTAACAGAATATTTTCTTTAATATGAACTAAATATGGCAATGAAAGATTTAAATTAAAAAAGAATATCTACTTATCCCAATCTGTTTTACTCGCGGCAAAAAACATGACTCGTATTCTTTTTCGTAAATTTTCTAGTGCTCTGCAAAAGGCAGATATTCGTAAAACACATACAGGACATTAAGTTACTTAAGATAAGTGTATATTATAACCTTCCTTAATGTCTTGTTTTTTATTGGTTAAGAGAGGACGACTTGTATTTTCATCACATAAAGTCCACTGCCGATTTTACTTACGAGAGATGCCGTGATAGTATAGCCCAGAGGTCGGCAACCGGCGGCTCGCGTACCACATGCGGCTCTTTGGATGTGAAGCTGCGGATCTTTAGTTCCATACGCGCATACATATTTGTTGACAAGAAAAAAAATTGAAATTTTGTAAATGTTAATTTGTGACCATTCCTATTCAAAAGGTTGCTGACCACTGGTATAGACGATGAAATATAAATATAAAAGATCGGATATTTTATAATAAAATATTCTACACAAATACTTGTACCACCATTTTCCAAATAAAAATCATCAAATATATTGGTTCTCTTGAATTAAGAACAATCAATATGCACAGGTTATTATAGCAGAACATAACGAAATAGTTACCCACCTATTGAATATTATTTAATCCGATTTCAAACTATTTGTGAATGTAATAATCGTGTACTTTAAAAACCCGGAAATGTGTGTTACATAATTTGTCAAAAAACAATTTTATCTCACATAAATTGCAAAAAGGTCAAGATTATTAAACTGATTCAGAGCTTAACGATAAATATTATTTCATTAAGAAATATTATAACAAATTGAATAAAATATACTACTCCATATATCTACACAATATCTAGTTCAACAGACGTGACCTTAGATTTTATTCATATTATTTTAGTAAGATAAATAGATCTTATTGAATTCACTGAATAAAAACGCAACCAAGTAATTTGTTTTTAACGGACCGTATCCGGAAGTGACAAGACAAACAAAATTCCAGAATTATTTTAATGACTTAAGGGCATAGTAGATTAATTAATTATAATTTTTAAGCATTAAGAATTCATTTTCTAAAAGATAAAGTTTTGAATATTTAAATTAATATAAAAAGTATGAAATCTGTCATAAAATTATCTAATTAACACAATGAAATGTATGAATATTAGAGTTTCAGGAACATCACTTTTCGCTAGATAATAAGTAAAGAGTTAATTATGACTGACTCATTTATTTTAAAAAAATGTGTGGATAATATTTCCAGAAAAAGTGAAGCTGTCGAAGTTTTCGAGTGCCATGTATAAGGCAGGTGTTCGAAAAAATAAAGAGAAAGATCTCATCTCCTTTGTACCATTTTAAAAGCCAAAGTAATCGGGTTCGAGCGAATCATTCTCCATTGATCAGTTCATTAACATACTGTTAATAAAATTCGATAGTTACATAGATTTATAAAATATATACATTAAATTAAATTGTAAAAAAATATATACTTCGTTTCTAAATAAATAACGATAGATTGCACTCTGTGATATTAATTAAGACAATCCAATAAACAATAATTCCGTTCATTGTTTCTCCAGGTTATTTTTAAACATTCATAGATGTTGTCTTATAATTGCTCCATTTGAATTCAATTATAAAGTTATTAATACGAATACTTATCGCGACTATATCAGGAGAGTATAATCTCGAAAGAGAATCAAATATAAGTGACTGAACGCCTCCTAACCATTGTTCAAACGCTTTATCTCAAAATTGATTTATAATAATATGTTACGAAGGACGACATCATCAATACTACGACTTCTACTACCACTACAGCTTGTACAAATAAAAATATATTGACCTATTAATATGTATCAAATAATTGAGTTGTATTGAAACCTACGACCAATTAGTTTTATCTCTTATTTCCCGTATAATTTAATGCGTAGAAATGAATGGATTAGTTGTACCTACAATCTACATTATATTATAATTATATAATGTTAATTAGTGATTGTGCCATAGATGAAGAGAATATAATTATTTGAGGATATGTTAGTAAAAATATTTGAGTGAAAAGATGTTCCGTATTAGCTTTAGAGTAAAACGTAGACCAATTTCCAACCTTTCATAATCATTACGTTGCTACTTATGGGGCACTAGACTTATTACATGCAGTTTATAATTTTTATTACATGCAGCTGGTCTAATGGCTACCCCACTTGTGGGATATGCCGTGATAGTATAGTAGTGGAAGTGGGAAATTATAAATGCATTTCACTCAATATTATTTAAAAGATATTGATCCAATGAGATAGAATCAGAAATTCAGTGGCAGGATTTATTTTGTTGTTCAAGGATGCTACATCAAAATAAAATTTAAAACCATCGCTGAAATAGACGCTGCAACGAACAATATAGATCTATAATAAGTCCATAATATAATTGCTCTTTAACAATAATTATTTTAGTTAGAACAAAAACAATTTAGTCTATAATTTGGTTTAGTGTACTCTTCAATTCCTCATTTTCTGGTTGCATATTGATAATCTGTGCGACCTTGATTGATTGATTTGCTTATCGTACTAATATCTATGCATTATGCTAACTATGTAGAAATAACCATATGTGTCATTGAGATTAATAAAATATAAAGAACTTAAAAGGTTTATCACATTAAAACATTAAGTACCTCTTGAAATCACTAACAAGAATCCATTTGGCAGCATCCTGTAGTAAAACCTGCATTAAATCTATTTTCCCAATAATAATAAATTAATACCTTCACTTACATTGTATGTATCACGTGGGTGTGTAGCGGCATATAAACAAAACATAAGAAGATGAACCAAACCTACCGTAGTACGTGAAATCTCTCTAATCGCACACAGAAACTCCGGCTCCTTCTGCTACGACAGCTGGATCCACCGCCCATTGACGCAGTAGGGTCAGAGATGTTAATACTGGCTTAGTGGTAGGTACTTGAGAGAGTTAAAAAAATAGTGACACTTTTCATTAGCCCCAACGGATAAATAAGAGTTATTTCAACATCTTCTGATTATGTATCTACATTTACTTTATTCTTTTTTACATACATAAATTAGAATGAAATTAGTACTACCATGTGTCGGATAATAAAGAGTCCACTATAATATGCGCAGCAGTATTATGTTTGCAGTAAAACAGCAGGATCGGAGGTGATTTAAATTATAGGCATTATAACTCCGTTATTAGACATTGTTTTAAGATAACAATTTATACCAACATTATGAAGCTTTGCATGGGAGCATTAATTAATAAACATTATAACTTTTCATATTACAAGAACTTGTAACATTTGACAGCGAATATAGGTATATAATAATTTAATAATTATTACTGTGTTTTCGGACACTGGCCGCTCAATAAAATGTAATGATAACGACCATGTAACTATATTTTTGTTTACACAATGGAACTTACGATTTGTATTATTTATTTACATATCTGGAAATAAATAAGTAGATTTTTTGTATTGTAAAGAAAAAATAAACACAACGCCTCCACAAAAGCCACCAGGGAAAAAGCAATTAAATTTAAAATATCTTTATAGGCTACACAATTCAATTTGATAAAGAAAAAATGTAAATTATCATGTACCAGAAGGTAGGCATCATGTATTTACAAGTAATAACCTAAAGCTAACGGAAAACCTCACAATAAAGTTTATACATCTAAAGCAATAAACGTAAATGCGGATCAGACATAGAATAAACAAATTACGTAAGCCAGTAGGTTTTTCAGTATTTCACCTGAATTCAGACAACAAACAAAATTAACGTTGGATCTTCGTAATAATTTTTCTTTGAATCGAACGAAGACGATATTATGTGTACGTATCGCCGATAGATTATTTGAAGAAAATTAATCTAAGAAATATATGTCATTATTTATATTTATATTTACTATATAAATAATGATATATATTTCTTAGATTATTATAACATTATTTGTATATCATTTAGCAAACTTTGCTGGTTTATGTGCCGATTTTTTTATCTATTTGTATTACCTATTTATTGTAATAACTGTATGTTTGCGTAAACTATAAAATAAAATAAAAAATATCATTTCTTATATAAAAAAAACTCAAACTCACTAAAAATGGATTACCTTGAATGTTTTTGCAGATGATTTGGAAGGACATAAGTAACTAAGATTTAATGTTAAATGCAAATTTCATAAGAATTTAGATGCGCATAAATATAGTTAAAACATCCTTCTTATTTAAAATAACCATATAGTTTAATATTTATCACATTTTCTACCATTAAATTAATACCAGGTGTTTAAATTTTAAATAATGACTACCGCAGTTTATTGATTAAAGATTTCTGCATTCATGGTTCATAATTTGTATGCAGAATTTTGATTTGAATATGTATTATGCATTATATAATTCATCGCCCTGAGAAACTAAAAGCTTTAAGGTTATGAAATAATAACCGACGTATTAATTTAATTTAATATTGGCTTTCGTTTCTAGTAAACTGTCATGGTGGTTAAACTTAATCTTGTAAAATCAACCATTGTGTAAGAAACAATAACAGATTAATTTTAAATGTACGGATAGTAACATGAGCGGAACAATGCCAAGGATATCAGTGATACATCCAGTTCACAAATTAAATGGATTAAAATATTAATTATGAAACACAATATAATTTTGGCCAAAATATTGATGGCCTTTTGAGTCACTGTAGCGAAGCTCCAATTAAAAACGGACCATACCAGAAGATATTTATACATAAATCGTTTGTAATTAATTATTTCGTATCCATGTAGAGAATACAGCGAAAGATTAAACAGTGATCGTACTCCTCTAGTTTCCTGAATTATCTAGGAAAGTAGGTAGTTCAACATACAGAAGATGATTATTTTCTATAAGAACAAAGTATTAAATATTTTATTTATTTTCTTTATCTTCTCGTCAATTGGCATCTAGATAAGCAAATTATTATTTGTATTACTTTCAAGTGGCAATGGTCGTAACTGACATTATTGTAAATAAGCTTAAATGTATTTTACAAAGATAATAATTAGGTACATAATGTTACGTTTATAATTTAATTTAAATTAAATTACATTTCTAACTCACGTGCAACATATTTCATGAAATAATATTAATAACGTCATTAATTATAATCAAAGGCTTAAATCTGACATAACAATATGTAACTGATAGATTAATGAAATAAATGCACAACGCGAGTAGATAATATTTAATAGTACAATTTGTTTGTTAAGAACTAATTGCTTCAAATATAAGATATTGATTATTCTAGTTATAACAAAACACTTAATAATAATATATGAAATATTAAATTAAAAAGAGAAGAGATTGGTGTTCGAGAACTTGATTAATCAAACTGAAGGTTGTTCAAAAAGTTTTATAAAAGCATTGAATTGATATTAAACTTCAGACAGCAACTTAAGTTAGGTCCTAAATTATCTACGTACTTATGAGTTGAAAGCTTTAAATTGAAAAAGGTAAAAAGCAACGGAAAATTTATATAAATTATCCAAATCTCAATATACCGGTAATATTTGACACTTTTGTTGAATGAGGGACACTCATGCTTGTGGGAAAGATGTCTGCTGAAGGAGGATGATCTCGTGGTCTTGTACCAACTATGTGGAGCGACATGATCCAAAAGTTACAGAATTTTCTGTTCTGAATGCCATTTGAAGCCCAGGACAAACACAAGCGGGGACACATCGCTAACAGGGTCTACTGCTGCCACCATCCTCAGATACGAGGAAAAGGACAAGAGAGATATATATTTGATTCTATGTAGTGATGTTGTTTTTCGCGTTTTCAATATTGTAAATTTGTTGAATATATAAATAAATAAAATATTTAATTCTTTGTAATTGATTACGTAAAAATAAAAATGTAACCTAAGCATTTTGACAAAAAAATCTGTATAGCAATTATTTAATTTGTAACCTACGTAATACTTCAAGTAAACACATAAAATTATTAAGCACTTTATAAAAGGAATCTCGGTGTAGGACGATAATTAAAATTTGAATAATTTCCTTTTACCATTTCTTTGCCAAGTTGGCGACAGCTCAAGGGCGTACAGAATGAAAATACGTAATCCTATCAAATCATCACATTTTAAAAGGATTCACTGTGTTCGAGGTAACTCGTCTTCTAATGCGATTTAATTAAGTCAGTGTTTTTATTAACCTTCTGTAAATTTTATTATTCTTGCTTATTCCAACTTTCCAGGTAACAGCTTATTATTTTCTTTAATAATTATATTCCCTAACGCAGTCAGCAAAGATTTATAATCTGTGTGATATAGAAGAGACGATGATCCTCACTAAGTCATGTTTTGAGAATGCTACTTATTTATCTATTATATTTTCCCTTTGTTTGTAATGATTGACTACGTAACAGTTGCGAGACATTTTTTTAAATTTAAAAGTACATAACGATATGAGAGTGTCAACATTTTGCGTGAAGAGGTGGCCTAATTGGTGCAGGAGCGCTCTGAATTCTTTGGGTACGTTTGTTTTCCATCTATTCTTACTTTCTCTACCAAATTTTACCTGTAAAATGCCTGGAGCTGAATGTATGAGATTACTGAAGAATGTAAAAAATCTTCTACTCTAAGCAACAGCTTATAAAATCACAGGTATTGTGAAAATACGCGTTTAACTATCCACTGTAACATGTTTATTGCGTCGAATTCTGTCCACAATAACATGTTTATTACATCGACTTAAAGGGCTATAAAATCAATTCAATTATGATCGTTCAAAAGTGTTCATAAATTCAGTAGGCATTTATAATAATCAACGCACGTTATTAATTTAATAATATTTTAACACCTGTCCTGGATGTCATTTGAATAATATATGAATATGGAAATTATTTCATTATATACCTACATATTATCATCCAAGTTCCCTATAAAATTTTGATGATAGTTACTACATTCATGTTAAGTGTATATTATGTAGGTACTTATTTAACTCTCGACGATTTCTATTGATAAACGAAAGTAATATATTCAAATGACTCTAAGAGCAATGAAATTATAGTCAGTAATAGGTACCTACCTACTGGTATTATTTAATTACGAGCTGAAAATATGAGTCGTAATAAAATTAAATATCTTTTCAACTTTCAAGTAATTAAGAAAAAGAGATGATAATTGTCAGATAACAAATAAAATTGAAGTGACACAATCGAAATGAAACAAACAATTCTTTTTAAAACTCAGAAGCTACCTGAAGTGATAATAAAAGTTTTGCTCCCGGTATTAGAAGAGATGTATAATAAGTATAATATTGTTTTCCGAGAGGAATATTAATGAAACGTTACTTTCAACTTTTTTCTTAGTATATTAATTACATTTCTTATCAAACATTGAAGTCGTTGTAGAAGGAGAACTGTTTGTCTGCTTCCTTAGAAATCTTAGTTGATGCATATGGAAGAGTTTTTCAAACTCAAAACGAATTAGGTACTTTTAAAATAAAATATCTTTTGTAAGAGCATGCATAAAATCGTTCTGAATGAAGAATACTTCGTTTCATCCTGTGCTCTCGAGAGATTGATTAACAGATTTTATTTTTATTTTAATAAGCACTCGTTGTTTTCAAGCAAATAAATTAATACATTATACACAGTTACAAAGAAACAAAACATCTTTCAAGAAGCATGCAGTATTTTCACTAAAAAAACTATAAATTATACCTAATATGTAAATCGTTGTTTTGATGCAAATAAATTAATACAATATACACAGTTATAAAGAAACAAAAACATCTTTCAAGAAGCATGCAGTATTTTCACTAAAAAAAACTATACCTAAATTATAATACGTAAATCTATTCACTGAATTGTCAAAAGTTCTACGTTTGTATTAATTATCGATGGAATTTTATCATAAAACCTAATTTTGAAATCACGTTTTACACAGAAGACAAAGTACAACAAGAAGTGATAGGCTGTTCAAAACAATAAATTATTGAAATGAATGTTATAATCAAATATTTAAATATAAAATGTGAAACCTTCTCACACATTCAGGCACGTATCAATTATTAAGGAAAGTTATTTAATTGCTTTTATTATCTTTATAATACGTACTAAGATATTATTTATTAATAATTGCTCTTAAGATAAGTGGACACTGAATATATGTAGTTTGATATCTACACGTATTTTTTTCACATGATTGTGAATATATGTACAAATACAACAATATATCATTATATTGAAATAAGTAATTTAAAATAGGTAGTTGCATTATGGATCAAGTGAAAACATACATGTGTATAGGTACTCATTTTGTACACAGTCAAACATGACAATGGACTTAAAAAATATCAATATTTTTTTTATTCACTGTGTCGGTGTTTAGATAGTAGAATTCCATATCGAAATAAATAAAACATGTGTTCAATTTATTTCAATAATTATTTTGTTTTGATATGTTTCGAAATCAATACAAACCTCTCATCAAAAATATTCCGTCTTAACATATATCAACTTAGGCAAGCGATCAATAAAGGAGTAGAAGCAAAACATCGTTAATTGATTACTATATTCTTTATCCACATTTATTAATAAGATGGATTAATGAGTGTTTATGGAGGAGTATGAATAATTAAAAAAAAAATATGATAACAGAAGCTCTTTCGATAATCTTATTTTTTTGTTAGCACAGACAGGACAGGTTGCATGTTTATTCGATGCAGCTGATCTGGTGGCTATTCCACATATAGAATAAATAGGAGTCTTTGGACTCTTGAAATATCCGAGAAATAAGGTTATTACAACGTATAGGATATAACGTGATAGTATTATATACTTTTTCAATAATAAATTATACAATTAGTTAGCCGTTGAAATAAAGGAAACACAAAAATCCAAAGCAATATGCGAACATTTCGAATTCTTTTATTATAATAATCGTTCAAATAATTAAATAACCACTTCATTACACCTCGATTTAATATAATACTGTAATCAAAAAACAAAGATAAAATAATAATAATATAAGCCACGGTAAGCCTTTTTAATTAAAAACTGTGGGTACCTAGGTAGGTACTTAGTTTGTGGGTAATAACTTTAAAACTATATTACGAGTGAACCTTACTAGAAAAGTTGCTCTGTGAAGTAAACTTAACTATTCAAATAGAAATGAACATCTTATCTCTAAAACATAATTATATTCATTCATTACTTATCTGATAGAAGTAGCAGTAAAGTTTGTATGTAAATATTATTATATTATTATGAATGATTTGGTAGAGTTTTAGATTAATTATAAGGGAGTTAAGTATCATAATACTCGTAATAAGGTGTAGTTTTATTAGTTTCAAATAATTAAAATAAATTTGATTCCAAATTATATGGATGCACTGTGTATAGCATTGATATCAGATACTGATTAAGAAGTTTTTCGAAGATAAGAATGACTTCATATTACTTTTTAGTAGGTGAAAAAAAAAATGTTTTCTGTACTGTAATAGGCTGTGGAGGTGAAATTACTAGTTATTGAAATCAAAGTGTTTATCGTATGGTTTATTGAATGTTTATGTAAATCAAAAGGTATTAGAAGTCAAGTGCGTAGTTCACGGTATTTAAAAATAGCTGTAAATGTTTTAATAATAATTATACCTTTTTTAATGCCACCTATAGAATAGTAGTGGTAGTAAATGATTCAAAGCTCACTTTCAATACTTGGTTAAAGTGCAATAATCGTTATTTAAATTGATAATAGAAACTTAAATACTGATCATAATGAGTAAAATACACAATAAATATAATAATAATAAAAAAAAACATGTCGATTTTAAATATATAGAATGATTTCATAATAATTAACCTTAGTGAACATTTCAGCTATGGTGTCTTTTTTTAATAACTACACTTTCGACTTATCGGCTTTGTACGGCAAGCAAAATATTACTAGGGAAGGGAATTTTCCATAAGCTAGAATCACACTGTCGAAACTCAAATGAGAAACGATCATTTCCTGTTCAGAGCTATGCTGGACCAAAAGGGAAACGTCTTTCATTCAGAAGAATTTTGCATTTAAAAAAAATGGTCACCAAAAAAACTTTTTATTATATGAAAAATAAATCAAAAACGCAATTAAAATCCCTCGATTAGGTACTTAGAAATACTATATGTGTCAACAAGTACTGAAACTTTTAAACATAAGACATTATTTCAGCCCATTATATGAATTATCAATTTCGTGGAATCTCTTTATATAACTTCAAAAGTCTTATAATATACTGAACAAGCAGGATTGTAATTTGAAAACTTCATACGTAAATTATAAAAACACATATAATACAAAACAATGCGTGTATCTTCCCAGGTAGAACGGGGAGAACTTGGGGAAAATATAAGCATTTTACAAACATAGTATGTAGGTATTACAGTTCCTAAGCGTAAAACTTACCCAACACCTGTCTGCTACGAAGCGAAGAACGGCAGAGTTAAAAGTTTTAATCGATGTATAAAATGTATTGAGTCCTTTCATAAATATTTACGTGTGTATGTTTATATTGTCTCTATGGATACTTTCATAAGGTAAGAAATAGGTTTATTTATTTTAGTGTGACAATGACTTTATAAGTCGAAACCAGGTCACTACTCAATAAAAAATTTAAGTGAAACTAAAACCAACTGTGTTTTTTCCATACATATGCAAGAAATAAGAAAAAAATACATTCTATACAAAGTTCCGATAATGATATTTACAAATACCTGATATCAAGCCATGAGATTATCAAAACTTCTATATTAAAATCAAAATACTATCGATTCTCTTTAATTGAACTGAATATAATAATGTATAATAAGTAAGCACATGTATAATAAGTAAGTAAATAATATTGTGTTTAATAAGTATAAGTAAATAGTAAATCTGACGTAAATATGTGATTATTATTGTACAATTGAAATGTAAATTTATATACAAATATTATTTATGTAGATATTTATAATAAATAAATAAATAAAATTTTAAAAAAATGCCTTTTGTACATCCAAAAGGCCAGAAAAATATTGTTTAATGATTTTGATTAAGTAAAAATATACCAACTGATGACATTAGACCTTAACTACTTTTTAAAAGGCTATAGTAGTAATAACAGTAAGGCTATAGCAGTACATTACACGAATATATAAATCGACAATATTAACAACCAAAATATTTGAATTAAGGTATAGATATTTTCAAAATATTGCAAGAGAATTTTTTTATGCTATCTGCATTTTTATTTTGTGAATTTGATTATTATTCCTGAGCAAGATCGTATTAAATGCTAGTAAATACTAATATATGGTATGACACATAACATTATGCAAAGCGTTTGAAAGATTATACGATGAACTAGTAGTAGGTAGTACTAACTTGTAAGTAACTAAATGAGAAAAATTATCATAATACGAATATCATACCATAGGTACCCGCATTCATACAAAGTTCAAAGACTTGTAAAAGTATGTAAACAGTAGAAGCTGGAAATATTTTTCATATTAAAAAATATGGATGGTACTATAATACTAGTATAACAATGTGTGAATCCACACTAACCTTAATCTGAAACAATTGATAGCAGAAACAATTTTAAATGAAAGCTACGATGTTAAATTTTCACTATTTTTATTGAATCTTACATTTTTACGACGTCGTGGTTTTGATGGTACTTTGTAACCGAAAGTTTTTGTGCACACAAAAGCAAGAATATCATTAACACCATATACTAGATTGTCGGATGATGTAAGGTACATCGACAGAAGGAAGTGAACGGAGTAGGCCCAAGACTGAAAGAAGTGAAAAGTCATAAGGGAAGCCTTAATTCAAAGTTGAATCTAAACCGGCTGAAGAGAGAGAGAAAAAAGAACTATTATAGGTTCGAATTGATGCATATTTCCTTGTAGTCTCATGATGTTAATAATATTTCTCCTGATCTTCTCTATGAATTTTCGGGTGTCGTTTAAAAGGCAGATATTTATAAACCACAAATATTAAAATCTCCAATTCAGCGATAAAGTTCGCCACCTTTCCAGATTTTCAATTTTTTCTGGCACGGTGATGACGACGTTATTCTGCCGCCTGTTTTCTTGCAGAATATGCCGTGATGGTGTAGTGTAGTTACGACACGAACTTTGTTCCATTTCGTGGCTTGATACATTGTTGCACGCATAACACTATCTAATTCTCCTACAAACTCCATAATTAGTATTATGATTACTAATTTAGTAATTTCTCAACTCCGATAATCTGACAAAAATTCACACAGACGACGGCTTGAAGGAAAAAAACAAAATACCTAGTAATTAATTCACCGAGCAAATATTAGGTATATTTTTATTCGTCGAAAACTGAATATATAAATTATACTTAAAACAGTCATTGTTTTTTTGGAGCTTATATTATTAGTGTTGTAAGCCTTATAAAATTATATTAATTAAATTGCGATAAGATTAAGAGTTCACAGTTTTATACTAAAAACAATTTAAACAAATTGAATTTATCTTTCATAGACATTATATAATATAAAAACTATGTAATAACAGTAAATATAAAAAAAATGGCCCAATCAATTATCTAGAGGGATGATAAAAAAAGGACATAAGTGACAGAATATTATTCTCTAAAGAGGAGAGAAAAAAGATTTGATTCATTTTTCAAACGTTTTTCCTTTTTCAATCATCCCCTACTTGTAGAATATTAACGCTCTGAGGCGTTTAATTTTTTTTTTGTTTAAAAAGATCATTCCGTAAGGACATTTCAAGGCTAAAAAATAAAAACAGATAACAATTTAATCGAATTTCTGAATTTTATACAAAACTTATAGAAACATCCAAAGCACTTATAATAAAGTACATATAAAAATCTTAATATTTCAGGCAAAATGCTGATATTATAAACCCTCATTTCGAACCTGACTCTTCGAAATGTGTGCCTGTAATCAGGTGCAGCAGTAGGTCTTTCGATGTTTTATTTATAATTTTTATCTACATGTTGTATTGGTTGGTGTATTGATACGATAACTAAATAAATATTTGGATTTTTCCCGAAATAATGCTGTTAGATTTTTGTGTAATCATGCTTAGTTGCTGGCTGGCTGTATTATTTATTTATTTATTTAAACATACACGGCAATAAACCTTTTACATGCCGAAAACTGTGAATCACAATTATCCACAGCAAAAAAAATGTAATTAGCTTTACACTATTAGTAGGCTGGTTTTTTCTGAAAATCTAATTCTCCATATATAGTCTTTTATTAAGGAATATAGATGTGATGTGTCTTTTATTCATGTTATTAATAATTTCAACTATTAAATGCTATGCATGTTTTGAATTTAAAATATCTGGATACAGTATTTAAATACATGTATTAACCTTATCAATTTGTCTATTTGCTGTAATATATATAAATAGGAAATTGCGTGATTACAATGATTGATGTATAAAAGCCTATTAATTTTACAATAAAGCACTGAATTAATTATTATTCAATAGTCCTTGAACAATACAAATACAATTCAATTAATTGTAGACAAATGGTAATAATTATTTATTTGTTTATTAATGATTTCAATTTCAGTGATCATAAAAACGGAAACATTCGTCCAGAACATAAATTTTATACTACGAACTAAATATTTTACCTACAGCCTACAAACATTTATCAAAATTTATAACTTTACTACACTATACCCTCTTCCAGTGTCCCAAGTGAGGTAGGTAAAGAGAACGGAACGCTATATAGATCCATCCTTATATACTTCTTTCGCTTCCTTTGCATTAATCTAGGTTATCGTACATGAGATTTCTCGTCCTTGAGAATTTGATCCACACGCCGATTTCTCGTAGAGATAGAGATACGTAGGTAGTTCTTTAGATCGTCCGCGCTTTTTATGCAACTTATTTACACGTATTCTATCTACAACACTCCTCCTGATATCCTCATTCTTTACTCTATCTCGTAACGTTTTCCAAACCGTTCTTCTCAGTGATGGCATCTCCGCATTATTTATTCTACTTTTGTCCTTCTTCAATCGCGTTAAAATTTCGCTTGCATACATTTATTATGTACCATTTTGGCAATATTTGACACATTTCTATTGCTAACAATGGATCAAAGTGCACCGTTCACTCTTGCACGGAACACTTTTCTTCTATCGATGTTCTTATCGCATCTTCCATCCATCGCAAACAGACATCTCAAAAATATAATCTATCTCTTTATATATACACGGTATCTCTTATAGTAAGAAAACCAGTGGAAAATAGAATGTAAGCAATATAAAGATCATCCTCATCGCTGAATTGAAGATGTTAAATGTCTGTAATAATGTTTTAATAATACCTGCCTCTCACAAAATACTGAAAAATTCATACAATAGGATGGGAAACCTATTCTTTGTGAGAGGTCCGTCGAAAAAACACACATACCTTGAGAAGGTGGGTGGGAGACTAATTCGACTCTTGAAACATCACGGAAGAACCAAATAGTTTCTTTATAAAACAGTAATTAGAATGACGTACATAATTTAAATGCAAGTTTGTGAACGTATAAAAACGGCATAATTTCTATTAATTACTAGTCTAATAACAAATTAAAAGCTATGCATTGCAGACGGAAGTGAACCCACATAATTAAATAATAAACGTTTTGTTATAAAAAAAATAATGATAGACAGGTCAACATTTCGTCAAGATTTAATACACAATTAAGATTTGAAGGATTGTGTTGCGCTTTCATAATTCTCCTAGATTACCTCAGTATACTGTATTATTAAATTGAAAAAAATATGTTACCCAGTAATTGAAAGTTATTTATTGGATACTTTGTTACATTGATGACAATATCGTTATACTCAAAGAATAGGAAGACATTTGTGGGATTTTCAGAAACATTTTGTTTTGTCTTTAAAGGTATCTTAATATATGCTCACGCGTAAACTTCTCAGATGAAACTAGTGAGAGATTTGAATTAGGAAAACAGATTAGTGATTAGTAAGGGAAATAGCCGTAATGTACAAAGTAAAGTTATGCTACATGATTGGGTTTCGCGGCAACAACTTGCATGATTTATAATAAATACATATAAATTTATTATTATTATTGTATTATTATTGTAAAATGTCCACAACCCGACCTCCAACACTAAAACCCACTCATGGACAATAATACAAACACTAAACACTTCTATTTAATAATATCTGATTTCTCCTCTAATAACGATCTATTACTCTAATAATCTCAAACATATACGATTATCAAAACGATGTGTTGACATTTCGAATGTAATAATAATTTTATTATTATTGAACGCCGCACGGCAAAGAACGAGCCGCCTCGACCTCACAACCAAATTCAGTTCATGAATCAAACATTTCCCATTAAAGTTGCGTTAACGACGATTACGCATTAGCTGTTTGTTTTATTGTGTTTGGATTGCAAAAGAAATATTAAATGTTTAGATATTATTAAATATAATGTTGCTTATGACAGCTATCGATGAACATTTACTAAGTATATGATATTTCAATAAAAAAAAAATTAATACATAATTTCACTTTTTTGTTGATGTGCTTGTCCTTTGGTTGGGGTCATGATGGTCATGATCCACAGCAGGAGGGACTGACTTGGAAGAACAAGTACGAGCATTTGATGCAATGTAAAATTAATAAATGCCTAAATATGTGTTAAAGAAATAATTTTAAATACTTAGCTCAGTAATATCACTACAGAATTATGAAAATGATATATATCAAATAAAAAGTATATTTTTTTTTATCACCATCAATTTGGGGATGGGGTGGTAGTCTTAAAATATGATTGACATGGAAAAGAGAGCCTATATGTTTAAAAGCAGTTAGTGTACTGACTGCAGATAGAAAATTTATTTACTGAATACTCGTGATTTAAAAGACAGCGCGGTCAAAATAGATATTACATCGATGATACAATTCAATAGGCCAAAAACTAGAAATTTTTCTAAATCTAAATTTTGGGCTTATAACCGAAGAAAGTACCTAATATTCCTTCAGTTTAACAATAAAAAAAATAATGTCTATTAGAAATAATTATTTGTTTTAGGTTTTTGGTAGACCGCCATTCTGCTTCAAAATTTTAACGTGATTTCGAGTTGTTTGTTTACGGAACGAAATGTTTTATAGTTTAATCTAAAATACACATTTTAATAAGCAAAAGTTTTATATTTACTCACTTCATACAGTTTATGATAATTATGACCAACTACTCTGGGTTAAAAGAGCGAAGAAAAAGTATTACACACAGTTGGATAAAGAGATATTTTAATTCATAATTTTAATATGTGTCTCCTTGAATACTTGTGTAATTTTAAATCGCTTATCTTTTATACCTATTAATAAATTAGAGATGCAAAACTTTGCTGCAAACTAATACACATTAGTATTGAAAACACAGAGAGAAAAAGTTTTTTTTTATGGATTCAAATAAACACACGTCGAGAACGACAATCAAATGAATAAAATAGGTACAAGGTAGATCTACATGGTTTTATCATAAATATTATGATTAATGAATAATAACGAATGAAACATGTAGCATGAAAGCCTTTCTGACTGACACGTCATGTTGTGTAGGATATGTTCTGGTACTCGGGTACAGATTACTTACCATACCCACCACTACATAGACTACTTACTCCTACAGTTTCTTATTCTTTATATTGTTATATGTATTGTTTATTTTGATTTATAACACTGACATGATTGGTGGATACATAGACACATACATCATTTATCGATCAGCTGTGTGATGCCTGGTGCGTTGCAAAACAATATATATGTAGCTACCTAAATATTACATATATTATATGTTGTGTTGCATAATACGTACAAAATTCAATCATAAGGAACTACCATTGTCAGACATTAGCTATATAGAATAAGAAGTGAAGTTCTGATTATGTTTCAAGTTATTGAAATCTATACAAACGGTATATCAATCTAATCCAATAACTTTAAAATGTACCCAAACACTTCTACATTCACCCACAAAATATTGAATTTATAAATGATAAACTCTTAGGACACATACTTTATGAACATATTATTAATTAAGTGAATTTTATCAATGTAAAGTATGCGTTATAAAGGAAAAGTACGCATTATGATATAATGTAATGAATTATAATAATTGGTTTCATCTACACATACATTAAGTTTAATAAGTGCTTTCAGGTTTTCCGTATCTTTCAATTAATATAGATACCTACATATATATTTCAGGTACTTGCTTAATTTTATTAAAAAATTAAACAGGCAAGTCGAAATATTACGATGATGGTGAGGTTCATAGAACAGCACATGACCAATACATTAAAATAAGTTAATTTGAGAGATCGTACCTGAAATGTAAAACTGATTTCAGGCGAACTTAAACATTTATTTTACTCAATCTAAAGGTTTCTTTAAAACCGCTACTGTCAATTTTTCATTATCCTAGTAAACTTAGGATAAATAAGCTTTCCTAATGTATTTATTATTGCATATACTAAATTTATTCATTATAAATTGAAAGAGTTATATTCACATACATACATGTGTATAAATTTGTTTGCGAAAATCACAAATTTGAAGCTAGGATCGCAGACAATGAGACGTACCTATATAATTAATTATTATTATGTAATTGAAAAGCTTTTGTTTAAGAAACATAGCGGAATATAATAACCATATTATTAAATTAACATATAATATTCAAAGAGCTCGAGATTGAAAGGCAATTTGAGGAATTAAACTTGGAGTTGATGGGACACTTGCCGTTACCGATGGGATACATTCAACGTAGTAGGTACTTTTCATTTCAAAGTTTTCTACCTTGAAATATAATCTTCCATTTCAATCCGACATATAATGTCGATTAATGATTCAAATCATTGATCGACAATGTCCTTACATTATTCGAGAGAGTCTTTGACAACAATAAAACAT
Source organism: Athripsodes cinereus (assembly GCA_947579605.1). NCBI lineage: Eukaryota > Metazoa > Arthropoda > Insecta > Trichoptera > Leptoceridae > Athripsodes > Athripsodes cinereus. Next base: position 9,371,767 of record OX388306.1, on the reverse strand, counting down.
ATAATAGAAGAAAAACATTATATTTTAATTTTGTGATGATCTAATTTGGGTTGCAAAAATAAATCTAAAGACACTTACCTACCTGAGAGAAATAAGGCGGTAGAACACACCGCTGGTCATCTAACCTCGAGCACTGAACTCTCTCCAAGAGTTCGAAGAGTTCGTGAGGGGCTCTCCTTTCTGCTGTGGCAGTGGGACCTCCTCCACCACCCCATCCCCCCGTCATATGCTGGCGTCTGAAAGCAAAAACAAATCAAACAATTAATTTGTTGCCTTATAATGAAGTGACAAGATATGTAGGTACCTATCCTGAACAACTAATAATTGTTTCAATAACCTGTGTGTATAGCAATATTTTTTGTGGGACAAAGCCTAAAGTGTCAAAATATTATGTTTACAATAAATTTTCTGTCCAACATACAGATTTTTACATATGAACAGTATAGCGCATATCAACAAAATCAATCAGTATAACTCTAAAGATTAAATAATAACACTTTGATTTAGTTTAAATTAACATGAGCTACTATTTGCATAAATGTATAGTTACAGTAATCCTATTCATTCGGGATCAGTATGCATAATATAACCTATATAACAGTACCACGACTTTTCTTATTTAAAAAAAAATATATCAAGAATATAACATCAAAAATTATTGGTCCGTGTAACACGATATAATGCAATAAAACTTAAACAACCAAAGTCTCCTATATTGTGTATCGTATAAAATGAAATTAAATTATCTAATCTAAAATTCTGACAGCCATATTCAATCATGATTATAGAAATAGTTGCATTTAAAATTAATCGTGTGGCGCATTTGAATCAAAATAATTTTGTAAATAATAAAAATGTCGGTAATAAGAGTAAATAAAAAGATAATATCTTTATACCGGCGGTCTAGAATTAATCCGAGTATCATTTTCTAATCAAATCCTACAAAATTTAATATGGCGTAAAGATCTTTTGATAGTCCAACTTTATAAAACACAATAGCATCGCGGACCCACAACTATGTAGTGTTGGTAACTGGTTTGTTTATTCTGGTTAGCTTGTACAATAATTGCATTTATATTTGTAGAAATAAAAGTATAATCATAAATGAATGCATTATTCTACGAATTATCTATGAAATACTTTTCAATTTTTAGTAACCAACTTTATACAACGCAAGTGAAATAAGTATTTTAAAAATGCTGAACCACAGAAACATGTAAAATCTATCTATACCATCACGGCATATCCCACAAGTGGGGTAGCCAGCAGATCAGCTGCATTTAAGGAACATGCAAACTGTCCTCTTCGTGCCAATATAAAAAATGTAAAATCATTTAAATTAAACAGTACCTACTTTTATCTAAATAGTGTCTACATTAGTTCATATTTATATTTTTATCTAACCATGGAGTCTCCAGAATAGAACATGTCTCCCCAACTCTCGTCTATATTTAATTTCTGGGACATGGAGAAATAATAATTTTTTTACTGGTTTTTTTATGAGCTTGTCCAATATTAATCAGATAAAAAAGCACATATTTCATCCACAAGATTTCATTAACAATTCTTATACTTCAAATTTTATGAACAATAAAATAATATTTCAGTTTCATATCTACCCCATATAGGATGGTTTATTATTCAAGTATTGCGATAAAGAAGAATTATCAACGATGGAATCTGCACTTTTCAACAACATATCATGAATATTCGATAACAAAATAATAACAAAGAAAACTAGATTTAACTGACCCCGTGTATAGCAATGATCTACAAAATAATAATCACAATTATTTCAATACATTTAAAATATATCTACCTAATGACAACAATATGCAAATTAAGTCTAACATAACAATGTACATATTATATTATTCCATACGAAGACGACAAACGTATGATAATATGCAACTAATCTAGGTTAGAAAATGTGCAAATTCTATTGAATAATAGGCAGTATTATATTATACCTTGCCGGCTGTTACGATGACCCACAGATAAAATGATTAATTCCTTTATAATTATGACACATTATACTACATAATTCCTTTGGTGCAAAACCTGTTTTTGAAAATAGACGCGGTGTCACTCGTACATACATTGTACAGTATTAATAATAAGTTAGAGATGGTGACCCGTTGTTTGTACCCGTCGCACGTTGCCAGTCATTACACTCATTACGACTGACTTTTGGTATCATGTTGCTTTAATATTATATCGAGAGTATGAAAATTGTATCAACATATGTACATAATATTTGGTTAAGTTGCTATAAGGGCACGTGTCCATAAATAGGTGCATTAAGTTTTAGTTTCGTCCTCTAGAAAAGTACCAAGAACAAAATATTTTGATAACCTAAATAATATTATGGACTTAGTTAGACACAGTCAGTATCATTATACTTCATTATATCAGTATGTCTCAGGACTTCATTTCATTACTATCAAAATTTTAATCAAAACCATGCACAGTTTTTGACTATGAAATCTTAAGAAGTGTTTCGTAGATCCCCTATTATAATATAAAAACAATATTAAAGTGTAGGTAATGTCGTGAAAAGAGATAATTTATTTTATAAATCAGCTACTATAATAACATTACAACATCTACAAGTGGGGTAGCCAGCAGACTAGATGCAAAAAATAAATACGCCAGCCACTCAGGATTGGGTGGCAAACGTCATAGTTAAATTTAAAATGTAAAATGTCTATAATAACAAATAAGCTGAGAACAAAATGCTGAAATAGTATTCACAAATGAATTCCATATACATATAATGTGAGATATCTTAAATATTAGGTATATTTCTAACAATGCAACTGTACAATTTTGTTCTAGATAAGATAAAAAGTGTAAACAAAACAACTCCATACACCCACTTACGAGTACCTACCAATTGCCTTTCAAAATCAATTGAAGGAAGTGACATATAATATTATAATAGAATCACTGTTGTCTGTATTCAATATAACATTAATCAGGAACCTACCTATCTACATAATATATTACTCAAGCACGAGTTTTTATTTGAAAGAAATCTGCGCAAAATATTATTCCATCACTCGATAAAAAAAAACATAGGACAATAAAGCGGGACACCATACAATATTCACTTAGGAAACTGCGTTTGTGGTGCAGCTCTTCATATAAAACCGCAGAATATCACAACCGCAACGTATATAATACCTATTCAATATGTGCTGTTCTACTAGTATGTAGGCATCTCCTCGTACATGTTTGCACCTATTTACATAGGTTCTGGGCATACAAATAGTGATACTCTTTCTTGGAAAAATACCATGGCGCAGCTGTCTTAATAAATTGCATACATTCGAATTTTGAATTCAAACAAACACAGTCGCTATCATATTCGCTGCTTATTTACTTCCTACCAACAATTCAGTACCTTATCTTTGGACAAATCAACGTCCCTGAAATACTAAAAATTACTACTATTACTACACCATCACGGCATATCACATAGCGGAGAAGCCAGCGGACCAATTGCATGCAACAAACCTGCAAGTCGTTGTTGCCTAAATTTATTTCATAATTATATATTTTCATCAAATGTATAAAATTTATCATTGTTTATCATTCACATATACATGAAAATTAAAAAAAAAATCATATTAAAAAAAGAACCTGGGCATTACTAAAGCTAATTAAATCTCAGAATTGAGTATGACTTTCCCTATATCCATAAAAAAATGTGTAAAGTAAGAAAAATAAAATTGTAATAGGTACTTCAGTCATTTGACATAGAGATGATGATCTCAATGCTTTTAATAAAAGTATCGAATCTGCAAAATACCTTTCTTATGTGTTAGTGTAGATAATATAGGTAAGTACACTTTAGTAGTAGTGCTTAACTTAGTACTGAAACATTCAACAAACCGATTCAATGATGATGATAATTTTATTGTGCTCATTGAAAACCCGTGCACTCCGATAATATCCGAGATTAAAAACGAATGGGGTGATTTCAAAATAAGAATTACAAAACAGAATTCAAATTCAAATAGAATGTCTGTGTTAGGTGTATTAATAAGTAATAGCAATAAATACTATTTATTTGTATTGCAATTCGAGCGCAATAATCAAATGTTATTCCACATTGGTAACTCGCTACTTCTATTTACATATGTATTATTTTGTTATTTTCAATAATAAAACAATAGATACATTTTATTGTCATTGATTGCAAATCAATGTTGATATATCAAGAATATATTGCAGATGTTTTAATTAAAATTAATAAATATTGTTATGTTTATAAACTTTAAAAAAAACTAAAATTGATTACCCATTTTATCATTTTACGACAAATCGAAGCTCATTTTTTGTAAAAATAGTTGCATTATAACCAAAAATATTACTGCACTATCTTCATAAATACGTAAAAAGTTGATTTTTTTTATAAAATTCACTTTTTTTGAAACTCTAAAGTATAAAGTCTTTATGATTTCACACAGGAAACAATATGACAGACACACGAGAATAAAAAGAATGCCAGTATAAAAAAAAATTAGAATTCCTAATAACAAAAATGTTTCCAATGTAATAATATTTGTTTCGATACATGGTTACTAAATTCTTCAACAAATTGTTTCAAATCAACACGTTTTATTTTAAATTCACAAAGATGATAAATCATGTTTTTGTGAATGATACGTAAATGATACGATTATCAATCTATCTACATATACCATCACGGCATCACCCACAAGTGGATAACAAAAAAATAAGAAATTCAGGATGGGTGGCATGCCTAACCGCTGAATTCAATATGTTAAATTTAATATCTTAATATGTAATGTTTTACAAATATTTGCTTGCCTTACAGATCACTAGAAATAAAAGGGTTATTTTTTCCAGGTACTCAGTAGCACTTTTAATCTCGGCACAACATAATTATCATTATGTTTTTTTTTTGTATTGTTTATTTTGCTAGGTATATTTTTAATATATCATATTTTAATATACGAAGGTAAAATTCTTTCTGAAGAATATGAATATGAAGATAAAATTGTATTTCTTCAGATACACGTGGCGTGAAATTGTTGTCGATTCAATGAAAATCTGTAAATGTTAAATTTCCAGAAATTTCAACATTTCTCATTTTAGAAAAGTATGTTGGCACGCTTGTGGGAGCTTACTGAAATGATTTATTCAATACCAATAAGTCAATAGCTACTAAGATTAATTATTCAGTTTATTATTGTCTGATGTCAATAATAGTACCCAATAATAATTATTATTATCGGCTTTCATTTCAAAGATAACTGCCATACAAAATCAGGAGAAATGTTCTATTTACAGAATTTGAAATCGAACAAATGTATGAAGCTTTGTCACATGTAATAATGTCGAAATTCAAATCGACACAAAATATATATTATATTAAAGTCTGTTTATATGTTAGTTCAGTAATAGTCAATTCAGTAATTAGACAAGACAGATGTAAAGCAATATACATTATAAAAGGTTTTATCCTTTAGACAGGTTTGGTTAAAAATATCATGAATTTATAACTACTTAACTTTACTACTTATTGACAGAGATATTATAATTTTTATGACGACTTGTCAACAGCGTTTCGAGCGTATGAGTAGAATATAATATGCACAGAATAGGTACACAGTGACATTATTTTTATTCTGCGTATTTCAAATTTTGGCTACATTTTTAATTCAATTTGTTGAATGCTTATAAAGTAAAAAGTAATATATAGTATACATTACAAATTCTAATAATAATGTTAGAGTAACTCGCAAACATTTTACTTTAAGCTATACCAATATGTTGTCAAAAAATATTTGCATCATGGTGTTGCTTGTTTTTAAATAAACCCTTCCCCATTTTTTAAAACATTTCTCAGAGAATTATTGAATTGTTTATTATACTAGTCAATATGATTAACTGTTCACATTTAGTATTAATTACCACATTGTCAACATAATATCACACATTATTTTGGTTAGCTGGAAGATATTGCCTTCAGGCAATAAGCTCGCCAATTTCTCATGATTTTTTTTGATCAATAAAGTGTTATTATTATTATTATGTTTATTTCCCGAGCGAAACCAAGTAAAACTGCACTAGTACTACCTAAATAATTGTACAGATCAAATAATAACAACAATATTCATACATTCATATTAAATAGATTTATCAACGGTAAAATCACAATAATGGCCATATAATAATATTATTTATTGTTCATGGAATCAAAGAGAATAATAAATATATTCTACAGAGTAAGTACCTACGTACTGCTCTCCTACGTAAATTTATATTAAGAATAGAAGAACATCGATTTATCGTCATGTTTTCTATTGTCATTGTTCAAACAAAATTAGAACATATTTTCCCGAATAATGGGTGTAATTTCGTGTGTGTGTATAAATCAAATGCATCCCTCCCCATGTATGTATGATAATTATTACCAGTGACTGACTGGCTACCCAGTACACAATATTACATAATTTTATGTATGTAGTAGTACTAGCTTTAAACTCGACTTCCCTTCGAATCCACATCAAATTGAACGAAGACAGCGCGTTTATCAAAACCAACCTTCGGAGACAAAAAATAAAAAAACGGCAATTATTGATTCAATTTTTTTTTGACACATTAACATATCTATTTATGTAAGAAAAACTCACTCGAAATAAAATTAGCATACCAAAATTTTATAGTTGTAATGGAGGATGGCGGTAATATTAAATACATATTTTCATGGATGCCTTCCAATTATCGGTGATATCCTTTTTCACAAAAATGTTCATACATTTTTATTTTTCAGGAAAACGCTTAAAGGATACAAATTCTCCAAAAAGATATTTGTTTCTCTGTTAATTATAACCTAAACTATAAAGGTTAGGTTTACTTTTTTAAGAATAATCTCTCTATATTAATTAACCAACATGCTTGTTTAGAGAGTAGATCAGCAGTAGGCATATTTAAATCCTGAATATTATCTAGATTCAAAGTTGGAGACCACCTTATACAAACAAACATATGTACAAATTAACAAAGGGTATTTTATGTATGTAATATACACGGGGATGATTGTACAATACAATATGGGGTGATGGTAAAACGTTGTCCAGCTTTATTGTCGTGATGCAGTAGTAAGTTCTGTGGCGTGTCACAAATCTCTTGTCGGTCAGTCAATGAGACCATTAATCAATCACACCCATATTGTTCCGAATGCATTCGCATTGTTGGTATCGGAGTTTTTTTTTTGTATTGCGTTAGGGAATCATTATTGTATTGTGATTATAATAATTGAAATCACAGGAGGAGCGATACTTCAATAGAATATTAAAACATAAAACAAATAATTAAATGAAAAGGAATATGAAATAAATAAACGTACGAAATGAGTTTTGAGCAGAATTTAATGTAAGGCGGAAATTATACAATGCATTTTTAGTGGCATGCATGATGCATTAGTGGTGCGCCATTAATTACCATGTGTAAATTGCCTAATGCAACTGTCAGTATTACTCGAACCATAGCGCTGTCGGCATCGTTCCTACAGTTAAGCTGTATTTTAAAATGCGTGAGGATCATTATATGGGAAATATCACTGAACGTATGAAACATAGTATATCTAGTATTATGGGTTAGTTGGATGATATCGCGCTTCTGCGATAAACTCATCCATTGCACAAATTTATTTGTCTGGTTTAAATTCTGCAATGTTTATTTGATAATGTTTGTTTTTTGTGCAATAAGATTTTTATTATTATATTATTATTATTACCTAGTAACTTATTGTTATTTTTTATTTATTAAGGAATTTGATTATACTACAAATATGATATTAAACAGAAAATTTAGCTGCATGTAATAAACATTTAAGTTGTCCCTTTCATCATAATAAAATAATTGAGACATTAAAGATGGGTGAAACATCTCATCGCTAAATTGGTGGCTTTAAATGTCTTATTCGTCATATTTTATGAACACCTCTTTTACAGAAAACTCAAAAGCTTTTAGAAAAAGTTAACTACCTATTTTTTGCAGAAGACTCCACGAAATAATATTTATATATTAATTATATAAGGGGTCAAATAGAAAAACTGCACAAGATACATGCCTAGTGATATTATTATGTGTTGGTCATATCATATGTGCCGAGAATAATGTCCAAAAAATAATTTCAAAATTACATAACGATATGACTTTGTAAATCGTTCCCAAATTCAGAAGGTACACCAAACAAAATTTGCCTGATGTACTGAATCTATGAAGAGTTAATAAAATACATAAGTAAGTATAAGAAACAATGTTACTTGTAGTTATTTTTATCTAAATTTATACCTAGAAATACCTAAAATCAGAAATAAAATCCTGTAAGTAAATTGGAAGCAATCAGCAGTATCAGAAATCGCCTCTTGTGTTTTTTTTATTGTTCTGTAAAACGTAAAATAATTTTTCATTTTAGAATGACAATATTCTGGCAAATACGAAGAATAATGTGTTCACTCACGAACTAATAACGTAAACAAATTTGACAAAATGATATCACCAAAACTTTAATAATATCACCCTATTTATAATATAGGCACCTATATACTGTTTTGTTTATAACAATTCAGTAGGTATATCAGTGTTAGATTTTATCATTTGCCTGCAGATTTACAAAAAAAAATATTGATAGAACCAACGAGAACTATACGCAAAACAATAATCAATGTATCGGAGAAAGTTTATTACAAAAATAGTGTTATCTCCAAATTTACACTTTATTAGTTCTATAATGAATGTATATAAAAAGTCTAGTATTGAGAGTTGTGTTGTATTGTATTAATTACAGAATGCTCATTATGATGTGTTATCGGTGCATTGATTGCGCAGTGAAAATACCAACTTGATCTTCTCCGTAAGTTTTCGAGTGTCATGTAAAAGGCAGGTGTTCGAAAAAATTAAGACATTTTACATCTTAAATTTAGCGATGATATTTGCCACCCATCCTGAATGTCTTGATTTTATATTGTCACGGAGAAGACAGCTCGCATGTTTTTTTTTATATGCAGCTGGTTTGCTGGCTACCCCACTTCTGGGATATAATAAAAAGTCTTTGTTTTGGCACGTGGTTGAAGTCATTATTATTGAGTTGTGATACAATACTATTTTATGTGGGTAAAGATCATAAATTATCAATGTAAACAATGAAAACAACAAACAATTTTTGACGAAAAGGAACAAAAAGCATTATAATTCAAATCTAAGAATGGGGGTACTTGAAATTCTTAAGGACACCGTTGTTAAACTATTCATACCATCAAACCGTTAAATGAGACTGTAAAATAATAATTGTCGAAAATAATATTTTTTTTAGGGAGTCGTATGCAATAAAACAACAAACGATGAAAATATTTTTTTTTGTATTTTTGGAATGTCTAAAGAAGGTATCATTTGTTTTGAAATTACAAAACACAAAAATGACAATAAAAATAAAGTAATAGGTATAAGTTATATGAAAAATACGGAGTATTTTTAATTTTGTTTTGGCTATATTAATTTATTTATTTGGCCGCCGTCACTTATATTGTTGAGTATATACAATTTTTTTTAAGATTTGCAAAATGTATAGGTAGTCTTATTTTATTAAGCTGTTTTTTTATTAGCTTATTTTATTTTATTTAAATTGGATATGAATTGTGTATTTTTTGTCTTGTTTTATATTTTTATTTTTTATTTTTGTGAAAGGCATTAGCCGTTTATTTGGTCAATAAATAAATAAATATTGATCATATAATATTATCCACGAGTAGTACTATCATTCATTAATATTTAAGAGTTCGTCGGTAGCCTGGAGGTAGACTCGAGGCCTCGTGAAAACGGGGTCCGAAGTTCGATCCCAGGTGCCGGGAAACTCCTCATTCACGACACAAGCTTTTAGCTTACTGTGAAATGTGTATAAGGTTGTATTTGGGTTTATAACAAAACCCAGATATATCTTTTTAAAAAAAAATATATTTTTTTCACAGCGAAGATTTTTTCGTTTTTCTTTTTCTTCTTTTTTCCCTTCAGTAAGTTTTCGAGTGTCCTGTAGTAGGCAGGTAGGTACTCGTAAAACATCATGCGACATTTTACATCTTCAATTCAGCGATGAGATATGCCTCCCATTTGAATGTGTTTACTTTTATTGGTACGGAGAAGACGACTTTTATGTTTACTATACGTAGTTCATTCACATTACATGAGAGTATGGATGAATGAAAGTATATATTATTATTGACTGTATATTTACATTAATTTTTTTCCGTGGAACACCCGGTAAAGAGTTGGTCTTCCACTCTTCTCTGTAAGTTTTCGAGTGTTCTGTAAAAGGTAAGTGTTCGAAAAATTAAGACATGTTTAATCTTAAATTCAGCGATGAGATTTGCCGCCCATCCTGAATGTATTGATTTTATATTTGCACGGAGAGGACAACTTGCATGTTCATTATTTGCAGCTGGTCTGCTGGTAACCCCACTTGTGGGATATGCCATGATGGTATAGTAGTAGTATTTACATTAAATAATTCATACAAACAATGAGAAGTAAAAAACGATAATTTAAAAGCCAATTTAAGATCCAAATATTTTACTGTTTTGATTTCGTTATCAATAGGAATGGTGTATTGTAAAAGAGTATCATATAAGCTCTTGAGAACCTTGTTGAATAAATGAAATAAATAAAAAGCATTTCATCTAAAGATCTAGGTGAATAATCATTAGATATGTGAAAATTCTAACAAAATATTAAATTATAAATTTAAATACGCATTCAAGGAAGGAACAAATAAATATATTTTTTTTTAATTTTTATACACAATATGATAATGAAACAAAAAATATTGTTAAGGATATTGTTAAAAAAATAATAAAAAAATTCTTGAACAATAAACGAACAACAAAAAGAGCGCTTCAGTACCTACAAACAAAACAAGACGTCCATACCGTTCACGCACTTTCGCGAAAGTAGTTGCGTTACAATTTACACATTGCCATTAATGGTGCACCACTAGTGGACTCCCTTTATTCAATGGCGCGCCACTAATGCATGCATCGCGACACTGGCAAATTACACGGGCAACTTACATAGGTAACTAATGTCGCGCCATTAGTTGTATACCACTAATGGCTATGTGTAATTTTAACTTAAGTGTTAGGAATTCATTACTCAACTTAGACTGAAATGCAAAACAAAGATCTAAGAAAAGGAAACTGGTTATAAAATGTTTTGAATGATGTGAAATGTATGCCTGAAACTAAAACTGCATTACTAACTTTTTTACATACGAATAACAAAAATAAGAAAATTGACAAATGGACTGAAAATAAATGAAGTAACTAACTGACCCACCGTAGGTATATAATAAAGACATGAGTCGTCCCCACTTTATCGAAAAAATTAAATTACTCAGGATGGGTGGTAGAGCTCAAAACTGAATTTAAAATATTAAATGTCAACAGTAAAGGTTTAACGATTATGTACTTTTACTTAAAATATAAACCAAAAATATGATACAACCAATAACTTTTTACAACCAGATTTGAGGTACTTAATATATCTAAGTATTACTTAACACTTATTAATTAAGTTGGTATTTGTTCTAACACATAGCAAAACTTTGTTTGATAAAGACCAAAGAGGTACACAAAATAATGGGAATGCATTTCATTTCAATTTATTTGCACGAGAGATTTCCCTTCACCGCTCTGGATATGTATGTATTTAATGGTAAAGTGTTGCCAGGGATTAAAACAAAACAGTTGATAACTACGAAGAATAATATTGAAGTCGTTATACGGTTGTGGTATAAAGAACGTAGTATTCTATTTAGAGATAAGTTTGCATTTAGAATACTCTGAATGTACGTTATAATATTATACATAGACAAAGTGTTGGTGAAGTGACATTCTCGTTTGCGAATTGGAGAGAAGTTTTTTTGCACATCGTTCACAAATCCAGTTTATTTCTATTATTTTCAAATAGATTATTATTGTATTACAGCTTGAAAAACTGCGTCAGATAAAAAATATTTTTATTTTAATTTAATGTTCACCAGCAAACTGTGATAGCTTTTGAATATTTAGTCGAGTTTGGTTACTACGAGTATGTAAAGACCGATGAAATTCGTTCAGCAAAATGTTTAATGGTATCATTTACCTTGGTCTTAAAATTTTTAAGTAGAAGATATATTAGAGTTCTTTAGAAGAATGTGAATAAAACTAGGAAATATGTTTAAAAATAATAAATTTAAATGAGAATACTTGACATAAATCAAAATAATGAATTAACTATTATGTTAAATCAAAAACAAACTGCTTGTTAAAGAGAAAAGTATGGAAAAATAAAAAAATCACTTGCATTTGACAACAATAACTGTAACAAATATTTGTTATAGAAGTAAACATTTAGTAGGTGCATAAATGAAACCAATAATAATTTTCCTCGTTATAACGGAACATTCGCTATAGCTTCGCTTGGTATAAACGGTTTCTATATAGCATTCGACTGTAGGTACTTTCAAAGAACAAATTTAACCATAATGACAATTTCCAGAGTGTGAACTCAAATCCGGCATTACTTTTCATGTGTAAAAGCGCTTTTATTTATTTCGCATAATTGTATACGTATGGTGCACAACTGCACACAACAAGCACCCTTCCCTATAGACTAGGGATGTACTTACCATAAAGGTACAGTATTTAAGCCAGCCAGTCAATTTAACCATTACTAATGCATGTTCGCATCTTTTATTTTATTTAAAAAAGAATGTATTCAAAACTAAGTTGCAGTAATTATAAACAAATAAAGAATGAAAAGCAATAAATACTATAGATAAACAAAATCGCTGTATCGGAATAAGCCATTTGTAAATGTTTTTTTTTTGTTATCAATGCGATTTTTACATCTGCTGCAAAAACTTCAATACGAACTTTTAGACGAATCTCTTTAATCAAGCGTTCACCTATCAAGCTTAGGTATGTCGCCTTCTGGTAAAGAGGTTTTTCCTTATTTTTTTGTAACTTTTCATGCACAGTAGATTTTTTAACAATTTAAAGGTATGCTCAGCCGGTTTTCATTAACCTCAAATAAAATGAAAAAATATTCTCATGCATGATTCAAGAAATATCTACTGTTTTCGTGTTCAAGATTGAGTTACCTAGGTTTGCTGTTTTTTATGTATACTATATTTTACTAACAAAACGAACACATTTGCAACTAACTCATAATACTTAGAACTAATAAGATGAAGTTTTTTAAATTAAAAAATTAATAAGTAAAAAATACTTAAGAGTTTTAAAAGAAATTTAAAACTCTTAAGTATTTTTTACTTATTAATTTTTTAATTTAAAAATGGAGTTTTACTCATTTAGTGAAAACAAAATTAATGAAGTTTTTTGGTGTTTTTTTTTTATTTATTTATTAAATCATACAAGGCACAAAGCTTTGTACATAATTATATGGTATGCAATATATATATCAAAACTTTATCCAATTTGCTGTTTGCATTTATTGCAAGTTCGTATCAAAACACGTATTTGTAATGAATTCTCAAATATTATGTTCATCGGATCATTCTGGGTATTTATTTCTATTCCAGACCGAATGGATCTACCAAATAGTCCCTCAACGCTCCTTGTGGGAGCACAACAAATTGTTTCTATAACGATTCCTGCCTATGTCATTAAAAGTGCATATTAAGAATAACTGTACGGTAAGTACTAGAATTATTATAATATATATCATAGTCTTGATATAAAATATACTGTATGTACAGAAAATTACAACACTTGCAGCACTTTGTAAATTTCATATTCCATATTGCACAGATAATGTACATAGTAAGGAATAGTTATAAGGTCTGTGACATCAGTCTACTCAATATGGATGTATCAAGGTAGAAGTAAATATATACATAAATTAATACGCGATATATTGTTGTTCAACAATATAAATAATATTATATAAGGATTTGCGATTTAATAGCTTCATACGTACATGTTTTATTCTTTTTGGTCTATTACGTTTGGATAGAGCGATGGAATGAACAATTTTTTCTCTGCTATTATACTTACATGACATAATTTTATTTTCATTAAAAAAAAACAACGAGCTTTCGTCATCTTGGATGGAGTCACCGCATGACATACATTATAAATATTTATTAATATGGTCACGTAAATTAACGCAAAGTTTGTTATGTAGCACTACACATACTCGATAGATTAAACACAGGTACATAATATCGTGTGAGAAAATGCAATTAATAATAAGATGAACAATAATATGACTAAAGATAAGAACAATGTAAAAAATGTCTCGACAACAAATAACAACAACGCATACATGGATTAAATAAAGTACAACATGTTTATGTCATCATCATTTTACGTGTATTTACATTCACCATATAAATATTATACTTTTTATTCTTAAATAACGTGGATAAGTACGCAAGCCACTACGGTGTGGCTTAGAAATTTTACAAGTTTAACGCATATTTCGAAATCGCTTCAATCTTTGAGTTGCTGATATAATTTATTATATTGAGCTGAATAAATCACTCAATTCACCCGATTTCGGGTGCTACGCCATAAAAAGGAAGCATCAATGAATAACGTATGCACATTATCTTGTCAAATTGAGGAAGCAATGATAGGATGATAGGAAGATGTTTTACATTTTGAATAAATTTTTAACGATGTACTCGTATTTACGAGCAATTTCGATGCTAAATGTATCGTGAGATTTATTAGGAATATTGTAAAAGATATCAATTTTAGGGAATCACTAAACACGTAGGTAACTTATTTAGTATCTTTAAGATAATAATAAAAATGATTCTTTGATTTTTCCTTACAACAAATCAGAAGCAGTATAATTATTAATATCGACTGTTCTCATAAATAGAGAACGGGGTGTATCAAATATCAACTATATCTAAACAGATTCAGAAGATTCTTCCTTGACCAAAAATAAATTGATAATATTCGAAATAATCGCTGAAAAATCATTACTATTGATAGCTTTTATAGGTATATTATAAGATTCAAATCTGTTAATAAGATTATTTAGCATGATGATGAGAGCAAAAGCTCTTGACAGCAGGCTTATGTGGAAGTGATAATATCAATGTTTCAGTGCAACAAATCTAACATGAATTTCCACAAAGTACCTACCGTCGCGTCGGTCATTGACTATCATAAGATTGTATAAGTAAAAAGAAATATATTCGTGCAATGAATGATAATATTATGTTCTTTATAAGTAGAGAAATAATTTCATTTTAAGTTCGTTATGAGATTTATGAATGAGCTGTGCCCGTGTTGTTTCCTACACGGACAATATAATAATTATATTTTACAAGGTTTATGTATATCTAATATGTAGTATCCATTATAATACCTGTGGAGTGTAACATATATGATTTCAAACACCTCAATTCTCAGCCTAATAGTTCTCCCACACATGGGTCGTATCAATAATTACATCTTAGGCTCGCACAAAAATGTAATACTCGTATGTATGTCCAAGAGAAACTACACAATGTTGATTTTTGATCAAATTTAAATTTTATGAATTTAGTATTCTAGTCCCCGCTAAGCCGAACATAAATAAATGCATTTACATCTATTGAAACATGTAGGTGCACCTTGAGAATTGTCTGTAGATTTCTTTCTGTTGTCTATGGTCATATTTGTGACGGTTTGTATATACAGTTGTAACCTTGTACTGATCTCTGTCATTTCTTATTCATACTGGAATAAATTACACTTTCGCTTCAACTCCGACGTTTTTTAATTAAAATCCCCGATTGTATTCCCATGGACCAGGTTGCAAGCCAACAACATCTCACGTGTACGGTATGCGTAATGAAAAAGTGCATGAATGTAAAGGAAGTGAAAGAAATGTGTAAGAATCAATAGAATTGGCGTTCCGTCGTATCCTCACTGTACAAGGATGTACAAGGAAGCGGATAGGAAAGGATAAGATGTTTGTTGATACGAAATCACCACAAAAAATATTACAGGATATGTTTGTAGCTTTAACCTTTTTTTTAAATGCAGTTATCCAGTTGTAATTTGTCAAAAAAAATACGTCATTATCTAAAAATATAATAAAACGTTATCAACACAGGTATTTATGCTACATAGGTTCATAATATGTCAATTTGATCAAAAATCTACATGGTGTAGTTTACATCCAAGATACACCAATATAGTACAATTAGTGTTGTAAATACAATAAAACCAAACTTAATAAGAATATGTACCTACTGCCTCTTAGTAATACTATTGACCTACAGAATTTCCAACACTACCTACCTAGTACCTACTACGGACACCATTATAATAAAACAGCGAAATTTCTTGAACAACAATAATGATCTTTGTATATGCAAGATTTCAAATTTCATATTTAGCAACATTCAACATCTAGAAAACCCACGTTGGAAATTATTATTGAAGTTTATTATTATTGTATTACGTAAAGATAAGATTACTCCAAAAACAATAATAGGTAACACATCTAGCCGTAGTCGCAAAAATGCACACTTAGACTTGGTTAACTATAGTTAACACTCTGAGTAAACGAAAAAGCTCAGTCAAAAAACAATTTGTTATGCCTAGTAAATCAACACGCCATTTACTTTATTAAAGTTATGGTGTGCCTACCTACTGAATATTATACCGAAAATTAAATTTTTGACACATAACATAAATGGCATGTTTATTACATGCAGTTATTGTACTGACGACCTCGTTTACGGGTGATTACGTAATATAACAGACAGACAAATCAATCAATCGACAGTTATATAAATTATTTAAGTCACACATAAAATTTGTACAATGCTTATCAATACTAAATTTGTCACTACTAGTATAATTGTTGAAGTAGTAGTATTATTCTCAATTTGTGAGTACGGCCAGTGATGTTTTTGTTGGTACGGAATAATCATTAGAAAATATAATAAAGACCCATTTTTCCTCATTGTGTACGATGTAATAATTATACAGAATTAAATCAAATAAGATGATTTAATAACTGCTTACTATTCTGAGGTACCTACCTATAATTAGTATTACGAGTCTGTGTGTTAAGAAATAACGTGTTCATAGAAAAAATAATTTCGTATAAAGATGTTATTATTCTATAGATTATAATATGATGATATTTGCTTTTAATTATGTAACGTTAAAGAAACTCAAAGAGAAAAATAATATTTTTAAGACACAACTCAGTACCTACCTACCAACATAATATAATCTGCGAGTGACTCGTCTGTTTTTTTTTATGAGTAGGTATTATTATTTTCAACCTCTCTGAGATTAAGATGTTGTGTGTATTATGAATGGATGATATTTTTCTTTGTAATTCATTTGTATAAGAGCACTATCTAATTCTGTCATAGTAAGTACTTCCACAGGTGAGAAGAGCATTAACAGCATAAAATATTTGCGAGAGACCCTGACTCAAACTCTATTTATTATATAATGTAAGCTATGAATGAATTAGGAAATAAAAATTTAAGAAATTTTGTATTTATGCTGTGGAAATCTTTTTCTTTAATTTTGACAGACATTGAAGAGAGAAGTAGTATAAAAGATTCCCACGACGGCAGTTTTGGCTTCTTCAAGCCTGCCCAATAGCCCGCCCGTGAGGGTAATTTTGGTTTGAATGTGCTGAAAAATAGGCGTTTACGACTCATGGAATATCTGGGTGTGAGGTGGGTGAAACACACTTTTAATTAAAAAAATAATTCATATAATTTAAAAACACTTTTTTTTAATTTCCACTACAAGCATAGGTGAAAACATACGGTAACTATTAATCTTACATAGTGGAAATTAAAGTGTTTTATTCAATTATATTTTTGTTTAATAAAAATTTAATAAATAATACAGTATACATTGACGCAATATTTTACTTTAAAAAAACACCGAAGTTTACAAGACAGAATACACTTTACCACAAAAAAGAGTAAGTTTAAATGAACATTATTTATTTTTTATTTATTTATTTATTTATTTATTCTTTACTGTACATTGATGACAAGCAAATTCACACAAAAATACATTTAAAACAAAGACAATCATACAATCAATATACAGAGGGCGAGTTTATCGCTCATTTGATTCATATTATATTATTGTCCTTGATAGACGCTAATATGTTTTGTATTAAATAACAAGGTATAGTATAAGGTTAACACTGTTACAATATAATTAAGTAGACAAAAGTATTACGATTAATTTACGACGTTTGAAGGCTCAATAGTGAAATACAAAATAATACAAGACACGTAAAGGTGAGAGGAAAAAGGCGGGTATGTGAACACCTTCCATAATACGAGTACATTAAGTTAGTGTTGCATTGCAACTGTTAATTATAAAAGGAAAATAATTTCTAAATAATTGTATTAATGAATTTAACATCTGGTTTGATGAGCAAAAAAAACCTGATTATTGTTTGTTGTTTAATATTTTATTTCAAAATTGCAGGACGCATGTATAGATGCAGTATAATCACCAAAATTATTATGTCCACGTAATTTGATTAAACTAATAAACAAGAATAATAATTTGTACAGTGTTGTATTACATGGAGATTAATAAAAAATCTCAAAGGGTAAACAATGCAATACAATAGGTTTCTGTTGTACCCAGGTCAAAAGGATACTTTGTAGCATTTCAGAAAGTTTGTTTAGGCAAACGCGACGGCTAAAAAAACATTCATTGTAAAACCGCATACGTATGTAGTAACTACGAACAATGCCCCTGGAACTGGTCCTATTATAGTATTTTTTTTTTTGGTGAACATAATGTGGTAATAGAAATAGCACGTATAACACTTTGTTTGTTCAAATTAAAAATAAACACCGTGAAATTACATGCAAATTGATATGTTATGTTGAAAAAATTAAGCATAGCACGAACCAAGTATTACAATGCATTGCTGACTGACTATGTATTCGAAAAAGTATCATATTTATTTATTATATTTAGTACCTATGTATCCCCAAGGAACACGATCATGCGTAGGTTTATTGTAGTACCTAGCTAGGGGTAAATGTATACATAAAGTACAGTAATAATGTTACCTACGTTTGTTTGATTTCATAATATAGTTTAGAGTTATTAACAAAACATTTCAACAGTTCAAACAACAATAACAATTATAACTTGTAATAGGTAGGCGAACATATGTTTTCACATACTTCAAATTGAATATATTATGTTCTATTTAATGTTATTAAATTCGGAACATCGATAGAACGATAAAACCACTGTAATTTCAGAATATTTACGAGCGATCAATGAAATATGAACATAATTTTGGTTTCACACATTTTTAAAGATATTTTAATTCATATAAAAGAAACGCTTTCCTCTATCTACATATATTAATACTATCACAGCGTATTCCATAAGTGGGTTATCCAATAGATGAGCTGTACGTAATAAACGTTCAAATTGTCCTTTCTATGCCATGAAAATATTACATTCAATATGGGTTAATCGCTAAATGCATGTTTTCAACACAATTTTCAGAAGAATATACCTACGTAATTTAATGAGAATATAAAAATTTATTTTATCTCATCAACATAATAAATTTTAAAATCACCGAAAAGATAATACTGTTATTTAAATTGAGACATATTATAACATCTATTTGAAGGATGTCACAGTATAATAATACAATATAATAAGAGCAAAACTGTGAGAAATAATTTATATTCTCAAAAAAGATACACCAAATCTTCATCTTAATAAAGTACACACTTTTTTAATATAATAATATTATCACTACAATACCATCTCAACGGTTAGGAAGATGACTGGCTTATCCGGTATCACATCCGGAACATGTTCTTTTCATTTCTTTTTATCATTTCATAATAATGACACAATATTCAAATATAAAAAATAAAAGAAGACACTTTTACAGACATAATTTATTCATTCTGCGTTGAATTAAATGTCTCATTATTAAATTGTTACACATTCTGATAATAAATAATACTTGCAACTCGTCTATGTGATTGTTACTGGTTCATTATTTTAATTCGTTACATATATTGTATTATTATTTATAATTCTTAATTATAGCCTTTACCCCTAAGAACTTGTCACATTTTTTTGTTTGTTATTTACATATTTGTTTACTCCTAAATGAGATTGTATTAAAATGAGAAGCTTTAATTACGAGTTCACTTTTTTTATTTGATGGGTGCATAATTTAAAACCAAATTTCTGCATGTAGGTACCTATAGATATCTAAAATTCGTGCATTAAGTTACTTTGGTCTGCTTCCTCTTCTTCAGACATATGTACTAGATATAGGTCTCTTCATAAGCACGCCTCTTAATTCTACCCTCTACCAGTCGCGTGCCTGCCATACATGCAAAAAAGCACAGCATGCCCATAGAATCTATGAAGAAAATATTGAAATCATCAAAAACTAGTTTGAATTTGCCGCCAAACATTTCGTTGCAAAGTGAACGATTCACAAAAATTTACGCAGCAAATATACAATTTTTGTAAGTTTTAGAGTTTTTATCAAAAGCGCGTACTATTTGTATTGAAGTGCGTGTACAATCGATACGTTATTTTGACTTTTTTTAATAAAATCCAATAATTTACCGTGATAGCTAAATTAATGGAATAGTAAGTTATTGCTTTATACGTTGCCTCTGTTCTCACTAACACACACTTAAATTTTAGTGTGAATACGTAGTAGGCAATGACGCGCCATACATGTGTATTATTGGGTATGTTTGGTTGTATGTGTGCAATCTTAAGGACAAAATAAGCAAGCTTGCACGAAGAACGTTTGGGTGCATAATGTACCTATATGAGTATGTTTTTATTTGTATTGGTTGTGTAATGATTGTGTGAGTCGTGCGTAACGTACTAGGCAGTTAAAAATAATTTGAAGGTAGATACTATGTGCAACCGCTAATAGTTTTTAGACTTGAAACGTTCTTCATAAAGGATTGATTAATATTATGATGGATGCGCGAGACAAAATAAATTGTATAGTAATTACGACATTTAACTTTAAAGTTACTTACATACTTAAAAATAGTATTTATTTGTATCGCAGACTTCTTGTATTTTATTTATTTATATTAGGGACCCATGAAGTCTTTGGCAAACAATAGATCTCCCACTAAAGTTTTTAAGTGTCTTTAAAGAGACATCGAATATAAACCATTTAATATCTTAAATTCAGCAAAGGGGTACGTCAACCATTCTGGATATCTTATTTATTTCATTTTTTTTTTATTATAACGAATGTAAGACCAACATGAAAAGCCTAGTCCCGTCTCCGATATACCTATATATTATATTATTCTCAAGGACGTCCACTCGTTTGCGAGTAAAATAGTATATTTGTACAAAGCATGCCCGATGTGAAAAGCCTAGTCCCGCCACTGCCCTCTACGTACAGTACATTTTAGTTATATCTTTAAATTGATATTACATTGGAGTTACCATATTGAAGCATATAATATTACTAATTTTGAAATTAACAATTTGATACTACTACTACTACTATACCATCACGGCATATCCCACAAATGGGGTAGCCAGCAGACCAGCTGCATGTAAGAAACATGCAAACTGTCCTCTTCGTGCCAATATAAAATCAAGACATTCAGGATGGGTGGCAAACCTCATCGCTGAATTCAAGATGTAAAATGTCTTAATTTTTTCGAACAATTTGATAAATCAATATAAATCTTTTTCAGACTCCGTTCATGTAAAAAAAATGCTAAAGATAACAGACAGAAGTGTAAAAAAATCGTAGGGGATGCTTATGTCCAAAAACGAGGAGGCTTTTTTTTATTTTGTACCTTACTCTATTTTATATAAAAAATGTTATTATATCATTGTTTATTTTATCACATTATTAAGGATGCTGCATTCTCGAGAGAAGGCAATAAAACTCCTTATTCGACGTTAATAATAAAGACATTTTATTTATTAATTAATGTCAATACCTATACTTCCCAGGAACTTGTGCGTATTATATTATGTTACTACCAGGACTACATAAACCTGCATCGAACGAAGCATTGCGATCATAAAGTTGTATAATTTATAGCACGAATGGTTCTGAATGTTTCTTTTTATAGTCTTGGATACGGTAGAAAGATGAGTGCATTACGGCATGCTTCATAAGGACTGCAATAAATTCTATTATCGCCAACGAGATACATATTGTTATATGTATATACTATGATGATGGAAGAATGGAAAAGAATTGGTACGTGTAAAGAATTCCTTATAATATTATTCTCGCTGAAAACTATATTCTTCTGCGTTGAAATATTTTCGATTTGTATTTCAGACATTAAGACACTCACGACATTAAAAAAGTGGTGGCTCTGCAATGAAATAACGTCGCGTCTAACAGAAGATTATGAAGTTTCAAGAGGGATGCCTTCGTCCAATACTGAACATAAGAAGAAGACTAAAGGTAAGGCAAAAGTACAGAATGCTATTTTGAATCTTACGTATGATACTCAAGCGACTGTTTGTTATAATCGCTTGAAATCAAATTTAGTTCTATCCCAAAATCTGAACGTTGTCTAAGTAATGACTGAATTTGGATAAATGGATATTTTTATTTGAAAGATAACTTTCTTTCAAAAAAAATATAGAACTGAAAGCAACAAAAAGTAACTACGTTTATGAGAATCGCGTTAGGTCAAAAACATTTTATAAGAACTAGAATGTGTATTTTTGACCAAAATACAAGCAAAAATTTGCTTTCTGCCATAGCAATAAGGTATATATTCCTATGAATAAATAAAGTGTACCACATGAGATAGTAACGCTTAGAGAGATGTCCCTTTTTAACACATGGTTGTACTATATTTTAACATAGTAATTTACCATAGAACAACCTTGTGTTAGAAAAAAACAGCTCTCTAGGAATTAACGATTTAGGTGGCACGGTTTTTCATGGAAGCACCCAGTCTTGGGTGAAAGGCAAAAAAGGCAACTCCTTAAGAGAATCAGCCAACAACGAGCTAACTGGATTGGCCACAACATCAGGCACCCAGGACTACTCATCGCCATCGCGGAGGGTAAGACCGAGGGAACAAATGGCAGAGGCCGACCAAGAGACGCATATATGGACCAACTGAAGAGGGACATGAACTGTGGCTCATACGTAGAGCTTAAAAGACTGGCTGAGAATAGGGAGGAATGGAGAAGAAAAACCAAACTCGTTGCAGACCAATCCAATGGATTGTAACTAAATATATATACCCAGTCTTGATATGTATTATGTCTATACGTTAGGTATATTTTTTAATTCTGTACCAAGCCTACATATTCAAAATATATATGACATTGAACGGGCATAAGGAGGAATAAAAAAAGCCCACAATGAATATACTACAAAAAGGAGAATAATGAGAACAAAATGAATAATAAAAAATAAGCACATAAGATACAAAAGTATGTATGTTGTCACATCACCGGAGACATAGTAAGTTCATATATTGTACATGTAGTAAGTAGTGTCTGTGAACTAGTAACAAGTTGTACACTTGGCAGGATGTGATATACTATACTGGGAGAAGTAAGTTTATTATTTATACATTTTATCTCCTTTTTTGTGATCAGCATCGGAACATATCGCAGGATCGATACAAGATCTAAGGAAATACATCTGAAATAAAAATGTAAATTGTGGAATTAAGATCATTTTCTCTTTTAAGAGTGAGCAAGGGACAATATTATTATAATGAATTCTACCTATCTATACCACCACGGTATATCCTACAAATGCGGTAGCTTGTAAAGTAACTGCGTGCTTTAAACATAATATATTCCTCTCGTCCTCTCCTTGTCATAAAAGTAAGTCATTCAATATCGATGGGATACCTCATCGCTAAATTGAAAATGTCTAATATTGCATATAAATTTTACGATAACTCTCATTTACAAAAAATGTTTGTACTCGATAATTTCAAAAAATTATTAAAACACCTATTCATTACGAACGAAGAACTCCGTAGACGAATAACAC
The DNA here is from genome assembly GCA_947579605.1 of Athripsodes cinereus. Lineage (NCBI taxonomy): Eukaryota > Metazoa > Arthropoda > Insecta > Trichoptera > Leptoceridae > Athripsodes > Athripsodes cinereus. The sequence continues at coordinate 9,347,695 of OX388306.1, read as the reverse complement.
AAATTGAAATATCATTTTCGTATAAATTGGTTACACTTTTGAACAATTTGAAACACTTATCGATCACTATTATATTTGCAGAGGATACTGGCACCATTATTAGATAGGTACCTACCTAATGAAAAATTATCAATAGATGAAGGTACAAAAATATTTTGTATTAACGTTACTTCATCTAACAATCTAATTAAGCATGATGTTATTATGATAAGGGTTCAAACACGTGAACTGTTAATGAACCTGAAAAAGGTAAAAAGATAAAAGTTTCTAACAAGACGTCTTTCATCTAATTTTTTTTTCGTTCGTTCAAACATACTTAATAATATCTAGATCCAGCTCTGTAAAACATAATATAAGAAAGAAAGTAAAAGCAATACGTTATTAACCAGTAACACTTGTGTAGAGTATTATTGTTATTATTATAATTCATAATGAATGTATGAAATAAATTATATCACCAAAACGTGTTTATAGGGATACCCTAAATGAATCCAGGAGAAGAGATGAAAAAAAACGTATGTAGGCACTTGTTATAAAAAAACATACAAATAGTATTAATATACATTTAAGTAATTTGATAAGTACCTACATAGTAAAATAATTAACATATAGTTATATTAGTGCATGTATTTTTTACTGGACTATTTCCGACGTGTCTGCTAATTTTAATGTCATCGCGTTATTCAAATTTCAATTTAAATGTTTGTGTAGTTACAATTAAATAGATATATACGAATTTATAGAAAAATAGGTATGAATTCATGCATCTCATCTCCAAGGGTAAAATAAATGTAAGAAAACATGTTAGTAACAGACAAGTTATATGATTCCACAATAAACATAACTGGACTGGCATTAAAAAAAATGTTGAAGAGCTCTTTCAAAACCTATGCATATTCTCAAAAGAAAGATCTTTGGGACTTGAAAATACGTTAGAAAACAAATATGTAAACACTTAGGTAGGCGCTGTATATTGAAAATATTGAAAACTAAATAATTCCCAAGTCACTTTTCCAAGACATTCTTTCATTAAACAACGTCACACATAGTCGTTCGCCTAACTGAAATAATTTAGGGAAAAGGATCAATTTACTTGTATGTACTTAATAATATGTTGTTTCTATATTTGTAGCCTAAAGGATGTAATTTGAAAAACTGAATGAAATCAAAACAATGTCATACAGATTGATAATAGAACGGACCCGATAATATTATAAAATGTTTGAACTATTTGCCACACTCTGTTTATTTTGTTAGATTGCCTCAAGGGCTTATAACAATATTATATGGGATAGCTGTCATGATATGAATTGAAACGATTACAATACAACAGTATACAAATAATACCTTCTTCATTGTACTACAGTCGTAATAACTATTGCAAAATAAAACCGTTGCATTTTGTGCAATAAATTTATCTGTCAACAGTTTGCCCTGACCTTTTCTACTAATGCTCCGATATCCCACGTACGTACCGCGGTACTTCCTGGTCTCTGTGGACTATGGAGAGATAAACCGACACAGATAACGTTGCAAATCTTTTGCTTTATAACCAGCAATAAATCTATTAAACTCCATTTCATTGGTTATTTATTCAACTGACTGCAAATACACATTCTTCATTATTGACTTGATACAGTATGACAGAAAACCACAAGTACAGATAAAAATTGCAACAAATCTGCAATTTAAACATTCAGTAGAATGGTGATGGGAAGCTTCTTCAGCCTTGTTTCGAAAACTTAGATCCTTTGGCCAACTCTTGAAGGACAAATATATTTGGCGCTAGCCATAACACAATCACTTTAATGACGAATTTAATAGAAAACTCTCGCCTTAATGGAATATAAATCATATTTTTTCAACCAAATTTATCAGTAGGTAAATTGTTCTCCGATTAACTATCGAATAATTTAATTATTTTAATCCCACTGCCAATATATTATGTAGATATAAAATAGAAAAAATTGATACAACTTCCACAATACAATACAAGAATATCCAATTGATTTAAGAACTTATGGACACCTACTAAGTCTATCTACATGTATATACATAAGTATACCTTACACAGTAGGTTACCTGTAGATCGTTTTACTATAATGCAATAAAAATGTGTTTTTCTTGTGTACGTACCTATGTGCCATAATTTAATATCTACACAGTAATATCGATTTAACAAAACAGATGACTTGTATAAAATAATTATGCTTAATATAAAAGCTATCAACTAAACTAAATAGTGTAAGATCTAAAGACGCGAAATAATATAATAAGCTTTATACGTAGCTGTTGCACGATAACTACTAACGGATAGTGTTGTACCTGGTGAGATTAATCGTGAGCCTTGATATAAAAGGAAATCAGATCAATATCGAGTCATCAAAAGCTAATACTGTCATTACTCAATTTAGTACTACATAGTTATTTTATATGTATATACGTAGATTTAAATAGTACATAGTATTAAATATAGATAATCATAATGGTTTTGATGTGAAGTATAATTAATAAATTACAAGAGCAAGTTGGACTTTAATGCGATGATAATAAATATTACATTATTAGTTTAACCTACATAATATTTACTTGGAAATTTAACTGTTGTCCATAAACCACAGTATGGTCAGTATTGTGCAAAACAACAACAAACTTCGTATATTTTATAGACGTAATTTATACCACTAATTCCCCGAACATCTCATATTATAAAACACAAATTACATACAGAGATCATATAATATTTTGAATTGTGTTTCAGCATTTAGAAGATCCTAGAATATTACCACAAATAACGTGATGGAAGATTTACTTATAATCCCTTTTCCAAAGTGATTATAAATAACATACGCAATGAAAAACAAATATCTTCAGTGCACACTTTACTCTTTGTTTATTTTATTGGTTAGCACCCCAAAGATCTATGATAAAAAAACGAATTCTTGTTCGGCAAAAATTTCATACAAATATTCATGGAAAAATAACTCTTAATTCCATACTATATTGTTTGTATTAATATTAACCATAATTTATTGTCTTTTAACCATAACAATTTGTACAAATAGGACAGATATCATCGTAACAGAGATGTGAGATATCAAACGGTAAAGGAGCGTATCTCGGTAGGAGTGTAACAATAAAATAAAAGGAGAACACCCAATAAAATATACAATATGATATCTGGATATAGTAAAGATATTAAAGATATTTGCATAGACCTCATAATAGTACAATATTAAGACTAGATTGTGCTCGCAAGACATTATTTTGAAATATATAATCACATAACTATTTTAGCCCGTTCCTTTATATAATATGTTTATTTGTACATTGTAGACACCGTTAGATATGACAGAGAAAAAAATAATACACTCTATTCGAGGTGTCATCTTTTGGGCAGGTTTTAGGCTAAAAGCATACTTAATATATTGTTTAATTTAAAAAAAAAATTACAATTTATACGACACCATGTCATCAGTTTTGCACGAGTATTGGACATATTTGTTTGCGTGTTTTATCAAAACGCATCATATTTATTCAAATTTGTTGAATATACATCAAAAATGTGTTTTTTTTTTATCTATTCTGTCCCAAATTTGTATTTGCATAAAAAAACAAGTATTCGCTTTAGACAATTAACATCTTCAGTTCAGCGGTTGGGTATGCTACCCATCCTGAATATGGTTAACTTTTATTGGCGCGTAGAAGATAGTCTGATAACTATACCACTTGTGGGGAATGCCGTAATGGTGAAAATAAGATAACACTTACATTTTGTCAATTTCAAGAAAGTACCCACATTTGATTTTGTTATTTTTTTTAGTTTAAAGTTTAGTTTACAGATTTGATATGTATATATTTATGTAATAAAGGGAATATCTTAGAACAGGTCTGCCTAGTTGCATAATCCTAGTTTTTACTTATATTGATTGATTGTATGATTGTGTTTGTAAATTAAATTAAAAAAAATTTATACTTATTTTCCGCAAGTTTTTTTTGTTGTCAATATGATGTCTGTTTTCTGAGCAAAGCCAGAGGTAAACTTCACTGGTAATGATAATAATAATAAATGTTTGATTTTCTAAGTAAGATATATCAGATCGTTGCCTATTCTAGTGTATGTTTCAGTGGGCGACTTACAAACTTACGTTATTCACTGTTTAATAATAATGCATAGTATAAATATACTTCATATTAATAATACAACACTACTCCTAGTACTATAGGTATTATTATAACAATAATACTCTATTTATTCCATTCTATTGTTCATAGAACCTCCAACAAGTAACAACATGTGGGAGTATCCTAACATCTTAACTTTGCTTTTATTTAAATGGCCTCCTCGCAATGCCTCGTCGTCATCCTCAGCCTCCATTACTTAATAAGGAATAATATTTCCGAATATCTAAACAGGAGGAGCGGCGGTTCTTCGTTGGGAGTATTGATGCGGCGCTGACGCACTACACTCAATGAGTATGTATTTTTTAACTATTTCGAATAAACAAAATTGCAAAAATTATCCTTCAAACTGCCCGTAATGACCCCCTCGTGAGAAGATTTTTTTTTGAAGATCGGGTGAATAGAAATCCCCTACTTTTAAGATACATACGAGGAGGTTTTCAATGATGCAATTATCAAAAATAACAACCATTGCATCTTTGTTCTCCATCATGAATGAGAATCATGACATGAAACGCGCGTTTTTTTAAATGAAGTTTTTTAAATAATTTCTTCGCACCCCGCGAGACCACCCCACCAACCGCCTCCGAGTACGAGTAGGTAGGTACACACAATAATGTAAATATGTATAAATTCAGCGAGTCTGGGAAACCATACCAGATGGCGCTATGACGGAATACAGAAAAAAAAGTTTTGTGTTGTGGGATAAAATAATATTATTTAATTAAGATTTATTTATTATCTGCATGCTTATATTGACCGCCGAAGAAGGAATTACAAAGATCTATGACAAATTAATATATCACTATTATTATTGTTCTATTGTACATCGACACACTGTCGCAATGTTTCAATGTTAGACCTTCTGTATCAGTTTCATTGTGTAAGGTCAGTTGTGAGAATCATGTATAAAGATACAAACTTAAAACATAATAAAGATAATATTTAAATTAAAACACTGTTCAATTCCACTATGAGATTGATTTAATTAAAACGTTTTCGACTACAATGTAGTCATCATCAGTAATAACACAATACTAAATCTAAAATTAAAGGACATACAACAATATTAAATATTAAAATTTTTTAAGGAGTTGACCTCAGCGGTGTGGAATTGCTGCAAAAATGTTCTAAAGGCAAAAAACTGGACATCTTGGAAACATTAGAAATTAATAATCATAAAAATTTAGTAAATATTCAACAACCACAAATAACCTCACCACTACTTCTGCTCCTGAACCCGCCCCTGAACTTTTCAACCCCACCCTCCACACACACACTGCCAATTGTGACCACTCCTTAAAATTTTTTAATATTTAATATTGTTGTATGTCCTTTAATTTTAGATTTAGTATTGTGTTATTACTGATGATGACTACATTGTAGTCGAAAACGTTTTAATTAAATCAATCTCATAGTGGAATTAAACAGTGTTTTAATTTAAATATTATCTTTTATAATGTATTTCCACAAAGTTACACTTGAAAATATAGAATATTTATTAAAACATAATTTTAATTAACAGAGCTCAGCATTAACATTAACGAAAGATGCGAAAATTGTAATTGTAATTAACTTTTACTAAAATAATTTAAGCGTTACTTTTCGTTAAGTCTGTTACTCTCACCTAACTGACAAAGGAGGAGGGTAACCCAGCTATTTTTCGAAGAGCTGATGATGAAGAGCGTCATAGATATTTGCCTTTTTTATCTCCTGAAATTAACTGTTACTTGCGAGACAATTTATTTATCTAAATATATTTATTAAAAAAATGTCACAGGTATACATATATGTTTTCTTCTTATCACAGCACTATAATATTTACATGCACAAAAACGATCATCATAATTTTGGTTAGATGGATGAAATCACTACAAAGTGATAATCTCGCCACTGCATATCATCACATTATTTTTTTATGTAAACTGCTTTGTTACTTTGTTATGTGTATGATGATGTGCAGGAAGACTAAAATGAATAAAAAATAAATAAATAAAACACAGAAAATGTAAAACAAAAATGCGAAACAAACCACACACGTCACGATGAGAGTATCTCGAGGCATGATAAATGACAAATATTTTAGTTAACTTTTTCGTTAACAGCTTCAATAATAACTTAGTTAAATTTTTGGTTAACAGCTCCCAGCTTTGATAATTACGTAAATGAATAACAATATAGACGCCTATTAGAATTTGATACAATATTATAAATCGACTGTTTTATAGAAGCAACAACACATTACTTTTTATCGATACATTAAACGTGACTGATATTGATACATCTAATACACCAATAATAACTATACAAAAACTATAGAATGATGAACATGAAGGATGGTACACATTGTTAAATTATGTTTCATTACGGCTACTATACATAAATCTATAATATGTTAAGTCAAAGGGAAATTACACTATCTCATGAGAAGTCATTTTTCGGTGTTTTCGACAACTCTAGTATCGTGTAATGACAAAGGCAGATTCTATATAAGATTTTGTTAACATAAAATTACTCTCAAGAATAATTGTGGATGACAACTTTTGACATAAGCTTACACTTTATTTTTAATTGAAATAAAATGGCAATATTTTACATCACCAAAGAAAAGTTTTTTTTTTATTTATTTAAGGAAATCACAAGATATAACGCGTTGTCAACACAGGTGACAGTACCATATAAAAGAGAATTATGAGAACTATAAAATTAAATCACATTTTCTAAAATTGGACTTCCTGTGCTTTCCCTTCAACATAGAGATAAAGTCACGCGTATTTCCATTTTATTATTTATCTGATTATATTGTCTCATTATAAATTAGGTAGCGTATAAAAAAATACAATAGTCTGACCAATATTGTTTTTAGATAGCAGTAGCCTACCAAATCACGGAGTAAACATAAGGTTAAGGTTGCAACACATTACAGTAAAATCTAACAAAATTAATCATATTTGTATCAATAAATAATTATAAGTATTGTGTTACAATATAAAAACTTTATAATTCAATGTTGCAAAGGTCAAAGTTTAACAAAATCGTAAAAAGTACAACTTGGCATTTAAAGTTGCACTGCATATCTTAAATATTATTCAAGCAGCTTCAATAAAAATGGAAAATCCATACTAGAAAAATTGTTATTGTGATTTGTAATCAATATCTCAGCAACACGGTCATAAAATTCTTGCTTAAAAACAATAAAAATATGCGAATAAGCTAATTTAAAATATAATTGAATAACATGATTATGAATAAAACCTATTAGGAATTTAGCAATTAAATCGACTATTTCAATAACGACATCATGTTAACGATTATTAAAATTAATTATTTATTTATTTAGCTATATCATCACGAGATCTCAAATGCGCAACTAGTCCTCTCCGTGCCGATAAAAAATCACGCATCCATCCCATAACGGTATATCTGAGAAGTGGGCTAACCAGCGAAGCATCTGCTTGTAGCAAATATGCAAGTCGTCCTCTCCGTCCCAATAAAATCAAGACATTCAGGATGGGTTTGGAAAAAACAAAACTTCATAAGAAATAATAATAATAAAACTTTATTGTGCTTAAAAAACATACATATAAACCGATTATAAATACAAATATTTCTCATGCACAATGGGCGAATTTATCGCGTGCAAGCGATATCTTCCAACTAACCCAATATATAACATTTAAAAATGATTGACATATCTCATTGAAATTTAAGATGATAAATGTCTCATCCGTGATGTTTTATTAATACCTAACTTTTGGAAGACACTCGAAAATTTGCTGAAATTCTTTATCGGGGACCCTACGAAATATTAATCACCTCTTGGTTAATTATTTACAGTTTGAAATATTCTATGATTCAAATGATTTGATTTACAAATTATGTTCTATTTTTCTCTCCTGTAATACTTAATTTTATTCTTCACTGTTACAATATTTCAGTTAATACAAAGTATCATAAAAATATCAGTTATACAATTTAATGTATAACTGATAACGCTAGAATGCGATGTCTTCCTACTAGCCCGGTTATAAAATTAAAGAAACATACATAGGTACCTACTTTTATATCATCAGAAATAAAAATAAAACATACGCACAATTAACATGTCAAAGGCACGATAAACAAACAAAATAAAATAAACTTCAAACTGAAGTATGTTACAGTACACAAAACACATATAGGTATGTACCAACATAAATAATTGGCATACTACAGTGCCTATAAATGAACAAAATGATAAATGTGAGTATTGTGATATCAACGAATATTCAGTAGCTATTATTAGCAACAATTTCCATATCGCATTCTCTGATGCGAAACAAACGCCAAAGAACTTTATGCATAACTTGTATAAAACGATAAAATATTGCAATAATTATCAATGGAGGCGGCACCAAGAACAAGGACCAATAGACCCACGAGTTCTCTTATTTTATTTTTTATTTTATTGGAATAAAATATACCACTGCCAGCTTGACAACAGTTGTAATTCCTAATTGCTGGACAGTGGACAACGAATATAGAAATTATTTTTCCTGAGCGTTGCACAATGACAATTTTGAATGAAATAAGTACCTAAATTTATTACGCTTATATCCCTTTGTTAATTTGAAGAGTCGATGTTAATTTTTGCTCCGTGAAATCCCCAGTAAAGAAAAAATCTTTTAAATGGTAAGTGTCAGTTAAAGCTCGCACATAATCGAATTACAAAGATAGGCAATCTGCATGTTTATTACTTTCACTTAATAGCCCGCTGACTACCCCACTTGTGGGATATGCCATGATAGTATACCTATTAGCAGTAGGTTTTTAGTAATAATTGATGTCAATTTTGTTGAAATTTCAGATTTAATCTTAGATGCAATTTTTTTTTAATTTGTGTTTAATTTAAAAAAATAAACGTATAATAAATTGGTTATATAACATAAATAATAGTGGAAAAGACACAATTGAAAACTTGTAATTATTTGTTATTTTGGCGGATGGGCCCTTGTTCTAGATATAACTTCAATTAATATTATTGGATTGATATTACAATGCTCGTAATATACCTGCAACAATGAATTATTTCGGAATAATTTAACAAAGTGATAATGAATGATATAATATGGCAATATATTATATTGTTATCAAATAATTAATTAGTGGGAAAGTTACAATTATATTACTATTATTTTTGCACTTGAAAAGAAATAATTGGAAGTGTAGAAGAATAAATAATGTACATAAACAAGGAGGAACAAAAAATAAAGTCTTTCAGATTTTCACACATTGTTAGCGAATGTAATGTAATGAGAGACAGACAGAATGAATAATTATTTTCCCGTTGAAGACTTGGTATTATTAAAAGTTCTGCTGCTTTAGACTTGGGAACTTTGCAAAAACTACGACTTTGCGCTTTTAATGTTGATTTATTTATTGTTCACTTGTGTTCACCTAACAAAAATCTCAGTAGGATAGTAAATAGAAATAAATCACACAACTTTATACGATTTTATATTATCAAGTTTCTTAAAGAGAAACGGTAAATACAAGAACGAGCTTCGTGAATTTCCCAGCAAACAACAGTTGTCTCACTCTTTTCTGTAAGTTTTCGAGTGCCCTGTAAAAGACACGTATTCATAAAACATCACATGTAAGGCATACAATAACCGCAATTTAACGATGAAGTATACCACTTATACTGATTATCCTATTTTTTTATTTGCATTGAAAGGACAACTTGCATTCACAGTATCGGTGTTCAGGTAGAATAATTCCATAACGAAATCAAAAACAAATGTTTTCTTATACTATAATACTATGTTCACTATTGAGAGAGACTTTTTTCGTCTAAAAAGACATTGACGTCTCTTTCAATAAAGAACATTTGGTAGAAGAAAAAAATTGTTTTTTTTTTTTAATTTCGTTTGCCAACTTTGTTTGATACATGCAGTTGGTCTAATGGCTAACCCATTTAGATAGTTAGTTATATACAATAATTTGTTTGCAAAAACTATTACAACATACTTCAATATATAACTACAATTGGTAGTAAAACACAAGGACAATAGACAACCAGTTTTTTTTTTAATATTCCATATGATATTATACCGTCAAGTATCCGCAGGCATGGCGGAATAATATTTTCATTTCATTCATGCAGTCATAAAATCAATAACATTTATTGAATATCAAATGAAGGCGCTACTTTGAACATACGGAATTAGAAAATAGGCAAAAACACCATGCAGAGATGTGACAGATTTACCGAGAGGAATACCATATTATCTTTTAATATAATCACATTGATAAATAATAATTTACATATTTTTAATAGCGAATTATCGTGAACTTGCGAACAGTGTTTGACACGTAACTAATGCTTCGATTACACGCTGGGAAACTATCGTCGAGTAGGTAAGGCCACTTAACAGCGTGTGGCTGCAACATTTGCTTATCATCGTCTAAAGTTATGTAAAATCAATAAGTTGTTAGTTTTTTTTGACACATCAAAGAGGTGCATGCATTTATCCCTTTGCTCTCTGCAACTATCTCGTTTGCGCTTATACGCTTAATGTATAGGTAATGGGCGATAGTGTGTGTGAATGACTATTTATTCTGGCGAATATCCTCTCTTCGATGATGGGCCCACGTGAAAACAGCCCATAACATTATTAAGAATCAATAAAAAAATCATGAGAATTTTTTGATTTCGTTGATTATACCTACAGAGCAGTAAAGCAATAAAAATTGTTTATCTAAGCGGCTTATTAACTTTGTTCACTTAATTGATAATAATTGATCAATATTGATAGTCTAAATCTGCCTACGTGATAATAATTAATACACATCTTCAAATATTGTTAGTACCTAAACATAATATGGACAAATGGTTAACAAAATATTATTTGAATAAATAATCATTATTAAGTAAGCTTGAATAATATTTCGACATTTTATAAGGACAACATAATAACAGCCAATTTCTGTGAAATAAATTATTGAGATTAATTGGATGAATAACATCTTAAGTCAGTTAGTTAATTTTACCCAAGTTCATATAGCCTTATAAAGAAAATTTTAATTAACGGAAGAGTTGTATAACATTATGAAGACGATGATAAGGAAAACCTTAACAAATTAATGAAACTTAATTAGAAACTCGTAGAAAATTTATAAATTGTAATTTAAACAAGGACATCTCATCTGTTTAACTGAGTAGAATTAATATATTTATCTATATCATCAAAGCATCTCCTACAAGTAGAGAAGTCAGAAGACTAACCCCCTCCATGATAATGAAGTGCCTATTAGAATTCAAAATGAGTCGTATACTTCGATGAATCTAAGATGTTGTATGTCTTTCATAAACTATGCTTTGTGTAAGATATCTTCGAGTATCTTAAACTTTTAATTAAGAAAACTTATATGTTTTTTATATGCAGTTAATCCACTGGCTACCCCACTTGGTGGTATGAATGAATGAAATATCTAATTCGTGATGTTTTATTTTATTTTTATTTATTCAATCAACAGAACACTACAGACAAAACATACATACCTATCTAATACAACCGAATATTATACAAGAAAAGAAATACTCAATGCAATGTCCTCTTTATAAGTGTTCAAATATTAAATTAATTATTTTAATCAAAGCCCATTCGGTTGTCATACATATTTAAATAACAATAATAATGAAAAAAGAATACACATATCTACAATACATGTTTTACGAATATCTATAACATATGAAAGGCATTTCAAAATTTAATAATAATAATAAGAACACTTTATTGATCAGAAAAAAAAATCATGAGCAATTGGCGAGCTTATTGCCTGGAGGCAATATCTTCCATTTCAAAATCAAAATTTCAAAATTTACGGAAAATAATGAGAGTCCCATTTTTACCGGGTACTCCACTGCGAAATAAATACTTATAATATTTATTAATATTTCCAACAATCAGATTGTGTGTCTGTTTAACATCAAAATATATTAGAAAATTTTCTTCTCAATATTTGACTTCGATAAAAAGAGTACATATTTGCCAGATATTTTTATTACGTCAAGTTATACCTAGACGTTACAATAAAAGAGAGTAAAAAAGAATATATGAGAATTAGAATATAAAATTTTTAATGTCTAGTATTAAAAAAATGTAATAAGGAAGAAAGGTATAATAAACATTATCAGATATAAATCTCACATTCTGCGTTATATTATTGTCAATTTTATTGTAATGTGATGGTAATAAAAACTAACATAGTTATAGAAATGTTACGTCAGCATTTCGAAGTTCTTTCTATGTATTACATTTTTAGTCACATCGTCACATTTTTTATAAAAACGTAAAAGTTATACCTATACCCAATAAGTATAATCATTAAATCACATTCTAAGCTACCTTTTTGTAATATAACATGTTATTTTATTTTTAACAACATTATTTGTTATTTTGATCATTTATATGTTTGCAACGAGTTTCGATTTTCTGCTTCATTCCTCCCTATTTACTTTCAGTCTCTTTAATTCTACCACATCGAAATAAATAAAACAAGCGTTTTATTCTACTATTGATTATTCGATGAGAGAGACGTCTTTCGTCTTATAAGGACATTGTCAATCGATTGACATATTTATTTTGATATGGAATTCTACTACCTTAACACCGACACAGTGAATAATTCTACCACAGTTTATGAGGAAAGCCTCACTTGATCCATATATGTATCTCTTGGTTGGCTTCTACAATTTCTCCTACTGTTGCCATCGAGAGACAATCAGACTGTCACCAGCTTCAGAAGCAAATTGAAATCTGCACTCTTCGCGCCCTTGAGACGGTCTAGGGACTGTTAAACGGCGTCAAAACAAAATCATCCAGAATCATCATCATCATCATCTGCCTTCGGTCTGGGTCCAGGATGGTAATGATCAGGCCTGTGTATCTGATGTTGTGTCTAATCCAGTTTGCTCGTTGCTGGCTGATCTTTTTAAGGAGTTGCCTCCTTTCATTTTCATTCAAGTATTCTTAAACATCACTTCAAAAACATTTAACATGTTCAATTCAACAATAAGGTAAACCACCCATCCCATGAATGTCTCATTTGTTTATAACACAGAGAGGACTATTTGTATATTTAATACATCCAATAGGTTAACTGGCTACCACACTTGTAAGAAATATCAACATAAAATATGTTGGTGTAAATATAAAGGAAACGTAATTTATAATTATTTTTGAGTTTAATATTTCGTAAATTCTATGTGAAATTAGCTCGTATGGTTTTATTTGTGCTTCATACTTAGAAAAGTTGACAATGCAATTCATTTGTTACGACCCATTTTCCTTGTATTATCTCACACATCGGTTTATTGAAAAGCACACATAAAAGATGAACTGATGCAATTACTCAATATATAACAATGTATAATAAAATTATATGTGTGTAGTCTAGACAACGAGATTATTTCTACGTACGTCTACAATGACAAGCTTAACCTAAGAACAATGAAGTTAAAGTAATCATTAACTAAACGATCATTCTGAACAACGATAATATGGTATCAGTAGAGACTGCATTATATGCACCTTATGTACGCATGAAAAATTATAAATATATGCAAGAATATAAATATATTATTACACATTTAACTATTGAAATATGTAATATCTCTCTATGGCTCTTTCTACTCAAATTTCAAATTGGGTTTTGTCAAGTATAAGTTGGATCCTGAAATTTATGGATCTGGTGGTTAAAAATTTAGGATTGCATTTTATGCACATGAGGTACATATTTATTTTATCTTGTATAAATTGGGTTCCACCTTTCAATCTCAGTTTTATTTTTTTATATTTTTTTCATAAAAGATAAAAATAGACGTAATGTTTTTTAATAATATATGTTAAATTTACAAAGTATTTTCATTATTATTCTCAGCAGATTATTAAAAAAAGATATACGACAAAACCTATCAAAATAGCATAAAATATGCAGTTATGCATATTGTTTAAGCTTCTAGTTACTAAGTTTCTTATTCAATCACATTATGAGCACGAGTATGTATCATCTATTCAATAATACATAAAATGCATGTCTCGTAAACTAACCTCGAATTGTGTGTACATGTTCAAACAACAGCTTGGTTATCGTAAGTGTCTGATGAAGTAACTACTAACTAACAACATTAGTGTCACTGTATTAGTATTGGTGGAATCGCTATAAACGGATGTGGCAGTATAATCACATACGCACTATTACTCAATACAAACTGTTGTAAACCATTTGAAATATTAATCATTTATTAGAATTCAATCATATCCCAGTAGGCAGCTCATAATACTTAAACATATCGCATAATTGGTTTGGTAAGTTATTCATCAATTCTCTGGAATTATGTGAAACGGCAAAGATATTTAATATAATCGGCTCGATTAAAACTACAAAGATGCCTAATAAATAATACATAACAAATCGACTTGAACATAACACACGGCCACGCACCGCTTAAGAAAACACGTATCTATTAAATAGTTGGGAGGATTATCGTCAAGTAACACTCAACTCTTGTAATTTTTCAAAGGAAATATCACTTTAATGCAGGTAGGTACCTATTGTTGGAGGGAAATATAAAACTCGCCGTCTTGTTAGTAGAACTAATGCTAAATATGGAATACTTTCGATATTTCGTAAACATTCTGAGAAAAATAATGAGTTATTTTTCAAAACATATAAAACAAGGAAAATTTATGTCTTGAGTTTTTATTATTGATAGCTCGATATCTTCGGGAAAAAATAATTAAATTTCAAAAATAAAAAAATATCTCAAGTATAATAACACATGCATTATTATTTATCTTTCAAACGAAGAAGACGGTCAGTTTTCCCGTAGGTACATATCATCTTTATAATATGGGTACCTCTTCAACAAGTCTTGTTTTCCGCCATGTTCACGACTCCTGTCTCGTATGAAGTTTATTATATTGCATTCGCTATGAATTTAATGAATGAACCCAGGCACCACCATGAATGGAGACGACAATCCGAGGCACCCGAGCGATAACACACATAGATAGTTAGTACACCCAATCCAAGATTCCATAGACACTAACATATTCTGTACTAGTGAAGTTTTGCCCGGCGTCACCCAGGAATACATAATATTTGCAGAAAAATAACTGATTTCCTATGAAATGAAAATAATGTGAGTAAAATGACTAATAAACTCGTAATACAATGAAATAAATATTTTTGACAGTCCTATCATGATATTTTGATGTAAAATATTGTTGATCTATTCAAATATTTTTGGCAATATGTCATGATTTTATGTAACATGTTTGTATTTAAATATCACATTTTGGTTTAATTTTTAATACAAGCAATTGTAATATTTTTCTGCAAATACAAATTTTGAACATTATGATGTCACAATAATATCTTTTTTATCTTTTCTTATACACATTATATTTGACAAAATAAAATGTTTTTTTTTATTTTGATAAAACATGCAGAACAAGATAATATTATACAATTCTCATACAAATCTAATGAGAAAGTGTCATAGAAACCATAATATCTGTGTTAATATATCATACATTTATAATGTTTTAAGCCTTAGCCTGCTCAAAGGGTGAGACCTCGAATAGAGTGTAATTTTTCCTTTGTCTTGCCTAATTACGGTGTTAATAAAGAACATAATTATAAACATTAAATGCAACGAACGAACTAAAATATTTTTTATACTAGACACTACTTATACTATGCCCATACTCTGAACATGAATGACATCACGTAATTGAGTAGGTACCTAAACAACTTACTTCATATTATCGCGAATAATATTATTATTATTACTAATGAATCTGATCAAGTATATAAGTAGGACTGGAGTTTTAAAGAGTTGAGTAAGTATTCTACACTATATACATGAAATACAGAGTGAGTGACTATAGTGACTACCCACTGTCTGCAACACTAGTTTGTAAGATATTTGTATGAACTACTCAACATTAACCCTCTGAATAACAAATTAAATTGAGGAGTCCTAGAATATTTCTTCATATTGACAATGAACATGTGTATATTTTTTAGTGAAAGAATTTTTCGTAAACCTCTTACACGTGCTTGTACAAGGAAATCGTTATTGTAAGGGCACGCTACAAACTATATGAAGTTGTAACTCATATTTTTTTATTTGAAAATATTATAACAAAAATAAAAGAATGAAAAAAATGGATACACAAAACGATAGCACGAATATAAATGTTAAATTCGAAAGTCGTAAATATGGAAATCGCGACCAAAAAATAAAATCCAATGTTTGTAAATAAATTCCACGTTATTTAGTGACTCCAACAATAAAATATTTATTGCACCTTTTAGTATAAACTTTTTAAAATAATTTCAGCATTAACTATAAATTATTTTCTAACTAAAATAAAATAAAAATGTTCATGTGCCTGTACGGTCACACTGGTAGTGAGAGGTTTAATTAAAGCGAATAAATCGATTGAATCTATTTGACAAATGAGTGAATATTTAATGCAAAATGAATAAGAGATATTTATATAAATTTGTAATTACTTTACAAAGTGGAACGGAAGTTATTGCTAAATATATTAACGTATGAAATACAATTAGACATCTATAACAGTGATGAAGTATGTCACTTTTCTTAGATATGGCACATAGAGCCTAACCAATATGTTTATCACATGCATTTAGAATTTTAGTATATTGGTTAACTCATTTTTGAAAGTAATGATTTATATTAAACTTCTTGTAATTAATGTATGTATTTGATGATGGCGTGATGGTATATATAGACAGATGGAAATGTACATAGCTGAATATCAATTAAATGGGTCACACAGTAAAACGTACGCCAGTCAATGTCTAGCGTTTTACTTTTTTAGCAAATTTTCAATGTATTAATTATATGTGTTAGTTGTTGATACTGTTCAGTATTTTTTCATTCCAATAATATTATTCAGTTTCAGTTCCTCTCTTTAAATTTTCATAACATAAAACACATTTTCACGGGTGAGATGTTTTGAAATGTTAAAATTATTCTTTGAGCTGAATATATTTCGAACTCGCTGATGAGTAGGAAAGAATAAAAAGAGAAATATGTTATAGCAAACTCAAACATTCATGTTGATATAAGAACAGAGTTAGAATTTAACGATTAATGGGTTGATTAACTTCCATTAAAATGGTGAACTATTGAGTTAATATATTTTTTTTTGTAACGTTATGAGTTATTTTGATGATATCGTGCTTCAAGAATAAACAAGCCCATTGCGAAAAAATATTTGTTTCTTAATGTGTGGTTGTTTATTTTTTTCTTTGTCAGTGTGTATATTTGTGTATAGTGTGTATATAAACTGAGGCATCATTACCTTTCCTTAAATAATCCATCTAACTGACAATCCCGTGTTTCCTTCCTTGTCCTTCATCCCATCCACCTATTCATTTATATATGTATTTTTATGTAGGTATAAGTATTGTATATATATATATTTATTATTATTATTTATATTTTTCTTCTTTTTCATACACTTGTATGTATTGTATATATCAAATTGATGTCAAAAGTGGTTGGTTGGCAGAAATTGCCCACGGCAATAAACCCGCCATTTGAAATATTTTTTTTTCAATAAAGTTTTTATTTATTTATTTATTTATTTATTTATTTATATTTTGTGAAATAAATATTATTATATGAAATTAGCTATTTATTAACAAAAAATGGTCGGGGAACCATTTGAACCACCTCTTTGAAATAAACTATTACTTGCGTTCTACTTTTAAATAATTTAACTAATAACAAAGTAGGCCATTTCGTTATCTTAACGAAGTTAATCATTGAGAATAAATAATGAGAATAATGAAATTATTATTATTCTTCGACGCCACGCATTGTCAAACATTTCACTCTTCACCTTTACGCATGAAAATTTGAATAATTTGACAAATAACTGCTAAATAGACAGAAAACTTACAGATGAAAAGGGTCCAGGATGAAAAAGGTTGGAAAAATGTAATATCTTTCCTGAGATAATATTCGAAATGGAATGTCCATGAAAAAGAAATAATCATATATATACAATATGCTAGAAGTACCGTATGAACGCAAGTATAGTCATAACATTAGGAAAATGTGTCAGTAGGTATAATTGGAGGAATTATTAGACACTAAAATTTTTTTTTTCAATCAACAGGAATCGTCTCCTATTACGATAGAATACCAACCCTAAACATTTGTTTTCTATTGAAAAATTCCGTGATTGAACCACGGACACTGAACACTGAACTATGTACATTATAATCACCTACCTTTTCATTTCAGCAATGTAATGAGATTATATATTTTTCAAGAAACTAATCTCATCATATTTTAAAGCCACAAATTTAATTGATCTCATGTGCGTTGAAACCTCAAAACTTAAAAATTCATTGCAACTTGAAATCCCAAAACTAAAAAGTAATAGTATCGGTTTACTTATTCATCATAGAAACCTTAAAATGACTCTCCGATCATTCTTAAACGAGCGGTTGATCTTTGAACATAGAACAGAATAATAGTTTTAGGATGAATGTTAAATGCATACATTTAGTTGTCGTGGCTAGCCTGTATGTTCAACTTGAAATAATGTTATTCAAAATAATTTATGGAAAGTGGAAGTGAGTAAAATGAAAACGCATTACGATAATTTGAATAGACAAACACGTTAACCATAAAGCAATCACGCTAGTACACAAATTATGAATAATACAAAGTTTTTGAACTGATAACATTGTGAAGAGAGTTTGATATTGTTACTACTTTCTAACAAATTATAAATAGCATCTAATAATGTAAATAAATAAATGAATATTGTATGTTTTGCTCACTACAAAATATTAGAAATAATGTATGATTAGATTAGTAAACTCGTTTTTACTATATTATAATGATATGGGTTTTAAGGTTACGGTACTTTACAGTAGATACCTACATAAACTATTATTCGTAATGAAGTAAATAAGGTTTTAAAAAATTAAGTACTTATTTTTCCTATTAGAATAATTTGCCTTCTAGCGTATATAGTTAGTTATTAACGAGCGGATTATTATTATAAATAAAGTAACACCCGATAAATATATTATATGAATGTACTGTAATAATATGATAATTAAAGTCGAGATGTAGGTACATAATTTGTAAAATCAGTATTAAAATTTAGGCAATTCAAATAAATAAGCCTACTTTACAATAATTGGCTATTGATATCGTTGTACTAGACTTGAGAAAATGAGGGTAATTTTGGAATATTCTTGTTAATATAATCCGTATTTTATTAAAAAATGGAAAATTATTAACAAATAAATCTAATTTAATAACTAAAAATATATGCCTACACTTTATATTTACAGAATCTTGAGCAGGTTTATAGAAAAATATGTTGATTATTGACAGCGGTCTTCACTTAGTTCACAATGTAACGTAATGTCTTCAAAATAATTGAACTATCAAGTTTTGTATAAATAAAAAAAAAAAATTAAAGCTAATACGAGGACTTGGCAA
Organism: Athripsodes cinereus; assembly: GCA_947579605.1. Lineage (NCBI taxonomy): Eukaryota > Metazoa > Arthropoda > Insecta > Trichoptera > Leptoceridae > Athripsodes > Athripsodes cinereus. Next base: position 9,327,957 of record OX388306.1, on the reverse strand, counting down.
AATCTAGAGAAGCCAGTCCCCTTTATGATGTACACTTTTAAATATATAATCGAAGAGTACACATTGAATGATGATCAAAACGGTCTTATAAATAAAACAAAAACGAAAAATCGTTGACATTTCAACAAACATTTATCATTCTAATATAAAAAAGACAAAAAAAAACGTACAGGTTCCATAAATTATCAAATAACACAAAAAGTTAGAATTATTTACAACAACCGGAAAATTTCTTTACGTCTACCAATTTGCATTCGTTGTCACAACAAGAACATCGTAAATTTCCTAGAGTTAGCACCTCAAATACAAATTATATGCTTCCAATTTATCTCATATCATCTCAATATGAAACGGAATATCTTATTCATTAATCTCTATGCAAGCAAATTTATTACAACGTCTTCAACATGATTCACGAATAACATACGCGACCTTGTCTCATTCCTACGGATGTCACTCTTCGCAAATCAAAACATCGAAATATATATTATTTCTAAAACAGTTGTGTCATTTATATCAAACATCGATTATCATAATGTTTTGGAAATTCATGTAAACATTTATACATGTTCTTCGATTAACATAAAACAAATTCTTAAGTGCAGCGTTAGAGACTTATTTCATTTAAATTTCACCTTTTCATAGGAGAGTTTTATTTGTTTTGTTTGTATTTTCGGCATTAACTATATAATAATTTCTAGACATATTGATATTATTTTAGATAACTATGTATGAATTATTATATTATTCAATGAGTTTTATTTGTTCTTAATCTCAAATCATCTTGCCTTCATATCATTAAACTGAGCAAGTATTTTTTATATTTTTTAAAAGAAGTCATCAGATGTCATTTAGAAGAAGAAGAAAGAAGAGAAAAAATATTGAATGAGAATTTTTATGAATCTTTCCGAAATATAATCTTAAAATAAATGTGTAATAACAGTTGATTCTGAGTTATGAAATATTCAGAAAGATATAATTAAAATATAATACACAAAAGTAGTGAGGCAAGACATCCAGAACTGCGATGTTTCCAATGAGGATGCACTCGACAGAACGAGGTAGTGAAACAAAACAAGAAAGGCGGACCCCACCATCATGTGGGACTAACAAGTGCCCAAGGAGAAGAAGAAGATAATGCACATGTATTTTAGTAAATATACAAGTTTTTTTATATATTGTAATGCGTATTGATAATAAAATAATAAAATTAATGTATTACAGAACACTGTTTTACTTCCACTTCACTTTATTCAAATGTCAGAATGTTTTCGAACATTGACTGTTCATTATCGATGACAATACAATACTAAAGTTAAAGTTATTATTTAAGTGAGCTCAGTATTGCATTGTCATCGATAATGAACAGTTAATGTTCGAAAACGTTCTGACATTTGAATAAAGTGAAGTGGAAGTAAAACAGTGTTCTGTAATACATTAATTTTATTATTTTATAAAATGACGTTCCATTAAGTTTCTCTCGCAAATTTCGAAAATTTATTGATAATAAATTTAAATTTATTTTATTATAACATCGAGATGTGTTTAGCATCGCTGTCAATATTCCTTTCATCCAAGCAGGGGGTAAATCCTCTTAATAATATCATTACAGTATCCTTTGTGTAAGCATTATTATCATTACAAGCACTTACTGCTAAGTAATAATATCGTATTGTTGTGATAATAATAATAATTGTCGTGTAACATTATATCTGTGCGATACTTATGTAGATTGGGATGTTCACGCCTTCTGGATGTGGAAACATACATGTGCACTAGTACTAACAAACACGGAATAATTACTATTGTAACAGTGAGACATGACTTAGTGACACCTTACTCACAAGCAGAGATATGCACTATTCCGTCTTTATGTCTGATTAAATTTATTCTCGGCTCTCAACTGCTTTTGGTGCATTACATAATTGGAAAGTGTTTTATTCCAATATATATTTAATCGAGAGATGTCTTTCGGCTCCTATGGTCGTTAACAATTCAATTATGAAATTCTACTACCTACTTGTGCGTCAATACAACAAATAACATATACATAAAAAATGATAACATTAGCCATAGAAAAGTTAGCAACGTGCTTGACATTTAATAGTACTCAATATTCATTTCGAAGCTTGTGATCTATGAGTTTTTTAAGCATTTCTGGTAAATTTATAGATAACATTTGCTGGTCCACATATCGAATGTTCATTTTGTTATCATATACTGTTTGATCTTGTGAATAATAATCATAAAAATAAACATAAAATAAAATAGATATTTAAATAATAAACTTATAATTTTTAGTGTGATACTCAATACGAGTGAGGTTTTGGTTGAATCAAGGATTTTTTATTCACATACTAAACATGGTTAATTTAACAGGTCTAAATAATAATTTTCTTTAAGCGTACGGGTGACATAATATTATTCCAACAGGCTGAAAAGCACTGAACGGTGAATAAACACTGAACAAGAATGAAGTACATATTCATTATGACATATTATCACAATAATATGTACGCGCTATTTAATATTACAATTTACAGACAGTTATAATAATATGAGCAACGCCTATGTACTTATAGTTATATTGAAATATATTCATTGAAAGAAAACACAAAATGATTAATACGAGATTATATTTTATATTTTATCACAATTATTGCTTAACATTAACGAATTACAAATATTGTAATTGAAAAAAAATTAATTGAGAATTTACTAATTAAAAACACAAGTTTTATTACCAATATTTTTATCGTCAAATTGTTCATATATTTAATCATTAAATTTTCTTTGTTATACTTTTGGATATTTGGAAAGCTTGTGGGATCTCATTCCGATAAATGATAATTTGCATCGTTATTTTTTTTCTTTACTTCGTCGTATGCCTTAGTTACACATTTAATTAGAAAAAAAATAAACATGTACTTAATATTTATTTCACTGCTGTACATTTAAGTCACGTCTGGAACCGATAATCTTCAACATCTTCATAAATCCATCCGCTATGATAATATTAATATAGAAATTATTCCATACATCTTTCAACGACGCGCGGCTTTAAAACTGAATCCGAAATACTTTTTATGTTTCATATAATAATACTTAAATATTAAAAATACTCTCATAAAATTTGGACCTTTCCAGGTTTATGATAGACGAGACTATAGAGGAAGTTTAATACCTAAATACGATACGCGTTGAAATAATTTGAGAAATTCTTGTGAATTGAATACAGTTTGTTAATATAATATAGTTAGTAGGTACTTTCATATATTATTCGTGATAAGGCCCTCATAAAAACATCTCAATATTTTTGAGAAATGTAGATATTTTTCAATTAAAATGTGTGATTTCCCACTAACATGGAGTTTAATCTATCAAGATATTTTATTTTGTGCTTTATAAAAACTTCAGTAATACTACAAAAAACGACCATAAGTTCCTATGAGAAAATTAAAGATTTTGATATACGAGGCATGCCTTTTAAGTTCTGTCGTTTCCATATTTCCCGGCAATTTTGAATTTGGAACTGTTCTATATTCGAATGTGTTTAAATTTTGAATCTCAAAACAGTTGAAAGTATTAGAATAAATGCTATTGTTTAGTAACAGCGTCGACTGGAATCTGTCAGGTTACGTACGAAAATGAATCTTTCTAAGGAAAATGTTCGTGCAATAATTTTCTACAACTTTAGAAGAGGCCTGACACGGCTTCAGTGTTTTGCAGAGCTAACATCTGTGTTCAGTGATGAAGCCCCATGTCTGCGGACTGTCGAACGCTGGTATTTAGAATTCCAGCGTGGACATACTAGTGTTAGTGACAAATCTCGCGAAGGACGCCCAAAATCCGCCTTCACTGAAGATAACATCATTGCTGTGAGACAACTAATTCTCGAAGATCGTCATGTGACGTATCGAGAGATAGAGGCTCTATTAGGCATCTCAGGGACAACCATTCAGAAGATCTTGCATGAAGCGCTTGGTGTGAGAAAGCTAGTTTGCCGTTGGATACCGCATCTGCTTTCCGACGATCACAAGGCGGCCCGCGTCAGATGGTGTAAGAAAACTCTGGAAAGGTTCAACCGAGGAGAGCCAAATCACGTCTACGACATCATCAGTGGTGACGAATCTTGGATCTATGCCTACGATCCTGATTCCAAACAACAATCTACAATCTGGGTCTTTCAAGACGAGCCAAAGCCGACTAGAGTTGTTCGTTCTCGAAGCACTTCAAAGAAGATGGTGGCCACGTTCGTTGAAAAAACCGGCCATGTTGCGACTATTGCACTTGAAGATCGTAGAACGGTTAACGCAGAGTGGTATACCACAGTTTTTTTACCACAAGTCATCGCCGAACTTCGAAAATCTAACTCAAAGCGACGCATCATCCTGCACCACGACAACGCAAGCTCACACAGCGCTCGGCAAACAATTGAGTATTTGAAGCAGGAAAAAGTAGAAATTCTTGACCATCCTCCATACAGTCCTGACCTAAGCCCTAACGATTTCTTTACATTTCCTAAAATTAAGAAAAGTCTTCGTGGTCAAAGGATCCAGTCCGGTGAAGAAGCAGTCGACGCTTTCAAGTCAGCCATTTTGAACACCCCCACTTTAGAGTGGAATAAATGTTATAATAACTGGTTTGAGCGAATGGAAAAGTGTATTAAGCTACGTGGTGAATACTTTGAAAAACAATAAAAAGTACTATAAGGTTCTAGTTGTGTTTTTTTCTTCAAACGACAAAACTTAAAAGGCATGTCTCGTACACTGTTGTGGAATGTGATTGCTGAAATTCTACAAAAGATAATAGAGCTTATTCCGAAAAAGGAATAACGATTCTTCTCAGTGAACTGCCATTAAACTTTTGGATAAACTTGTATAACATATAGAAAATAATATGAAAATATTTTAAAGATAACATGAGTATTATAAATGTAAGAAGCTTCATGTAATATGTATGATATAGGTAGAGCGTGTTACGTAAATCATATTGACATCACAGCCTGGGACTTCTCTATGAGATGTTTACTTGTGAGTACTTAACATGCTTCCGGAGTTAGAATAACGGATAGACTGGTCCCCACATAATCATCCGCCCAAATAATAGCTCAAAATGATTAAACATAGTACCAGAACACTAATTATTATATGAATACATATTTGATACTATGTATACATGATATTTTTTACCATAATATCACTTCACTGTTGATTCAGCATAGAATATGGATATTGTACTACAATATTACGAGCAATCTACGAACATTTATTACCACTAAAACCTTTATAAATACACAGTTACTTGAATTATTTACCATAAAGTGAATTTTAAAATATCACAGAACTGACTTACCGCCATTAACTTCTTGCACAATTTGGTCTTTCATTATTACCCATTATTAGCAATAGGCAATATAATGTATCATTACTTAGTTCGTATCACTTTCATTTGTAGTGTGTGTTTAACACGAGTTGTAGGTATCTACCTAGTAGAAAAATAATAATCACTCAATCGTAAGAGCATTTTTGCAATACTGTTAGTTCCCACATCCAAGAGATGCTTTCTAATGTAGGTATTTAACTTAATATTTAGGAAGTTAGCAAACTCATAAGTTACAAAAATTACGTAACAAAACAACACACAAAACGTTTAAAAGTTGTAATAATATTCTAGATTGATGGGAAAAAATTAGTCAAATATCAAAAGAGACTTCACAAGACATCACGTGGATCATTAGGTATCTACTTATATTCCTAATAATATTGGGATTACATAAACCTCAATATTCACATTCCATTAGTGAATAATATTGTTGTTATGTAATGCGATAAGTAGATGTGTACTTCTAGTAATAGTAGTATAAACTAAAGACAATATCGGACAGAAGGTACTGTATAATAATATAATTTCGCCTCCGGTTTCTAAATACAAACATTATCTAGGTAATTATTTGAACATATCTCTATTATTTCTCCTTTCAGCCATAGCTAAAACTAAAACGCAACGTAACGTAATAATTGCAAACCCAGTTGACTTTAAACGTCTGTTAAATAATGATAAGCTATCGATAATAATTAACTCGTTACAGTTTATTTACAGTTATATTCGTGCATTTGTCAAAATGTTACAGTTCAGTGTAATATTTTTGATACCCCGCAGGTATTATTTCATGTTGTTACATATTCACTGACTCACAATAACAACTACTTATTCTAACTATTAGCAGACATGATTGTTAACGATTAACAAACTAACGGGTTAATTAACTTCCGTAATATTTTCTATAGAGTAGGTATACTGTTAATTTTCATTAAATTTAGTCCGTTATTTTTGACACCCCATAGAGAAATTCAAGGAGCTGGTCTACATCACAGGTAGGTATGTAGACCAGCTGTTTTTTTTAAAGCATCAAAGTTTCTCTTTATATTTTGGCTCCAAGAATTAACTGCAGTTAAAAAAAAATAACGAGTAACAAAGTTTACTTTTCGTTTACGGATTAACGATTTATAAAGTCATTTTTTATTCATCGACTCAGTTTTAACTAAATATGAGAAGTAGCCAATGATTTATTTGTTTTGTTTAGATTTAATTTTTTACATCTGATAAAATTTGGTGATCAATTAGAGAGCTTTCTCCTTGAATTCAAATATGTCTCCGGGTGTGTTAAAAACATTATTCATCAGCGGAGAATTAATTATTTAACCTTAATCACGTTGACACATGTGCTTGCAATCGATTAAGCAATTTTTCGATAGTGTGATAAGCGAAACACATTTTTGAATTTTAATGCCAAACCATGGTACACACACACACACAACGTACATAAACTAGTTTGCAATTATTGAACCAAATCACTCTATAGGAAATACTGTTTTGTTAAATATAAATTTCAAAATTATTTTTAATGTAACATAGGTATAAACATACAGACACCAAACTAATAAATATATTTGTTACATAAATTAAAATGCCGCAATTTATAGATGGTAACCTACGGCCTACTTTCCTATAAACTATACCGATGTTTTACTTGCAAATTAAACCTAAATATATAGGTAAATAATAATAACATACACGCATATTTGATTACTGTGGCTACTGTTTCATAGTCTCCGGCAAAAAAAAGGTTGTCCTCTCTTTTGTGTAAGTTTTCGAGTGTCTTGTTAAAGGCAATTAGGTATTCGTAAAACCCCACGAAAAAGACAATTAACATCTTCAATTCAGCGATGAGGTATGCCACTTACCTACCCTGAATGTTTCATATTTATATTGGCACGGAGAGCACAAATTTCATATTTTTTTTTACATGCAGTTAGTCTGCTGGCTACCCCACATGCGGTGTATGGTGTTATGGTATAAATATAGATCTACCACTTTACAAACATGATTTCGAATAAAGTAGAGATTAACATCCGGACACATAGAGGTGACTTCAAAAAGAAATGTACACATATTTATTATACCTAATACATATATAATTAGGTAATAAATATTTTTTGCAAGTATGCGACCCCCTGCTTGGTAGTCATATGTCTCCCGCGAAGAAAGTCTATTTGAAAAATTAGCAGATGACATAAATCCTACAAGAATTTGGACAAGAACATACGTAGGTATGGTGCTTGCAAGCAATAACACAAATTATTACAATAATTGACTCTATATCTATATACCTAATAATTAAGATACATGCAATCATTTAGAATAAGTGAAAAATATGAAACTATCTATCAATATCATCATGGTATTTTCCACATCGAGGTGGTTAGTAGACTAATTACTTGTATGTCATAAAAGTGCAGGTCGTCCTATACGTTTTAATAATAAATACAAAAAAAAAAAATCAGTTTTCAAAAGTTTTGTATTTGAAATTTTACAAATACTTGCCAAAAAAGGCATGTAAACATGATACCCGAAAACTCACAGATAAGTAAACTACATGGAGTGTGAAGTTTAACAGAAATACATTAAATAAATATTGTTAAAAATTAGTAAATAAATTTGCTTTCAAGAAATTTAGAATTGTGAAGACAATCATAAACTTGAGAAAGCATCTATCCAATTCAGTATTCCGCGTGAAATTTTCGTCAGTTAATAATTTAAAAAATGTAATCAACACAGTCAATATAAAGATTAAAAAAAAACGACGAAATACCACGATTACTAAATTGGATTGACCCTCACAAAAGAACAATTATTCTATTAAAAAATATTAGTAAAATACATTCGATAAATCAGAGATCTACGTCTAAATCCTTTTATAAAATGATTACAATTAAAATAATTAAACAAAACTGCTCTTGTAGAAACGTATTTAGTATGGACATATATGTATTATGATAGTGACATAAATGCAGCATTAACATATTTACAAACGAAATAAATCTCCATATAAACCATACATTTGCGCTACTATTAAAATTATATAAATCACTTATACATAGAATGAAAGCATTGAGAGTTCTTTGGTAATGATCAGCTGGTACTTTCGGTACAATTCATACCTCCCCGCATATTAACAAAATGTGTATTTTGTTCGACTGCAGTTAGGAGTAGATACCCACTACTTAGGGCTGGCAACTTCGTTACTCAAACATCAGAGATTTACATATTTTTCAAATTCGGGGTGAGAATGGAAATATTGTATTATTAAGTTTCTGATCACCTACTGTGAGATGAATATTTGATAAACTGTAAACCCTTTTTGTTTCATTTTATCTTAGAAATTATGTATTAGTTTTGAACAAAATACTTATATATTGATATTCGCATAAAATATTCTGAACCCATTTTGTGTACTAATTTTTTACTTCAGCAATAAACAAATTACATGCAAGGAATCACACGATGCATCAATATGCGAACTTACTACGCCGCTCGGATGTCTAAAATATATAGTACAATTATTTAGAATAAGTGATCTTAACAAGGTTTATGCGTCTATTTAAAAACTTCAATGTCATTAAACTATTACATTTAGCAACTAGTTTCACAGTTGAGAACGATCCGAGTTTGAAAACCCTATCACAACCCTTTGAAACGCGTGCACTTAAAATCTTTACAATAATACGTAACGTGGAGAATGTAGAGTAAAATATTTAAATTGGAGCAGAGAGGGGTGTTAATATTATTGTAAATACACACAACAATAATATGATAATCAGATGAATGCGGGACTTTAAAAATGTAGAGGTAATAAATATTAATATTCTATTGTACTATATGATGCTGTCTGTGTACATGGACCAGATTGCGATGGGCTGTAATATAAAATAATAAAATATGATGTTTTAAAGTGGACGTGGGGGAGTGCTTACCAACCGATTTCCTCCCCCAGACTGTTGCATATTATGACCAAGTTACATACATACATACATACCATCACGCCGCTTCCCTCGCGGGGTAGGTAGAAAGGATCGAGCGCCACTTCCTTCTATCCTTGCATACATCTTTCGCTTCCGTCACTAATTCCTCATATTATGACCAAGTTGGTACTCCCAAATTGATAAATTGTTATATCCACGTTTAAAATTGATGCTGATTGTCAGATTTGTAATAAATTAATATGGCGTGAGTGTTAATATGATGAAACTATATTTCTGGAAATCGGTTTTACGTTGTAAAACATGAAAAAGGGGTAGGTAAGCACTGAAATTACGCGTAATTTTTGTAACTATATTGAAATTTAAAATTTAATTAAATCTGTAAAAAAAATACATACTTACTGTAATAGGTTTTCAAGTAGGTACCTATTGACTATTGAAATGAAAAGAGGTAAACAATACCGAGCGAACTTTATTAGGTATAAAACCCTTCAAATGATTGGAAAAAAAATAGTCCCCATTCTTTCACATAACAATGATAATAATTACATGATGTCGTCCCTTTAAGGGCGCTAGATGCGCCATTGTTCGCATTAGATAATAATTAAAATAACGTAACATGAACTTTGCAGGAGCCGCGTCAAAAATAATATAAAATATTGCATTACACAAAACAAAAGAGCTGCAAACATCAAGAGGGGGGGAGACTAGATCACAAATGAAAAAGAACTGAAATGGACATTGTAAAAAATAGTAAAAAAAATAATAATTTATGGCTCGTATTTATACTATGCATTCCCCAATATGAACAAAAAAACCGGTTGAAAGTTCATAGTGTACGCGTGCGCGCGAACGAAAACTATTGAGTGTTTATTTAATGTAAACTGATTCATAATTTCCAATGGAACCCCTTCAGTTTATTAGGCAAATAATTTTTAATTATTTACGACCAAGGGTTTATGTATAAAACATAACAATATGCCTGATTTTATAAGTGTCCGTATATTAAAAAAAAATAAACATAAAATAATTTCCATCTGCCTGAATTGTTTACATAAACTTTTATTATTATCTGTTACTACAATGCGAGTATGAGTTATGGCCTCTGGATTTATTGTTTAGGAATATGGCTTTATTATTGAAAATTAAACGAAAAGATACATTAAATATCATGCATTTAAATATTAAAAACAAAAATTACCATTCATAAAATCATATTTTAATCTAAATTTTTTAATCTAAATTTATTTTTTAATTTATGTATTTTTTAAAATTATTATAGTTTATTTATTATTTATTGGCTATCTGCCGTAATCTTATTATTATATTATATTATATTCATTACTTTTAATTTAAAATTATTTTTTATTTTATGTATTTTTTTTTAATTGTTATTGTATATTTAATTCGAATTACTGACTTATTGATTTCATTATTTATTAATTTATGATTTTTGTTATATTTTTATATTTTTAAATCTAATTATTTCATTAATATTCTTTTTATCTATTATATTATTATAGAAAAGTTATTACTTATTGTTTTATATATTGCTTGAATCGGTGGTTTTACTGTTCATTGATGTGTTTTATTTTATTAATTTTATTAATTGTATTGTCTGTGGCGGCGGGGTGAGGGGGCGTGGGTCGGTTTTGCGGTTTTGGGTTGTTCCCTCCGCGGAGGTGTGGGTGTGTGTCGTGCCTCGCGGGTGGTGGCGTCGGGGGTTGCCTAGTACCATGGGCTATCCTTGATGCCATTGTTTGTGGGGTGTGGCATGCACCTGCATTTCTGTGGGGGGGGTGGCTCGGTGCTGCGGAGCTGGCTTGTGCCCCTTTGCCTTGTCGCCGCAGTTATAGTGTGATTGATCATTATGTTTAACTTTTCTCTTATCTTGTCTTATCCTATCTTATTATTATATTTCTTTGTTTTTGTTGTTAGTTTTGTGTCTTAGTTGCTTTGAATTTTTTAAACTGTGGTAATATAGGGGGACTCTTGTGGTCTATATTTCATTTAATTTTAATTGTTGTAATACTTGTTGTGTTGACTGTTTGTTCCCTTCGAGAAAAAAAAAATAAAAAAAAATAAAAATATTTAGATACATAGATACTGCATTATTATTTTTGTGGGTAGGTATAGATATCAAGGAAAGTGCAATACTTTGGTCACAAGATGAATAAAACAAAGGACAAACTTCTGCAACAGATAGTTTAGGATTTTAAAATACAAGGAAGGAAAGGACCAGGTCAGAATATAATTTCTCGGAAGATTATATTATATCTGAGGCAATGGTTCAGAACAAGAAATAACCCTAATGACCATCAGCCTTCGCAGAGGAACTTTAAGAAGTCGAACATTGAAAATATATGATTGCGTGGTATATTATATATATATCTCAAATACTTATAAATACCAAGTTATATTTTGGATCTACGAAACAAGTGTACCAAAAAATAGTTGCTTGATTTGGTACTTACCGATAAATTATGGCGATAAATAAAGTAATGTGATCTACCACAAACATGTGGTAATTATTATCTCCAATTTGTAATATTGTAGGTTGTGTGAAAATTATTCGTCTGACAGCAATATGTTGTATTATTACCTTTAACGAGCGCAGTCATACATCTTGATATTACATAATACTCCAAAATAATGATAATAATATATATCGATCAAGATGGCTATAAATTAATTCAAATTACTTAAAATAATAGTAGTTGTTAATAATATACAACAAACATTAAAATGACATCAAATGAAAAAATATAATAACATAAATCTTTGCATTACATATTAAACATACTACCAATGTATTTGTATTTCGATATTTAGACGACACCTGCGGTGCTAACACATTATCGATATGCGGCGATGTTATTCAGCATCGATAAATAATCGATATTATACTGTAATGAGTGCACATGATATATTAGACATTAAACAGAGGGCAACTTGTTGAAGTATTGTGAAACAGTGTTTTATATATAAATATTCTACCATAATTTCTCATAATGTCATAGATTACAAAATGTAATCAGCGTATTGATTAATTGCTCACTTCGATCAATTTAAAAAAGAACACATTTCTCATATAATTTCTATATATACAATGGGTTACAATCTATTGGATTGGTCTGCAATGAGTTTGGATTTTCTTCTCCAATCTTCCCTATTCTCAGCCAGTCTCTTCATCTCTACGTATGAGCCACAGTTCATGTCCCTCTTGAGTTGGTCCATATAATGGGCCGTGATGGCGATGAGCAGTCCTGGGTGCCTGATGTTGTGGCCAATCCAGTAAGCTCGCTGTTGGCTGATTCTTTTGAAGAGTTGCCTTTTTTCCGCCTACCTTGGTTAACACTTCTTCGTTTTCGACGTGTGACGACGACCAATAGATCTTCAGCATGCGTCTATAGGACCACATCTGAAAGGCCGCCAACCGTCCGCTTTCACTCTTGCTGATGGCCCACGTCTCGCTACCATATAGATGGAATCCCCTAATACTGATGAAGCGTGAGAAAGAATCTTACGAAAGCCTTTGTATAATTTCTATTTCTCATAATTATGATTTCTAATTATTTTATCTTTAAGATAAATTCCCCATAATCCATATAAACTCTGTTTTCATAAAGGAAATATTCATTTTTACACAATGATGGTATCTTTCATTCGTGGAGTCTCCGGAAAAGAACAGGTCGTAAGGAAAACGGCCTGTAAAAGGCAGGTGTACTTAATCATTCTGGATAAGACATTTAACATTAATTTGATAAATTTCTCCTACATTTTGATCTCCTCCTTAAAGTTATTATGAGTTTATAAATTATTATTGTGATAGCGTAAGTACCTACGTACATATTTATTTTATGTATTCTACAACACATATTCGGGTAAGTTGGAAGATATCTGGTTCTCTAATATTACATTGTAGGTTCATATATTATTTTCATATAAGTGTGATGATGCGGAAGTGGCCAATATACGGTATAGCGTAAAATAAACATAATTAATAAATTTATTTAGTTATATTATATTTAATGTTATTTTATTTATTATTATGGATTTTATGAACGTACTCACAATATCTATGAATATTTTATTTAAATTATATAATATGAATAAATTTCAAACAACAAAACTCTGCACAAACAACACGAATACCTATCAATTATTTTTTGCACGAAAATAAACATGTAAACAAGTATGTATGAATATTTATTTTAATATTTAAATAAACAATTTCCGACTGAGCAAATTGAAATGAGAACGCATTCAAACATGTATACCTAATAATATTAGGATGTAGAACTAATTAACAATATTTTTGATTCATTTAATGATGCCAAAACAAATCACCATGATCTATGATATCATCACGGGTGTGGTGATAGAGTAAAAAAGGAAAAACTAAGATATATAATAATACTAGCCATAGTTAATTTGAGGACAAAGTTAATATTAAATACTTCGTTCTGCACCGTACCTACTCAATATCATATCGAAATTCAAAACTTTCAGCAACATCGACACGAAAACGGAAGGACATTTATGTCTGTTACTGTTTATGAATGAAATCTTAGCCAGACATGACAGTTGGAATAGTATTTATTCCGTGTTGTGAGAACCTATATACAAGTGTATATTATCTATAGTTACTAAAGTAACGGCATTGCTCTCGATCGTTCATGTAGATACACTTTAAATTACCGACTTGTTTCGTCGTTCGGGTCTCTTAATTTATTAATTAATATTAAAAAGCAATTAATTATTTATGACCCAATACCAAATAAGAAGGTTGGCATATTATCAATATAATTTATTGGATACAATCAATAACAGCAGAGCATGTGAAACATGTGTCCAAAATAGAAATATCAAATCACGATACTATATATGGTTCTAAGCACTTATACAATAAATATTTACTTTGTTAATACTATATACACTTACATTTTAATAGGCATATAGAGGAAGGCCTGTATGTTTATTATTATATGGAGTAAGACCACCAGAATCCCTACATTTATTTACTTTATTGATCCATTCACTGTATTATTTATACAGATCATTTGATCAGCATGAAATACATATACGTGCACAGTTTAAAACATTAAACACACAATAGGTACAATAAGAAAAATAAAAAAAAACACAACACTGCCAAACAGATAAACAAGAAACGACCAAACATCTTCCTTGAATTGATCGCGATGTGATTTGATTTGTGTTATTTTTTTGTGAGCAGACAATAAGACAGAAAAATGGTTTACAAATCTACGGATAAAAATTTTGCAACGAGTAATATTTATTAATTAATAAATGCGAATATGGATGTTTTCCGACGCCGAAAACATTTATAATATCAAAAGGCGTTTATTACGCTGTGAATCTCTAACTAGTTGTACACAAATGAAAATATATAAAACAAATCATCAAATAGAATAATGAGTGAGTCATACCTTAAACAAATCATTTCCAAATCATGTTTCATAATATAATAATAATTCAAAGTTCTGGCAACTACGGTCATACAATGTCGATAATCTTTATATGAACAAATAATTGACAAGAACAAAACTTATTGTTTAAATTAGAATAATGAAAAAACGAAATTTACAGAACAATTATTATGATAATGTAATTAAATCTAACTCTTTCGAACTACCTATAAAAAAAATCATTAAAAAAAAAGGAGTACCTATGCCCTCCGGCTAACTTTGTACCAGTTTCTAAGAAACGAGACGCCTTCCTTTTTACATAATCAAAATTGCGACGCAAAACTAAGTTAGAAAAATAAATTCAGTTCAGCATAACAAATAGGTAGAGCATTGTTAGTAGACGAAAAGACGACGGTAGAAAAGAAAAATATTATCTTAGCCTTGGCACAATTCTGTAATAAACTTGTTTCCCAAAAATAAACTTCAATCTTAGAAAGGAAAATGTAATGGACAATGTAAATCTAAATACTCACATACATATTTGAGCCAACATGTTTGCATGCTTGTTTATACATCCTTTACAGTTGCATAATCCAAACAAGTAATAGAGAAACCTACGCCTTGCATGAAAACTAACATCCTTTGAGCCTTATTCTGGATGATAAAATCGCATTATTTTATTTACTAACGGATGCTAACGATAATCAGAAAGCATTTATTTGACTTTTTGTACTCAATGAAAGTAGCTTAATTTTGCTAAACTATCATCTTCTATTCATGAAAACATAAAGTTACAAACTGCATTATATTATATATACCTATATTATGACAAAACTGTTAAAAACATTTTAAAACGTTGGTTCTTTACAATACATAATTCGATGATAATTTCCTAAGAAAAGTCGGGTTTGAAGCTACAATATAACATAATAAAAATAAAAGGATGGTGTGATTTATTAAGCGAAGTGACCCCTTGCGTTATGGTTGTAATAGTATATTGTCACATTGCGGTTACTCCACTATAAAAAAGGTAATTTCAGGAACACCGAGGCTTGCAACAATAAAGAGAGAGTCTGTATTAAAAGCTTTCAATGTCCAACTTTACGATGTACTTAATAGATATATAATATATCATGTAACTAAAAATACTGTGACAGCTGTTATCATAATAATATAAAAAGTAAGGCGATAGAGAATAATAAAAAAAAAATACGATTGGTGTTTAATTTCGAAAAAAACTATTTTATTTACATTAAACATAAGCAATGTCACATATGAGACAAGTTTATCACAAGTTGCGAGTTCTTCCAATTATTTTAAGCCCATGTTACCAGAAGTATAATTAACTACCAAAATAATCTGACAGAATTCGAATAAAACCATTACTAGGTACATGTAAAATAATTACTGCGAAAAATCTAGATAATAAACAAAATACGTTTTCAACATCTTGTCATCGTAATTCAACATGTTCTTTTTTGCCTGTGTAGTGTCTGAATATTAATTAATCTGTTTGTGATACATTTATTTGAAACTTATTTGCGAAACTTTAAATTAATTGCTTGCATAGACGAAACAATACTGGATAAATAAAACAAATGATTACGTATACGCAAAGGTTTCTCACAAATGCGTAATCTTATTGACCATGACTCTTAAGTTCAAATCACTATGCAGGTAGACTTATTATACATAAGTATTGAACGAGTGTTAAACTGTGCGACAGGATTTAGTAAGCAGGTGTGAACTTCACACGCAGCAATTAAATTTAAATCGACCACAAACTTCAAGTACCCATATAATAATAACGATATTAATGTAAGTATGCGTTTAATAACAATAATAACCACATCTCATACTTAAAGATTTTTAATATTAATCATCGGTCCGAGGCCTAGGGGCCATATTACCATGTTGTGGTTTAGTTTAATACTATTACGCTTCCAAAGATTATATTATAGGGATATTTAAAAATGAAAGCATTTCTATTTGAAAATCTCAAACGTAAAAAAGTTTATATTTTTTTTTACAAATTTCACACAATGTGTAGAACTCTTCTTAGCATTGTCTTTTACTGATTGTGTTATCACAAGTTCCAAGATGCGTCAATTATGTAGGTACCTAGTACTTATCATTTAAAATTTTCATATAAAGGTGTCATTATAAACTTTTGTTGTTGTTATTACAAAGTAGGCTTGAAGTTTTTTTTTATAGAACTAAAAAATAAGCGCTGAATGTTCGAAAATTTAATGTCAAAAATATTGAAAGTAATTGTTACTCCTGGATAAGTTTTTGCCGAACTTTGGTTTTAATTTTTTTTTTAACCAGAGATCGATTGAACCATACCTAATACACAGTTAAATATAAAATTCAGCATTAAAATTCTAAAATCAGGTGGCTCATTTTCTTGAACGTAAACCACACAATTTTTTTTTTGTTATTAATGGAAAAATTTTACGTCTTGGCCCTTTGATAGGTTTTTTGTTAGCACACCATTGCATTATGGTTTCATAAAACCGAAAAAAATACTCGTGAAAAGTACATTAACAATACGGAGAGCTATTATTATGAGACGTACGTCATTTTCTGAAATATTACAGTTAAGGATTTTATTAGACATAAAATAATGTAATAACTATGTACCAAAGAAAATAATAACAATATGAAGATGGACCGTAAAGTAGTTTGACCCAACCAGAGACACTCGTTACATTGCTTTGTAACAGACTTATGGTCATACTTAAAGCAATGACGAAATAGATTTATTAAGAAAATGTGAAATCTCAATAATAAAAGCAGACACAAGCCATATCAAATATTGATAGCTATAATTATGTTATACGTCTCTCTTTCACAATACACCGTCCCTATGGCAATGACATCAGAGTGTAGAGAATGCCGTGGGAAGAGGTGAAGCAATTGGCACAGAGTTGCTCTGAATTGAGGAGGCTGGTTTCTGCCCTGTGCTTCTGAGAGGAGCGTTTAGGGCGATGATATATAAGTATGTCAACAAAAAGTTTCTTCAAAGAATCAAAGCTATTTTGCTGGACAATGATTATTGAGATCAAATATAATATACCTCTGTCAAAATTTTAATACAACTTGTATACAACAACTTTAATACAACAATAATCTATGATGTACCTACGTGTATCAGCATTATTCAAGTTTTATATAATATATTTATCTAGTAATACTATAACATAAATATGTAATATGACAACTGCAAATCGAATTAAAATACTTGCGTTACGCAAAATTATAACAAAAAAAATAACATCATTATTAATGGTCTTTATAATCGCATTTATCAAATGAATAAAAAACACTTCCACCGACATCAGATAAATATATAAATTATTGTTGCATAATATGCAATACGAAAAATAACGACTAAAAATCGATTTAGGTGAAACCAAATCTAGTTCAGAGAATGATTTAGAGTTAATTAGTCTTGTAAAACCATAATGAAATTTATTTTTTTATATATAATATATTATTATAATATATTTAAATATAATATATAATGAGAGATTATGGATAGAGTTATCCAATTAAACGTCTAATATGTGAAATTGTGCTACGATCGAAGAAAGCTTTTTTAATATTACGCAAAGCATCATCATAGGCTTTGTGCTAATTAGGGACTACATTCGACATTAATCATTATGTATTTCGTTCATCAAAAGGATGTTCGTATTTAATGATATGTACCAAGAGAAAGTTTACAAAATAAATTATATAATGAAAACATACAAAATAATGAGGTGATCGCTTCAATCTGTTTTGATTTATGACAAAAAAGTATTGCTCATCATATAGTCTGCTTGTATGGTACCTACTCATGGAGTCCCAAATCTCAAAGACGGTGAGCTCCGCATTTTACCACATCCGCGAAATACGCTCAGTGTCGAAAAACCTCACTTCTGATAGTATGAAAACATTAATTTCTGCTTTTGTGGTCTCTAGACTAAACTACTGCAACATACTATATGTAGGACTGAATCGCCTACAAATGGCATTATATAGCGCTGCAAGGCTTATTTACCGCAAAGATAAGGTTTGTCACATCACACCTTTGCCGGAAAAGTTGCACTTGTTAAGAGTAGGTGAAAGGGTCCAATACAAACTGTGCCTTATAGTCTACAAATATTTGAACAATATCACGTCAAGTCACTTTCTGAGCTTTGTGTTCTCAAAACACCTACAAGTAGACCTCTACGTTCAGTTAAGACATCCACCAATAGCTGAACGAAATCAATAGAGCAAACGAGTTCTGCTTCTACGATAGGGCTTTTGGCATCGCAGAATCCGTCATCTGGAACCTACTCCCCGAGGACCTCCATAAAAACATACCGATAACAACGTTCAGGAGCAAGTTGAAGACATCGCTCTTCCAACATAGTTTCCCGTGCCCTTGAGATGGATGCTCTATTAAACGGCGCCGAATAAATCATCCAACATACACACATACATACTTACAGATACAGAGTAAATAAGTGATTCACAACTAATCTAGGACAAAATATACACATTTATCATAATATTTGCATTATCGCAATAGGATGTGGTGTTAAATATCGTTAAGTAATTGTGTTTACATTAATACCAAATATATTATTGTGGTAAAGAATTATTCATTTGTCAGAAAAAACACGTGAGTCCTTTCCTTGTTATCACGAGGACTACTTTCCGTACCAAGATGTATTATATTTATAATTATATTATATTTAGAAATAAATAATATCGCAAGAGTTATGAAATAGAGTTTAATCAGCGGAGAGGATTAGAGAAGGCAGTCTTAATAAGAGAAAATCTTTAATCGAAATAATACTCTTATTTCATGAAGCCGACCTTTTTATAATAAATCTAAATAAATTTCATCACGTGAAGGCTTATCCTTGTATTTTTACGTTGTTTTATATGTATTCTCTTTAGACGAGCAAACCTCTAGCAGCAATATCATTTTTTTCCATTTAATGAGCTGTTTAATAATAAATTCATCTTTATTTTGTTTAACATCATAACCCTGATCGGTTCAATGAGAATTAATGATCATAAAACGAGAATTCAAATATGTACCTACATTTTGAATCGCTAGGCGTCAAAAATATTTTGCAAAGTGGTGAATAACAAAGTGATAATTAAAAGAATAGCAAAATGTTTCAAATAATTCCTAATTACCTACTACTTCAAGACGTATCTTGGTTGCCAATTTGTAGATGTTTACTTCTAGGAAATTTATAAATAAATATTATTTAACACTTTTCACAATCGCTTATACAGCAAAGGTATTCTGCCATATATCTACTCAAGTCATGAAGTAGAAAATTCCACGACACTTCTCATTTACTTAAAGTGTTTTTTTGTCCATTGTGTACATTACCGTTGTTGATAATTAACAAACACAAATAAAACAATAATTTACAATGTCGTCTGATCGAGTTTTCAACATAAAAAGGGAAACTAGAGTATATGAATGAGTCGTACTACAATTTCATATCGACTGAATGTAAATTTAGGTAAATTATTGTACGCCACAGGAATATTTGCAATGCCACAATAACATATTCAGTTAATTTGCAAGACACCTTTTATGTATTAAAAAAAATCTGGTAATATTAATACAGCAATATGGCGCTATGCAATAAACTCGCCACTTTATTATGATATTACAAATACTTAATTATAAAAAACAGCTGGTACTCTACAGAAACCACTACTGATTCATATAATGTAAGGTTATAATATTATGAAGATGTTGGCATTGATATTATTTAGGTTGTCTCTAAACTTTATCAGACAACCTGTCACTTTTTTGATAAAATAACGATAGTTACCCAAAGTTAGGCAGCAACGTCGCAGGTGTTATTTGGAACAGTGAATTGGTGACGTAAATAAAAAGTTACCACACTTATGAACAAAGTTTATCGTTCACTAAACGCCGACGTACAAAACGAAAACACGTCTTTATTAAATAGGGAAATTATTCCTTAATCATTTCATAAAATAATGCTATCGACGGGTATCACTTATTTTAATGTTTTTACAAAATTTAATTATACACGTCTTCTAAGTATAAATAAATCAATTAAATTATATAAGCTTTGCGTTTTATTACTACTATACAATGCCACAACGGTTAATCCTACGATTGGGGTAGCCAGCGAAATAAATGGAAATAATTGACATGTTGATTGTTCTCTCTGTGCCAATAAATAAAAGACATTTAACATCAAATCTTGTAGCAGTCCTTCTAAAGAATCTTTGAATGTATAGTGCATTTTAAATGTTACTTTACTTTACTACGATACCATCACGCCATATCCAACAAAAAAAGATAGCCAGCAGAACAGCCGCATGCAATTAACATGCAATCTGTCTTCTCCACGCCAACAAAAACTTAGACATTCAGGATAGATCACTCATCGCTGAATTTAAGATCTATATTGTCGTTTATTTTTTCAAACATTTGCCTTTTACATGACACTCGAAAACTTACGAAAAAGAGTGAGAAACCAATTAGTTGCGTTAATGAACTTATACATATTAATAAGTTATAATCAATTTTCATTGGAAGCATTTTCCTCAATTCATGTAATTAATTACCAAGGTATAGTGCGATGTTCAATAAAAGAGATACAGATAATTTTTGGCTGAACTTTACCGAAAACGAATAGTTTCATAAGTATTTGACTAAACGTAACAATTTGTTTTTGTACAAATGCCAGCTTTCCTAATTAAGCGATGATGAATGAGTTGATTTGATACACGATAATTGATATCAGTGATAGATTATCTGCTAAAACAATTCATCACAATGATAATACCGTCAGCTTTAAAACATGTATAAACAATGGAATATACAATAACGTGAGAACAATCGAAACTTTACAAACAATTACAATGAACTTTTTTTGTTAACTACTTCCAAGGAGGGGAACAATTTAAATTTAAATGCTCAGTAAGACGATAAATAGACAGAAACAGCAACAAGCCTTAATTGTTGCTCTATGGTTGAGTACAGATTTCTTATTACACTTATCCCATTAGAGGTTTTATTCTATTTAATTACGACTGTTTCCATAAAGTTATTATTATTATTATCAAAGATAAATATTATTTTACAACACGACATTATTATTATATTATAATTTATGTGCTTTTGCTAACGATGTGCTCAAGCTTCAAATGCATCAGTTTGATTAAGATAATAGGTTTATGTATTGTGCGGAAAGGATTTAATTAATTTGATGGGAATATTTAAAATATGCAAAACAATGCCTCCTCGTTAAAATATATGAATAATAATCGTTATTTTCTAGCCGCCGAATAAGTTATTCGAATAATATTTTATGACTGTATAATTTACTAAATTAATTATGAATATTTTGCACGTTCAACGTCTCAGTAGATTATGGTGAAAATCCTTAAAAAATTAATAATTTGAAATTTAATAACTTTATTCGTTTGTTTTTTACTATCACAAAATATATAATAACCATCAAACCTCAAAGGGAGATGATATTATTATATTATTCATGAAGACGTAAATTTAAATAAATATACTTCCACACAGAGAATCAACCTTCAGGAGAATCAATTTTAGATGGAATATGAATGACGCTCACATTGATTGTGGGGATTTTTCCCTGTGACAACATTATTTGATCCCCGAGGCATATTTTAATGGTCGATAGAATTTCAGAAATAATATTTTTATACCGTGTCACAAATTCTCTCAGATCAAAAATTGAAATATCCGGGCTGTATACAAAGCTTTGGTTATAATATTCTACATTGGTGGTTATTCTACATTTGGTTATAATATTCTACATTTCAAATATCACCGAATGAAAAATATTTTAATCCCTTCATATATATGTTTGTATTACGTCATCAACTATTACATCCATATTAAGCTAAGATAGTGTTAAACGAAATACACTCTATGCAAGGTGTTATCCTTTTAGGGATAAAAACGTATGTACCTGTCTTATATATAGACACAGGTACAAGAGTTTATAATGTGCTAAAATTACTAAGTATTTGTTCTGTGTTGTGCACTCCTTAAGGAAGTTCACATATGTATGTGTATCATATACAACATACCTACCTAGTTAATACCTATTCAAATAGGTTGACTAAGGATGAGTGTGATCAGTTGGAATGATTAATCTGTAGTAGTTCAAAATATGATTGAATATAATGTTGTTTTACGTATTTTATCAAAAAACTATAAGTATATTGATTTATTTCTACATATTTATTGAATAGAGGTTCTAAGATGGAGATAAAAAATATGCTCATATCATGACGTATAATGTTTATTTGCATAACAACATTATAACCACTAATTATAAAAACTAGACAAAAATATTATAATAAATATACTTATCATAGTGAAATTTTCAAATAATTTTATCGTATTGTTGACAAAAATGTTTGTTATAACTGCACGCAGTATACTTGTGATTTGGTGTTTTGTTACCTGTGCGAAGTCGAGTAATACTACACTAGTATCTAATAAAATATTTAAAAATATATAAATAATAACGACGAACATAAATAAATGTATTTTATTCACGTTGTATGGTCAAAATAATGCTAGTTGTCATTCCATACATTGAAGTAAAAAAGGAATCAAAAGATTCTATTTATAAATCTGTGTTACTACCACTACTACTGTCCCATTCCGCCATATCCCACAAGTAGAGAAGCTAGCAGACCAATTGCATGTAATAAGCATGCAAGCTTTCCTCTCCAAGCCAATAAAAAAAAAAGATAATCAGGATAGATGGCAAACCCCATCCTTGAATATAAGATAGTACCTGTATGAATTGGAGATGCTTAAGTTTTGTTTGCGATATTTTGATCGAAATCGTTCAGAAAAAGTGGGAGACCAATTATTTTCCGGGATTTCAAAACCTTAGATAGTTTTAAGATATGTAGGTAGTGTTAGTTGATTATTTTATTGATATGCTATATTATTAAAGTTGTAATATTATGTATGGCCCTGTTCTCTTGATTGGAGCTAATACAGAAAGCATATAAATTGAGACAAATAATGTCTTATTCGGCACGAAATAATCAAGACATGTTATTATTCTTCTCTGTATTTGCGCAAGGCTGAACAGGACGGAAAATTTTGGTAGGAATCGTTACGTAAAGAAAACGCAGACAAAAATAATGTCAGCGTTTCAAAGAAAAATCAATCCGCGGATTTGATAAATTCCTACAGAGCAATTTGAAGAAAAAAAAATCTTTTGTGACATTTCACTTTGAATTTCTCTGGAAAAATAATGAAGGTCGTTATAAAATTTGATCCTTTGTAAAGCAATTCGTTCATTCAATAATGAAATATCACGGAGGTTGAATACTAAGACAAATCATAATGTATGTAATTCAATATACCTAATATATGACAATTTGTAGAGCGCTGTTTACTCTTAACACAACTTCGAAGGCGCCATTGTGTGTGTTTATCGGGCGAAAAGATACGTCTTCAGCGATTTTTCTGAAGCTCTCTCTATTCGCCTCTTCTCGCAGATTAATAGAGAGCTTATTCCAGCATCTGGTATCTGCAACAATGCTAATGTCAAAGCCCCATTCTACGAGATTGAAATGGCTCAAAAAGTCTGGAGGTCTACAAACGCATTACAAGATATTTTGTGGCTACAAGGACATTAAAGCTTCATTGATAAACACGTACCGTCCTATCGCCGTCGGTAATTTACCAGCATGTAGGTACATATAAATCTGAGATGAAAAAAGAAAGAAATAATCTATAAACAAAACAATTAAGATACAATCAGTAGACCCTAAACAATGCCCTTGAACTAGGGCATCGCAATCAATTAAAATTAAATGTTTTTCTCACAGAGTTGAATTTATTTCAGGTAAGAGGAAAAAGCACGAGATATAAATCAAATAATTAAAAAAAAAATTATTACGTTTTTAATAAGATGTGGGCGCAAACTGTATCCACTTGATATCGATTGAAATAATATATGATACGTTCAGTGAAGCATGACTTGTAGAAACCAGGATGAAAATAACAGCATACTTACATATGAATATATCCATATAGTCGATGAGATTTCACTTGTCATAATAAAATAATCGTAAACTCTATTAAATTATGGGCTACCTAAATATGATATGAATCGTAATAATTACATATGGTGGAACAAAAACCACAGGCACTTACATTAGAATTTAAGAAAAAAATCTTGACGAAAATAGGGAAACGGACTATCTTTTAATTACAATAAATGTTTAAAGCTGAATGAGTTTACGCTTGTACTCATAATAAAAAATAAATTAATGAACTTAATAATTTTGTTATAATTCATTTTACAGTTCTACATTAAACTCGTATATCAAACAATTACATCTTATATATATTATTATTATTATTATACGTTTTCATTAAGTAACCATTTAGTTGCCACAATGTTATGAAATTAAACACATTATCAATTATCTTCACATAATTATTTGATAATAGAGCGGAGATAATGTAACTAGAAAATTGACTAATGTAAGAACAGCTAACTGTATACATATTAATATTTCACAAAGTTGTATTTGCCAAGATCATGCTATACATTTGACTCACTATATCATCTTCAACAAGTAGCTTGATAACATAATATACTTAATACACTTTTAGTGAAAATATTCTGTTAATTATTATTAAAATTGGAAACGACTAATTTGGAAATATATTGCATTTAAAAAGTAGAAAAAATAAATATATTAGTACATCTATTGTATATCTATGTAAAAAGTATATTTCTTTTCAAACTAACTTAAAACGCGAGGCAATAATCATAAATTGGTAATTCAACAGAATAAAATAAAGATCAAATAGCTGTGACAAAAAATGGTAAATGAGAAATTCAATCATCAAATATTTTGACGATTGAGTGTCACCAAAAAAAAAACATTTGTAAATTGATTAATCTATATTAACCTTACTCCAAGAACAGGCTCAATAATGGGGGTTCGTAGAAAAGATTGTCATTTCAAATATCTTTGCTGTTTGTATGGAAAAGAGGACAATAGATTACGTATTTAAAAACATATACCCACGAGTATAGTTTAACTGACTCGAATTTTTAATAGAACCTTCAAATTTTATCTTCAAACTGCATTTTCCGTTTAAAGTGAAGTGCATCCTTTCCAAATGCACTTGTAAAACGAAAGGAATTCATAAAATTTAAAAATACGAGCGTTCCGCGAATTTCTATTTGCCATAATACGAATGTAATATACTTATGTATGTATGTACGTGGTTGTTTCTTCGATTGTTAGGTTGCTTGCTGCAAGCAACCGAAGTGTTACACGTACTTTCACGCTTTCTGGATTCAACATGAGAGTTGTCTTCGTGGATTTACTTAATGTTTAAGATTAGCCAGATGCTTTTGAACTCTTTAACCAACTAGGGCGAACTAGATTGCGGCCAGCTGTATAGGTACTACACACGTCAATGTCAATGAGCATTTTTACGTCACAAGCAAAGTTCACGTTTACTACATAGTACCTACCTACATATTACAGAACAAATTTCCAGTACACGCTTTTGTCACAAAACCATCTCGCATTTTGATACACGGATATTACATTCCCTACAACTTTGACTAAATTCTTCTAAAAATATTTCAATTCACAAAATAGTGACGAGAGATGAAAAGTCGAGCATCTTATAATATTATGTTCATGGTTCACATTTATTGCTTTATTAATTACGAATACTCCAATAAAAAAAGGTCTCAAATAAATTGCTAGAAAAACGATAGTCTTTATAAAAAAGCACCTATATTCAAAATAGTACGTACATAAAATACTTATTTTTCGACTCTGTTTTCTTATTCATAATTTTAAGCAGCTACCCGTATAATAATATGTAAATTCACGTCATGTGAAATGTAAGTTGTGTGTAAATTAAATCTCCATAAAGCCTCCTTCTCTATGTTAATTTAATTAACGACGGTAATAACTGATTGAACAGCCGCCTCAGGACGATAAGACTTTGTTTAACACGTGTAGGTTATCAATTCATACACTCAGGTCTTGTCCTACATGACAATCTCGCAATGGACGTGTGGGTGGAACACTGGATAATCGGATATAAATGAAAAGTTATGACACTTATTATTGCAATGTCGGAGTTGAGTAGGTACTGCACAATCCATAAGCAGCGTGGAATGTGCATTCATTACATACCTACACTGTGTGATATCTCGCGGTTTGTACGACATTTAGACAGATATTTTAGATGTAAATTAAATTATACTATTTTTTAAATTTCAATTAACATATTAAATTCTCGAGATTAACATTTGTACTTGTATGCACAATCAACAATTCATAATTAAATCATAACTAAAGTAACACAGTACAAATTACACCCTTCGACTAAATGGTTTTCAAAATATATTGTATTACATTATATCAACTATTCAAGTATATAAACCTACTCATATTTGTGATTGTAGATATCTTAATATTATAGCGAGCATTTATAACTATTATATACCTACGTTTTAATAACAAAATAATGATTCATTGTTTTAAGCGACCTTAGATTTGGGAGAAAAGATAACGCAAGGTATGCACTGTTGGTATCATTTATCAAACAAATATTTTCAAAATCGACAATAAACTTATGACATCTATAAAACGATTCTAATAAAGTGCGTCATTGTTCAACTCACCCAATAGTACTACATAGCACATCCCATCTAAAGAGACTTAATAACTAACTATGGTATATTCGCATGATACACCAGAAAACAATAATACCTAATACAAAGTACGATATTGTTCACTCTGAACAAAATAGCGTAGAATGTGGTACGTTGTATCAACAACATAAAGCCACATTCATTTATTACAACAAGCTACTGAAAACAATGTAAATAAAATTGTAACAATTCTCCTTTTAACTTCTACAATAATGTTGCAATTCTATCGATTAACTTCTACACAGAGTGCAACCTTCGTACTTACTAAAATAGTAACACTTTTCTTAAGAAAACATATTTATATTTAGTCATGGCTTACTAACCAAGACTGCTTTTGTGAATAGATTTATCCCTGGACAAGCTGAAACCTTACTTTTATTCAATATTGTACCGAAAGTTTTCACCAATGTTAATTTTGATTTGTTATGTATCGAATTTTTCAATAAATAGCTGTTATTCTATGGCCAGAATCTGTAAAAAAAACATTTGACAGACGGAATTAATTTAAATTATGAATGACGCTTATCTCAGTTGGTGAGTAGCATGTTACATAGCCAGACGTAAAATATGGAATAGCTGTTATTCCGTGGTTGTAAATACGGAGTGCCACAGCCAACCTACCTGCCACACCGTAGTGTAGCAAACACAAAATGGGCACAACTTAATTTCGTCTCTACGTAATACATTATATAGTACGTATCTTATACAATATAATAATTTTGCTATTACAAAATAATCTCGAAAGATAAAACGTTCCACCTTGAACAAATAATATTATTGCCAAGTAGTCATGATACTATCTAAACTCCCATCTCTTTTATTTTAACGAAATTGAATTGCAATGTTATCATAGCAAAAATGATTGCCCAATCATAATTCATAATGTTATCGTGGACTTAATGCACTAAATCATCGGACTACAGGTACTCTTTGGTCAATCGCATCAATTAAATTATTAGTCTCATTGTTCACGTGCTCTTTTAACCCTAAGATCATAAAGATCGATGTTTTTTAAAATATAGGTACATATTATAAATTATATAATTTTAAATTTAAATACAATTTAATATCTAGGTATTGATTAACCAATAATTGGAGATTGCTATATGCTGAATTTCAGCACTTATTTCCATATTTTTTTTACAAAAATGTTGGATTATAATTACATAGAGCAGAAAATGATTTGAAAAAATAAAATCCATATTATTTACCTAGGTACCTAATTTCGATACATTCTTGAGGATTTAAAGCCACTGCGAGATGCTTCTTATATGGCTCGTAATATCTCTGATTAAACTCGTGTATACACGTATATATCAAATAATAACAATACTATGCAAAGTGCTGGAACAAGCTGTTTCTCCATAGCTTCATTATGCATGTAAGAGATATTACGAAAGGCCGCCTGAAAAATAACGTTCTTATTCTTATACATTTATTTATTTTTCAAATAAAAAACAAAACCTTTAACTTGGCTTGTAAATAGTTTAACTTGTGAATGTAAGTAAAAAAGGTTTATACATACAGCAATTTCTTCATGTAACGTTTTCTGGCAGTAAGAAGGGTATATGTCTCCTTTCCGCCACTTCCCGACGAGAAGTATTTCATCTTGCACGCACCTCCACTGAACCAGTCCTCACCACAAACACAGTAACAAATGATTCTTTAAAACCTAACATAACACTTTTGTATTATGAAAACAAAACCAACACTGTGTTAATACTTAGCTAGTATTTTGTCATCGAACGTATGCCGAGAACATTTTGTGGGGGCCTAGTGATAAAACTCGTAGATGCTTTTAGTTATTATGCCTGTAAAAAAATATTAAGTGTTATAAACATACATAATATAAAGAAACAATAAAAATAACAATTAAAACTCACTCATGCACTCATACACTCCATTAGCGAAGACGCAAAATGAAAACAATGTTTATTTTCCATGATATGATAGGTCTGTAATATTTTTACATATTGCCGCTAATTTCTTATACCTTGAAGACTCTAAATAAGTATCGTGAATCAATAGCATAACTTTGAAATTTAATTACTATTCACACTTCGACTAACTGTCCATCCCATCAATGGCGTGCCCCACAAGTAGCAAGCGCCGATAAAAAATAAGGACGAGTGAATCGAAGGTATGAAATTTCTTATTTGTACGTAAAGTTTTACGAATACCAGCCTTTACAGGACACTCGAAAGTGTGGGAGTCCTACAATTTACCGGGACTCCACAGACGTGCACAATCTTGCATACTTTACCCAAGCAAGATTATTCCCAGTTATTTAAAAAAAAACACTAAGATTTTCTGAAGATATCAACGTGTCTGAGCGGTGCTATATTATTTTATATTTCCCACATTCATCTAAAAGTATTATAATATTATGTTATTTATTGACATAGCTTGCCATATTATAAATGTACTAACGGAACAAGAACTTCAATTAAAGTTTACTTATATTCACATTGCTATATAATATTTTCGTGATGTTCTTGAAGATGCAGCGTGTAAAATAATAACTTATGCCAGAATAAGTACTATAAACGGAACGTCACGTTCCTGCAGAATATATATAGTGATAAATACAATTTTGTTACAAACTATATGTATGAATAGACGAACAGAATATTAAATATAGCTAAAGCTCGGGGCGCACTGTCCCAAATAATTTCACATTCCCACATGGAGTACCTATGCTATATGCAGTATATAAGCGTGTACTTGTACAGGTATGACACACGATTGATAAATACTTTATTTTCATAAACCATATCGTACTGCTTCAATGTGTATACGGGATAAATGAAAATAGCAAACCCGCATCACACTACATCAAAAAATCACAGGCAAAAACCTACGGTGATTATATCACAAAACAGTGATCAATAAATCGTTTTTATCTATAGCCATATATACCCTCACAACATCTCACAAAAGTGAAGAAGATAGGACTCCTTGCACGTAATGAATAAAAAGATACTTAAATCTTCATATTTAGCTATATAGCTGAAGTGGCAAACGAAGACACGCGAAATTGCTGGCGAACCTTATACTAGATAATCGAATGATGCTAGGAAGATCGCTGGAAGAAAATTGAAGGAAATGGATACGGCAGGCCCAGATTGGAAATAATAGGCATTTAAAGGAAAAGCTGATGTCGTAAGATGGATCCAAAATTAATAAAGAAGAAGATTGTTCAAAATAGAGAGAGTTTTAAAATATTATTTCATTCACACAAAATGCAGCAAGTCAATAAGTTTAATTAGTACTAAACGTCATATAGATACCCAACACATATCATAAAAAGACGCAGTAATAAAAAAAATATCACGCAATCAAACTAATGAATTTTAGTCAATAATTTTAATTAATGAATACTCAAAAATCTATACATTTAATAATAAAAATAATAATATACCTAATTTGGATTACATTTTCACACTTAAGAATTAACACTTTTATTAATAAATATAAATAATATTCCGAGAAGTAGCACAATAAAAACGTAATAAAGATAAGCGGTGGTCCCGAGAAAAAAATTAAAGATTGGAAGTTGGCATTAATAACGACTTAGCCAATGAACCTGCAGCAGGTATTTGTAAGTATCTATACTAAACTTGTTGTTACGCACTTTCTAACAAAACCGTAGACGAAATATTCAAAATACATAGATAAAATAATTTATATTATTTAATAAACAATTCCCATAGTCATAAACCACTCGAAAATAACACTGAGTGTGTTAAAATTGTTGAGAATGGATCGTAAAAAATAATTCATTCATCTCAACTACCTTATAGAATTTATAAAATTTACATTCATAGTAGTAATAAGTTAGTAGTATTCCTACTGTTGCGAGAATTAAGTGGAAATATAAAAATATTTGAATGGCAATTTGAATAAGAACAATAATAATAAATAAAATAAATAATAAAATTAAAATATGCCGATGCAATAATAAAACAGAAGAATGAGATAAATAATAATATTACATATTATAAGTATGCTTGTATTATAATTTTTGGCTATAAAAATATTGTTTCAAGGACCAGATTTACTCCATAATATATCTAGTTTTTGAGTATATTTACATATTATATATATAAAAATCAAACAACGATTTTTTTACATTTTACGACTTTTCATTTGTTACTACATCTCTTTTGAAAACACATGAAGGAAACAAACTTTTTGTGTCCTGACAATTGGTTGTCTAAAGAATGATGACCTTCTCCTACTTTATTGAAAGTGTTTGTTATTGTATGAAACGTGTTCTCTGAAAGATTGTGTACCAGACCTTTAATAACCTACAAATCCTCAATTGCTATTTAGTTATGGCTAAGTAGTCAACATACCAACAGAAAACATAAGAATGTATAAAAGTAGGCTACGTGTATTTCATGTTTTTCACACATTCCTTATTCCTACAAACTACATTAAAATAGTAAAATAAAGTATTCGCCTTGACAAGTAATTTATTTGTCGAATATAAACTAAGTTCAGCAAGGGCATAAATAATATTTTAATCCGTAGAATATGCAAAAAGGTACCATTTAATTTTGAAATATTAACGACAAAAACGCTTAATATCAAAGACACTGTTATCAAGATGATAATATATATTTTTAATTCTAGGGTTGAGTCTCGTAAGATTTATAAGTAATTTTGATTTGTTTTCATGAGAAATTCATTTGCATATTCCGTTGTAAAAGAAGGGTGAAAAAGTGGTAGCGCCCTACTAAAAATTAAACTATATTTAATAAATAAATTTATTACTGCGGTATAAAATAATATGAAACAATCGCACCCATTGATGTTTTCAAATGCAAATTTTGCAATTTCATTACAATGCTATAAACTAAATTTAAACCCAGGTTTGCTTATCGAAAAAGCTTTTAAATTAAATATTCGAATTGATTTACGCAAAATACTATCCACGAGGAGCTACATGAATGTTGTAGAAGCAACAAAATATTGCAAGAACAGGAATATAACAGGAATATATTATGGCGTTTGTGGCGTAACAGCTTACCCCGCAAGGGAAGTGTTGTGATGGGGAAGAGGATAATGACGAGTAATATACGCCAACTTTTTTACGATTCTTTTCATATTGTGCGAAATATGTTTAACAAATAAGGTCCTTGCATAAATTTTGAATTATCATCAAGGAACAATCTCAATGCAGACAAATTTGAATATAGGGTAAATGTTGTCAAAGTGGATTTACAAACATTCTAACAATCATGTGAACGAATTCAAATTAAAATTTTGAAGACATTTGGTTAACCGAGTTCGTAAACGATCTACGCAAATACACAAAAAAATGAAATTTCTAAAACTCCTAAAAACTTTATTAATATATGTGTGTGTGTGTGTGTTACAAATCTACCACTTCGTTATTCCAGATATATATGCATAGCGCAATAAAAGGTAGGTATATTACATAATAAAAAACAGTTTTAAGTGCGTACTATACTACATGATACAAAAATGCATTATCCTTATAAATTTACGCTCAAAGGGAAACTACACACAGTATATACATGAATATGAATAATAAATTTAAAGGATTGTTTGTTATGTTATATTATTTAAATGTGGCTATATTTGTACGTAATTATTATGCAGGAACAATAACAATAAAAAGAAATAACAATAACACTTGAAATAACTTGTAAAATATGTAATAATATGTTTACACTATATACATTTATATCCTAATGCTAATAGAAACAATGCTACATATAATCACAGTTCTTTACACCTTGCGGCTAAGAAATAATTAACATATTATCTTGCGTTGACTTCTATAGGTAATAATAGAACTAACCATGTATGTATTATTTTATATAATTATGGCGTCTACTAGGCATTTTAGTCGTAAGAGCATTTGTCTGTATTCTGACCATTACTAGAGAGTTACTCTCGACGCGGTTATATTATAGAATCTTATCTAGTATCATACAAACTATACCATCATACCATATTTTATAGCCAGCAGACCAGCCGCAGTTAATAAACATGCAGGCTGTCCTCTCCGTGTTCATAAGCCATTAAGAATAAGTGGAAAATCTCATCTTTGAATTTAAGATGTAAAATGTCTCTATTTTTTCGATTATCTTCCTTTTACAGGACACTCGAAGACTTAAGTAAAAGAGTGAGAGACCAATTCTTTGCCGGTTGCTCCACGAAAACAAATTAATTGAATGTCTAATTAAGAACACCAAACATCATTAAACAAAATTAAGCAGTTTTACAAATATGAAGATCTTCAATTAGTTATCAACTAATTTGAAAACTAAAGTATATTATTAGAATTTGTTTTGAGTAATATGAGATCCTGAAAGCAGCAATCTCTGGAGGAAGAGGCCTGTGTTCAAACTAGGACAAGGAGGGGAAGATGTATGTACCTATGTTTGGATTAATATTAATTTAATAAAATATAATTCTTCCAATCAATAAAGTCACCAGCGGAATTTCTAAATATTTTGTTTCATTTTAACTCTTTTATAAACTTAATTTTTCTATGATACTTTCTAGATAAAGTTAATTAGATCCGCATCACGAGTTACTTCGACAGCAACAAAGCAATGAACAATTTAGATAAAAGGCATTTATGTTTTTTAGAATGAAAACAAATCTAAATCTTGTACTTCCTACTTCAAACAATATTCATGGTTTAATAGGAAAAAAGGCGAGAAACATACAATGTATTTCATTCAACATAGTAATAATTATTATTACACTGTATTTATCAATTTTTGTATTAAAACTTGCATTATCATTAGACAGATAATATTAATTATAGGTATGTATTTATTCATTGCATTGGCAAAACACTGTACGCTGTATTTGGTTATTATATTTCAAATTAGTTACGATTCCGTTAACATAATATAATATGCTTCAAGCGATTTAAATACCACAAATTGTTTGAATGAGTTCGTTATTAGTTGATCATAGTAATGTTCAGAATTAATTTAAAAAAAATGTATCTGGATTTTTGTTTTAAGCCCATTTATACAACTTTATAAATTTTCACAGAAAGCTTAAAGCTTGTGTCGTGAAGGGGGAGTTTTCGGGCACCTGGGATCGAACCGCGCACCTCTTATGCATACAGGCGATACTCTACCTCCTAGCTACCGATGAATTCAAATTGTATATAGTGGAACTATAAATACCGTTTTCATGCGTCTTTTTTTATCACTAGGTACAATATTTTATTACCACTAAAATAGAACACAATAAAAATTAAAATCTCTTTCTTACTATCCATTTATTTTACGTTTCAAAACCTGTGCTCGACTGATTTAAGAATATAAAATTTACAAATAAAATAAATTCATGTATCGGAATCTCAAAACTAACAAAGAGACGACTTAGTACCTATAAATGAACTAGGAAAACACATTCTGATAAAAAAAAAAGATAGTGGTTCTGAGTCTAAAAACAGTTTTACATATATGTAATTAGAAATGATCGTTTTAAAGTATTCATAAATTATATCATATTCAATTTTGTTAAACAAGCCTCGTCGTGTGCGCAATACAATAACATCTTATGAGAATTTTCCTTCCATTGCTTTTTCTAAATTTCATAGAGTTCATGGAAATGCATTCCACCTTGGCAATAAATAATTCACACTACACTTTGTGTTATTTTTTATCATTTCTCACAACACTATACTAAGTACAAGTAGTTACATCTTCATCTATTCCTGCATACATAAAAAACAAACAATAAATTATTAGTTAGAACGTTATAATGGTCAAGTACATTGTTGAAACATTTTATGTGGTTGTTATTTTTTATGACTGGAAAACATTAACATAATATAATATTATGTATTATTAGAATAAAACAAATAAACAGGGGGAACATCGAGGAATTCGAATCGTATGAATTATGTGTTGTTAGTTATTGTGTTTCCTAATTGCAGGATTATCCGTGACGAGTGCTTAAGTACAGCAATGGTTCAACTTGAATAATTTCTTTTTTACTAGAAGCATTCATTGTTCTAGGATGCACGGCGAGAATTTCAAACATATAGGTAAATATTTAGGTATAAATTAAATAATCCGTTCTGTGGAGAACCCGGCAAAGAATTGGTCTTCCACACTTTTTCTGTAAGTTTTTGAGTAATTAGTTTTGCTACCACAATGTCTTAATTTTTATTGACACGAAAAGAACAGCTTGCATGTTTATTACATGCAGCTGGTTTGCTGGCTACCCCATTTTTGAGACATGTTGTGATGGTAAATAATTCGTTAAACTAAATCAGCAATATATTCTACAATTTATATATGTTTTAATCTGAGATTAATTGTTTTTTTGTATCCTCTAAATACAACACAACATATATCAAATAATGAAAACTTCTACTATATTGATAAGCTGGTAAAGCTTATTACAATACAGCATTTTTTATGTTTTTTTTTATTTATTTTTTTGTATAAATAAGCCGGGCTAAAAAAAGCGATTTTTTTTTAATCCCAACTGTCCTAATCTATGTTGGCTAATCAACCTAATATACATAATTGTAATAATTCATTTATGGAGTCTGATTTTAAAATAAACATATATTTATATTTTTATAACAATAAGACGGTGTCTATGTATTTCTTCTACGAATTAAGGACGTACAAACTACTGACGCTGTGTAATTGGAATATCTAATAATATAATTAATCAAGCAAACACTTTTTATTTGATTCTGCACACAGTCGCCCCTATCAATCATAATTATTAATTATTGTAACTCGAGTGCAGAATTATAACGATAAGTGTATTATTGTGTGTATCATGGAGATATTATTATGTATAAAACATTGTGATAGGTACTTATTAATTATTTCATGAAATGCAACGAGAACTCACACGAAGTTATTCTTGTAAGAAATCTGTTTATTTAATTAAATTATAATTCACACATTATAATTACAATTATTAATTGTGTTTTAAGTAAAAATGTTATTATTTAGAAAAATAAAGTACGTTAAATTAACAAAAATTAGATATAATGAAATTGTTCTAATGAATATTGCATTTAGTTAATGTAATAATTCATAAAGTTTTATCTTGACGACACACCATTCTTGTAAAGATAATATCAGAGTGTATGAAATGCTATGGATGGAGGTGTCTTAACTGGCACAGAATCGCTATGAATTGAAGAAAATCGTTTTCATCGGGTGTTCCCCACAAGTAACATTTAAAGGACGATGACTGATTTGATTTTTTGGTACTTACATAAAGAGTCAGAAAGTACTTGTTACTTACTCTATTTGCTTGGCATGCTATAATATTGTTGTGATAATCTGTTGATAAATGTGAGTTTGATTAACATTTCAAAAATATCCGTTTACATAAGTAACAAAACTTTCAAGGTTTCATAAACATTGACTTGATGGGGTTAATTTATATTTTTGTTTGATGAGTAAAATATACCCAATTAATTACGCTATAAAAAATTGCGTGCAGCGAATTGTGGAATTAGGATGAGTTCAACAAAAACAACAGATATAAAAAAAGATTCATAGACTTTGATAACTTAATTGGCTTAATTACTTTTTAATCTCTTTGAATCAATCATTAAACTATTATAAATATATTAAAATCTGCTTTCCCACACCATTGCGAAATCCTTACAAAACAAAATAACGATCATGATATTTCCAACAGGTAGACGTGTTATATAAAGAAAATATACTGTCCTTTGTGCGTCAAAAAAATTAAATAATCATTTCTATCGACTTTTTCAAATTATCACGATTTTTTCATAATAATGATAGCTTTTTGAGTAACAAAATAAGAATCAAAGATTCAAACAATCAAAATGGGTAGAGTACTCAAGATCATTGTCAATTTTCGAAATCGAGTTTGATATTATACGAGATTTAAATAAAATAGAAGATTCGCTATTGTTTTTGTATAGAAATGGTAATATAATATAAAATTACTCGGATTGTTTTCTCACGATGCGATGTAACAGCAATGATGATGTTGATTTGAATAATGTAATAACATACATTATAAAGAATATTCTGCTGCTTCTATTATAATATTATAATCGAAAGCGCAAAAAAGGTCAATTTATTACTATCATTATACGCCTATGTGTATATCTAGTGAAATATTTTCTCCATTTGTTCTTAAAGCTTAGTGATAAACCAGTACTTTGAGAGATATATTTATAAGTAATGTATACATATTATTTGAGGCTATTTATCTATTGTAGGAACTAAACACTTCTATATTGTTTCAATGAAATATACGTTTTAAATTTTTTTACTATAGCATAATTGTTCAATGAACCAAGGAAAACAAAGGTATTCAAATATTTGAAGGTGTACCAAAATTTTGACAATAGGTAAATTTACTTAGGACACCTAGCATATTTGATAAAAAATTACGTATTTATAAACCTTCATGAAATCTCCTAGAAATGTGTTAGATGCTGGACTTTGTATGCAACCAACAAAAGTACAGGTTTTCCTATTCGTCCCATAAAAATAATATTAAAGATCAGTGGTATATTTACACATCTGATCGCAAAGTTGTCAAAATGGATAGTCTTGTACGGTAAAAACAAAGAATTTCTTCTTGTTTTATGAATTCTATAGCAATTAGCAGCATGTTTATTAAGAACACTATCTTAAAATTACAACCAGTGACCATATTACTGTCATATTTCTACGATGTTCTTAATTCGCTATCTATTAGGGTTAATCGAAACAAAAAATGATCGTGATTTATGAATGAACATCGCATCAAACCCACAACCACGATTAGCTTCTAAAAATCAACACATACATTTCAAGGGACCGAGATAAGCTATAAAATACAATATTATGAAATGTACATGTCCACACGTAATAGATTTTTTTATTTCAATAAATATAGGTAGGTACGACACTATGAAATAAAAATTTCACAGTTACACTCGTGGGAAGTGTGTTAAATGAATATTGTCCGGTAATTTAATAATGAATGGTCAAACAAAACAATATTAGAAACCAACAAAAAAATGCATTAAATTACTATGATTGATAATAAAGACCATGAAAAGTACATAACAGACATTGTTCTTCGTTGCGTTTTTATTCTGCTGGCTACTCCAATTTGTGGAATATGCCGTGATTGTATAGTAATAGTAGTATTAATTCATGATATAAAAAAACATTAAGGTTTCTATCGCATGTGCGATGATATATTGAGATCATTTTTCATACACCATTTACTACTCAAACACAATAGAAACAATAATTTGTTGAGAAATTTCTCCTGAATTGAACAATAAAAGTTACATAAGTTATTATTATTTTTTATAAGTTATTATTAGAATACTGCATGCTCTATACAGGAAGTAAATGAACAAGCTTTCCATCACCTTATAAAAATTATTATTATTAATTAATGAGAGAAAAGTATTTTTATTCACGGTGATTATAAGAAAAAATCGTTACGGAGATTAGTATCCGATAATAATGTGGAATTTTTTGAGTATGCTGTTCGAATTTCTGTACAAGTTATTTTTTAATTGTTACGCATCAAGGCCTTTTGGAATATCTTAATTAATAGTAGAAATTCTTGTGATGAAAACTTGTCATCGCTTTATGTTGTATCCAACGCGTTATTGTTTTATTATACGAAGGGCTTCCACACAAACAATATGGTTATGTCTCGTCATAAAAATTTATGCCTTTCGTCAGTCAATGTCAGTAATTTTACAGATGCCAGATATTGTGTGGTACCTGTATAACGATAATATAATATATATTATATCGCCTAGGTAATACCTTCAAATCGTATAATAATACATGAAAAATAATGAAATGTTATCACAAAATACTACTAGAAATTACATGTATGCAATGTCTATGAACTTGAGAAATAAATTCCACATAATTCACGAACCCTGGAGAGAGCAAAGGTATCCAAAATAAGGTTAAGGACTTATTCACGATATCTTGTAATGAATCTTAAATTTAAATTATTATTATTAGTGTTGAGAGCTTAACATTAAAATATTGA
Organism: Athripsodes cinereus; assembly: GCA_947579605.1. Lineage (NCBI taxonomy): Eukaryota > Metazoa > Arthropoda > Insecta > Trichoptera > Leptoceridae > Athripsodes > Athripsodes cinereus. The sequence continues at coordinate 9,288,414 of OX388306.1, read as the reverse complement.
CAAATACGAAATAATTAACACATTTTACCATAAACGAGTTGAAGAATATAATTATTCCAATGTGCGAGTAGAAATTGAAAAGATGTTTCTATGTTTACGAAGAGAAAATAATGTACTGAATATTTTTTTGCTTTCCAATTGCGTGAAGATGTTTCCATCACGTTTTTACAATTCCTTATTATGCTAGTTCAATATACATAAAAGTAGTTAGATGCAAACAAGATTCGTAAAGAAATCTCTATTGAAAATTACTACAATTATAATGTAACACAAACATTCAAAATTAAACGAGAGTCGATTGTGTTTATACTGTTTAATGATAATATCAGAAGAGTTGCGTTCCTCTATCGACCAATGATTATAATATCTTCGCCTAAGATGATATTTAAACCGCTTCAGTTTATACACATCACACTATTATTATTTAACACAGGTGTTAATCGGAACGATAGCATTTAATTAATTATACACGAAGTAAAGATAGTTAAAGTGTTTCTATAAAGACCATGTTAAAACCCTACTTACTATATACTTTCTTACATTATAATTATTAGATATTCACTGATAATATTTATAATATACACCTGACTTGGCTTATCTCGATCTCATCTAACTTTTATACTAGGCACATACTTCTAAATAAATATCATCAAAATTTAACTTTGAGATATCTAGTTGTCGATTAATGATTAATATTTGATTTCAATATTACATACATATAATTAAACTTTCCAGTTATACATGAGTCGAACTTAATGCCATGAGCCGAACTTAATGCCATATTCACAGCAGAGCACCTAAACTAATATTTTCTCTCCAGTTTAGTGGGAATTATCGTTCATTGCAAAATATGAAAATATACTATTATACCCTTAAGCCGCATGCCAAGTGAGGTAGGCAGAGAGGACGAAATGCCATATAGATCTATCCTTACATATTTTTTTTTCGGTTCTTCCACATTCATACAATTTCTTATACATGCACTCAACTTCTCTTACTCAACACACAGGGGTCCCTGACTATTTGATCCGTTTGCTTTTCGGACGCCCGCGCTTTCTCAAAATGTCCAAATCAATGAAACTATCCAAACGTTTATATATTTTTATAAAGTAGTAAGTTCATCATATTTTGCACATTGTAAGACTACATAACAAAGATAGTAGTCTCTAGAGACATAACATGAATTATTAATAATAATAGAGAAGTTTTCATACAAAGATTCAAAGTAAATTTTAGTTGACGAGAAATATTATGCTTATTCAACAAATTACAAATTGTATACGATTACTTGAAGACAGGAATGAACTCCCTTGTACGTTGCTGAGGTTAAAGTAAAATAACTTGAAATCCTAAATTGAACAATTCTCAATATAATATGAATATCTTCGTGAAAATATGTAATGTTACAAAAGCCTATCATAGTTTTATCTTAATATAAAATCTTCTCTATCAGAGGTTCTTGCTTAGTGGATGAACGATATAATTTGCTAAGTATGTAGCGTGTACTATTTGTATTTGCTCTGTTTCATCATTTGATGGGTGAGCTTATGTTGTATAGGTGAATATCTATAAACTTCCATCCGTTGTTCGCCGATGATGATTATACGAGTATATTGTAGGGGTCATGAAGTTACAACAGGACATCAGAGAGGAACTCTCATTCGAGCTACATTCAAAACGGAATATCCAATTTAAAAGTTATTATTAACATGGCAAAACTAAGAGTAGTATAATAGTTCACTGCTATATTATTTTGCAACGCTGAGTTTTAAAATATTCAAGTGTGCTTATAATTTATTAACAGAAAGCGACTAATTTTCCATTCTCAACGTTGGTTCGCATTAATCCAACAAGTTTTCATTGTATTATGATTTGCATAGAACACAGAAACAAAAAAAAACAAACAAATAAAATATATAAATATATATTATTGAGCACTGTTTAATCTCCACTATGTTAGGTTAAATACCGAACGTTTTCGCCTATACTTGTAGGCATCTTCAGGGAAACTGAAATCTAAAAATTGTGAGGGCTGTTATTCATGTGGTGAGAAGGGTGCAGGTAGTGGATGCTTCTCACCACATGAATAACAGCCCTCACAATTTTTAGATTTCAGTTTCCCTGAAGATGCCTACAAGTATAGGCGAAAACGTTCGGTATTTAACCTAACATAGTGGAGATTAAACAGTGCTCAATAATATATTTTTATATTTTATTTATTAAAATTAAAAATGGATTTCCACAGCGTAAACACAAAAACTCTTGAATTATTAAATAAAATATAACTAATAACAGTGTTTCACAGAAGCCAAAATGGGCACTTGCGAGGACACAGTCTGAAAATGGTAAAGAACAGATTCACTCAGTACCCTACCTTAGTAGAATAGGTTGCCTGCTACATTAATCTTTGCAAGGTACACCAATTTATTCAAGAACGGGCTAGACAGCATAAAGTGACATCAATAGTGTGGATATCAAGTACATCAGTTTTTAGCTGTCTGCTTGATAGCTCATAGTAATAACAATAATCTCTATAAATGATATTTTATATAAAAACGGATTTTATCGTCAGAAACATTCCAACACGCAAAATTAAATCGAAAGTTCTGCAAATCATTTATAATATTACATAAAAAAATAAAGAAATAAAATGAGTGGTGGCGACATTTTTTGTGCAAACAAACAATGTATGTTTGCTACTCGTAAAGATCGTATATTGCAGAAAGATTTGCGAACAAAACGATTATAAAAATTATTTTGTACGACCGTTGTTGTAATTGAATACAGCTCGTGAGCTGTTTGAAGGAGAGTATTGGCATCAAGAGACGTGAAGAAAATGTGCGGGTGAACAATGATATTACGTGTCAAAGGTACAACATAACAACATTTTATAGTTAAATATATCGGTTTCTATAATAGGTACAATGAAACTAACTTCGTGATCCTGAAAAATGTTGCACGAAGAAGAAATAAGTCAAACCGTTAACATTTGGTCACGTTTGTCATTAAATTATACATATTATTGTTTAATGAGTCAAGTGAAAGATAATGAATTTTACAAATCTTACCAATTAAATTTCTTATTTAAATATTGTAGTAGTTGTAATGCTGCATAAATTCTAACCATTTAATCACTTCATCACTATATCCTCTAGGATGCATAAGAAAGGCTCTCACTATACATTGGCTTTAGGAAACAAACATAATAAAATAAAATAATTTGGCGTTGAATAATTATGTCATATGCATAAACGGTACCTAGATCCAGCTGAAGATCAAGTGTACATATAAAAATAGAGGGAATATTTTTGAAATGTGTGGCTATCACGATAGTAAAGCACGCTCTAACTTTTAATCTCAAACAATTTAAAATGTAGTTGAATTTTGTTCTTACGCTCAAGTGATTTTTTGATGTTATTTTCACATAAAAGGATATTACTTTTATTTACGGCCTTCACCCCTGTTATGTGACTTCGTGTCAAATCCTATATTGCTATAAATAAATTTCCAATAACGTTGTGTAAAGTATGTAAATATTTCAATAATAGTTGAAGCCATCTTTTGCGCGATATAACAATGTCATGAATAAATTTAACAAAACACTAAAGATTCACATTGAAGCACATTGTTCACTTCATTTCATTAACGACATTACGACATCTAAGATTCTCTATAGAACAAAGATTAATAATTTAAATTAGGTACTTTAATTAAGATACACAATGTTATAGGCAGTCTTAAAACAAAAGCATTCGTCAAATTAATTCAATTATTATTATTATACTTCCCATTATACTAAGTCTATAATTATTTTTTCTATCAATTATGACAATGAAAATTACAAGAGATAAGGTTTTAATTTTAACAAGAATATTTTGGTGACTTAAGAATGTACAGTCGATTCCGCTTAATTGGGCACCGCTTAATTGGGACAGCCACTTATTTGAGACAAATCTCAAAGAACAGAAACCAAACCAAGAAACCACTAGTAAGTTTATATGTTTAATTGGGACAATATTCCGCTTAATTGGGTCAGTAAATTTAAGATTTAAGATTTTGTTGAATTGAAATGTTACAAAAACAAAAGACAGACTACACTCGACTCATTTTTGCATTGAATTAAATTGTATGCACCTACCCATTTATTATTTTAATTAGGAATTTATTAATTTTTCTTAAAAGTTTATATTACATATTTGTAATTTATATCATTACTTATATTACCTTTATGTAATTTACAGTTTCCAAGAGTTTAAAAAATAAAATAATTTAAAAAAAATATACATTGTTTAATTTTATGTGTGTATTACTGGTTAATGGCCTTAGTTGCCAAAACCAAATAAATGAATTAAACAAAAATGTGAAATTAGGTTAATTGGGACAGCCGCTTAATTGGGACAAAATGCCCAAGTCCCGATGTGTCCCAATTAAGCGGAATCGACTGTATATTATAATTTGTAGGATCCGTTGACTCATTAGAACTGTACCGGGGAAATAGATTAAACTTACCATAAAAAAGTATACAGTTCATATATTATTACGACATTCGACATTTAGTTGACCACACATAACACTATATATCAATATAATAACGAGCATTTGAGATAACTAATACAAATGGCTAAACGAAAACTGCAATAGGTCCAAGAAAAGAGATACATTGTCCACATTAAGGAGTAATAATATAATGTTATGGTTAGTAGTATCGCTCGTAAAATATCTGCGACAAATAATAATTTAGATACATTATTGGATACTGTATAATACCGCAATGAAAACTGGCAGGTATGTAGGTATGTGAATTACAAAATATTTTGTTACCAGGGAATAAAAGGAACAAAAGTCTTATATAATCATAAATATTGAAATATATGAATGATAACTGTAATTTATAATACAACGGACAACCAAAATATAATGTTGATGTAATAGAATATATCAAAAATAAGAGAAGCAATGTTATACAAAATATTCACTGGAACATGTTGAAAACAGTATAACCGTGAAGAAAATTATTAAATATTTATTTGTTTATAAAGAAAATTTATATATATTTGGAATTCTGAATTATTATATCTATTATTTTTGTGTTTTGTATTAAATCGTTGTGAAGAATGTGAAATCGTCGTGATTCGAAGATATTGAATTTATACAAAATATGAAGCATTATTACAAGAAACTATCAACAATCATAGTTAGTTCAAGTAGATATAGCTGCTTCAAATAATTCATGTTTGTTGTCTTAAAGCAAACTATGCAGTACGTATACATAAAACAAGATGTTCTCTATTGTTAAATGTAACGATAGATCTATCTTCAAGATGAGGAACGTAAGGAGCTGTTGGTGCAAATAATGAATCGTCAAGGTAATGTGAAATATGAGAGCTTATAATGGAACTCGTGCACGGTAGGTATTGTTATAGTGGTCGTTTGTTGAGAACCAAGGAAAGCCTCCGAGATTCTAAACAAACGTGATTGTAACACCTTCCATCAAGAAACAAATGGGTTTTATGTATATATTGTATATGTACGAAAGATGTATCACACGCTTTGTCATATCCATATTATTATTATTTAGCGTGAAAAATACGTAAGCGAGAAATAAAAGATTCAGTTTTTTTAACAATTTTCATTCAAGAAGTCCCCGGCATAAAATAGTTCTTTAACTTACTCTCTCATATAATATTTTGAGTGATTTCTTAAGGCATCACATACAAGATATGACACAAAACATCTGTTATTTTAGATTGAGGAACTTTGATTATTATGATTATCTTAGATTTTATGACACGAAAAGAACAACCTGTTTATTGGTTAGCTGGAAGATATTGCCTCCAGGCAATAAGCTCGCCAATTGCTCATGATTTTTTTTTTGATCAATAAAGTGTTCTTATTATTATTATTATTTATTATACACCAACAATCAACTCGCCACTTGAAAAAATGTCGTGAGGGCTTAGATGGATCAGAAACATTTAGGCCCGAAATTACAATCAGTAGCTTATCGTGGAGCTTTAGTGAGGAGGCTTAAAAGTAAAGTCGAGCTTACTGTTCACACGAGAATTTCAATCAATATTCGACTGCGACTTGACTAAGCCGCAAATATTAATGTTAATTTGGTAGCCCTACTTGTTGTTTTATCGTGATTTTGTCTATGCATTAACCTCACATCTGTCATGTTAATGGGGACGCGCGCCATTTTTCGTGTTGTTGTTTTGATTTCGTGAACACTCTTGGATTTTTTCGTTACCGACAAAACAGGGTCAGTAACGAAAAAATCCAAATAGAAGCGCATATGAAACAACCTTAGCAACAACAAACAAAAAGCGTAATGATGGCGCGAACATATGATATTAATGTCAGTTTGTTCTTATTGCGCTTGTTCAATGCGTGCATCATCCCAATCCTTCTATATGGCTGTGAGTCTTGGCACTTAACCAAGGCTCAAGAGCGGAAGATACTAAGCTTTGAAAACAAGTGTCTTTGAAGGATTTTGGATGTCAAATAGTATGAACATGTTACAAATGATGTTGTGCGCCGGCGCACCCAGCAGAGACCTGTAATCTCCGTAATACAGGAGAGACGATGGTCCTGGCTGGGACATGTTTTGAGAATGCCCAATGATAGTTGGCCAAAAAGAGCAGTGTTCTTCCGTCCGCAAGGGTCCCGTCGGCTCGAGCGTCCCTCTTTCACAATACACCGTTCCTATGACAATGATATCAGAGCGCAGGGAATGTCGTGGAAAGAGGTGACACAATTGGCGCAGAGACGCTCTGAATGGAGGAGGCTGGTTTCTGCCCTGTGCTCCCGAGAGGAGCGTTGAGGGCGAGATGATGATGATGATGATGTTCTTATTGTAACTAGTGGCGACTCCTGGCGAGCTTAACGTTGATGAGGACACGCCGGGTATTCCTTAACTTAAGGAGTAGGTTAAGCCGAAAATTCGTGCTAAGGAGACGTTGTAATTCGCGTAATTTTGGTAAGCGAAGCTTTTTGTGTTCCTTAAGGTTAAGGAGGATCTGCATTGTAATTTTGGGCCTTAGAATTATCAATCCAGGCTAAGTTTCGAGAAAAGTTAATAGTAAAATATTACATTGTTTACATTTTTGTATATTACTATGTTTACTGTAATCAAATAGATTAACGAAGTCGAGAGTGGAATCATTTAAACACATGTGTAATTAACATACATAAAAGTAATATGTTGTTACATTACAATGATTTACGGTAATAAAAACACTAATGGTTGATTAATCTCACCTACTATTTCAGTGGAACATCATTAAAATTATTTATTGACATGCATCATCCATTTAATTATTCCAATTTGCACATCAATTACGTCTCATAATAGTCATAATTACTTTCACTACTTCTTTGTTAACCCTTTTAAGATCTTGGAGTAAAATTTTTCACAATAATCTTAGTTTTTGAGAATAACATTTCGATATATTTATTCCAAAAACATAAAATTTTCTTACTTTGTTCGTAGGTATAAGTTTTATTTCTCCACAATTAAAAAAAAACTATACTTAACTAACGGATTAATTTACTTTATTTTTTGCACACATAGAGAAACAAATCAAAAATCAATTCTCATAAAAAAAAACTGATGTGCGTTGCGAGATTATCAGCATATTTATAATTCCATCCATTGATCTATTTTAAATTACTTGCGGAAACCACACGAACCCGAAAGGGTTAACAACGAAATTATGATACACATCTTTAATTACAGCAGCTTTTGTAGTTGTTGAGGTTATCTGTATAATATGAAATCTAATTATTTTTGTAACGAAAAATTCATTGGCAAGGTGATTGAGGCGAAATATGATTAGCAAGAACAATATTCAACAATGCACACCATTTACTTTCATACGCATTGTTTAGAATATTTGCTCTCACGTGGTTAAGTTATTGCAGTAGACAGCCCTAGACATTAACGATTAATGGGTTTAAGAGTTAATTATTTTACATTAAAATTAATATTTTACTATCTGTACATTAGCTCTTAACTTCATATTCTTCAAATAAACCGGTAACTCCAAGCTGGTAACAGTCAAATCCATTCGCCTCTTCTCACAGACCTAGAAGCAGCTTGTTAGGGCATCTGGGACACTAAACACTAAGTCTCTCTATGCCAAAAAAAAATATCTCATTCAAGATGAATGCCATACATCATCGCTGAATTCAAAATGCTAAATGTCTTTTACGTGATGTTTGACATCATCTGAATTTTAATAGACTCTCAAAAAAACTTACAGAAAAAAGTGGTTAACCTTTTCTTAATCGTGGACTCCGCGGCTTAATCAGTTACCTATCAAATTAATAATTCAGTTAAAATTAAGTTTATAGATTAACGATTATCTGAGTTAAATATTAGATTAACTTTGCTCAGCTGTGATCGAAAACAACAACTAATGTAGAAGCAAGAGCCATACAACACGAATTGACTGATAACATTAAATAAAATAATACGATTATAATAATTATTGTACTGTCTCACAGACACGCTGAAGACAAAGACAGGCTGACTGAAGATAAGCTGAAGGCGAAATCTCACGACATTTTTATCCATATGTAAAATAACCATCACGATACAACCATCACACATTGGATACTCAATTATAATTAATGAAATTACTTTCGTAGTACGTTGAATGTCTAATTACAGCGAACCACACAATATTTACAGTCGTATGTCACGTTAATTTCATTCATCTGTGTGAGATCTCATTGCACGTAATGTATGAGCTCCTACTTAATACTATGTGGGAAGTAGAAAAAGTGAAAAATGTAACTTGATGGAGTTTTTTTACTTTCAATTTGGCAAATCTGTAATAATAATTCATCCTAAACTTAGAACGGCAAGGAACTGCCTTGGAAAAGTCGTAACAATCTTTTTCAAACTATACCTAAATGTACATTACTAAAAGCCAACGGGCTAACTGCAAGAAATGAACAAGCAGATTGTCCTCTCCGAACCAATGAAAATATGACATTAAGGATAGGTGGCATGCTTCATCGCTGAATTATAGATTTCCATTGTGTTACGTTAAATTTTATGGTCACCCGCCTTTAACATGACACTCAAAACTTACAGAAAAAAGTGGAATGCCTAATCTCTGTTTATGTTTTATTCCATAATGAAAAAACAGCTAAAGAAATTGTCCAAGTCATAAGAAAACAGTCGATACCTGTTGCTTCCGACTGAAAATCGTAAAGAGTTTTAAATAGGGCTACATATTATATTCTGCAGTGGAAAGATTTCTTGATTTACTTATTCTCTGATTTACTCACTGCCAGTTCTCATTGAGAGCTAGCAGTAAGTAAATTGATAAGTTCATTCATACCATCACGGTATTTCTCACAAGTGGATTAGTTATTCAACTGCTAACCGCATGCAGTAAATGTACAGGTCATCCTTTAGATGCTAATAAAAAAAAACAACTCAAAAGGGTGGCAAACTTCATCGTTGAAGATTTTAAATGTCTTTTACGTGGTGTTTTATGAATACCTGCCTTTTACAGAATACTAGAAATCTTAATAAGTAAGTAGGTAAGTGAAACAGTTTATTCAAAAGTAACAGGAAAACAGTAATAAAAACATACCTACAAATAAATAATGTTTTACGATTTGTGTCAAAAGAAAGTAAGAGCCCTAGGTGCAAGCGATTAATCATAAACATCTCACATCATATTCACCAGACATTATTTACTGTGTTGTAGTTAAAGTCCAATATGAAAAGTGGTCAATGTTTTATAACTTCAAGTAATGATTACCAAATAACTTAATGCAATAATCTTCTCAAAGAAACGTCTTAATAACATTATTACACATTAATCATTATAATAACTACTAGCCGAAATGCCAAAGTAATTCGTGCAAAGAAACTACTGAAAATAGCTGTGTTCAATTTTTAAAACGAATCAATCACTTTGGTAGTAAAATGAGTCGAGATATAAATTGTTCGCATCTCAATCATAAAAATAACTCAAGAAAACGAATAAAGCTTCAACGTTTTTAGACACGTATTTTCCGATACTATTTGTAATCATTCAAATACGTTTTCCCAATTTTTAATCACGGTATGATTATATTATCATGCACAAGTGTGACGAAAACCATAATGCACGTAAAACGTCAAAAAAATGTTTGAATGTATTTGAGATGTCAACAATAATTAGTATTGACAAGTAATCGTAACTAAGTGAATTTTTGAATTACCGTTGATTGAATTTGAATCCGTCATAATATGGATGACATGGAATGGATTATTGATAATCGGTATAATATTTGAATCCGTTCATATTTGTATATTTTATGTAGTCTGTAGACACCATTATTAACCTGGGCCCAATACAAGTAAAATAATACAGAAAATACGAGGTTCCTTCTTCTAGACAGCTTTTAGGTTTGAAACATTATAAATAACTTATTATATTACATAGATAGTACAGTTTATAATAATATTATAAACTGTACTATATCATATTATGAACTCATATCATCAGATTTGTATGAAAAATGAATAAAATTATTGCTGTGTATGTTTTGTCCAAAGACAATATTAATATTCAATTTGTTAAGTATATATCAAGATGGAAATAAAAGTGTTGTTTTCTTGATGTATCTAGAATTAACTAAATTTGTATTTTGCATCGAAACATTAAAATTGCTGATAATAAAAACGATGCAGATTAGATTCTCGATATTTTACAGCAAATCGTGATAGAACTGTTAAAAATATTAGCATCATCATGTTGCCAGTTTTTCGATTAATCCTACCATTTCTATGAAAAGTCTATAAGTTACAAGTTAATATTTATTTCTTGAGCGAAGCTGGGTAAAACTTTTCTAGACTTTAAAAGTTTGTTGTAGTTTCAATACGACCTCTAGTGGTCGATACGCTTATGGGTATAATAATAATAATAGTATCGAATACAATCTGTATCAATGGTCACGAGCGAAACGGATCGATAGATCTAAACAATCGCATCACCGTTACTATACGGTGATGCTGTGTGCTTGGTAGGAGGTAATTGCTAGGAATGCGCGGACGCTTTTTTCCATCCATCTTTTCATACCTTTTCATAATACTATAAAGAACGCCATTGTGCAATCGTAAATATTTAATACTATCCCAGAGGCTGTAATGATATTACTATGACGTAATAATGACGGTATTGACTCTCAATACATCGCGCAATGATAGTCACAAAGTACAGTGATACAAGCGAAATTAACTGAACCATCACGAAGGAGTAAATGAGAGATAAAGATTACATACGAACATAATCCTTTCATAATAATCAGGAATCAACAGCAAAGAAACAGAACACGAATCAACTATTATTATACTACGAAGAACTTGATTTATTTATCAGGACTCGAGCAACGAGAAGATGTACCTATGCATTATTTGGCTCTTGCTTAAAACTAAGAAAAAAACATAATATTCAGTTATCACGTTTCAGTATTGATTGTTCAGTACTAAAATAAATAGTGTAATTAGTAAATTAGTGTATGTAATTTTAGCCACTCTCTCTCTCTCTCTCTCTCTGCCTTTATTTATTCGTGAAATCTATTCCTAGACAGACTTTTACAATGAAATTGAATTGAAATCAAGACAATGTATGTATGTACAATTGTACATATCTACATGTTGTCATTCATTTTCTCGCTTTTCAAATATTCACCACGATCATGTCTCTAATGACGTGGAAATCCTACGTTCACACTTTCTCCTGTCAATTAATAGCTAGGTACAGGGTTTCATTAGCATGTCGGTGAGTAACGCATGGTTAACATCTCGATGAGTAGGTATTAGCTGTAATAAATATCGACATGTTGTGTTTGTTTTATCATTTAACATCCATTAAAACACATCGTTTTTATAGTTGTCTTCATATTAACACAAAAAACGAGTGTATAAAACATTGCGGTATATAAAAATTATTTAAATAAAATTAATTATGATGTACCATACATATAATTTCAATATATTTTTTTATATGTCAAAGTCTATTCGGACTTCAGTTTATCGTCAGAATAAAAAAAAACTATTGAGAATTTGAGTGTTGGTATTTTTATAAAACACAATTCATTGGTTTCCAATAGAATAATTGTATAGTTCTGCAAAAATGGAAATATCACTACACGTAGATTATGATTTTTGACCCATTTGATAATTGCATTACTGTTAAAAAGACACCGTTGAAAACTTAATTTTGAAAATTTTCAACGCACGAATGAAAATCATAGTCAAACTGATTATTTTTTTATTAATTCAATATAAAATAATAATATTGTTATGATATAACGAACAACGGTAACATCAGCTGAACTTGAATGAAATATTATTTGATATTATATAATTTTCTTGGAATCGAGATTAACAATTTATACGCCATAAAAATAAAAAAGTTACGAAATCATACAACTGAGTATTGTAGTGAATATTTATAAAAGTATGAATGACAATAGAAAAATCAGAGAATAGTAAACAAAAACGAGAAGTTAACCAAACTTAGTAGCTTTGGGTAAACGTAGATAAATAAATAAATGTATAATATGTACGTCTTACTTCTATTTCCTAACACCAATATTCACAAAGTTTATTTAGACCCAGCTGATACCTAACACCAACACTCACAACGTTTAGGAAAACCCGGCCCGTAAGCCATGGCCAGTATAAAAATATACTTAGCTCTGATTAAACCCTAACCTTACTTAAAAAAAAATATCCATACACTCACTCAACATTATACGGATTAAAAATATTTTTTTACTAATTTGTAATATTTTTTTAAAGAGCAGCTATTGTTTTATTTGCAGAATACGTCAAAAATAATGGACAGTGTAGAATAATCTTAAACAGACATAAAGTGAGAGTAACGTATCAGTTATTCAGACATAGTAGTTGGAATAACAATAACTCGGTGCTTGTGATTGAGTACGGATGTATTATGGTTTGGGCATAAGCTTCCCTAGAGAAATTCTAACTCGACTGGAAAATCCCAATTTGTTTGTGTCTTTCAATATATATAATAAGACACGTGAGAAAAGCTTAGGGACTGTTTGATGGTTACCTACACAAACAAGGCAATATTCTGTGGATAATTTTGTTTACATACAAGCATAAAGGTATATTTACGTAGTGATTTGCGTTTTGTTGAAGGTATGTAGATAATATTATGTATATTCTTCTAGTAACAAATTGCTTATACAAGGAACAACATAATTTCACATGAAAAATGTATATACGTACCATAGGAACTAAAACTTTGAGGACATGCTATATGATTGTCAGAACACTACATCTTATTTTTTCAAAGTAAGAGGTATCACCCATCGCTGGACGTAAATATGCCTTATTTATCATCCTCAAAGCACAAGTTAATCATAGGTTTTTGATAGTATGTATTTTACTGTACAGATGCAATATATACCTACTACTACTACTATACCATCACGGCATATCCCACAAGTGGGGTAACCAGCAGATCAGCTGCATGTAAGAAACATGCAAACTGTCAATATATACCTACACCAACCCAAATTGAAAATTTGTGCATACTTTGCTGTTTATATAATCTTATCTTTATTAATATCTTGGTGTCAAAAAGTTATAGTCATGATGGAAATAAAAAATCATTATTATACAATAGAAGCAAAATATATTGATAAATTTTATTACACAATAAAGCAAAGTACCTATTACACATAGGTATGTACTTACACAATACATACACATGCATATATACAAATATACATAAAAGAAACAAAAAATAATAAAATGTCATAGCCACAGATATGTTTTATTATTATAAATAAATTTAATTCTTATACCTAAATCAACAGTAGGTACTAATACAAATTAAGATTAAAACGATTCAAATTATATACGGTTTATCCGCCTATAATAATTACATTAATTAAGTGCATAGACCAATTAAAAATATTACTTAATGCAGAATAAATAGATATAACACTAAAAAGTACAATATTTCTATAACGTGGTAGCCACATTCGATTTATTATGTTCTCCTCGTATAAATATATAAATGCGTTCAGATGTATGTATGCTGTAGACACATGTGTTAGACAAGTAACAGGTTAATCAAAACCTTCATTGAAAACTTACATCCATCAAGTGTGATCTTGTGAAATAAAATCTGTAAGCACCTTATTTACTTAAAATGATACTGCCGATAAGTTTCAAAGAATATACAAAAATAAAATATGAAATTCTTCCCCTAAAATATCCATCTTTGGTCAACGTATTTAAACACTGACAAATCTGTTACCTTATCTTTCAAGAAAAATCTCTCCCAATCGTTGACATTTCACATTCAATAAGGTATGACACCCTTCCTGATTGTATTTTTTATTGGCATGCAGAAGACAACTTGCATGTTCGTTTCATGCAGTAAGTCTACTGGCTACAACTACAAAAAAAAATCGATCGAAGGCAATGGGCGTTATTCTCCAAGTGAAGATGGGAACAAAGCTAGTAAATTATAATTGAATTAAATAATTTATACTAACGAGTCTATCAAGTCCTTGATAATAATATTACATAAAGAGGAAGATCTAATGAGTGAAACTAGAACAATACAATACATGTTAATATAGTGAGCAATGTTTGTACATATTATTATTATGTATGTACGACTGTACATCGGATTTACGAGTCGTGGTAGAGATAAGAACTGCAGCCTCGTGATAATATATATAAATACTAATTACTTTAAATAACAATAATATGCTGAGCAAACTAGATAATAACAATTATAATATGGAAATTTATGGGTACGTTTTATATACAAATAAGCAAATAATAATGAACTTTATTCAATGGAAAAACTTACCTTACAAATAAATGTGAAATTATTAGATTATAATAAGTTACACAAAATCTAAACAAAATCTTGCTTTGATGAAAAAAATATTATGGAAGATTAGTATTTATAATAAATTTACAATACCGTTACAGAAAACTGATAACACAGTGTATAAATTTAATTAAATAACATAATACGATTTGGCTAGTCCCCTAATCAAGAGTGTCTTCAGCATACAGGAGTAGATAATCAAAACTTTATGAACACAATTTAATATTTATTTATTTATTTATTTGTTTTGTTATAAACCCAAATACAACCTTATACACCTTTCACAGTAATCTAAAAGCTTGTGTCGTGAAAGGGGAGTTTGCCGGAACCTGGGATTGAACCGCGGACATTTTGTTCACGAAGCTGAGACTCTACCTCTAGGCTACCGACGAACTCTTTACTTATTTACCATATAAGCAAACTAGACTCATTTTAACTGAAAGTACAATGGTAATATAATTTTATTTGATTAATTCATCGACAGATCGTCATTAAAAGGGCGAGTAACGTATCCCAAATAGGTACAAGAATATTTAAGTTAGTTTATAAAATTAAAAGGTAATAATTAACGTTGAATAAAATCAACAAATATTACACAAAAAAATATTCGTTTTATAATAAAGTGTTACTAAGTTAACGCTCATATATTTAAGTAAAAAGTATAATATATTTATTTTAAAAATCGTTTTTTTTTATATATGTTCATTGACTTGGGTTTTAAATACATATAGGTGCGTTTGTATTTTATTTTACATTTAGGTATCATTTTTGTTTTTTTTTTTTAAATTAACGTTACCTAGATATATGTATTTATTTGAGCATCATTTTTTTGTAACTGTATAAAAATATGTTCAAATATGATAGGTAGACATGCTTAAAGACATGACGTTTTGCATTTGCCTTATAAATTTTATGTTGTACATGCGTGCGGATGACAGCTTACATCGCCGTAACTTAAACATATTGTACATATTGTTATTACATACTAATTAATTATTAATAGCACCTTGCATCGAACTTATTTATTCGTACTCAATAAAATATGTATTTTAAAATCAAACTATGTATCAAACTTGTTCTCACCTCTAAAATTAATGACCTGGGTTATAAAACAATATACCATACATTGTTTTACGACTTGTTTTAGTTTTGAAACATTCATTCGATGACAGAAATCCATAAAGCATCATGTACCTTTGAATAACATCGTACAACTAGTGGACTCGAATCTAGAGGGCATGTTTTTTTCATTGATTTTTTAATCGAAAATATTTTACAAAGAATAAATAAATAAAAAACATAAATTGTCGCGTGTCAAGTAACAAAAAAATGTGTTGAGTTTACAATATTAAATTACATGAAACGAAGTAATTTTAATAAGACGGCAATGACTTTATTTTATCCTTTGAAGACGCTTGTTATATAAAGTATTATAAAGAAAAGACTTTGAAGACTAAGCACCATAGATCAAATTGATATTACAACAAACTTTTCTTTCAAGGCCTGTCACCTTGGTAAAATAAAATCTATATAATATATATAAATAAGGGTGTCCAATCCAATCGCTCAATGACGCACCTTCATGGAACACAGAACAGAAACCACCCTCCTCTATTCAGAGCGTTTTGCGGCTATTGAGTCCCCTTTTCCCACAAAATTCCTGCTGTTCTGGTGTCGTTGTCAAAGGAACGGCGTAAAGACGTCCCGGCCGTTGGAAACTTGGAGGACGAAAAACAGTGTTCGTTTTTAACAACTAGGAATCACTGGACATTTTGTGTATTACAAACACTTCAGACATTTTTTGAGTGCGATGGCACACAATATCAGTTGTGAATTGAAAATTTAGATGTATGTGTTTAGAAATTTGTTTAGGTATAGGTAGGTACTAACTAGAAGGACGGTTGTTTAACTTTTTATTGTTTACTGTTGTTAAAAAAAAAACAAATTATCGGTTCAGTGATTTCATTACAGCCAAGTCATTCCTCGAATCATCTTTGTAGTTAAATAGTAAACAATAACACACAAAAAACCTTTATAAAGAAATCCATGACGAGAAAATTTAATAGGTATCTACAAATTCCACTGAAGCTATAGAATAAAATACACATTCAATACAATAATACTACTTCTCACTTTGTAGTGCTTAATATGTACAATGTACATAACCTGTATTACACCAATAAACTTATTTACAGTACATACTTATAAAATTATCGTTCTGTGTAGGATACTAGTACGAATTATATAAAGTTACAATAACACTATATCGTACACAAACAAATTACCTGATTACCCGAAACACTCGTACATATCACTATTATTTGTAAACTAATATAACCAACATAGTGTTTTAACGAGGTACGATAACTTAATTATATACAAAATGTCTTTTGATAATAGAGGTGTCACGTATATTTGCGAAGTGTCTCGACTATTTGCCAAAGGACAGTCGAAGCAATCTGGGATAACCTAGGATCTATTTGGGATGATGGTTTATATTATAGATTTTTATCCGTGGGACCATTTCATCGATAAAACAAACATTGATTAAATGCTTATTCATAAACAAGTTTCATGGTATAAGAGCTACCTATAGTTAAATTTGGAACTACAGGAAGTTTTCTTACCCAAAAATAGATATCTAAATGACGTTTTACGAACACCTGCTTTTAAGGACACTCAAAAACCAAAGAAAAGGGTAGGAAACTTATAATTTGCCGGGAACTCTATGGAAGAATTTCTAAATAGACTCCAAGAGTTCACTATTATATTCACATTAAATTTGCGTAATAACATATGTACATTTATCTTTCAATTTATAATATTTAATAGACTCATTGTAAAGAGACTTCTCTACATTAACCCAACTTATAACCATATCAAACTATTATTTTAATCATATCTCTACTCCAGTTACACTTGTTAAGGTACTAGAACATTAATTATTAAATAATCAAAATATTATGTACATCATAATCTTGTTTAAATCCTCTACCTGCTATACAAATTATGAAGTTAGTTTGTCAATTTGTATCATGTTATTACTAGTTAATTACCGATTATAGTAATTCATAACCTCGATTAATTAGACTTCAATTATTTAACAATAATTATGTATATAGTTAACAGATTTGGCTACAATTATATTATAATTTAAATTACCAGTGTAATTACATACTAAAATTACAGGAATATTGTTTAATCATTGAAATAAATTAAATTTATGATTATCAAATTTCTCCAGTGTTCTCTGTTATATAAGGAACAATATAAGTTTGGGGTAAGTCATAGAAATTTACTGTATCGATTTCCTTTATAATAACAAAGTATCTGAACAGTTACTGAATAACAAATGAGCTATGAATATTTTGTTATCAACATTGTATAAATGTCAACTTTGCACAATACATGAGTGAGTTATGCTATTATGAGTAATTACAATGTAACATTAATATTTTTATTTTATTTTTTATGGCGGCTCATCCCGTTGGATGTTATGGCCATACAAATCATCATATATATTTTAAGCGAGAAAAAAAACAAGAGAAAACGAAAAATATTCATATGAGGATCATAGTCTTAAGGATAAATTAAAAAATAAGCTCATTAACTTGTTGAGAGTAACATTAATATTAAAGATATTTCAAAATGTTTATTTGCATCTATATTTTAAAAATACCAATAATAATCATATTTTATATTATAATAACACACACAGAGAAAGAGAGAGAGAGATTAAATTTTAAAATTATCTAGAAATAAATGTGAATCCACAGTCGCCATTAATTAACACCTTCTAAAAAAGAGAAAAAGATTTCTGTCCCTTTTGAAAAAAGGGACATTATTTTGATAAAAAGAATGAGAATGTAAATTGATTCCCAGCAAATGAAGTGCTCGACCAAAATGAATATCCACTTTCCCACCTGATACAGGTTTCCATGTAATAAATTCCGTACGTGTCAATCGTAATGTGATTGGGAAACGCCCCCTATTTTGGATACCGGAAATTTTGGTTGATGTATATTATTTTGTATACTGTATGTAGTAGGCACACAATTTATGGACTGAGCTGACATAAAACGTATGATAATAACCACGTTCCAAAACGCAACTACAATAAGTTATGTTATAATAATAAAATAATTATTCAATATACTAAGAACTTTATCGGCAACAGGATAAAAACGTTAGAAATAACGTTTGTTGAAACAGGATAACACATCACACGGCACCTGTATTATTCTTGTATAGTTTCTTATGGTTACTTATATTTTTTTACTGTCATCTTCATACAAGGAATGAAGAAGGAAAGCAGTATGTGAAATATACCTGATATATGTTTAATATTGAATAAATAGATTATAGTAATATGAATATAAATATTGAATACGCGTGCGTCAATAACCGAGATATGGGTGCCCTTTTATTATTAATATTAAAGGCGTGTTGCTTGTCCAGGTGTTGAGGTAGAAAATCTAATGAATTTAAAAATATTTCATCTTTATGTAAACTGAATACACTGAAACGTATCTTTTTTTTGCATAAATTGGTATAAAATGTACAACACATTACAAACTTTGCCTAACTTATAGACGGTTCTTGAGGGATCATATGAATCACAAATCATTGGATAATCCACATCGAGACACCATTATCAGGTAGACGACTACGGCAGACAGATGGAAGGACATTTGGTATTCAGTGTCGCAAAAGTTACTTAATCTTATTCCGAGCCAAAAGATAATATATCTAATACAAGCAGAAATAAAGAAGTTATATTCAACAATATTAGGTATACCTACAAACATAAGTATGTAGCAGTGTAGCTACATAATAATATGTGAGTAATAAAACTCCTTCAATAAACAATAGGTGAATGGACATAGGTAACTTTAATTATTTATTTGTTTGTTTTCTGCCACAGGCATTTCAGATAATATTTAAATTTATTATTTAGACATGTATGTAGATAATAAACAAAACAAAAAGTAAAATCTCCGTGAACTTGTACTTGATTATTACTAATTGTATTCGTACTGTACGCACCTATATAATACACGATCTTACTATACAAAAGTTGAGAAATGATAATATGTTACGTAGATTCATTGACACCTACAGTATATATATATATATATATATATATATATATATATATATCTGAATAATGATATTGAAAAGAAATCTACTCCGATCTGAGAGACGTATATCGCCGAAAGACCTTCGAAAGGTCAAAACGACTCTGAAAAGGCAATTATCAAAATTGATCCCCGACCCGTCACGGAGCGAAAACGAGATAAGAAAAAATATACTTAAGTAAGTATAATTCAATTCAATCCATTCAAATAAATTTTGATTCTCTGATTTCGCAAACATGATTGTCCGATCGTCACATACGAAACTCAACAACCCTATCAGCTTGTACCAATGATGATAACGGATGATAGTTATTGTGGACGGATCCGTGATCGTAGATTTTACACTATTGTAGGTATGATGTAGATATTGATGTATGTAAGTAAATAGGAAAGAAGAAGATTGATATCGTAAGAATATTTTTTCTTATTAAGTCGAAACGTTTTTGATAACATTTCCACTTTTGTCATCCCTTTATAAGGTTTATTCAGGTGAACGATCGTATAACATCCATGTGAACAAAATCTATTTATCAAACTTTCTAATTTTATGTGAGTTACACTGTGGAAATTCATTTTATAAAATAAAAATAACAAACTTTGTTTAATTCCACTTTAGTCAATACAATAAATAACTAAAACGTTTTCGGGCTTACACCCATCTTCAGTAGTTACGTGCTTTTTGTAGACTGAATACAAAATAAAACAGTGTCACTATGTTAAGCTAGCGGGGGATGGTGAGGGGGAGGGGGTGGGTTTAGACAATATTTTCATAAGAGGGGATGTTAAGGGCGGGACTTGTACATTTAAAATGTTGTTATCTTTGTTACTATTTATATGGATTGTTTCTAATATGTCTAATCTCCTACTTTTATCACAAATATTTAAAACTTCTACATTGACTAAACTAAATTTATGACCTGTGTCCCTACTATGATCCGCAATATCAGAGTTTATAGAAAAAATTTTAATCCCATTCATATGTTCCTTAATTCTAGTTTTAATTTTCCTACCACTTTGCCCTATATAAATTGAATTACAGTCATTACAATAGTAACAAAGATAACAACATTTTAAATGTACAAGTCCCGCCCTTAACATCCCCTCTTATGAAAATATTGTCTAAACCCACCCCCTCCCCCTCACCATCCCCCGCTAGCTTAACATAGTGACACTGTTTTATTTTGTATTCAGTCTACAAAAAGCACGTAACTACTGAAGATGGGTGTAAGCCCGAAAACGTTTTAGTTATTTATTGTATTGACTAAAGTGGAATTAAACAAAGTTTGTTATTTTTATTCTATTTATCACCTTGAAATATTCCCGAGAAATGTAAATCTAAGACTGAATCGATATACCGAAGTATTAAAACATCGTCTTACGAACAAAAAAAGATAAGTAAACAAATGAAATTAAATTGATTTTAAAAATTATCTAATATTTTAAACTGGTAATAATCTTATTCCCGTGAATCGAATAAAACACAATTAGGTATCGGATACTGGATTTTCACTGCTTCAGAAGTTTTTTTTTATTCTTCTTACAATCCCCAACTCTTATGGAAAGATGAAGAAAGAAAAAAATATATAGGTATTTTTATTTGTTTTGAAGGAGATAGTAAAAGATAATTGTGAAAAGTAATTATGTAATAGCCGATAGGTAAGTAGCACCTATGTAAATGTTATAAAAATCATAATAATTCAATTTAATGTAATTTGTATGCAAATCAATAGTAAAGTATGTGAAGAGTATAATATAGAATGTTCCCGAGATAGCAATACACAGTTTGAACTTCTAACGCATTTTAATCTGTGTTTTATTATTAGTACTAAATTCTAATACAAATTATATGCCGCTGGATAGGTAGACTTTATTTATCATACTAGAAACGTGTAAGAGAGAAGTAACTTTTTTAATTCCAACAAAAAATGTTCAATCAAATTTTGTTTATATCCAGAATTATTATTCAAAATGTAATGAAATTTCTATTACATACCATCAAAATATGTTTATTTCACATAGTGTGACTTACGATTTACTTCATGAACAAAAAATTTAAACATGTTGTATTTATTTTTATTTCCATAATATCGTAAAAGATTCAAAGTACAATTTTGATTACTTCATCACCTGCGTGGATTAGCCATAGTACCCATATACATGATTGTAAAGTAATCATATGTGTTTAAGAACATTCCTGAATATTAATTATATTTATCAACTCTTTAGAGCATGCAATACAATACGTGATATTATTATGAAGATTGTACATAATTATAACTAATTCACTATTTGTTAAACACAATATCGTAATTAGATATTTACCTTTTCACTTTCTACGCTTCGAATGCAACAATGTACCTATATCATACACAAGCGCAACATAATATTATCTATGTACATCTTAGAAAATTTATAATTATATCTACCAAATGACACACTGTTTAATTCAATCCACAATTATACAACATTTGAATTAATATGTGTAAAGAATGCAGCAAAATAATAGGATGGAAAAAGTTTGTTTAACTTATGGTCCTGTAGTCTGAACACTTACTTTGTAATCAGTTGATGAAATCTTAATTATGGTGGAATATAATCAAAAATTCCTTATACTACAGTACCGCTCACAAAAAAAGGTAAAAATCCTTATTTCACTGTAGATAATTGTACAAAATAATGAAATCACTAACGCAGCATTCACCAAATTTTAAAGATTTACATCGACCATAAAGGAATTCTTCAAAGATGAACCTGATGTTGAAAAGAGTTTGGCCGTAATGGTAAGTGACATTACGACCAATTTTTATTTAAGTTCATGCTGTTGTTTTTGTTTGTCTCTACCCTCTTTTAACTAACAACAACTCGGCGTTACGGTCAATGACGGTCATTACGATTGTATTTTTCTCTTTGTTAAAAAAGGAAATGAAATCAAAAGAAATACCAAGAGATAGTCATTATACAATAATAAATACATTTAAATAAAAACGTTTGACTCGCATGTTTAAATAGATAAATTGTTGTCTAAAATGTAGAGATGGATAGGTACTTTTCATGGACTATATCTGACTCCAGAATTTTTTTACGTACGTTCACATTATTCTGTCATATATTATTATCTTCACAGTATAATACGCGTCTTTATTCTTCTTCTCAATGGATGTTTTAAATTCCGTGAATAAGTTCTCACCACAAAATAATACACATTAACAATTGTCCTGTGAGCGTATGATACATATTATATCACAAAGAAATAGACGACGAAAAGATTAGAAAAAACACTTTACATTTAACTCACGTACCAATACACTTCTCTCATTTACTGTCACAATATTTCTCAATGGAATACATTATTTTTATCATACAACTAAGTAGATTTAGTTCAGAAATGAAACAACGGTGTACCCTCATTCTAAATAATATGAGAAATTTCTTTATATTATTTTGATGTGGACGTTTCTTTTATAAGTGTAGGTATCACCATACTATCTAGCATTAGTCAAATTTTCGTGTCACTAAACCTACGAAAATTTGAAAAATAATCTCTTTGTGGATGGTGTCATATGCATTATATATATTAACTGCATAAAACTAATATTACTAACGAGAATATATGTAAAATGAATATATTTTTAAGTGTGTAAATGCTCAAATAAAAACTGTATGTTTATGTGCTTTGCTTCACTCCAATAATAAAATAACAAAGTATGTACTAACAAGTCCACAACGTCCTGCGGTCCTAATAAGTACCTATAAATCACTGGAGCATGTGGACTGAGTGTTGTTTTCGTTACATAAAATTGCAACGGATATAAATCAGGTCAAGTCGACTGGTATGCAGAGAGCATACTGTTGTTATTCTCAAATCGCTTATAAAGTTGCCAATAAAAACACTTTATATTATTATGTATCCAGTATCCAGAGGCTTGCTGAATTCGTCAACTTGTCAAACATGAGAAAGCACTTAATTCCAGTAAATAGCTCGGATAGCGTGTGTGATAACATTATGCAAGAAATACAACACAGTATACATAGTGTATTATGGATGATGATAAGTTCTCAGTAGTAATGTTTTAGCCTACAAAATGCATAGCCACTGTTCTCGTGACGAAGATGTACCTACCTTTAAAGTGAACAATATAACATTACCACAAATGCAAGTATAAACCTAACTGCAAGCTTTATTCCATATTTTTCGTGCTATCGTTATTGGCTTTTAAACTGAGTGGGATGTTACCTTACCTACTTATACTTATAGTGCACAAATTTCTCATTTTCTGAAGTTCATTATCTGGTATCGTTTCACTTCATGCCTGAGACATGATCTCCATTAGCTGTACTCCATAGAGATTTCTCCGAGTTCTATTATCTATCTGTAACCAGGTGTTCTGCTATGTTTCACGGAGATCTACTTATATTATAAAACCTTTGAAACGAGACACGATTGATTAAAAAGAAAAACACGCAAGTAAAATAATACATAAAATCAAGTTTAAGAAACACGAAAACAGTACAATATAACATAATAATATGATTTTGATTTTATCCTAAAGCTTAACTTCGTGAATCAACAATATTCAAATGTCTACAGCAGATGAAGTGAACAATAATTTTGACTTAAAATTAATATCAATAGATACATAAAGCAGAATATATCAATGTATTATTGATGTCATTTGAAAGACATCGTTATTGTTATATCGAAAGTGCTGGCAGTGGGAAGATATTGGAAAGGGAAGAGGGACATTGAATATTCATAACTGTCGAAAGGAATTAGA
This sequence comes from Athripsodes cinereus, assembly GCA_947579605.1. NCBI lineage: Eukaryota > Metazoa > Arthropoda > Insecta > Trichoptera > Leptoceridae > Athripsodes > Athripsodes cinereus. Next base: position 9,263,604 of record OX388306.1, on the reverse strand, counting down.
GAACTGATTCGCGTTGATAAATTTTCGACGGGAAATTTGAATTATCAATATTCAAACGTCAAACACAGCTAATACTATAAATGTTTCGAGTTTCGACTCCTCTTTTCTTTGAAACGAAACAAAAACATAAACACAATACAAACAAAAGTTAGTTACTTTAAAAGATTATGGAATGGAATCGAATTTTAAACTAGATATATTTTAAATATAGCTTAGTATTTAGTTAGATATGTACAAGATATAATGTTAATATATTTGGGGACGTATATTCGTCCAATGATTGATCGAGTTTATCCAGTCGAATATTTTTTACCATCTAAAACAATTTGGACTGCCTCTCCTGAATAAATTTTGCGCGTTGTTCCGCACGTGAATATAATATAATATTTCAAGCAATAATAATAATTACTGAGGAATGTTTGTGGTAGGTCAGGATCGCCACATCTCAAAGCGATGTTAAATATATTTGGATGCAGCGACTATACACAGAATGGTGTAGGTACATAGTAATAACAATATGTAAATAAGTAACAAGAAACAGTTAGTTTTTCAATGAACAGGTTTCGATGAGATGAAAAAAATATTAAAATTATCAGATCGCAAATAGATGTAATTAGCTTCACTAATTTGAAATACCAACGCATATTTTTTCCCACAAAATAGATAACCATCAGATTTAAAATTGAAGAATCTCGTGATAAACATCTTTTACAATAATATTATACAGATGCGATTTGATCGCATAACATCAAAAGAATATCGTAACATATTGCGCGAACATAATGACAAAAAATACAGTCTAGACTACAAATTAAATAAATAATTTATTAATTTTCACAATAATAAAAAGATTATTTAAACACGGAATCGATCGAATAATGCATATTTAATTTTCAATAATATGCATTCTAAATAATTGGTTTGTAGTTTCATATGTCTGTCTTGAATTAAATGATGTAGGTAAACGGGTATCACAACATCTTTCCATTCAAGGTAAATCACAACCGCATGTTAAATTTTGACCTAAGTTCAGCCGCTTAAAACTAATTCTTCGATTAGGTATGCCACCCCTCCTGAATGTATTTAACTTTTATTGCCAATGAGAGGACGATTTGGATGCTTATTACATGCAGCTAGTCCGGTGACTGCTCCGCTTGTGAGATATTTCGTGATGGTATAGATAGATAAACCATTTAGTATTTAGATAATGGTAGGAGACGCAATCTGCAATTCATAATGAAAACTATTAATCTGTTCTGACAGAACAAATCGATGAACAATTAATATCTAAACATTAAAATAATTATCATTTTAAAAGACGGGAACTACGAGTATTATTGGTTGTCAATATTATAGGTAGTTTTCTGTCTCAGAAACCCACGATGTCAGCTTTGTTATATACACCTAGACGTACTAAAAGATATAACATGCTGCTACCAATTTCATAAAACCGTATCATAATAGATACCTACAACATAACATAACAATTCAACGAATACATCACTCTTATGAACATTGTATAAAGTATGATAGATATGATTATGTATAGTCTACGTAGTATTATTGGTTCGGTTCCCTGGTTGGTACTACATTAATCAATATACGCCTACGATTATGCAAATGGTTCGATCATAAAATAGTTGGTAGAAATACGAAACACGAAGGGGCGGTGTCTTAGCTGTCATTGTTAACCCATTCGAGATGACATTATTAAGATAGATTAAAACGTGAAAAATACCGTAATGAAGGTAAACAAACAGGTTACATAGTCACCGTCAAGAGATACCAACATTATATCATAATATTGAGATTTATAAATTACATCTACGTATGTATATTTCAAAGTGGAAAATTCATTTAATTTATTACTATTCTATAGACTTCCATGTTTATTACCGCTTGTATGAGATGTCATAATGGTGTATAAAGACAAATAGAAATAACCTAGGTCCATTTTATAGAATATTGATCACGTTATATGATACTTTAAACTTCTGTTAATTGCATTGGTAAAACATAGTTCTAATTATATTTTTCTTTCATTGACATACCTGCATTATATTTTTAAAGATGTTCTGTACCTAAACCAAAAATCACCAACAGTGAAATTCAAACACAAGAACTCCCGCTAATGGTCACATGTCAATTCTATTTATATAAAAAAAATTAACACTAAGTCATTGCCTATTAAAAAAATATTTAACGAAATTTTAAATCGTACATCATAACTAATTAAAATCTAAAATAAAGCATTGGGCGTATCCACATATAATGCAATAGCTAATGAACACGTATATACATAATATTCTATTCTAATTATTCATGCGTCCGTATTACATAGCATACAGTCATATATTATGACATATGAAGGTCTCTAAAAATTGCAATAATATAATAAATTATTAAGTAAGTACCAAGAATGTATGTGCAAATGGTGTCCATAGGGTTAAGTTATGAGATAAGATTAGTATATGTTTAAATTCGCGAAGGTGACATGATTTGTTTGAATTTTTGCACAATTTATTGACATCAGCTGCCACTTGTAGTACATAAATATCGTACCATTTTATTCTAACACGATGAAGCCTGATTAATTTTTTCTACACCTCTCCACATACATTCGGACAGCTATATTCTCAACCTACTCCGAAAATGTAGATAAGATTTGCTTGACATTTCAATACCTGATGGAAGTTTTAACTTTATTACTGGGCACATAAATAAAAACGTTCTCGAATAAATAAGTAAACTAACATCTTCAGCATTAATTGACGTGATAGTAAGTATGGGAAACATAGAAGAGAACAAAATTATCCATTCTTTCAAAGTTATTTGGAAGGTTGTTGATTAGGCCACAAGCTGATATGTATCTGAATTTAATATAATTAATTATAATATAGGTTGGTTGGTATACACATAGTTTTGGGATTCATTGCGTTACATAAAACTGTGGTGATTTGATAAAACGAACAGCTAAATAATACAACTTCGCTCTTTAATAAACTTACTACATATTTTATCGAAATTATTTCAATGGGAGATATAATAATTATTGTATCTGTTTAATATAATACAGACAAATTCGTTTATAAGAAAAACATGCTTTTATACCTTTATTTGATTTATGAATATAAAACTAATTATTGTTTCAATCAATTGTTCAATTAAACAATACGGCCAGATTATTTAATCAACTGCATTCTTCAAGGACAAAAATAAATCAATTTTATTTTCGTACAATGTTTTAATTCAAATCCACTGCATATAAAAATGATTAAGTGGATATCTCTATTGATGATTAAACATACAAAATAGAATTATCTTCTATGTACTCGATATCACTTATATTTTTTTAAATATTTTGATAGAGCTCAGACACGATCGATATTTTTAAAACATCCCAACAAAAGCGTGACAAAAAAATATCAATGGACCACGAAGACCCTTCTGACAAGGGGTAGGTAGAAAGAATAGTATGATTTCTATGTAACTAAATTTTTAATCAATCGATATTGTACACAGGTATGTTATATTTATTTTATTATATCGATTTCAATTGTATTGATCAATGATCCAATATATAGTGTATCACAATATGAATTCTTTTGAAACCTTTTTTTTAAAAAATCAAAATTGACATTTCAAAAATGCTATACCTATTAAATTTCATTCGTTCATCAACATTCAAATTTTTATGTTTTTTTTTTATAAAATACTTACAATTTTCGCAAAATGTCACTAAGAAGCTACACAAAGTTCTGAAGTATTTATAATTTTCAATCCAACACTTATCAAACTTTTTACATTAATTATTTGTTTGTATACTTCATGTCACGCAAAAAAACATCTGTCAAAATACAATACAGTGCACAAAATAACACAACTAGTCACAGAAATTCACATTTATAAAAAAAGAGACGTCAATCGAAAATTCACTCACAAAACGTCACAAATCCATAGAAATTGTAAAAAATAGTAATGCGCTTATCGAAAATAATCCATAAAATTGTCAATAGATTATCGAATATAGTGTTCAAACTAAATATTAAATACGATTAGGGCAAGCGAGTAAAATTACGAAGATCGCGCAACTTGAATAGAGACATGCGCACACAAACAGCAACCCTACACTACAACGTTCAACGCGCAACTGAAAACGAGTTTTTTCTATACTCCGCTGGTAGTGTTCACTATACATACTTTTATACACAATACGAATATTGGAATACTAACCATACAGTGTGCATTGTATTGTATTTACGAATATCGCATTATACACAGCACCCTGTCAAAAGTATTAACTGTTCGAATATTATTATGATGATACAAAAAGGAGCAAAAAAAAATAACAATGGTCTCTTATGAACCCATAATTTTAGTTAAGATGATTTTGTACGATATCTCTGATTTCGTATGCTATCTATGTATCGTCGGTGTAATCAAAAAACCTTCTATGTGCATTTAGATTATACAGATATAATTAAAAAAAATATTTGCTGACTGGTTTTGCTGAATGTCATTTTTTTATGTGTCTGATTCGATACGTGGAAGGAGTCTTAGAAATTTTATAGTACGAGTATATCGAATTCCTAGGCATGATGCGGGAAATTTCACAGAATCATTTTTCAACTACATGTGAGGTTTCATGCTGAAACAGCAGCACGTATAAGATTTAATTTCTCTCAATTACTTTTTCCATGAATACCTTGTCAGTGTGAAGGTTGTTTGAGCAGTAGATACGGCTCGACGAGATGAATAATTTAGTATCAATATCTAATTAAAAAAAAATGATACATGTTTCATAAATCCACTGACCGAATGTATTTAAAAAAAAACAGAAACATTTCTATTTTTGTACATTCAATGCAAATAATATTATTATTCCATTTTTTTTTTATAAGGCGGCGGCAGAATTGCCATCCACACTTCTCAGCATTATACAACCAGATAAGTCTCCATATGATCAGTCATGGTCACACAAAAACTTAACTGTCTAATGCCGGGAGAAATTCACCTATCCAGATATACAGGATATCAAAGGATTAGGCTCAGAACGCGGGTTCAAAATACCAGCATTGTGCCTGAAATATCTGTGTTCAAAAACTTTTTAACAATATCACAAGTGTTTATTATAATAGATTTTTGAATTTTAATGTAAAAATTAACCGGTAAATCTAATTTTTGTAAATTCTTTATTAAAGATTTCGGAGCTACCCCTGTAGCTGACATGACTAAAGGTATTATATAAACGGACTTAGAATGCCCAATATTTTTTATTTCTCCTGCTAGTTCTGTATATTTACGTATTTTTTCTGCGACGGTTGTTTGTATATTATGTGTATTTGGGACAGCGATGTCTATTAGGTACGTAATTTTATTACGTTTATCATGTACCTAATACTAAATCGGGTCTATTATGATGTATTTGTCTATCTGTTATTATTGTTTTATCATAATAGAACCTGTAATTTTGATTTTCTAAAACCATTTTATAGATAGATAAGTATTTTTATACGTCTTTATTTTTTTATTCCGATATAAGATGATGTACATTGACGACAGTGAATATACATGTTATACCTTGTAGGAAAAAATAAAAAAATGTTTATATATTATGTAGGTAACTACGCTTGCTAAAAAAAACTAAGTACAAGAAACATACCTGCATTGGATGTTATTTAAATTTTGAACATTCGTTTAAATTTACTTACCTAGATAAGAAAATTCATATTTAAATCAATATTTTTTTAGAAAGCAATGTTCGGAGTAATCGATAATGCTAAATAAATAGTGGATTATATCAATTTCACAGTTGCGATGTGTGTTTAAAAATACGAATCGGTTTTACTTTTTATCGATTTCCACGAAATATCAAACGAAATATCAAAGCATTATAAATTTATTTATACAAAATACAGATATTAAATTTCACTGAAACACTTTGCAGAATAGGTACTTCTATCTACTTAACCACCACGGCATATATGTTATCTACCATACCAGCAGACAAGCCTATATATAACAAGCATGCAAGCCGTCCTAACCGTGCCAACAAAAAATTAAGACATTCAGAATGGATGGCAAACCTCATCGCAGAATTGAAGATGTAAAATGTATTTTTTTCGGTTGCCTGCCTTTTACATGAGAACTTACGAAAAAGAGTGGGAGATCTGTTCTTTGGCGGGTGCTTACGAAACAAATACGTAATATTTTATTTTTACGTTTTTTCGTATTTTTTGTCTTGACTGTATATCAATCAGCCCTTGCAGAGAAACCACCACAAAAAATCAAAACATTGGCATTGTAGAAAACCTGTGTTGGCTATTACAAAACTACCTGAGGGTGGGTAAAAAAAAACAGCATCCACTGACCGATCCTATCTACATAATTATATTATTGCTTCCATTTTGAGAAAGTTACCTATATACCAAGGTCATGAGATAATAACAATGACAACAGACGACAATATATTACATAAGTATAATGGTGTTTGAAAACAAACGAGATACTTATAAATGTACTAAATTTGATGTGACATATTTTTTGAAAAAAATATACAATATATTTACATAAATGCAAGTACTTAGAAATTAATAATCAATTATTTTTTATGAATGTGCTGTTGCTGTAACCAGGGGATGATCAAATCGTGCGATTTTTTATTATTTTTATTTGTATTAAAGAGTTTGGGAACAATGATAAACTACAATCAATAGTATTATTATGTTTATCAATGCAATGACCTTTAATTGTCAATACGATATAGGTCAATGTATCAATATGCAATATTTTAGCGATGAGATTAATACACTTATTGCGTTTAAAGCTTTCGAGCTTTGAAACATTATCTGTTTATCACAGAAAGTTTTGCTAAAAAGAGTCTTCTAAGAAGTCGTGAATCTAGCGAACAAAAAAAACTATGCTTTGACTATGACATAGGTACGCAAGGTAATGTAAGTCTTTGGCTTTTGGTCAGATTTTTAGCAGACTATAAATCTATACCTTGTTGTTTGTTGTGAGTAAACGACGAAGTAAAAATTGTCCAAGCAGATAGCATAGATGCCTATCAATAAATTATAATTGGGTCCATATGTTATAGCTTACAAATATAATAATATGTATTTATTTGTTAAGGTGGTATGGTATATAATTAGTACAAACAAGTTATTTTAAAAATGTTAATGATCTAAGTAATTATCTTCTATTGGTTTTACTATACGCACTCCTCAGATGAGTAGGTAGGTAAGGATATCAAAATGATTTATATTAATTAAATGTGCCCACAATTTGTATTTAAATCCAATGCAAGTAAGCGAACCTCGATACACAAGCATAAATATAAAATAATATCAAACGTTATACTAACTCCAGCAAGCAAACTTCTCGTGAATGGGACGCACAAATCATTACCGATACCCTAATATGGAGGCTGAGTCAACATGAAGATCATTAGCCCAGCCTAGCGTCCTACAAATAAATAAAACATAAAATATAATAGGTATTTATGTATAAACAGACCTACAACCAAACAACTGTCTTATAATAGAATAAGGATGATTAAGAGGAACAGTCACTGATATCGGACAAGCATAATGCATAGAAATATTACATCCATTTGTCATATTATACCTACCAAAATACTCGTATAAAAAGAAGGGCGTGGGTAGATTCCAGACAAGATGGTCCAAAATATTTTTAGGAAGCCACTGGCGATTTATGAAAAGACCTGGAACACGGAAATCAAAGCGGAAAATATGGGATAGGTGAGGTATCAAAAAGTTCAGAAGATGCTGGCAAAACTAGTGAACATATCTGATACTTTCACTGTGTCGGTGTTTAGGTAGTAGAATTGCATAGCGAAATTAAGAAACAACGTTTTCTTCTACTCTATATTTTACTGTCGAGAGAGACGTCCTTCGTCTTATAAGGACATAATCAATCTCAAATTTTGATGAAAAGTTAAATTCTTGAAAATAACGATGGACAAGGTTTTCAGGAGAAGTTTAGCGTGGAGAAGAAAATGTATTATGAACATAACACGAAAAAACATTATCAACAAAAACGTCTTCTGAATCCACGTGATCTTATTATTTGTGTCGATTGCGCAAATGTAAGATATTGTGCCTAACGTATTATGAGCATAGGTACTAATAAATTAAGCATTGGATACAGAATATTCTGACCTCCCCCCTTAGCACTATTATTATTGTTTTGTATATATATTATATACTTACATAATATTTGTATATTTACGTTACAGTTTTGGAAGATGTCGAAAACGAAAAGGTGCTAATCAGGATATGCGAAAGTAAAACTCCTTAAGAAGATAAGCTAACAACGAGCAAACTGGATTGGCCACGACATCAGACACCCAGGCCTGCTCATCACCATCACTTAGGTCATGACCAAAGGCGAGAATTGTAGAGGCCTTCCATGTTTATTACATGCAGCTGGTCTGCTGGCTACCCCACTTGTGGGATATGCCTTAATGGAATACATAGTAGTAAATATTAGTAATTTTTAATCATTTAATTTTGAGTACGCCTTTAGGTTAGTTTGAAGAGATTGCACCATTGCGAAAAACTAGCTTTCTATAAATTGATTGTATCTAATAAGAATGTATTTCTTTATAAAATTCTTTGTTATAAATTTAGGTCTTATACGCAATTAATGTCTTGGATTTGGGATATTAAATCACTTGTTTAAAATATTTATTTGGGAACATTTATGACAATATATTTCGATACAGTCATTTCATTATAATTAGAGTCGTAAAAAGTTACCTAATAAAAATGCACATTCTATATAATGGATGCTTCAATAATACACGTAAGTGCTAAATAAAGAAGTTACGTAATGCCTTGTTGATTTTTTCTTTTTTCGATACTTTATACACGAGATTAAATCAATATTCTTTATAGCATATAAAAACTATATACCTAAGTGTCTCTTTAGTATAAGAGGCACACCACTTCATAATATAATAGATGTATAGCCTCAGGTCGAAACGAAGTCACAATAGAATATTTTAAAATAACATGTTGATAAACATCGCAGGATGATTGAGTATAAAAACACCGATAAACCCGTATGTGTCTATTGAGAATTCTTTCACTGACAATCTAGTTCGACTGTTCTACCGAAACTGTGTAGAAGGTAATAAAATATGGAATGAGTACTTACGTAAAAATAAACAGCCATAATGCCTGGTCATTTTCTTTTAAAAATGAGCAGAAAGAAATAAGTATCATATGCGTACTATTCCTTTTCCATGCATTTCTTCCAGACCTCCTCATACATAAATACTACCCAAATTCTACGTAGGAACTAGCTCCTTTATTTTTATGGCAAAACGTCCAAACTTTAGTTAATTATGATATTCTTTATACTCAAAATATGTCTATCCCTTAGAATCTGGTCTTCATGATCCCTTCAATTGACATTCGGATTTCTATTCGACCATCCACATCTTGATTGTCACTGTCTTCGTTTTTGCTTACTAAAATGTTAAAATTTATTCACGGTGTGTCCTAGTACATAAAACATTTATAGAATCCTATTCAAATCACTACTACAGAAAACAAATCATTAACTAAGAGAATTATTATTGTCTCAATGTATGTACAAAAAAGATTCTTGAGTCGTCAAATAGAACAATTACTTATCTCCACATTGATAAGATTGTTCTCTCGATCTTCAGAATGCGATTAAACTCTGGATAAGAATGTAATGATGATTTATAAAACGATTATACATAGCCTACTTGGGTGGCTAACCCTTCATCATCACAGGATCCTGCCGGATTTTTAATAGGATCAATTATTTATTAATATTCTTTTATATACATTATTAATAAGTATAATATACACTACGTCTATTTTAAATCGGTGCGCGCGCCAGTAAATTATTTCAATAGTTTTATTGCATTCCTGAGAGAGCCCAGGAATTTGGGATTAATTCTAATTAGTCTACGTGCATGGTACAATGACCAATATCATAAATCATTTATCATAGATTTTTAATTCTGAATTAAGAAACGTAATACTTAACAGAAATACTACCTCTTTCACGAGCAATATAAGATTTACATGGATTGAATATTATAGAAATAAATAAAGTATGTCATTTATTATTTATACAAATTATTTTCTGATTATCTAGCAATAAAAAAGTGATAAAGTGATACATGTTACATACGATTTTTTATAACTATTTCCTGCAATTTATCATGCGTATTTCGAAATTTTACATTAGTAAAAATGCATCTAGAATCTTTGAAATCATAGGTACAACTACATAATAACTACTAATGGTTCTTCAATACAACATTTTCAATATATCAGTAGGTACATTGGTAAAACATTTTACCAGTAAGTAAATACACAGCTATTGACATAAAATATAATTGTATACAATCACGTACCAAAATGCATCACGTAAAAAAAAACATTATGAATAATACATAAATAATATTAACGATGCCTCGGGTTAAAGGTAAAAATAAATAAATAAAAATAATCAATTAAAGCGCACTCCATTTTGAGTTATTAGTACCGCCTTTGACCCTTGGTGTTAAATCAATCAAACAATATTGTATGTATAAACCTAACTGCATAATTAACATTCATTACGATGCACATGCACAAGTTTCTTTGAATAATGTGATTGAGAAAAATAAACAAAATTACCTACTTCTTACGAATCAAACAAAAATCTCAAAGCAGATTGTATTAATATTAACATATAATTAAATATTTTTTTAGCACTGTATAATTTCCTAACTAAATTAATTAACCTACAACGTTTTCGCTATGGCTTCTTCTTGGCATCATCAGGAGGACTAATTAATAGTTACAAAGGACAAAGGTAAACTAATATTATTTAAATTTGCTGTGTTAATCTCTGAAAGATTTTTTTCTTACTGATTGCTCAGGGTTTGAAATAAACTAAAATACATCTCAAATATCCTCACAGTTGGCAACTTAGCTTATAAAGTGTAGGAAAATTTGTAGTAGGTCAGCAGAATTTGAGCTCGGAATCTCCCGATCAAAAGTCCAATACTTTACCATCAAGCTACCAACCACCTTTCTGGTCATCGTTTGTAATGAAAATAAATTTTACGTTTTGGTATTTATTTTACATAAATTTCGTAATTCTCATCATCTTATCCAAAGGGCATAGTCCGCACTGAATGTAACTATGAAGAAGATTACAAAACTACTCAATCTATGTATTTTAGTACGGATAATTTCGTCGATTACCCGTTTTATATTAGTGATTATTTTAACATGACACCTAACCAAAAAGAATTAATATTAGATATATGTATAATAATAATATGTGTACACAACTGCAGTCATAATTCATAGCTTACCTTAAGGAATTCAACATTAAATCATGTATGAAGTACCTATGTACGTGTTTCTCACCTAATCTTAGGACAAGTGCCATCGGAAATGAAGACTTACCTGTAAATAAGGAAAAAAAAAATTATAAAAAATTGTCGGCAATAACATATTTATCGAGACTAGGATAATACATTTATAAGGAAAATACATATGAGATATACCTACTATTTTGCAACGATTCTATTTTTATTTATTTTTCCATAAAAAAAATAAAATAAAATAAAAAAAAACAAAATTTACAGGATGATGATAGTTTGGTTCACACGAATTAACCTTTCATACGCAGAGGTGTTGATGGGACGCCGTAAAGTATAAATAACCATCATTTCTCAAATATAGGGTCCAATATTAAAAATACCATTACACTGACCCCCATTTTTTATAAAAAAAAATCAAAATATTTTTTTTTATTTATTTTTCAAACCTATATAAAAATCATTTCAACAGGGGTTTTATTATTAATTCAATTTATAATTTTTGATTCATTGGCATCACATTTGCGCTGTTTAAAATAAGTTTAAATAAAATAATATAAAATAAATATTTATTGAACGTAAGGGGTGTTCATTGTCAATTTATTGACTATTTCTGTCAACTAACCCAATATTTGACATGATCTTTAAAATAATAGGAATAGAAGAAAGTCTCAACCGCATGTAGAACCAACCTACAAAATATCGGAATAGTTAATCCGATGACAATAAAATAAATAACAGTAAGGATTAACGCAAATTTCAGTATTGAATTTTCAATGTTGGAATAACCAAAGTCACATACCTACCTACGCTTAACTAAAAACATTACTCAGGTTGAAGCATTTACCTCCGTTTAGGGTTTATTTATAAAAAAAGTTTGGGAATATTATGAAGACGCCACGAATACAACAGGGGTAAACAAATTGGGGTGATTATTCATTTTTTATTTTCCATATTATTATTGAAGGTAATAGTCTTTTTTACGATATAAGTAGTTAAGTAAAAAATATACACTCCCGAAATAGCGTACGCAGATATGTACAATATGATAAAACTTGACAAGTGATGAGAAAAAGGGATCTTTTTTTAACAAAAGCACAAAGAAGTACCTGTAGCTACATATCTATTGAATAATGTACCTACCGTTAATATCAATTGACGACGGAAGCTGTAACAAGGACCCATAAGTCAAAATGGTGTTTGATATAAAAAAATTCAATTGTGTAGGTATATTTCAACATAATTATACATTATGTGACCAGATAAATCGAACGTCGCTATTATTTAATTACGAAAAATATACAATATCCAAATTTAAACGCAGCAAAAACAATGATAAGTAATATCGAAACTGAAAGTCAATAATATTAATATCAGCCCTTTAAACAAAAAAGGAATAAAAGCGTAATGAATCGTGATATTTCGATAAAATTAACACGGGCAAAGACAAGCCTCGGGAGAATAATTTTCTGCATTCTCAGAAAAAGGGCATATAGTACCATGGGCCCTTTTTCTAGCTACCATCTCAGTTTAGATAAAATATTGGTTATCGTTTAAACGGTTTGATATAATGCATTTTCAAATCATCGTTGATGTAAATAATATTTGGCTAAACATAATAGAAAATCAATGATAATATTGCAGATAAATAATGTTTTCCTAGACTACCTAGTCATGCATGGGATTTGCAAAATATAATAACGAAAAGGACATTTTTAACATGTCATTTTATTGTGAATATGTTTAAATTAATAGTACCTATAATAATATTTGCTTATATTTATTGTTGATCCAAGCAAATAATCGATTCAACAAGCTTTTGAAAAATTGGGCGTGTAAAATATCAGCATATATAATGAGATATTGATGAACGAACACAAATCATAGAAGTGATTGGTGCTTTAAAAAAGTGTTATTATGCACATTCGGAGATTTATTAATGCTTTTGTTAAGCTTTCTTTTCCATACACGTACCTACCTATTTCTAGTTTCTTGTCATGCATAATGTAAATTAATGAAAATATTTGTATAAAAAGTAAACACACAATCATGCTTCTCGATTTTGTTTGTAATGTAGTCAACAAATGCAAACTTCTATTATTTGTCTATGAATAGGTGTTGAGTTTTGGAAACCGAAATATTTATACTTAACTATTCAATTAATATGCAACATAATACTATTAGCCTAATGCAGACCACGCAGCATCTAAAAGTGTTGCATAAAATTAAGAAGAAAGTAGAAAGTGTGTAGAAGGGGATGAAAGGAAAAGAATATTAGATGCAAGTGTAATACCTCTATCCCCAATTCAGTCAGTTTGTAAATATGTATGTTTGTATATTTGTCTTGTTTCTGGGTTTATATATTATTTATTTTATTACCTGGTAATCAATAGGGAACCCTATTCTTTCTAAAAATCTTTAGAGTGCGTTCCTGGATAGTTAAATTGTTTGCAAGTATATTATATATTAACAGAAATAGTTTTACCGTTAATGTGTAAGAGTTTCTTGAAAAGTGATATCTTGTACCAATCCAAATAAAAATCTCCAAACTTCAATCGCTATCGCCATTAATCAAAAATAACACAAATTTATCATCTTCATAAAGCTTTCAACAATATAATAAAAATTACATTTCCATGCCCTCCACCATTTATTTACCTTTTTCTCAGGAACCAATTTTGAAAAATATTATCTTACTTATGCCTATATAATAATTATCTAATTGACATAAATCAGTATACATGTACTAATTTATGTCAATTAGATAATTATTTCCCGATCTAAGCTGAATTCAAAGCTAGTTTATAATAATTTAAACTATTACTTTATGTGTGTGTAGTAACTCATCCCCATTTAGGAACAAGTTTAAATTCACGATACACCTTCATGTATTGCATCCACTTCATCATGGCAACATGACCCATATAATATCCAACTACATTATTATTATCTGCATACTTTGCAGAATGCACCGACCGCTTCATGCAAATTTTACGACCTGTTAAGAATATTTTTACACAGGTCCATCCATTGTTAACCCGTTTATGCCCATATTATTGTTGCGTAATATTTTCTTTTATAACCTAACCTGTTTTTTTTTTAATTTTGTTACGTACGGCTGCTTACTCAAGATGAAAAGACTATTGTTGTTCTATTATTGTTGTAATAATTAATTGTATTAGAAAATTTCTCAGCATAATTAGATATAGATAGATGACGCACCCTCTTGGGATATTAATTTATTTTTAGATTATTTAATTTACCTGTCGTTATGCAAGGCTTGCACACTGTGCGATGTGTTGCACAATATTCAGCAGATTTGTTCGTGGGATTTCATTAAAATGTTTAGCATAACAATATGAAATAGTCACAAAAAAATATAGGTAGGTACTTGAACATTTATTGACAGTATTAAAAAGTAAAGAAAGGCGAGGGATGCTGGTTCTAGCTATGGTCAAATCTTCTTTCGAAGTACACTGTTCCTGTAGTAGCAGTATCAAATAATTAAAAATGTCGAGAAAAAACATTATTCAAGTGAGAACAAATCGCCCTGGACATATATTGAATCTGATTGCCTAAACGGATTTTGTTTATAAGTTTATCAGTTATTATTTTTTTTTATCAAATGGTTTTTCCTTTCTGTGTTCACATAATGGACAAAAACGGCGAAAGAACTAGAAACAAAATACAAAAATAGGTACAGTGAAAACTAGCAGATGTTGGTAATTATCTGTGTTACCTATAATATGTCCCGAATTCCACATATAATCTAGGCTTCTCTCAGCATCTTCAGAACAGAAACATATTATGTGTAATTATATGGCATTGTTAATTTGTAGGTAGGTATGTCAATATTTAATCTGTCTATAATAATATCTTATTATGTTCGCTGTTGGAGCTTTTGAGATGTCTTTTTGTGAATGGCTCTG
Organism: Athripsodes cinereus; assembly: GCA_947579605.1. Lineage (NCBI taxonomy): Eukaryota > Metazoa > Arthropoda > Insecta > Trichoptera > Leptoceridae > Athripsodes > Athripsodes cinereus. The sequence goes on along the minus strand of OX388306.1, from coordinate 9,248,292 downwards.
TACCTCTTATATATACTTCTACTTTACTATAGAAGCATAGCGAATATTATAATCATATCACGTACTATATACATTTACTGTATTGATAAAAGATAAAGAGCTGATCATTTTATCATTAGTCTACATACATTCAATAATCGATAGAGAAGAATACCAACAAGTACCGCATAATGTCTCTTTTTTATTACAATACTCTCAAGATGACATACAACTTTATACAACGGATAAATTATAAAGAAAATATTAACCATACATTCAAACTGTTTTGTTACAAGAAAATCGATGCACTTAAAATACTTACAATAGAACATCACTATTATTCACACTTTTGTCTACGCTTTCACAAGCGAAGTTTATAAATGATTAAAATCTAAAGGTGTTTTAAATAGACACGTTTTGTACTATTAATGATGAAGTTCACCACTTCTATTATTTCTATCATAACTCCTAAATCACTCACTCGCAAACGAGTGGATGATCTTGAGAAGAATAGAGAATTCAATCATAACATATAATATTTTACAGACCGTCAAAAATTGCAAGCACTACCTTCACATTATACAGTACGACCCACTTAAGAAATGGGTGTTTTTTATTCTTTACTTTTTATGGCAATCATATATAATATATATGATAATTCTAAACACTATTATAACTAAGTATATATGTAGTATGAACTTTTATTTATTTATTTGTATCCAATAACATATTATTGTTTAACAATTATTCATTTATAATGACATTTCATTTTGATAAAAGTTGTCAATTCGTGGGATCTTTATTAGTTTACTTTTTACTAGGTATTAATTATTTATGTGCAAAATTTTAACTATCTTTTCTTGAAAATGGCTGTTCAATCCGGATCTCATTGAATCTGGGCGCTTTCTCCAGAAACCCTTGTTCATTATGCTCTACTTAGATGGATCACTAATTTCCTGCCCTCTTCCACAGCTTACAAAGGTGTTATATAGTGGTAAGAATTTCATGTCATGCTATTGTGGCAGGTGTGGTAGATGCTCAATATAAAAATCTCAATGAAAAAAATAATATACCTACTCTTGATCCATTTCATTAAAAAATTAACGTTGTTGGTAACATAATCAAGGGCAGTAGAGAATAAATAATTATTAACTGATAGGTCAGTGCCAATAATTACCCAACAAACACCGAAGCTCATTTGTTATAACTTCAAAATTCAAATAGAACTAATTTAGCACCTACTTAAGTATCAAAAAATTTAATAATATACTCGTAGTATGGGTGACTATGATCAATGTCGCTATTGAGTTTGATTTCCGTTCTATATTCCTTATAATACAACATGTACGTAATAGTTGTTGTCTAATTTTTCTTGTAACAGCTTGAAAACAATCCATCAAACTCGTAGTCAATGAAAACATATGATTACAAGAAAAAGTTACCAAGCAATACAAAGACACGTGAATGTATTATAACGTTGTACACCGATAATAATTATGAAACGTAATCATTTCAGAGCAAAATCTTAATAACTGTTGCATTATTAGGAAACTCACACTGTGATAATACGACCTAAATTTAGTACGAGTGTTTACGTACTTCTATGCTGTTTAATATTGCTGATCTATCATTAAACCAAATATTGTACAATTTGTGTTAGTACCTACTAACTAACAAAGTGAGTACTATCGTTTCCTTTAATTTTTTCGGCACTAGTACTAGAACGTAATCATAGAGTTGGAATAGAACTGTTCAAGTGTGTAGGAAAAACGGGAGAATGACATATTTTGGAAATACTCCAGAGAGATTTGAAAGCGTAGGTACCTTTTAACAAACCCAATAACGGAAAGTACCTAAATTAAAGTCAATCAGACAGTGTATAATAATCCATCTAGAATTTTTAACTATTTAGCTCAAAATGATGATTGTGTTATTATATACGTCAATATAGTAGATTATACAGGTAGTTTAATTCTTTTTATTTGTTTTAAGATAGATTTTCACAATTACGCATTGTGAGTAAATCAGGAATTAGACGATAAAAATCTATACGTATGTACTTATGTATTCGTACGATGAATCTTTCCTATACCTAAAAAAAGATGATAGTATAGTAAAGATTTTTCCAGAACAATTTAACGAACCAATTTCAATGAATGATACCAAAAATTCAGAAACTAGGTACCAAAAACAAAAACATCTCTAACTAAAACAACATGTTCTATAATATAAAGTTATATAATCCTCATAAAATCCAAGTAATAAACTATCTCAAACGTGAAGAAACTTCAGCAGCAAGTAATATAATGTTATTATGTAAATATGTTAGTAAGTATGTAATGTATGAACACTTTTTATCGACCATTATTATATCTAATAGATACTTAATCTCTGGAAGTCCTTTTGTGAATATGTATTTATGTATCTTAACATAGGTATATCTTCTGTGGACATTTCAACCATGCTAGTAGCAGGGTAACTAAGGCCTTCTATGCATTCTTTTCGCGTATTCTTCGATTTTAAATTGCATATAAATAATACTACTATACTATACCCTCACGCCGTGTCCCTGGTGGGGTAGGCAGAGAGAACGTAACGCCATGTCGATTTATCCTTACATACTGCGACGGACTTTTGCATATACTTTTTATTCTTGCGCTCTCATGCGCTCTTTTACCTTGTACCCCTCATGGTACAAGGTAAAATAATCAATTATCACAATCTCAAAAAAATAAATTTTAGCTCAGTCGGTAGAGATTTCAAAAATAAAACAAAGAGTATTGGAAAAATGCTCAGGGTCGAATGGGTTAACCCAGATTTTATCACAAAGACTTCAAGACTTTTCTCTCTATAAATTCAACAATGCATATTGCCATTAAATCAACGGTGCCTTCCAACAATCCCCAATAAGAAGGAAAGATTCAGAAACAAAATAAAATTGCTATTTCATTATTTTCTTTTCAATTTATTCCAAACCTCCAGTATTCGGTGACACCTTTGGTATGGTCGATGAATTTACATACATTTTATATAAACTTTCTCGACAGTAAAATAGTAAAAGATTAAAACCTTGTTAATCATTTGCTATGTGGCAATCTAACTAACCCTTAGATTAAAAGTTTAAAATTAAATAATGATTATGGCACATCATCCTAAACTCCTACCCTTTCTTTTCAGAAACGACCTACATATATCATAAAGTTATCAAACTCTGTTTGATTATACAATTTACATTAACTTTAGAACAAAATATTTATATATAATTATGAATGAATGAGAACAACCTGATCAAGTTATCTTCCTTCGAGTTCCACTTCACTTCCCGTTTCCGGAAATTGAAGGTTCCTTCCTGATAGGTACATAAGGTTTATTCTGGTATAAGAGGAAGTCAGCATCTTGATAATTGAAAAAGATTTATTCTCTTGTTAACTGAAGAATTTATTTTGGTCACAAGATATATCCTGAATAATTGAGAAAATTCATTCCGGTACTGAGAGATTCATTCCGGTACTGAGTCGTATCCTGAATAACTGAGAAATTCATTCCGGTACTGAAAGCCGTACATCCTTAAACATTAAAGGACAACGTAATTAGTATTTATCAAACTATGTTTCGGTTTATTTTATTAAACAACGAAATTTCTCTCATCGAAAATATAATTGTAACAATTTAGACTCACCATATTTTTGATGACGGCCTGAATTACCACTGATTTTAATAATTAAATATGATTAAACTGTCAATCGACAAATAGAACACATTTCTACAACTAATTTATACATTAATCAACCATTTTAAAATGGTAAGGTTTTTTTTTAAACCTTAATATTCACTATCGCATTTTGCGATCTGCCAATTTGGAATGTCGAATACAAAAAAAGGAAGCATTCCTGCTTTCGACCGCCAATATTGAGAAATCCTCCCACCACGCATGCGCGGCGTCGCGTTATCAATTTCTGTCTTGCCAACGAACAAAATCATTTTTCTATAGTGATATAAAAATATCGCTACATATTACCACCCACGCCCACCAAAAAAATAGTGAAGCTATTTTTTTTTTATATCAGGTTATTCTCGTTCTATGTTCTCATCAACCCTATAACTTACTCTACCTTTTTTTTTTTTTAAAGATTAATCTAAGCACTGCACTGGGCCCAGCCTTTTCTTTTAAAGAAAAACTGTAATTCCATAGGCGCCAATCTTGGTTTCGTTTAAATTTTAAAACTTTAATTTACATTCGTTTCCGAATATTCGGGTCAAACGACTTCCAAAATGAACAAAAATACCCGTAAATAATAAGTACTTAATGATAAAAAAATAATTTCTAAACCAGTGCAGGTCTCATCTTATCTTTGCATTTATAAATTACACTTATATATTAAATAATACATTTCCATTTTGTTACATTTACTAAATATCTTTTCAGATCTACTACATTTATTTTAAATTGTTTTGTGCCACAATATTCAAATATCTTCTACTACAAGCTCATATGATTTGCCACATTTTCCTTAGCTACATAACAAATTATATTAAAATTTCTTATATCTAAACTATATACATTTTGTGCCTTCTTTTTTTTTTATTCAACATTCAAATACATTAAAATCTGTCTGTATATTATGCATTTATATTTTATATAACATTAAAAATATTTGATTCAACCTTTTGAATTGACTCACTTCAACATCATGTCATTTTCCTTTCTATTTTCATGTATGAAAATATCAATTTATCATCAATTCCATTTTCCTGCCATGTCTTATTCTCCCATCTCTCCTCAGATAAGCACATGCAACTACAACCAAAGGTTCTCAATCCCTTTCTTTTTTTATTTCCCTTTTATCCGTAAAATTACGTACTTTACTAATATATTTTCTTTCGAAAATTTCTAATCAACGACCCCATTTCATAATATAAGTTTCTCTACTTTGTTAAATGAATTTAACAATCGTATACACAATTATTTCGTAATTACTCGTTTTTTTATGGAGATAATTAAGGATTCTCTTCTTTACCACCGTATCCCCGATTTAAATTATGTATACTATAACTCCATTATCTACATTTTCTCACATTACCTATCTCTATATTTTTTTTTTTTTTTAATATTTCCACTTTCATATTGAAAATTACATAGTCGATATACTCACAAAAGAGATATAACGAACATCAACATTTGACCTTCTCGACATATTTCATTTTCAAATTCCCCTTTTACTATTTGACTTTAAATCGCGAGACTATTGAGTACTACAAACCTATCATTTATCAACGTTGCAAATCCTTACTTTCATTCTATTACAATCATTCACTTTCATCCTTCGTCTATCTTTTTCCCCTTTCACCGCCTACATACCTACTACTTTCATTTGATTCATAATTAGACCCACAAAACGTTTTGACAAGACGGACTGATCAACTCTCATCTTAGATTACAAACTTCTCTTATTGAAATTCATAAAACATGACCCAATACTCATCCCTTGAGCATGCATCCACTTTTACTATCATATCATATAAGCACTACGCATACTTCCATATACGTCTTGCTAACTCGTATCCCTAGTTTATAAATGTATACACCGCGTATAGCTTGACACACTCGTATCAGAGATTATGCCTTTATGCATACTACAAACTTTCAATACAAATCATTACACATCCCAATAATGACATTATAACACATGACCCATCTTACAGAGAATCATATTCTTACCTCACCTTTTTATCTGACCCTTTCTGTATTATGTACTCGCGTAGAGTTCATATTATCGAAGAATCTAAATAATTTTGCGAAGCGATTTTTTTCTTTTTAATTTTATCCAACCCTACTCTTTCGTAATTCTACGTACTATTTACTACGTAAATTTTTTTTTTTATCAAATTCATCTCCTTTTCCCCATTTCATTAAACTTAAATAGCTATATCCTATAATACCTAACTAAAATTTTTACAGTTTTTTTTTTTTTTATTTACATTATATTTCAATTTTCAGACGTCTTCGTCTTCTAATTTTCTCCCTTTCTTTCATCTTGTCATTGCATTTCTGTTTTTGCATTATAAAATTTGTTATTGGGATTCACATCCCTGTTTTGCCTTAGTCTCGCAAAACAATTTATATATACATGTCCGGGTTTGTTACAAAATCTACAAATTAGGTATATCCTTCCTATTTGACCCTTGTCGATCAAATACTCCTTTGCTACCATTCTTCTTACCAGCTTCATGTTGGTACCTTTGATTACTGTCACTGCCATTTTGAATTTCTAAATTATCTATCTATTGCACTAAAATATGCTAATCCACAATTCAAAACTTTACAAAAAAATATTCTAAAAGAAATAATACATTAAATATTAAAGTCTTCCGTTATTCAAAATTACTCTTAAATATCCCCATATCTATATAAACTAATATCATCAATATTAAAGTTTCAATCTCCACATTAATTTAATATATCCATATTAAAATTATTTGAAACGACTTTATCGTGTTAAATTGATTATGTAAAAATATCAACAATCTACTACGTCCATAATAGTATAGTTTACCCTATATATAAATATTATCATTCGATATTAAAACATTGAAATCCAAACCTTTGTATCTTCCGTCCGGTTTACAATCTTCCGTCTCTTTCTAACTAAAGTGATTAACAATTATTATGCGTTGGAGAGAAAAGTACCTTCCTATCACAGTATGTACGGAATAGCATCAGAATAATAATAATATTATTTTCGTATAAAAATTCTAATCATACATATTTATTTCAGAATCGGACAATGCTCAAAATAAATTATTTTCTTTATTTTTTTTTTTTTTTTAATTTAAAATTAAATCTACTTTGTTCAACGTATTCCTTAGTTGTGAGTTGCAATAGCCGTACCAGAAGTATGAGAAGAATTCAGACAAGGCAATCAATCAAATAAATTTTCAATTTAAAATATAATAAAAACTCACCAGAAGGTTGTTTAATAAGTTAATAGGTATACTCCTTTTTGAATAAAATTAAAACTCGCAATCAGCTTTCTGTATTTTGACATGATGTTGGGTTTCGTCTTTCCATATCTTATCACACATTTCCAATCAGCAATTTGAGCTAGAACATATTTTATAAAACACATTAAATATCAAATTCAAAAATCATTTTTCACACTTCTTTTACTTTTTTAACAAAATTTTATTTTATTGACTATGGTAATACCATTCAATTTTATGAAAACTCAAAACAAAATCAACCAAATAAATTGATAAATAGATAAATTTTTATCTATCATTTTTCAAATTAGGTATTCCACGAACAAAATTATTCTAAAATATTTTCAAACAATTTAAAAATTAACATATATTTTTTTGACTAAATTCCTTTCTTCAATCAATCATCTCAAAGCATGCAAAATAATATTAACTCAACAAATTAAAATAATAATAAAATATTGAGTCTACCCATAAATATTCTTTTTTTTTATGTTACATATTCAATAAATATATTTAACTACCGCGACTCTGAAAAAAAATGTTTTGTTACATATTCAAAATTTTTCATTCTTTTTAATTTACCTACAGTATTTTTTTAAACATTATGTTACAATTTTTTTATACTGATAACCAAATATAATTTGTAAAATTAAAATCGAAATACAATTTAACCCTTCTGCCACCAAAATTCAAATATTAATTTTGCCACATAAATTAAAATTTTTAAAACTTTTTTTTTTTTTTTTAAAACAAAACTTATTCTACTTATAACTATTAATGAATGCTCTTTTGTATTCAAGACACCAAATTATACAATTAATAAAAAAAATCTTGAGTCCAAGTAATAAAATTTTTGGGTTCAGCGCGTCTTTACATTCTACAAAGGTTGACCGACATTTTGGGTGACATGAATATGCGACCCCTCTGCCACCAAAATTCAATTCAACTTAAATTATATAAAGGTTGGCTGACACTTTGGGCAACATGAATATGTGACCCCTCTGCCACCAATATTCAATTCAACCTAAATTCTACAAAGGTTGGCTGACATTTTGGGTGACATGAATATGTGACCCTTCTGCCACCAAAATTTTATTCGTCTTTAAATTCTATAAAGGTCGGCTGACACTTTGGGCGCCATGAATATGTGACCCTTCTGCCACCAAAATTCAATTCAACGTAAACTATATAAAGGTTGGCTGACACTTTGGGTGACATGAATATGTGACCCTTCTGCCACCAAAATTCAATTCAACCTAAATTCTACAAAGGTTGGCTGACACTTTGGGCGCCATGAATATGCGACGGACTTTTGCATATACTTTTTATTCTTGCGCTCTCATGCGCTCTTTTACCTTGTACCCCTCATGGTACAAGGTAAAATAATCAATTATCACAATCTCAAAAAAATAAATTTTAGCTCAGTCGGTAGAGATTTCAAAAATAAAACAAAGAGTATTGGAAAAATGCTCAGGGTCGAATGGGTTAACCCAGATTTTATCACAAAGACTTCAAGACTTTTCTCTCTATAAATTCAACAATGCATATTGCCATTAAATCAACGGTGCCTTCCAACAATCCCCAATAAGAAGGAAAGATTCAGAAACAAAATAAAATTGCTATTTCATTATTTTCTTTTCAATTTATTCCAAACCTCCAGTATTCGGTGACACCTTTGGTATGGTCGATGAATTTACATACATTTTATATAAACTTTCTCGACAGTAAAATAGTAAAAGATTAAAACCTTGTTAATCATTTGCTATGTGGCAATCTAACTAACCCTTAGATTAAAAGTTTAAAATTAAATAATGATTATGGCACATCATCCTAAACTCCTACCCTTTCTTTTCAGAAACGACCTACATATATCATAAAGTTATCAAACTCTGTTTGATTATACAATTTACATTAACTTTAGAACAAAATATTTATATATAATTATGAATGAATGAGAACAACCTGATCAAGTTATCTTCCTTCGAGTTCCACTTCACTTCCCGTTTCCGGAAATTGAAGGTTCCTTCCTGATAGGTACATAAGGTTTATTCTGGTATAAGAGGAAGTCAGCATCTTGATAATTGAAAAAGATTTATTCTCTTGTTAACTGAAGAATTTATTTTGGTCACAAGATATATCCTGAATAATTGAGAAAATTCATTCCGGTACTGAGAGATTCATTCCGGTACTGAGTCGTATCCTGAATAACTGAGAAATTCATTCCGGTACTGAAAGCCGTACATCCTTAAACATTAAAGGACAACGTAATTAGTATTTATCAAACTATGTTTCGGTTTATTTTATTAAACAACGAAATTTCTCTCATCGAAAATATAATTGTAACAATTTAGACTCACCATATTTTTGATGACGGCCTGAATTACCACTGATTTTAATAATTAAATATGATTAAACTGTCAATCGACAAATAGAACACATTTCTACAACTAATTTATACATTAATCAACCATTTTAAAATGGTAAGGTTTTTTTTTAAACCTTAATATTCACTATCGCATTTTGCGATCTGCCAATTTGGAATGTCGAATACAAAAAAAGGAAGCATTCCTGCTTTCGACCGCCAATATTGAGAAATCCTCCCACCACGCATGCGCGGCGTCGCGTTATCAATTTCTGTCTTGCCAACGAACAAAATCATTTTTCTATAGTGATATAAAAATATCGCTACAATACTTCTTTCGCTTCCTCCACATTCATCCAGTTTCTCATACATGCACGCCGATTCCTCTTACTTAACACACGACCGTCCTTGATCCACGTGGTCAAGACACGTAGTTCTTGGACGTCCGCGCTTTCTCACACCCTCTCTTTCAGATAAATACACCCTCTTCGTCAATCTTACACCATCCATTCGCTCCACATGACCAAACCATCTCAATTTATTTATACGCATTCTATCCACGACACTCCTCTTGCATCCACTCATTCTTCTAATATCCTCATTTCTTACTCTATTACGCAATGTTTAACCTACCATTCTTCTCAGTGAGTATAAATAATTCATTAACAACAAAAGTATCAAAATTGTGCATTATGTACAATTTTAATAAAATATTTAAAATAATAATATTTTGTAGTAAGTGCTTTTTGATACAAATTGAAATTCTTAGTCTTTTTCAATAAGGATCCGCAATACTTTTTTCGATTTTTAAATTTGTTTATTCTTCAATCTACATTGATAACAAGCAATATTACATAAAAATACATTCAACATACTGGTACAGATAATTGCAGAGGAGCGATTTCTTCCCGAGCGACTCCCGTACAAATTTCTTGAGTGAATCCAGGATTAAAATCAGTTCAGAAGATAACAAGGTTTACTAAGTGCTGAATATTATGCATTAAGTAAGTTAAGTAACAGAGCTAAGATAATTAGAATTTAAGAAAATCAAATTCATATCTACTAACTACTCATTTTGATACAAAAGTACTAGCAATAATACCTACATAGTAAAAATAATGAATGAAAATTGTAGAGCAATGATAGGTATTATACCTATTCACTCCTCGCTGGAACAAAAGAAAGCTATTTATTCCCATCACACGTTGATCCAGAGACCTGCTCTCTCTCCTCTCGTGAGATTAACAACAGCAAACAACAATGTGTATCTTGTTTTATAATAAATAAAAAAAAAACTATAAAACAATATACCAGGAATATCAGGTTGTGTCGCCGACCGGCCGCTTTGCATTCATATCATATAAAAAGATATATCTAAGTACTGTATCGCTACTATGCATCAGCCAGTATCAAATCGAGTAATCTTCATCAAAAGTAAACACTAGATATGTTTTATTATTACGGTGCATTGAGGCTGTAGGAACAAAAGTATGAAACGAAATGAAATGACGTGAGACGAATAATGCGATGCATTCAGTCAGTATGTATTGTATGTATAATGGCATTATTATGTAATGGGGTTGAGCTGGTGTCTCTCCATTGTATGAGATTACTGGGTCAAATATAATAGGACAACAGGTTTTCCCTTTTGTACTATTACTCAGGATTAGTTATCTTATAATATGTATCGGGACAGTCTGCCCTGAAGTCTCATTTTTATCGAAGACATATTTTTTATAGATACATTTAATTATTTAAAGCAATGAAATTACTATTTTTGAGAATGGCTGTCCACAAAATTTTAGCTTGAAAATAAGAGAAAACATCGAAGTATGGCACGTATTCAGAAAACTAAATTGGAAAGAAACGGTGAAAGATTGGGAAATAATTACTTACTCTAATAATTGAAAATAGGTAAAATAAATACACGAAAACAGTTTTTGTTTTCAAAAAATATCTACTTAAGATCGTATTGTTATAGATTAAATGGCAAAAATAATAAAATAAATTATTCAAACAATAAACTGGTCGTTGTTCAAATTATTTCATTAATTGAAACATCCTTCAATCAAATGCTCGTGTAATTGAAATGTCTGTCAAACAGAAACACTTTCCAAGATATCGACATAAATGAGTAATTACTTTGAAAGACTTGCCATGTAGTTTAGATATCAAAGTCAAAGTGACTTGCGACACAAAATTTAAATAATTTAAACACACACTTAGTGGCAGAAATTTACGAAGTTTTTAAAGTAAAATGTCCCAGTCCCCTATTATGTATGTGACGTTGAAGTTTCCAAACTGGAATCATTTCAAGAATATTTTCCACAAGTTTGGTCCAGTGACCCATCAACGGAGTCTGAGCTACCGACCGGTTGCTCAAGAGGGAGAACTTTTGTGAGAAACAATCTCAGAAGAGAAAGAAAGGGAATAATAAAAATATTATATTATACCAAATCGTAGTAAAATTAATAATTTATAATGTTATTACACTGTGGAGGTATATTATTAACATTGTGAATTATTTTATTGACTGACATAATAACGGTTATATTACTAGATCACTTATATTATTTTATTGTTGTAGGGTTTATTACGCAAACCAATATTTTTAGTTTTTCGATGCGGAATGCAATAATGCTAAATTATCTCAATGCATTAGATACATACCTATAAGTTTATATATAAAAATTATATAGATAATATAGTTTCAACATTCATAAAATTAAATACCTATTGAAAATATTGTGTATCTTGTGGAGCCTCTAGTGAAGAATAGGTCTCTTATAAATTTTCGAGTGCCCTTTAAAAGGCAGGCATTCGTAAAACACACGTTTAAGATATTTGACATCTTCAGTTCAGCGATGATGTAGGTAATTCACATATTTATTTTTTATTGGGACGAAAAGGACAACATGTATGTTTATTACATGCAGTTAGTCTGCTACCTTCATTGGCGGAAATGTCGTGATGATGGCGTGATTATTATTATTTCAAAAATTTTGTATTTTAACTGTGGAAATCCATTTTAATTATTATTATTATTATTTAAAAGACACCATATTCTACTAAAATCATTACATCTTTCGATAGTGCGATCCAATATAACGTTCGTATGTAAATATTGTCGTCGAATCCTTTGAATTCGATATTCAATAAAAATGTGCTTTGGATATAAAATCTTAAACAGATTTAGTTCTTCGTCTCCACTTTTTACCCCAGGTTTTCGAGTGTCATGTAAAAGGCCATTTTACATCTTAAATTCAGCAATGACGTTTGCCACCAATCCTGATTGTCTTGGTATTTTGTTGGCACAGAGATATCCGCTGGCTACTCTACTTTTGGGATATGGCGCGATGTTATAGTTGTAATAATATTTCGTCTTTATAAAAGATGTTGTAAACTGTCTCTAGAAATCTTATCAAACATAAATACTTAAGTAAGTATATGTCATTTCTTTTAAAAGTATTTGTGATTTAAATATATTGACAAAATAACAATGCCAGTTACAGATGAAATTATCATGGATGTTCAATTGTAGTTCAGTATTTGAATCTTGCCACTAAATGATTCATTTACTACTCAGTGTAAGATGAGGAGGTTTAAAATATTCTAATAATAGAAATAAAAAGAATAATGAGCACAGATGATATCGTATTACATATTAAAAAAAAATAGATAATATGTAAATTCATTTATTAAACGATTTCTTATTTGTCGACAAGCTGCATTCAGAAATAAGAAAAATGTATTTATGCACTTGCTGCATCTATAGAAAATAAAAATAAAACACAATAATATGCTATGAATATTTATATATGCATATTGGACCAAAACCCCCTTGTCATTTGAGACAACTAAATAACCGATATTTCAATGAAGAAAATCAAACATAAATTGAATCGAATCTATTTTCATATTTCATATTTTTAGATGACCAATTTTGAATAAGTTGCGGACAAATGATCGTGAATAAATTAATTATTATAATATTTTTTATTCCAATCAATAAATTCACATAGTTATCATATATTATTTTTCAGAATCATACATTATACATATTAATAATAATATGTATGAATTATACTGATTAATTCAAATATAACCAATAAAATATTTTTACTTTTTATTACAAACTTTTGATTTGTAGCTATTCACAGGAATATTGTATTCCACAAAAGAATACTAATCATAGATATATTAAGTAAACAGGTATTTATGCAACTTTTCATGTTATTGTAAGATTTTCACTGTCAACAGAATTGATATATTATTATTATATACTTATATATTTTATAACCTAGATAGTAATAAATCATTTTGTTTATGGGTTTTTTCCTCAATATTTATCGTCCTGCATAAATATTAGTGATGTAACGAATATTGGTATTCGCATTCGCATATTTCTAAGAATTCACATTCGTATTCGCAAAAAAATATGCGAATGTTTGCGAATATTATTTCGGTAATAAAGTATCGGATATTCGGTTAATGTACCGGATACTTACCCGGTACATTGTAGAAAAAGGTATTGCAAGAAAATATTCTTTGATAAAACCGAGAAGTTTGGAAATATTTTAAATTCCTATACCATTTTGAAAATTCGGCGACGGGGGAGTAGAAATTTTAGTGATTGAGCAATATTGTAGAAATCTAAAGAAGTCAATATTCGCTATTCGCATTCGCGAATATCCAAAATCACACATTCGTTACATCACTAATAAATATAAGAGGAATATTTTTGAATCCATTAAAATTATATTGAGTTAACCAAGTAGTGAGTAATAGTTATAAATAATCAATGGCAAGGAATATTTACCCAAATGATTTTTTTATAATATTTCATAGAAAATGTCCATGCAAATTTAAGTTACATATCGTTTAGTACCTACCTAATATGTCAAGTTTTTTGTTCAATTTTATTTAAACAATTTGTTTAATTAATATTCTCTGGAATCTGGAAGAAATTGCATAAGATAAAATACAGATAGGGCAATGGTTGTGTAAAAAAGTTTAAAAATATGGATTGAGCAGAATGACAAAATAAAGGTGCATATATTTTATATTCAAGTTAAATGAAATTATATCATCTGTTCTAAAATAGTATCTAAATACTAACTTGGTTTTAGACATTTTTCTTAATCAATATCCATTGTCGTTATTCACTTATTAGGTAAAGAATTTCGTTAAATTTTTATGATGCTTATTAACAATATGATACATTCGACATGCGATTCGTAAATCACGGTCCACGACAATAACATAAAATAATAAACGTTACGTATTAACCTCATCACGATGCATCAGAATGCACATTTATATTATCAAATTAAAATAATCTAATTTAATACGACCGTGGGACAGAGTCGCTCTTGTGGAACAAACATGCAAATAAACGATGTCATTAAGGGAAAACATAATAACATTTATTTTACTTTCTACGCCACAATAAAACAAACTGACCGAAAAGAAGATATCACCATATGCAGATTAATAGTAGGTACCTACCTAGTTATAATATTTCTGTATTCATGCATAACAAAACAAATACTTGCTGTTCGTTTCTGTTCAACAATAGAAAATAGTTAAATAGATTCTATTGTCGGATCAGGTGTCCGTTTCATAGAATTAATTATTATTGTCATCTATGACCCAGCATCCTTAAAAGAGGAAGGGTTGAAGGGATTCTCTATGTATCTATGCTCTAGGAGAGTTTGTTCTATGGGGTCTTGGTCTTGTTTGATATTGTGACAAATTAACATCTTTTCTCGGTCAATTGCATACACAATAGAAGAAAAGAAAATGAAGTGGGAATCGAGAAGGGTGAACCATTGTTGTACTTAAATAGAATTGTGAAAGAAAATAGTAAAGGTGTTTATTTAATAATACTAAATAGGTAAAAGGTATCAAACTATCAACACACATTCGTTTGTTCATCTATAACAAAGAAGTACAAAGTGTTGATTGATTAATTGAAAATCAAAAACCTTCAATAGTCATAGTAACTTAAGTAACGGTTACGCATTATAATTAATTGTAGACTATAATATTATGCAAGACAGTTTTTTACAGTATCGATGAAAAATATAGAACCCTTTAAAATATTTTCTATGAGCTATTTTTTTATACCTATGGGTACATATTTTTGGACAGTGCAAAAAGCAAAGATACTTTACTTTCGTGCGCTTGCTGTGTATATAAATCTTCACTCATGTGGGCTGCGTAACCTACTTTTACAAACGTAAAAAAGTTTTATGTTAGCACATAGCTATTTATTTGACTGTGTAGGTTGCATACAAAAACTAGACTGATTTTGGTCCTTTTTTAGAGTTTTTTATTACACTAGATGAGGAAAACTGGGATTCTAAGTCCATTGCGATAAGGAAAAGTCGATTTTGGAAAATATGTTTTATTAAGTACCTCATTCGGGAGAGATAATAACTGGTCACTAATTTTGAGTTAGAACCGTAATAACATCTATTAGATCAAATCTTTAAGTATTTTATGAAAATCAAAAAAGTAATGGAGTAGAGACTATATTACTTTTATACGAGTGTTGCATAAGTTATTGAATCTTCTTCTTCTTTATCATTTGCATTCAAGTCATTGATTTTGCCAATTGTATTACTTACAAATTTTGTCTTTGGTACTAAAAAAGCATTGTCTATTCGTATTCGTCACAATATTCCCAATATCTTAGAGGACCCTCTTTCGCAATACACTGTTCTCATGACGACGACATATGAGCATCAAGTACGCTGTGGAAAGAGATGACTCGGTTAGCGCAGAGACGTGCTGATTGGAGGGGGCTGTTTTCTACCCGGTGCTTTCGAGAGGAGCACAATTAAAAGTCGAAGAAAGATAAAAAACAGATGCTGCTAAACAATAAACATCAATTCGTATATTCATAAAAATACAAATAAGTAACAATGAGTAATGAATAATCATCCGCTAGAAAAGCAGCATCACCACCAAAAATATATTCACACAGTCCCACTGATTAAAAAAATAAAGACGGTTAAATTACTACTTATAAAATAAATACAAGGAACATACATCCAGAATTGTTTCCATTGTTTCAATATTCGTTACAATGATGTACTTAACCCATATACTTACCTATGAAGGCATACTTTGTTTCATAATAGAATTTGCTATTATTTATTACCTGTGCATTCGAATTCATTAAAGATTAAAGTACCTACATGTTATTATTATTGTTAATCGTATACCTTCCCTTCATCATATTATTATTTACCCACACGCTTCTTTATGACTAAAGATTATTTCTCAGTCATATTTTTCTCCTCTACTATATAATCAACTACATACATCCAGGGGGACAATATCCCAACACGGGCACAGCACAATGAGAGGGCAATGCCCTAGTAATGACATATATACTATTTTATAATACTGTTATGATACACCAACTAGCACATACTTATAAAATATAGCATATATTTAAAAATATTATGAATGACTGAGCGAATACTAAAGAAAGTATGCACCCATGAATTCTTTCGCAAAATAGGAGATTCTTTGGCCATTCTTTGGTCAGAGAAAGAAATTTCGTTTTCACCCTATACCTACGTGTGAAAGAGAAGCGATAATAGCCACTCCAATGTCAGTGGTGCCTCGTAAAGAATTCTAAGTTAATATTATTTAATTTTCTCTTATCGTGAACCTTGTATATTGTGTTCACAAACAGATTGCATCATAATGATGCACATTTCCTCTCAAATTACTTTTTAATTATATACGTATTAATTAAATAACATACGCGACGCTTTCAATTATCTACACAAATAATCACAGTTCCATGACATAATGTAAAGATGACAATAATCATTATTATTAAGATGCGTTGATAATGTCTGGAGTGAAATGGTTGACATTTAAGACGGTTGTATCTCTGTAATCTGAATTGCAATGGAGAATTAATTAAAATACTCGACATTCGTTCGAGATAAGTTCTCAGATTCTAAACATTTCATTCTCTTTTCTTTAATTTTATTTTACTTGGCTTAGGCACAATATGCAGATGACAAAATCAATCAAATATCTTATGTGTCGTTAAAATTTTCATCCGTTTTGATTGGACAGGAAAATGTCTATTCACGTGACGCCCTTATTGAAATGTATGAATGACGATATCTACATCCAAATATAGTATCGTTCACTTGTAGTAGCATGTAGTAGGATTAGTAACGGGCACGACCTCGTTTGTCAAAAGGGACCCTAAAAATAGCCCTTTGTTCCGAAGAAATGGAATAACTTACATACGTACCTACATAGATGTTGTGTGAAAATACTAGAAGGCATATAAAAATCTATGAATATTAAATACCTCCCCATCATTGAGATGGAAAGATTAACTTTTTAACAAGGTACTGTACCACTCTACTATTACTGGGTGTTTTATTGTTGCTTCTATGACGATGACGTACCTAATTCTCTACGTCATCGAATAAACGAGATTATATTATGTACTTACTGAAGTACTACTCTTCTAATGTGAATGCTTAGTACTACTTGCGCTGTAGATCAAAAGTCTTTCTCACGAATAGCGACATTGTTTATAGGTACACACATTTCAGTCATCCATCCATCCAACAACTTGAAGGGTCATATTGAGTAGGCTATCATAGCATGGTCCGACAAGTAATTATGCTAATACGGATTTGTTTTTAGAATAAATACATAATATGTATATGCACCAACTAGTTAAAAAAAAACATAATTCTTTGTGGATTGAAGACTGTCAAAAAAACTCTCATCGTTCTCCAGATTATAGATCCCAATGTTTGTCTTCAGAGAGGTGTTTTCCTACATCGCTTAGGTTCTCTATCAAGTGGACGAAGTTCAATGCTGCAATCAATGTTGCATCAATCGCCTTAAATTTTTTTGTTGTAATATAATACACGTGTTAAGTATTTCCGTAACCACCAAAATACATTGTCCTTTTTAATTAAAGTCACGATAATCAATACGCGGATAAGTAATCTATGAAAAAATCGCAATTAATAAATTTAATTAAAACAAAAATTCTCATCATTTTAGAACGTGTTTTAATTAATAGTTACACCTACTGAATGCATAGGTAGTTTATTAGTTATGAGATTGTTTTAACCGTTGAAAATAATGACAAGTTAAAATATTGTAGCCTACGATAAGAACATAAGTTTTGATTTCATTCGCATTTAGCATGTTGGTAGTAGACATAAAGTATTATTATTTATTAGATATCAAAGCGTTTTGTCGGACGCTTCACGCTATTATTTAATTAATATAATTAAACCTGAACTTGCAGGATGTGAAGGTAGAGCTAATTAGTATAAGTACTAGAGGTGTATGTGTGTGCACTCGTAGGAATATGGTGTGCTCTTACAGGTTGTTTAATTATACACAAAACTAATGCTACTCGCCAGTGGCATGCTCTCTATACATGGAAAAAGCGCCGCATGTCACCTATGGTATGAAATAATTTCTGTATGGCACTTCCACAGGATTTATTGGTCACGGGCCGGGTTTAAGTAGCTTCCACTCTCATTAGCCCTTTACATTAACCTGATGATGAGAGTGGAAGCACATGAAAACTCGGCGGACTAACAAATCTATCCAAACTATCCAAAAGGATTTTAATGTAGATACTAATTTTACGTGAATTTCCTACAAGTACCGTCGGTGAACAATATTGCTTTGCTTTTGATAAGTGGTAATATCAACGCATTACTTAACTAGGCATACCTACATGCATGACTGCTGTTTCTCTGACATACATAATTTACATTTGATAAGACGGAATCTGGGTTTAAACTCCAAAATTCCTATATGAAAATGAAAAGAACTTCAATTTCTATATTAAGCTGAAATGATTTTCTAAAATAATTACACAAAAATTATGAGAGTATAATTATACAAAAGACAAAAGGGGGGGTTTGAAAAGTCGAGTACTTACTACTGCTACACTATCACGGTATATCCCACAAGTGGGGTAGCTACCAGACCAGCTGCGTGTAATAAATGTGCAAGCTGTCCTTTCTGTGCCAACAAAACATGGAGACATTCAGGATGGGTGGTGAACTTCATCGCTGACTCAAAACTCGTTATAAAAGTCGAGTACCTACTTACATAAATTCCATTACCAAATTGTAGAAGCCATGAGCAAGACAAAAAAGGTGCACCTATCCTATTAAATGACATTACAATATCATGACCAATATAATTTTTTTAGTCCCACCACTGCTGCACACATACCTGATGTATGTGATATTAACCTTAGTTAATAATTAGTATACTGAATGCGCGTGGTTTACGGAATTCTGTACATTTTGAAGTATGTGACATAATATTATACATACCTACATAATAATAATTATATTGTACAAAGAGGTGCCACGACGAAAGTCTTACGTCAAAAGATGTTTCCTAGTTGTGTATGTTAAACTATAAAAGAAAGGAAGTAAACCATGCTTATAACTATATGTATATTACAGGTAATTAATGTCACTTTCTGGCTAAAGCATAAGCATATTAAAACTATGTGCATATTATTATTTCATATCAGTCTACCTTGGTACGGGCTCATGCCCAGTTAGGTAGATATTACATATGTGACTTATCTTTTAAAACTGTTTTGTAAATGAAATAAATAAATAAATAAATAAATTAATAAATGAGTGGTGTTCGGTGTTACACTTACCTTTATAGACAAGATTTTTTTTACTACATATATACATAGCTCCTACTTCTCATTACGTCCTTTGACATTTCGTTGGCGAAAAAAATACCTGGATTTATTATTATAATTCATTCATATTTACATACATTCAAAGCATTACCTACGGCATCCCCTACAACTGGGGAAGTCAATGGCCAAACTGCATTTAATCAACATACAAGTCGTCCTCTTCGTATCAACGAAAGATGAGACATTCAGGATACGCGGCATACATCATTGCTGAATTGAAAATGTTAAGTGTCTTATATGAGATGTTTTATAAATAACTGCCTTTTACAGGATACTCCAAAACTTACAGAAAAGAGTGGGATACCTTTTCTTTGCCGAGGTCTCCGATCCAGCAAAATTGTACAATAATGTTTATTTAAATGGCCTTATAGTTCAACAGTTATACGTGTCTATTTAATAAATTTTTCTTTGTTATTTATTTATTTATTTCAATTTTGCAGGATACATACAGTTGATACAAAAAATATAATGGTCTATAACATATTTAGCAATAAGCAAACCAGTGAAGATCCCTATATTACCCTTATGTGCTCTACAAAACATACATAACCAAACACAGCAACACCAATAAGCAATAAATAGGCAATAGACAGAATCAACAAACAACAATTACAATATAATAGAGTAAATTATGTTAACAAAATTAATAGAATAATGCTCACAAAGCAATAATCGCAGGATTAAACAATAAGCAATAAAAACAATACAATGAGTCATGAAAAATAAAATTAATGACACCATATAAAATCTCTCAAAATTTAAAATTCAAAATTCAACATTATTTAAAATTCAATAGTAAAATTTGTCATAAGCAAATAGGAATAATATTATCCAACACATGCAAGAAATTAGTTACCATTTATAAAACAAAACATGCAATACCATATAGAACAAATACTAAACATGAAAATGAAAATGTTATTATGATATTATTATGTTAGGCTGCTGCAACTTGATTGAAGATAATTGGTGATATATTGTTTCAACGTTTGTATGATATTGATTGAATAAAGAAATATTTATTTATTTATTATTTATTATTGTAACTATTTTTTTATTCCTTTCTTGGATTTGGGTACGACGTGCAGATTAGATAGATTCAGCACAGTGTTACATTACGTAAAAACGGTTCTCTAATAGAGATGTTTGGAATAAAATACACGTCATTGTAAAAAGTGCTAATTTCTATCCTACATATTACCATATTATGCTTGAACAAAGAACGATCTAATGGTCTCATTAAGTATGTAAGCATATACACGAAGATTTCTTACGTTAATTCTAAATTTAAAACTTGAATGAACGCTATAAGTCAGTCTTACTCCCCCATTACTCGTTGTTTGGTCCCAAGAACGTAAAGATGTCACGGTGTCTGGTCTCGCGTGACAAAGATTCAAATAAATATATAAGTAGGTATAATACACATTCTCATTCACTCGGGCCGAGAAGGCAGTAGATATATATACTATAGTAGAAACGCTATAGGTATATGTATTATATTACGTGAATATTGTATTTTAGTGATAGTGAAGGTTGGAGACAAATCAGGTAAATTAAGTAAACGACTCGTATTCACGTGGTGTATCGCCTTTTCCGGCCAAGAATTGCGACCGCTTAAAAGGACAGAGCCTCATTGGACGGACACATCCGAAAGAAGAAAATATGAATTTAAAAAACTATACCTACAATAAATCGTTAAATACAAAACCAATAAAAAAACCATAATAGTAAGAATTTTATATTTGGTTAATATTCTATATTTTCTAGTGTTACTTTACTTAACGTTACTTTTAAAATTAAATTAAAAAATATGTTTCATTCCACTTTTTCATAGTGAAATGAAAAAGTGTTTTTTTTTTTAATTTAATTTTCAATATAATCTTTAACGTACTTGGAAATAGTAAATACAAAAAAAATATAACTTATTTCTTTTAAAAGTATTGATATTGCATACCTAATTAGATATTTAATTCCAAGTACCCTAATACGTATTTTTCAAACAATAAACCTGAAAAAAAAGCTTGAATGGGAAAACATTTGTCTTAAACGCAACAGAGTGATGATTCCTATATTCATTTACAAAGATACGCCATTTACATACCTACTTAATCGACATCTCTATCCACTGCTGAATATAGGCCTCTACTATAACTCTCCCAACTATTTTATTCTTCTGCATTCAATCTTCAAAGAAATAGAGGGAGACCCATACTAGATAGTCTTATGACATATAAAGATTTTTTTATCATTTATTTATTGAAACATTTCACAATCAGAGTACACGTTTCATTTAAACAAGCATATTTAATAAATATAAGCATTATTTACAGATTAGCCAGACAAGCCTCATGGATGTGTCATGGCCGCAAAACGTACAATAAAAAATACAACAAAAAAGAGTCCGTAGTTTCAAGTTTACTTACGAGATTGCATTTATTTCGAATTATCAAATGAAAACCATCAGTGATGTGATTATCATATTAGAAATAATGTTTAATAACGTTGATGTGAATTAATTATTGGAGTTAATCATGAACACGAAGCGGTTCTGTTTAACAGACATAGATCACGATAGGATACCGTAGTAGGTACATATAAATATGTTATATTGTGTGCATACAATCCAAGTCAGTCAGCCAATGTTGATAATGTAGAATGTAGATGGTTTACAACGCGTGTCGGCCACACTCCTCACCTAGTGAATGAATGAATGAACGGAACAAGTCGTCCAACGGAGCCACAGTCTATGTAAATATTATACGTGAACATAATATTATATAGGTAGTCCAGTAATACTTTAATTAAATTTATGTAGTAAAATAATTAAGGCCGTATCTCAGGATCAATACAGGATAAACAATCCTCGTGCATGTTGCTAACTACGGTGCCAGAAAATTATTTATGGTGTGATATTTTGAATATTATTGTTTGAAAATTTAGGTATCACGATCAACCTAAAAATTACAAAATTTGAATTGAGATGAATGACCAAAATATAATTAATCTAACAGTTAATAATTATATTTTGAAAACTCCCCGTATTTCTATATGCTTACAATATTTTGTATCGGAAAACTTATTAAATTCTACAAGATTTTTTCATATAGAGCTTGTAATTTAATAACCAAAGATACTAAAAAAAATGTTGTCTTTCTTACAAAACAGATACCTTCTGAACATGTAGGTACTTGAATAAAAAAGTTTAAGGTTATATATTTACCCTTAGAATACCTACGTATATAACATGCACAGTGATGGAAGCGAGTGCAGTGCACCACAGCGGCTAATATAAAATCATAATCAACAATATTAAAACAACTACAGGTAATAATTACTACTTTTATCCAACTTATTACAGTTTAATAACATAATACGTGGTACAGCAAGGCACGCATGATGAACTGATGGGCCGCGAGCCATCGCAACGACAAGTAGGTACTTAGTTACTAGCAGTGGCGGGACTAAATTTTTCATATTGTCATGCTCAACATCGGCATATTTTCAGAAATTTGAGATAATTAAAAATGACATAATTTTTATATATCAATAAATTAAAAAAACATGCACAGTTTGTCATATTTCTGGCTTTCCGTCATTGCCATATTCTAGATATAATAATTTAGAGATATAAGATTTAATAATAGATTCGATATTTTACAAACATTATGAAAAATGTGTATAAATGGTTAGTTGGAACTCGCCTATACATTGTTACTTCTATACATTGAATTGTATAACTGATATTTTTAAGATACTTTGTAACCAATGTGCAGTGAAGAATAAAATAAATAAAAAATAACTGAAATAAATCAATGAAAAAAAAACATGGCATTAAAGCTATGCGATGTTTTTTTGCAAGCATAGAAAGTAAACCACTGGGTATACTAGGTACACTTGATCATCATAACGAACAGGTGCTATAATTTTCATATTAAATATTACACCTTCACCTTTCAAAACGACGAGTGAAAGAAATACTACGGCGAATGTACGCGGCTGATTGATACGCTGTGAGAATATTCTGAAAGGTTTTGAATATTGTATAAAATTTATGTACAAATGAGATGAAACGTAAAAAGATATGGCAATGATGTATGAAAAATATTATCGTTGAGAATTTTATACCTTTCAAATAAACGTGTACTCGTATAAAAATATTGAAAACAGTAAAAAGAATATACCTTAGGCTTAGATGATCATCCGAAAAAACAAAAAAACATGAGATGAAAATGTTTTTGTACCATCTATCCATCAACATAAAATTAGTAACTGGCGTAATCAACATTGACAAATAAATAGAAATTGTAGGAAATAAACATACCTACTTTATGCAACTACTTCAATTTTGTGTATATGTACAAATAATGTAAATTCCTATTCCCTCACGCAGCATACCAAGTGGGGTGGGCTTCTTAAATAACAGAATAATTCTATACTTCTACATTTTTTTATATATATTGACTTATTCTAACATAAAATTTATTCGAATGTAACGTATTTTTGTTGAATTTGCTCCAAAAAGTTAAAACAAAAGGAGATGAGGTGACGTCTTATATGCCGTTTATTGTGTAATAAATAAATAAATAAAATATATAAAATATGTCAAAATTTAAACTGCGAATCTTATTACAGGTAGGTACGAAACGTCATTATTAATGAAGCGTGTAAATATTTTGTAAATTTGTTATACTTACCGTGCATTATTACCAACAGTATGCAGTGGAATTAAAGTGCAATAAAAATTAGCGTGGAGAGATGAGAGTAATAAAACTCGCCCGGGGGCCGAGACATAATTTAATTAATGCTTAGTACATAATAATATAATTTTATGATGTGAGTTGTTTACACCTGCCGAGAAATTATATTTTCGTAATATTTTTTTATTAAACTGGTTACTTACCACGAGGTCTCCCCTCGACTCCGATAAAAAAATAAAACAGGAAAGAACAAAAGACAATTAAAGATTTTAGTGACTTTTTTAATTGTCACGGGTGCTGCTCATTTTCTCTTAAACAAAATTTAATATCATCATTTTTACTGTGCAGCATATATTCGTAAAGAAAACGATAAAAATTAGTTCTTTAGATTCTCAGTAAAAATTTGGATAAGCGGTAAGTTTTATAACATAAATTATTGAACGATAAGTACCTACACAATTTTAACGACAATTGTGCGCATGGGTATAATAGTTTCTATGCAGAATGTTTACTAATATTTTGATGGTTTTACTTAATTTGGGCACAACGCGCAGACACCTTGATTAAAGAACCATGTTTAGACGATATCACATTGTGCATAACCTAATCGGAAGAAAAGTGTCCTAACGCTGATTCATTATATATTATGAACATTATTAACGATATTTTTTTCAAATATTACTCACCCTGTTAGACCTTATTGAAACTTTCGTGATAGAAGTTTGTCAGCTATCCCCTACAACTAATATTATATTCTGTATGCGAATTTATTTTGGAACAGATACTATTTTTCATTACAGCACAGGTTTAAACTTTAGGTTCGCAATAACTTAACTTCCAATCTCAATATTTCATTAATTTCATAACGGTTTCGAAAAAAAAATTAAACATACAAATAATATTTGCAACCACATTATCAACAAATAAACAAATAATAAATTATATTGGAAGAGGATTTAGATAAAGCCGATTTTTTTGTATCATCAAGATTGAAACAACTCTCAATAGGAAGCAGAGAACCAGAAAATAAACGAGTGAAAATACATGGTATAGCTTTGTGAAAATACAAGGTTTTACGTCAAAATACCTACATAATATTATGTTGTAATACCATCTAACGACAGAATGAAAATCTATTTTTCCACACAACTGGAAATATTGTACGTTTTATTACCAATCATAATCCCTCATATAATTATTTTAGTCCGTTCATAAATATGTAGGTACATAATATGTACTAAGCAAAACAGAGATAAAATAATATACACTATACGAGGTCTCATCCTTTGGGCATGTTTTGAACAAAGAACATTAGACATAATATCTCATTTACTGGCAGATATATTAAAATGTTATATGACACCACGTCAGCGCCGGACCTACCATAGGTTCAAATGGTTCGGCCCACCAGGGCGCCGAAAGTATAAGGCGGCACATAGATTAACTCTGGATTAAGTTTTAATCAGAGATTTTATAAATAAATAATTTAATAAGTACTTCCGCATTGATTGCTATACTTCCGCTTGCATAGAAAGTTACACATAACACAAAATGTATCGGTTTTATAATATCAACTATTTTTGAAATTCCCGCGAAAAGTAGCACGCTCTTATACCTCATCACTGTCGACTCATATAATACAATTTGATTTCTTCATTTAAGTTCAAAGGATTTTGAATGTTACGTACTCTAACTTTTCCATACATAATAAGGGTCAAAATCTCGTGTATCTCCGTTTTTTCAATGTCTCATACAACCAAGTATGCGCCCCGCTCAGCACTAATCAACTCTAAACGCTTCTACATAGATTCTCACTAATACATACAAGATATGCAACCAACTAAACCAACCAACTGATCCAATAGCGCTTACATATACAACCACAACGCGCTCTTTGCGCTCCTACATATATTCTCACTAATACATACAAGGCGCCCTTTAAAATTCAAACAACAACCAGAAATGAAACTATTACCTAGCGGAAACAATGTGTGCTTTGGTTGATTATAACAGAACGTAGCTTAAAACACTAGGTGGTTGTGTTCCAAACAACATGGATTATCTTCGTTTTACAGAAGATGTACTTCGTGCACCCGAATGACATTCGCTTCTGGTTTAATCGTTGCAATAGTGACATAAATGCTATAATATGCGTAGATTATAATAGTACTACGATAATTATTTAAAATATTTTTAAAAATATTGCAACCAAATATTATTATGGGCATATATTATTACAATGCTAATTAAAATATTGAAAGCCTAATGTAATATACATATTTTCATACCTACATAACGATTAAATTATTATATTATGTTTTTCGACGATTTTGTTTTTGTTTGCATAAACTTTTTTGCAGTTGACCGCCGTTATGAATGCTGTTCTATTATGATCTTACGTAGTATTATATTCTCTTTGATTATGATGACAAATGACCGTTGTCCGTTGCGTTTAAGTATAATAGGTACCTATTTACTTAATGAACCGCACGTATTAATTTTTTGGCGTAAAAAATAATTATTTATTATTATCGTATGATATTGCTAAATATCGTTATTAATTATCGTATTAGATTTATTTGGCTTATGAAACTTTATGTATTATCTTCTTTCTTCTATTCTGTTTTTTCGTGTGTTTACTCAAAGTGTATACTTGAGATTTTGTGAGTGTTTGTAGTTTTCTTCAGTTATTTTAACTTTTATATAGGATATAATAGTTAATTTTACTTCCACACATGCATACATCCCATGTAAGTATTGAAATAGTAGTATAATTATTGTATTTAGGTAAATTAATAGTTATGTTTATCTATGTATCTATCCCATGACGCCATGTCCTCTTGGGGCTACGTTTTCTTATTTAGCTATAGGTCATAGACATACTTTGCTATAGGTAGATAAATATTTTTCATCTACCTATAGCTACACATCATGTTTGTACTAAAAACACTCGTATTTGAGTAAAAATTTTCAATATCAAGATACAAAAATATGTTACGCCTAGGTATATTAATAAACATGGTGGTAGGTCGATATAAAACATTTTATAAGGTAGGTAGATATTAATTACATTTTGTAAAAGTAAGAAATAAAAATAAAAGTAAAAATAAGAAACGTAACTTCATATTTTTTGCGTATTATCACATTTTGTTATGATACGAAAATATTTTTTGGAAAAGAGGTGGGGGAGGGGGGGGGCGCAGTATCTCTATTTGAACCAAGCGCAAAATGCGGTTGATCCGGCACTGCACCACGTCATCAAATTAGTATGAAAAGAATGTGTATTGTTGTGAGTTTGTATTAGTTCAAAAATATTTTATTACAACTGCTAATAATGAAAACTGGAATATTGTTTAGTAATTAATGGCGAATATTTACATCAAAGCATGACATGGTGTCAAAAAAAAATTACATTCTTCAAGGAAATAGGTATAACTTTCTATCTCGTATATCATCACTGCATATCCCGTAAGAAAGTATACAGCAAACAAGCTTCATGTTATAATATTCAAGCTGTACTTTCTGTACCAATTAATAAAATTGCCAGAATTCAGGACGAGTAACAGAAAATGTTTACAAATGTTAATTCTCTGAGCTAACCTAGGATTAAAACTAGTACACAATAATGACATAACAAAACAATAATACACAACAATTTCACAAGGGCGACTAAACCGCACTGTCGTGATATGTCAAAATTTGATTTGTCATGGTATTGATGAGATCCTGGCCGTAGGTACACACTGTGTTTGTGATGTGTATGATGGGGGCGGAACTGTCAAAACACCTTGCATGAATTGTGGTGAATTATTATTATGAATGTAAATACTAGGTCTAGTTACGGTTTATTGATTTTACTTACTATAATGTATTTGTCGTTGTCATTCTATACATAACATACATAACATATTATGATGATGTGTTTCTAATTCTCAGGGCTAGTAAATGGTCAATAATATTATCAAAATATAAAATATACATAGAAATTCCAAAAACAATATTACAATACTTGTAATATTGTTAGAAAGTTTTTGAACACAAATATTTCAGGCGCAATGCTGGTATTTTGAATCCACGTTTTGAGCTTAATGCTTTGATATCCTGTATATTTGGAGAGGTGATTTTTTCCCAACATTAGACTAAGTTTTTGTGTGATAATGACTGATCATATGGAGGCTTATCTGGTTATATAACGCTGAGAAGTGTGGATGGCAATTCTGTCGCCTTGTTAAAAATATAAACTGTGCTGTGCTCACATAATACAGGGCGAAAAAACACAAAAAATATACATAATTTTAACAACTATTAACAACTTTTTCACGTTTAAGTACATATAAAACAATTTTTTTTTAATTTTGGCTATCCACCCGTTATCGAGTGACTTGAGCCCTTTGGGAACAATGTATTCGATACCAAGGGTAAAATACACCATAATAATAATGTTACGTAATCACCATTAGGAGGGTACTTAAGTTTGGAAGTTTAATGAATTTGAATTTTTATATTATTTTTGGTTATGGAATGTTTGGAAAATAATGACAGGTGGTTGTTTTGGTTTTGATAAAAAGGAGAGATCTAGATAGGCTGGAAGAAAGATGTTATATAATGGGTATATAAGAAATCTGTGTGAACTGTAATAATATGTGACGTATATATAAATAATAGTTGTTGTAATATGTATTTTAAATAAATAATAATTGTAAATAAATAAAAACGTTTAAATAAATTGTTAATTTTCAAGATGTCATTCTTTTAATTGAATTCAGACTTTATTTTCCCTGACACAAGTTATAGAAAAACGATTTACGTTACATTGGTGTCAGGTGTGGGGTTGTGAATCAGATATTTAAGTGCTTAGTGGAAATAAAGACTGTGTAAAATATGTCATCAAAAAAATTAACTCTACTTGACTTGAAAGTGGTGGATCTGAAGCGCGAACTAGAAGAAAGAGACGCGGATACATCTGGAACGAAGGGTGTGCTCCAACTTCGACTAAGAAAGGTGATGGAAGAAGCAGGTGAAGATCCGGAAACATATATCTTCGAGTTGCCTATAACCACCAGTGAGCTTTATAAAGAAATCGAAAAGAAGCTTCAAGAAAATGCTACAGCTATGAAAGAAGAAATAGAAAGGCTTCGAGAAGATTCTAGAGGAACGAAAGAAGAAATTGAAAGGAAGTTTCAAGAATATTCTGTGTCCTTTGATGAAAGGATTAGCGAGTTAACAAAGCAGGTGAAAGTTTTGGAGAATCAGGCGCTTTCTTCAACAGCAAGAACGGATTTTGAGCAGAACACAACGGTGGACACAGAGTTCAAGTGTGTAGAGAGTGGTGCAACTTCAATGGTGGAGCATGTGCGTAGTGATATGCCAACTTTTGATGGAAAGAACTCTTGGGAAGAGTACTTAACTTTGTTCGAAACAGTAGCTATGATAAATGGCTGGTCGATGACAAGAAAAGCATCAGTATTGAGTATATCTTTACGAGGAGATGCTTTAAGAGTCCTTCAGATGATTCCGCTTGCGGACAGACAAAACTTTAAATCTTTGGTTGAGAGACTGGAGATGCGATTTGGACAAAAGCATATGGAACAAGTTTATAGGTCACAGTTGAAGAATCGTGTGCAGAGGCCCAATGAAACTCTACAGGAATTCGAGGCGGATGTAGCGCGTCTAGTGAGATGTGCATACCCTACAGTTTCTGATGATGTATGTGAAAGTCTTGCAGTAGACAAGTTTTTGGATGGACTACGAGCAAGTGAGACACAACAAGCTATAAAACTGGCTAGACCACAAACTCTTAGGGATGCTTTAACCCAAGCACTCGAATTTGAAGCTGTAAGACAATCCGTACGAGGTCACGCTCAATCCTGTGTGATGGAAGCTGTACAAGAAAATCAACCACTTTCAATAGAAGACGTAGTTAAGAAGGTTTTGGAGGCCTTGAAAGGAAAGAAGAGACAACTACGTTGCTGGGACTGTGGACAAATTGGACACCTGCGTAATCGGTGTCCAGGAAAACTAAAAAGGGTTGATGGAAAGGGGCAACTGTCGACCCGCATTGCCAATGCCTCGAAGAGATATGCAGATGTTGCGTCGTTCAGCGGACAAGTCAGCAGCATGTTTATAAATGGCAAAGTAAATGGAAAGAATTTGAAACTTTTGTTGGACACTGGAGCAACAAAGACAATCATGAGACCTGATTTAGTTTGCGAAAAAAAACAAATAAAATCAACTAAATGGACATTACGGACGGCAACTGGAGAGTCGGCGTCTGTATGTGGTGAGACAGTTGCCAACTTTCACATTGGAAGCACCATCTTCGATCATCAGGTGTTGGTGGCTGAGATAGAGGAGGAAGTTATTCTTGGAATGGATGTAATGGCGAAGTATGGATTCAAACTGGATCTGAAGAGGCGAACTCTGAAAATTGGGGATGAAGATATTCTTGTACAAGAGCATGAAGAATTCGCTACACGTGTGCTTGCGGCAGAAGTTGTTACTATTCCAAAACAAAGTGAAATGTTAGTACGAGCCTACTTAGATTGTGACATTCCAAATGGACATGTTTTAGTAGTGGAGTCCAACGCTAATACTGAAGCTGGAAAAGGAGTGTTGATTGCGAGAGTCCTGATTCAAGCTAAAAAGGATATTTTGGTCAGGCTAATGAATATCAATGACTATCCAGTGACTATCAAAGAAGGAGTTTATTTAAGTATGTGTTCATCGGTTTCATCAGTAACATGTAGAGTGAGCGGTGGCCAAGTTTCTTCAGAGGAGGTACCAAAACACCTTGACGACTTAGTGAAGGAGGCTTGTAAGGAACTTACCCAGGAACAGAGCAAACAGATTAGATCCTTCATCGCTAGAAATCAGGATGTCTTCGAGAACCCAAGTCAACCCAAAGAAAGAACAAGTGTTGTTAGTCATCGAATAGACACAGGTGATGCAAGACCCATTCGTCAAGTACCCAGAAGATTACCTTTAGCAAAACGGGCGGAAGCAGATCAAATTATTCAAGATATGGAACGGGACAAGGTAATAGAACCGTCAAGCAGTCCATGGTGTTCACCTGTAGTGCTGGTTAGGAAGAAGGATGGCTCAACTCGGTTCTGTGTTGATTTTCGCCAACTTAATAATGTTACTAAGAAGGACAGTTACCCTTTGCCTCGTATTGATGATACGTTGGACACATTGGCTGGCTGTAAAATCTTTTCAACGTTGGATTTGAAGAGTGGATATTGGCAGGTTGGACTGGAACCTAAGGATAGAGAGAAAACAGCATTCTCTATTGGAAGTGGATTATGGCAGTTCATTGTTATGCCGTTTGGACTTTGTAACGCTCCGGCTACTTTTGAGCGTTTAATGGAAAGCGTGCTGAGAGGATTGTCGTGGGAGACCTGTTTAGTGTACCTGGATGACATCATCGTGCTTGGAAAATGTTTTGAGGAGCACTTACGAAATTTGGAACAAGTGTTTTCACGATTGAGAGCGGCCAACTTGAAACTCAATGTTAAGAAATGTACATTGTTCCGAAGACAAGTCAACTATCTGGGTCATGTTGTCTCTGAGGAAGGAGTGGCGGTGGATCCTGAGAAGATTAGAGCTGTTCAAGACTGGCCTACACCTAAAGACAAGCATGAAGTAAGAAGCTTTTTAGGCTTAAGCACTTACTATCGGCGATTTGTTTTGGGCTTCGCTGATATCGCTAAGCCATTGACAAAACTCACAGAAGAAAGTAATGAATTTATATGGGATTCAAAATGCCAATGCGCGTTTGAAGAATTGAAGAAGGTATTGATTAATTCCCCGATTCTAAGTTATCCTCGAGCCGAAGGGAATTTTATTCTGGATACGGATGCAAGCAACGTCGGCATTGGAAGTGTACTATCTCAGGTTCAGGATGGTCAAGAACGCGTAATTGCGTACTTCAGTAAAGTTTTGTCAAGGCCGGAACGGAACTATTGTGTAACGCGAAGAGAGTTACTTGCTGTAATCAAGTCAGTTGAGCACTTCCGCAAATACCTATATGGACGGAAATTTCTTTTAAGGACAGATCATTCGGCGCTTGTATGGCTGTTACGATTCAAGAATCCTGAAGGTCAGGTTGCAAGATGGATAGAAAGATTGCAAGAATATGACTATGATTCTGAGCATCGAGCTGGACTTCGTCATAAAAATGCTGATGCACTGTCAAGGCGTCCATGTCCAGAGGATTGCCAGCATTGTAATAAAGCGGAGGAAAGGTTCGTCATGATTCGTAGAACTACAGTCATCGATAATTTTTGGCAAGATGATGAAATTCGAGCGCACCAGTTGGAAGATCCTGACCTTGGACTTTTGATGCAGTGGAAAGAAAATGATCGAAAACCTTCATGGGAAGAAATAGCTTCATGTTCACCAAATGTTAAATCATATTGGGCACAATGGCAATCCATAGTTGTGGAAAACGGGTTGTTGAAACGTATTCTGGAAAGTGAAGATGGAACACAGCAGAAACAACAGCTATTGGTTCCAAGGAAGAGAGTTCCTGATGTCCTTAAGCTGCTTCACGATGATGTGTCTGGTGGACACTTGGGAGTTAAAAAGACTACAGAAAAGATTCGTCAGAGATTTTATTGGGTCCGTTACACTGAAGATGTAAAAGATTGGTGTAGAAGATGTGTGACTTGTGCTACTTCGAACGGACCTCAAAAACAGAGGCGTGCGCCAATGAGACAGTACAATGTAGGTAGTCCATTTGAAAGAATAGCCATCGACATAGCAGGACCGTTTCCCACAACTGAAAGAGGGAACAAGTATATTTTAGTAGCAATGGACTATTTTAGTAAATGGACAGAAGCCTATGCATTACCAAATCAAGAGGCTACCACTGTTGCTGAAATCTTGGTAAGAGAGCTGATAAGTCGTTTTGGAGTACCGTTGGAGCTTCATTCGGATCAAGGAAGAAATTTTGAGTCAGCCGTATTTCAGCAAGTATGTGAGATATTGGGAATTCGAAAAACGAGAACAACTGCTTTGCATCCACAGTCGGATGGAATGGTGGAGCGAATGAATCGAACATGTGGAAAATATCTGTCGAAGGCGGTGTCTGATCATCAGAAGGATTGGGACGAATAAATCCACTTGTTCTTATTGGCCTATCGTTCGGCAATTCATGAGACAACGGGACAAACACCAGCGAGTGTGATTTTTGGCCGTGAACTACGGTTACCTTGCGACTTGCAGTATGGATCTAAGCCTGGAGAGGATCTTGTTGGAGAAGATTATGTATCGGAACTTCGGAGAAAGATGAACGACATCCATGAACGTGTGCGGGCTAATATTCAAGTCGCTAGTGACAGGATGAAGGAAAGATATGATGTCAAAGCTGTGGAAGGAGGGTATCAAGCTGGAGATTTAGTTTGGTTGTTCAATCCTCAACGGAGACGAGGCTATTCACCGAAGCTTCAAAAATCCTGGGAAGGACCGTACGAGGTGATTAAAAGAATAAATGACGTTATTTATCGAATACGACGAAAATCAAATGGCAAGCCGAGGGTGGTACATTTCAATCGCTTAGCACCGTTTTTAGGAGACAATAAAAGTGAAGGAAACAACCCGATTGTTCAAGTCTGTAAAGTCCTAAGTAAAGAGAAGAGTTTTGAAGAGTTTATGAAGACGCCTCAACGAAGAATTCATCATGGTGTCACTATCGAAGTTGAGCAAGATCTTTTTGACATTCCAGAGGATTATGTTTTGGCTCATTGCTTGGCTCAGAATGCAAAATTTACTAATGGCATAGCCAAAGTTTTCAAGAAGAAGTACGGGATATTGGAAGAGATTAAGGCCAAGAGTTTGAAAATTGGAGAAGCGGTCCATCTACAGCATGGGGAACGACATATATTTTACATGGTAAATAAAGCAATCCCTGAAGAACAAACAGAGTATGTTCAGATGTGGCACTGTTTACAAAGTTTGCGGGATCAAATGTTACAAATGAATCTTACGAAGCTCGGCATACCAAGGATAAGTGGCAGTATGGATTGGAAAGTTGTTCGAAATATGATAGAAGAGATCTTCTGTAATACTGGAATTAATGTTTTAGTTTGTTGTTTTAATCCAGGGTATAGTGAGAACATCAAGAAGTCTGTACCTTGTTATTTCTTCAAGACTTCACATTGCAGAGAGGATTCAGGATGCTCCTATCTTCATCCAGAGAATTCGTTCGGGACGAACTAAATTAAGAGGGAGGCAATGTTACGTAATCACCATTAGGAGGGTACTTAAGTTTGGAAGTTTAATGAATTTGAATTTTTATATTATTTTTGGTTATGGAATGTTTGGAAAATAATGACAGGTGGTTGTTTTGGTTTTGATAAAAAGGAGAGATCTAGATAGGCTGGAAGAAAGATGTTATATAATGGGTATATAAGAAATCTGTGTGAACTGTAATAATATGTGACGTATATATAAATAATAGTTGTTGTAATATGTATTTTAAATAAATAATAATTGTAAATAAATAAAAACGTTTAAATAAATTGTTAATTTTCAAGATGTCATTCTTTTAATTGAATTCAGACTTTATTTTCCCTGACACAAGTTATAGAAAAACGATTTACGTTACAATATTTTAAGTTTTGCTAAGACGTAGTTGATTCTATGAAAGAATTCGATTCACAGTAATAAATACACAAATTGTAGGTACATACGATTTCAAAGACTTGCGAAGAGATGAAATATACCTACAAGTAACATTTCAATTTAAAACGAGGCTACCAACTATATAAAGTGCTACCAGGAGATGTTTTAAAGGGAGATTACCTATACTTTTTTTAATGATCTATTTTACTAATAGGGATATCTTGAGAGTTTAAATATCAAGGAACAAAACAAACGTCCTTGTTTAATTTCATGTGAGTACGTACGGCAGAATAAGGAATCTCCCGCAAGGAATATTATCCAAATTAATATTTACGGGCCCAGGCTTGTTACTTTCTACACACATTACGATCCACCATACAAATTACGAACCTATTCCATAATCCATATATCACATATATAATAATATATGGGACGCAATATTTCACGACGAACACGGCATTATTATTGGCAATTATTAGATAGTACCTACATATTGTACTGCCTGTTATCAAACATACTCAAACCCTGAAGTTAGGGCGGGGGTGTCAACCTGTTGACCGTTTCCATATCAATAATAATAAAATACCCATGATCATCATAATTACATAATCACTCTGTTTTTATGTTACAGTCACAACAGATATTACAATTATTATGTAATTGGAATAGTTACGCAACTCTGTAACCCTTTTCAATTTCCACCGTATTGTGTTATACGTTGGTGCAATACTCGATTATCTATAATATACCCTTATGTAGCGCTCCAAGTGGAGTAGACAGAGAGAACGGAACGCCATATTGATCTATCCTAACATACCTACGTCTTTCACTTCCCCACCATAATCAAGTCTCTCATGCATGCACGCCGATTTCTCTTGCTCAATAGGTGGCTGGGCATTTAATCCTCTAATACACCCTACAATATTATTCATTTACATGTTCATTTATTTATTGTATAAATGAAACAATGAATAGGATAACAGTAAAAATCCTTTTCGCTGTCATTGCACGTAAACATTAAACAATCACGACAATAATAAAATACAACAGAAAAATACAGACACATAGAAATTCTATGACACAAATATACAAGAAAAAGGAATGCCTATTGACCACGTCTAACCGGGTTATAATTGAAGGAAAATTCTGAAAAAATAAACTTACCTACGTGTAATTATATTTTTTTTCAAAACCTACATAAAATACGTCAAGATATGTTTCTGTATCTCTGTCTCTCATTCTCTCTCATAAATTTCCTCATATTTGAGGATCATCATCTTCTTCTGTTCCTAGCACTACGCATGACTCTATAGATTATTTATTTATTTATTTATTTATTCATATAATAAACGGCTTTCGCCTTTTACAATGTTAAATCATTCTATGACAATTTTTATACACCTTCAAAACTTACTCCAATCTCACATTAAATCATTTATTCTATTCTTTACTGTATATCTATACAAATAATACATAACTATTACATTCTACACAAAATCAACAAAATATACACAGGCACTCGCAGCCAATACAATTTACATCCAGGCCCACGGTATTCCACACTAAATACATCTACATTTTGTATGCATATGCAATATCAATACCGTACTTATAGTATACATAGGCATCCTTATGCATATAATATGTACTCAAGTGGGCACAGTGTGCTGTCTATCATTTCGCGGTTATGTTCTGAAAAAATATGATGTATAATAATATAATATTAACAAGTACCGCCCGTTCAATACTAATATTAAAAACAGGTAACAATACTAATAGCACACCTTTTACCCGAGTATAGTCAAACACCGTAAACCTGAACGTGCAAGTTATCAATATTATTAAAAAGATTAAAAAAAAACTGTTAAGTAATAAAAACAACAGATAAAAAATGTAATATATGTACAGACGAATTTGAATATAGGTTCTTTCCAAAAAATATATTAAAAACTTTCTTAATTAAAATCTCATTCTGTATAGAGCAATAGACAACACAATAAAATACTTATATAAAATTTGTACATAACAAGCAATCAGAAATATATACCTATAGATTATTTACACTAAGCCAATGTGTGGATTATACACTCATATCGATTTCAATTCGTATAGTGCTCAAATTTAATATTAACAAGATAAGTATAAAAGATACATTAAAATTAAAAAAAAAAAAAATACGTATACAATAGTATATAATATACATTAAAATAAAAATACATATACAATAGTATAGCATAAAATATACATTAAAATTAAAATACATATACCTACAATAGTATAAAAGATACATTAAAATAAAAATACATATCTGAGACGAAACACATCAAATAAAATAATAATAAAAAAACAACTACAGACACTTTACAACACTATGGATTCGGGTAATGCGGAGCAAATAGGTTCTTAATGTGTCCCTTGAAAACATCCATGCTTACATTAAAGATATCAATATCATTGAGATATTGGTTTCCTAATCCGTGTAAGCGGGGTATCACTGTATGAGTGACGTAGTTCGTCGTATAATTGTCACAGTAAAACAATTCTCTACTTCTTGTACTACGCCCAGGCACACGGAAACTAATGAATTGTAACAGATCAGGGGTGTCAAAAAAATAATTTACAATTTTAAACAAAAAAATAAGATCATTAATAATTCTTCTATCTGCGAGGCTTTTCAGATTCAGCAGAGATTGCAAATATTCATAGTTTAAACTTTCCTTAGGAATACGCAGTTTGTAATTAATATACCTCAGAAATCTATGCTGTACGCGTTCTATGCTGTTTATGTGTACGTTATAGCTTGGCGACCAGACTGAGGAATTGTACTCAAGGTGACTTCGTACAATGGACTTATAGAGAAGGGTAATCGCATCAATATTTTGGAATTCGTTCACTGTACGAAGGAGAAAACCAAGCATTTTTAATGCTTTATTGGTTATCTCATATATATGGCTTACAAATGTCATTTTGTCATCAAAGGTGACCCCCAGATCACGTATTTCCCTAACCAATTGAAGCTTATCATTTTCTATATAATAATCATATTGAATAATTTTCTTTATTCTTGCAAAGCGAATGTATTGACATTTATTGACATTCAATAAGAGATCGTTTTTTATGCACCATATATTCAATCTATTGAGATTATCTTGCAATACTTTGCAGTCATCAATACTCTCTATTCTTTTATATAATTTCAAATCATCCGCAAACAAAAGGAAACTTACATCGGATAGTTCATACGTTAAATCATTAATGAATAATAAGAAAAGCAGCGGAGCAAGATGGCTACCTTGTGGTATTCCGCTTGTAACGCTGATACTTCTAGAGGACACCCTGTTTATCTTTACGCGCAGCGATCGACCTGTTAGATAACTTGTAAACCAATCCAATAAGGCGCCTTTTATACCCACCGCTGACAATTTATACAATAGAATTTTATGGGACACTTTGTCGAACGCCTTACTAAAATCAGTATATATACTGTCCACCTGGAATCCACGGGAGAGGCTATCGACAATATCGTGCTCATAGATAGTTAGGTTAGTAAGGGTTGATCTGCCTGGTATGAAACCATGTTGTGGATGCTCGATTATTGCTGATATAACTGGTAATATTTGTTCTAGTACAAGGGATTCAAATATTTTAGCAATTGTCGACTGCAAACATATTGGTCTATAATTAGATATGTCCGCATTATCACCCTTCTTGAATATTGGCGCGATGTTTCCGGTCTTCCATGTTGAGGGGTAGTGACCGGTTTCCAGAGATTTATTGAAAATAATAGTTAAAGGTATAATTAATGCGTCAGCACATCTTTTTAAGAAGACAGGAGGTACATCATCCGGACCTGAGGATTTTCTTATATCTAGTTGGGATAACTTAAGACCTACTCTATCAGGATGTATCAGACAATGTGAAAGATTAACTGACTTAATACTCCCTACATAGGAGTCATTGATGTTACACTTGTCCTGTTCGAACACACTACTAAAAAAATCGGCAAACTTGTTTACAATTTGCTGTGGATCACTTACCTGTTGACGTTCTAAATACATCTGAGGAGGATAGTTATTTGCGTCTCTACTCAAAGAATTTTTGAACTTCCACAGTGATTTTGCATCAGTTGTTAAATATTCGGCTTCCTTTATGTAGTTAGAGTAACATTCTTCTTTCAGTTTCTTACATTTGGATCGTAAATTAGAAAATATTTTGTAGTACTTTTCATCGCCAGTCTCTTTGAAGTTTCTATGTGCCATCTTTTTTTCAGTAATACGGTTTCAGTAATACAATAATTAAGGCAGTTATGGTCTGATACACATGGTTCTTTCATCTCTTTTGAATTCTCCCTCTGGGTCATCGAAAAATGCTTATGAATTCTTTATAATTTTATTATACTAATAGCAGTAGTATTTTATGTTAGAAATTATCTATATTTATTATTAATAATATTACCTGTTATAGGTGTATCGGCCTTTTGATGATGCGTGCCAAATCGACATTGTGCCGACCGTTACGTTTAATACGAACAATATTGTATCTATCGTACAAGTTGTACAATAATTTCGATTGTCATGTCCGGTACAACTATGTATTTACGATATTTACCATTAATATCCATACATTTCTCACTATTGACAGATTCCAGTTCACGGATCACAGCGTCGATTTGAAAC
Organism: Athripsodes cinereus; assembly: GCA_947579605.1. Taxonomy (NCBI): domain Eukaryota; kingdom Metazoa; phylum Arthropoda; class Insecta; order Trichoptera; family Leptoceridae; genus Athripsodes; species Athripsodes cinereus. The sequence goes on along the minus strand of OX388306.1, from coordinate 9,208,221 downwards.
CTGTCGCAGTATATTTGGAATATTCTTTCCGAGAATAATAATAACACAGAACAAATAACAGTGAAATACAAAACGTCCAATAATAAAAAGCAAGTACAAAATCTTAGGATATTTAAATAGAAATGGAAAAAAACGATATAGAAATTCATCATATAAATAAGTGAAAGTGAAGGAAATAAAAAACGTGAAATATGAGTAACAGCCGAAATCACTATTACATGAGTAGATGGCATCTTAATAAATTGAATTTAGTAAGATTATGGCCGAGAGAACGGCATTCACCCAATTTCTGAAAAAAAAATCTCATAATGGAAGATTCTAAAAATTACTAGCATCCGATTCCAAAAAGGATAAAGTTCCTTTAATTTTCAAATGAACTTTGAATTTAGAGACGTAAACTTCGCCAACTTTCAGAACAACAGGTGTTACTAAATACAATTAAAAGTTGTTTATACGAACTATCTTGAAAGAAGTATGTAAGGGTAGATCAATATGGCCTCACACGGCGTGAAGTATAGACAGATAGATAGATATTAATTTTAGGTTTAATTAATAAACAACTTTGCAAAATTAGCTTTTGCATAATATGTTAATACCTGTCTGAATATTAATTAATATTGCAGATGTAGCGACATCAAAGAGCATCGAATTCTAAGTTGATATGCAAATTCGTAGACTGGGAATAAATTATTAAAGTGCATTAATTATTTATTAAAATATAAAGTAGGCACATAAAAAGCTTTCGACGGGGATAATCATTAGGTGCATTTGACAAATTAAATCTTGACGTTTAAAAACATAATAGAAACAATAAGGTTAATAATAGTGATTCTACGTCATGCTAATTTATAACTAGGTAGTATTAAAGTCATAGATGAATAAAACAATAAATTATTATATCTTAACTATTCGCAATCATTCACTTTGTTTTGTTCTCATGTTTTGTCGTCCTTTGTTAGTAGCTGTCGGCTTACATACAATGTTGTACTGTTCTTTGCACTACAACATATTGTTCCTGTGTATGGCAGTAGGTACCTACACTCTACATACATATTCTTGTGTGTACGTTCTATTGTATCCAGTTTCACGCATACAAAGCTTATAGCGCCACCTATGGCGTAATCGGTTAATTAATAGGTTCATAAATCCTATGCTTTGTTATCCTTACCTATGTTCATATTACAATATATTATTTTATACATACATATAACTATAATAAAATTATTAGGTATATTTAAAAGCTAGTGCTTGGTAACATTTAATAGGGTAATCGCTTGTAGATTACAATTTGATGACTACATGGGATAATTTACACCGTGGATACTTTGATCAAAAATCTAATCGGAGAATAATTAACTCTGTAGCATATTTTTTTTCATATTTTTTTGATATCTTTGAAAAAGTTGCACCTTGGTGATAAAATATTCTCTCTCTCTGTATACCTATCTATTGATTGTTTTTAATTTGAATGTATTTTTGTAGGTATATCATTGATTGTATAAAATCAATGTTAATTAAAATCAATGTTTAGTTAATAAATAAAAAATAAATAAATATATCTATGCCTGCAGTTAATATTGTCAACCGACGTTACTTGGTGGAAGTCCATATTGAATTAATAAAATTTTTGAATTTTAACACATTTGATTTTGAATTTTACCTTGTATAGTACTTTCACAGCAATCGTGATAAAGTCACTTTGGAAGTACTAAATACAAGTGTTTAATTTTTATTAATATCTATGTACAGTTTAAATTCCCCGTTTTTTCAGTTGATAAAGTAGCTTATGAGAAATTAAACAATCTACAAATAACAAGTTTCATAATCGCATTATGCCTTCCAAACATGCTGAGTTTGGAATGTTTGCAAAAATTACTCAGTAACTGTAACAATAAGTTTAATATCTCAGAAAGAATAATTTATAAGAATGTTGACGGAATATTTCTAATTGAAAAAGGATAAATTAATTAACTCATTTCATAAATAGATGAATCTCTAAACATAACAAAATGTGGATAATAAGGTCATTGAGTCCTAAAAAATATGTGTTTAAAAAAAATCAAATACATCTATTGATTCCATTACAAGAGCGACGAACAAAGGAGTATTCGGAAAAAAAACATATAAAAGGGTAGGTACTCAAATGGTACTTTATATTACGTGTTTAGTTTTAAAAGACGCCTTATATGATTAAATGCATTTAATATCATTATATTTAACATGTTTAAGGGTCGCTGCTAACACTTTATTATTGAATCTTGGGGTGGTCCACTCCACTCATAATCTAATAAATAATTATATCCGTTCGTTTGTTTATATATGTACTTTGTAGACACCGTAATAAAACAGAGAAAATAATAAGCGACTCTATTCGAAGTCTCATCTTTTGGATAGATTTAAAGCTTAATTATATGTCTTTTATATTGACATATATAAAAATGCTATTAGAATTCTATGAGAATTGAATAGGTGTATGTTTTATACATATTGTATCAAAACACAAGGGGTCCGCGGTTCGATCCCAGGTGCCGGCAAACTCCCCTTTCACGACACAAGCTTTTAGCTTACTGTGGAAGGTGTATAAAGTTGTATTTGGGTTTATAACAAAACCCAAATATATCTTTTTTTTTAAAAAACACAACATTTTTTATTTTAGTTTATTGAATATAGGTATATCAAGGTGGAGACGAAATATTATGTTATTCAATAACTTTGATGTACCTACCTACAATGTCTAGAATTTGTGTTTACATAAAAACATTATGTTTGCTAATAATAAAAACTAGACAATTACACACAAGCAAAAATAAATCAGCAATCAGCATGGATAGAACTGTCAAAAATATTTGAATCACGGTGTTGCCAGTTTTTAAATAATATTCTAACAATTTTACCAATTGCGAATAAAGTACTTGTCCTCTCTGCAAGTGTCAATATATGTTATATATATTTCCTTTACGAGACCGGGTAAAACTACACTAGTGTTATGAATATCCTCTTGAAGTCTCTAATCTGCACTCTGTAATATAACTTTATTATTATTGTTACAATAACTTGATAGTCATCTACATATTGTTAGTCTGGGAATAAATCATTTTCACTTTTTTGAGTGACAGATAAGTGATATTATTACGCATTGTAATAACAATTTTATTCACTAGATAACATATTATTCAATTCGTTACATATTGATGCATTCTTGAAATCGTTATACGGCTACTAATATATCCCTTGATATTAAGATTCGAACGCTTTATAAAAATAATAGGATTCGATAACGCTGATATAGATTGCTATTTAGTTTAGCTAAAAAAATGAAAAATTTAATAGGTAGCTCTAGTGCAATACATTTTATCTTCAATGATTTCTGGTGAAAATAATGTATAATTACCATTTTAGTGATTACAAAGGATACTGAAGTTTCAAAGTAGTATTAAACATAGAAGTAGTATGTAAAAATTTATATATTTCTTTACTTTTGGCATCAATTTTCTACTCGATTGAAGTAGGTACGTATTTTTCTAACAATGTACTATATAAATGTCTTTCATGTAAGGCGTTACTTATGTAAGTGAGTTATAACCGTAAATAAAGTCTCCGCAAACAAGTATAAATTTAATTAGAATTTTATCTACATCAAATGAAAAAAATCAGGATGGTGAAAAACTTATGGTAGGAGAATAATTTCGGTTTTATCTATTGTAGGTATGTACCTATGTACCATCTACAATATCTGAGAACAATCAATCTATAGTAGTAATCGCATTTCTAAGTTTCACCCTCATCTCGAGTACCTACCTTACTAGTACTTATCTACATCGATGCTGCTTCAATTCAATGTTATACTCACAAGCATTAATTGTCTGAAAATGAAGATTGGAAAGTAGTAGTAATAGGTATGGTTTGATCATAGTACACGTCAAGTATTTCTCTTGGTAATACTAGACTAGAAAAGGTTTCTATAGGAATTTTCTGTGGAATTCTTTAATCAATTTCTTAGTGACCTTTCACAGCTCTGTTTGTACTTTTATAGGAATTTCAATATGGAATCAAATCTATACGTTGTTTGTAGGTAATAAACTAGACAGCTAACTATAGAAATTATGTTCAAAAGATATTTTCAGTAATTAGATTTAACATATTCAAACTTTTTTTTTAATACAAACTAATCGGCATTATCAATTATAACAGTTCTAGGCAAACGGAGATTTAATATATACCCACTAATAATTCTAATGACATTGCAAAGAACTTTTTTGTAGATACATCAACTTTTTTGGCTCGCTTGGTTTGAATATAATGCTAACTTGCAGTAAAAAAAAGATCAAATAATTTCAATTCTAAAACCATGTTTACACATTCGTAACGTTAATACGATCGTAAAAGTGTGAAAAACGAGCCAATGCTTACAAACTGCCTCTAGGCTGGGTGTTCAGACTCCTTCCTTACATTTTCCGATTATATAATATTTTGCACATATTGTATTTTTAATCTGCTCCCAAGAGGAGAAGGAGATCAGTTAGTTAGTTATTTTGCAACGTGTTCTTGTATTGTAAAAAAATACATTATTTTACAGCTGAAATTACCCGATTGGTAATGTTTACAAATAATAGAATTGTTTTTGTCTTCGATTTATCAGCTGCTTAATGAGTTCATTTATATTATTGTTTATGGTTAAAGTCATGGTGACATTAAACTTGAATAGCCAGTAAAATATTCCCATAGTTAGAACAATGCGCGTTTATTTGACAAAAAATAACTCTATAAATAGGACCTATATAGAAACAAATAATAGAAAACTCATTAAAAATCAATCTACCACGGCTTATCGCACATCAAACAAAAATAAAATAAAAAAATAAGTGTGAATTATTATAAATATTATTTTTGAACTACCTATGTACCTATGACGTATCAAACATTGAAATGCGATAAAATATATATGTCATTATCGCCGTGTGAACTTCCTGGGAAATAACCCGGTCAATCTATTATACCTACAATTATTATCTCGGCATGACCAAGTTATGTAGCGGTGCCCCCTGGTGACCGTTTGGCCAGGGACATTATTATATAAATTATGATAAGTTCAAGTCTTCCTATAATAGTTTATATTCCTATTAACATTATGTGCATAAGAAACTGCACTGGTCATTTATTGGCTTTATATACATATCATAAAATTATACGTTGACCCTTAAAAATACACCATTAACTTTTGGTTCCCAAATCTTTTATACATTATTAAGGTGAAAGGAAACATCGTTGAAACATGCGCACTCAATAATTATAGTAAATATAGAGAAAAACAGAACAAATGAATCTTACTATGGATATTTGATATTTTATACTTCAAATTCACATTAAAGGACATTGAACTTTTAATATCATAAATATGTTCCAGATAAAATTATATTATTTGAATTCAATAAATAAACGTCCAAACCAATAAACAAATTATAAAATATGATTAGGTATTACTGTGAATTAATAGTAAATTAGTAAATTATTTGAGCATTCATAAAAGTAAAATTCTTTTTTAAGTTTTGTTGACATATTTTTCTAGGTATATTCTGTTCATCGCACTATTTTAACGCATGCAATAATAATTATTCGGAGAATTTTTTCGTATTTTTGCATGAAGAACTTAACAAAGTATAATATCACGTGTCTAAATGCAGATTTAATTTGCATTCATCTAGCAAACATGCATTATTTTGAGGTACTTAATCAACATCCCGGTAGCGATTCAAAAATACCCTACCTAATCTTGATTAATACGGCGAATAAATATGATATCTTCTTATTTATTATTCATATTTTTTGTGTCTACTCAGAACACGAAATATATTTGAAAATAGAATAGAAAAAAATGCATTGTTGAAATTCATGTACGATTCGGATTACATACTTGGCATCCAATAATAATAAAATTAATTCACTTTATCTGATTAAAAGCTGTTAAAAAATAAAGGCGTGATTACCATTTCATGAATAAAATGGATAGAAGTAGGTAGATACAATACGAAGCGTACAGAAGTGCAGTGTGAATATTATAATAGTATGATAAATATTATGCGATTTATCATGGAGAATATGCACGCCTGTCGATCAATCATAATGCGGTGTACACAAACAGTACCTTTGCACACAGTGGCGGAAGACAGAAGAATAAAAATAGATAAAAAAATTAGATAATTAAATAAATAATAATATTACTACTACTACTATACCATCACGGCATATCCCACAAATGAAGTAGCGAGCTGACAAGCTTGTCATGCAATAAACATGTAAACTGTCCTCTTAGTGCTAAAAAAAACTTAAGACATTCAGGATGATCGGCAGATAGTATCATTGAATTTAAGATGAAAATGTCTGTATTTTTTCGAACATCGGACTTTTTACAAGACACTCGGAAACTTACGGAATGAGAGACCAACTATTGGTCATTGAATTATTGGTTAAAGAATTATCCTTTGCCGGATGCGCACGTTTGATTTGTACTTATATTTCACTTCAGTTTTTTTTGTTCTTTTTCACGAGGCCATACACTAATTAAGGATTTTTTTTTGGTAATGTATCATCTACATCAAATTATTGCAGCAAAATCTTAGTTCATCTTAATCAGTAGTTATAATAAAAATTTTGGAAGGCACTGATTATCACTATGAAGTGTTATCCATAAAACGATCATGTAAGTCACGAAGTTATCACGGTAAGATATTCCTACCCTAATATTATAAATTAAGATAAATATTTTATTCCTATTTCAACAATCATCGTCAAATTTATTGAGCTTTTTAAGCTTTTGTAATGAATCAAAGGTTCCCTTAACAAATACATATAAATAAGTAGAATACGGAACAATTATTGAAGAAAATTATTTCGAAATCCTATTAAAATTTAACCCAAGAACACTGCGTTTATTAAAATTCGGTAAAACTTTCAAAAGGACCAAAGTTAAATTCAAAATTCGTTAATGTCACTTCGAGTACCCACTTGTATTATGAATCTGAAGTGGGTTACACCACTGAATATTGTGCAGGGTAGGCAGTAGGAAGGTACTTATAATCGAATACAATAAACCATATAACTTGAACGGGTTAAACCGTGTTTTGTCACATTTGCATATGAATCTGATGTATGAACTGCAGTCAGTACCTAATAGACTCAGTATTCCATACAAAAATATCTAGGTATGACTTGTAGTATTATTATTATGATGTAGATATGTAGGTACCTACTTGTATTATAATTAATTCAGTTGTTATATGTTATATGGATGAATTAGAGCAGATAAAAAACATTGGTAACCACTCGAATGTATAAGAGATATATTAAAATTTTAATATTAATATTTTGTTTTAGAATGTAGAATCAATAAGACTAAACACGATAGTTTTCGTTAAAACTTGTAGGCATATTGATCATGCATATAAGATGTCAGTGCTATATAATTAAAGAATGTAGATACTTATTAATAGTAAATATTTTCCCAATGTTGGGTTCTAGGAAAACCAATAGGTACTTGCGCAAAGTGAATTTTCCAATGACGGAGAGACAGTTGGAAATCAACGTCGCAGGAAGGTGTCTTTGCAAACAAAGTCCCTGGGGTCTAAAAAAAATTTTATTCCAAAAGACATTTTACATCTTAAATTCAGCGATGAGGTTCAGAGATTCAGAGGCTCAAAGATGAAATCAATCCATATACGAGTATTTTATGTTTGAGTTTTGGATGTGCACAAATCACTCGTTACAAATAAATGGCAAGAAAAAGAATAATATAATGAGAACGAATTTACAAAAAGAAATTCGTTGCTTGAACTGAAAACCAATAGATACCTGAAAGTTTTTTGTTAGTGTTGTAAAAGTAAAATCTAAGGTAGATACCTAATCAGAGTTATATCATTTTATTTTTATTTTATTACATGTTGTGGTACCTACTATAAAATATTATTCATCACTTGATCATTTCTTCTGAAACTAATTGTAATCACCAAGCAGATAAATACTAGTTTTCGATAGTAACTATATACAATAAATTCCGCTTGAATTTTCCGCAGATAAATTTACATAAAACAATCTCCTTTCAAATGTGGTCCGTGGTTCAATACCAGGTGCCGGCAAACTCCCCTTTCACCGCACAAGCTTTTAGCTTAGTGTGAAACGTGTATAAGATTGTATTTGGGTTTATAACAAAACCCAGATACTGTATATCTTTTTTTTTTTTTTTTTTAAATCATCTCAAATATCAGTTTTTTGCTAAATATATCTGATTCTATTACCAACAGTAATATCATTCACAACCAGAGATGGTTAAAATTGTAAAAAATGCGTTTTTATAATAATTATAGAAAAGTATTCATCGGGTGGAGAAAAACCGGTATTTATGAAAAATGATTGACATGCTATTGTTTGGTTGAAAAACTTAACAACAATCATTCATAAACAACACAAAAATATTATTATTAACAAAATGCTACTGACCATGGGCGTTTTGTTACCGAAATATATATAGAAAAAATTACAATGTTTCTAAAAACGCCTTCAACAACAACAGAAATAAAATCACTCCCTTGCAATAATGCTTGTGTGGTGTACAGCGGCGGTTCTTCCCAAGGAACGTTAATGCAGCACTTCCTCTTTATAATTTTTTTTAATTGAATAAATTGTAACTACTACAAAATCTATAAACATAATAATATACTTAACTTATTCTGAACCTAATGACACGTGATCTAAAAATAATCACATAGGATTTTTGTATTTCAAAACCATGTGTAAATAAAAATAAAAAAGAAAATAATGTATAGGGGATCAATAAATTTAAAAGCTAAAAAAATTCTTTCTTGCTTTCACACATCTTATTCCAAAAATCAATTCATCAAATTACATAAATTTCACTAAACAATATAGTGCATCTTTTTTTTCGTTATCATGCAGAAAAATCATGAAAGGTTATCGATGTTTTCTATAAAAAAAGGACCTTGATTCCTTCGCTCCCCCATCATACCAACCCACCAACAGTAGCGATAGTTTGTTGGAATTTTATAAATAATAATAACAATAACGCCCCAACATTATTTAACATTTTAAATCTATTTATTATTGTCACCCTCTATTGTTACAATATTTCATACTTTCCATACAATTCTGTCTAGCAATTCATATATCTCTAGTATCGCAGTATTGTTATATGGTAACAAATTTAAACCTGGCGTTGCTCAAGTATTAATGATGAAATTTACTATTAATTTCAAAACTATTAATTTCATAATCATGTGTTATATTTTTATATCTACCTGAGGAATTGACAAAAGGGTCACGTAACAATTCAGCAGATTTCTACTAACTGTGTACATAGTACAAATTAATTTTTATCCTCGTTTTGATATTAACTTAATAGCGAATGTACATGTTTATGTCAAATATCAGTATTCTGAGAACACGGATAATGTACTGTGATGTAATGTGCTCATTTCCATAGTAAGTTTTAGGGAAAATGATTTTATAAAATGATCTTTGTCAATATGTAAATTGTGTATAACATCATTTTATTATATTTATCAAAACATACATACTTAAAACATCGTATTAAAGAATTAGTTTTTCTATCGTTAGTCCGATAAAAAGAAGCTAAAGGTACCTTAAAGACAAAAATAAATATATATACAGTATAGCTATCCTCTTTTGCGAATAATTGACTAATCGAAGGTTTTCAAATCAAAAGTGGAGTTATTTTCCCAGCGAATCGTCAAAATTCGACCGAGCATTGTCACGAGTATCGAAGTATGTCATTCACACATACGAACAAACAACAATATTTAAACGTCATTTAATAATAATATATTATACATACATATTATGTAATATGAATATTCAGATTTCTGTACAATTCCCTGAAGTACTGAGCACTGCATATGTAAGTAAATACACTATTTGATTGAAATGCTCTTACATCAAATAATAATAATAACATAATATGAACTGGGGGTACACAATGATGGATTCAGATTATTAATGAATGTTTCAGGAAGAACACTAAACTTGGTTCAGCTGTCCATGTAATTTATTATTACGATGCGCAATGTGATGCACCTCTTTACATTGCATCATTGGTGATCTGATCGTTCTCTAACGGTCAATAATTTCGGTATTAGTTATTACTGTCAAATTCGTCACCATATCCAATTATTGTTAATGGTTTCATTATTGTGATGAAATACAATAAGGATAATTTTTTGTTGATAATATTTATTCATTTATTTCACAGCATTTTCCACAAGTGAGATAACCAGCAGACCAACTGCATGTAGTAGAAAGTTAAGACATTCAGGGTGGGTGGCAGGGTGGCTCAAGTTGTGGGTATGCCGGAATAAAATAGTGTTTCGTATCATGTAAAAGACAGAGATATTTTTGAAACATCATAGACATATAAGATAATTAAATTTTTAATTAGGTAGGGATATGTTACTTTCCATTATGGCTTATAAAGATAAACCTGGGTATGAAATAAACCCAAATAAAGTGCATATACCCTCACACTAAGAGGTAAGCTTACGTCGAGAAGGTAGAGTACGAACAAGAAGATTAAAATTTTAAATGTCTCAGTTGAACGTCCATGGCTTTTCAACAGGTTTTTCCAATTATAAATAAAGCATACTTATCTTTACTATACCCTCACGCTGTGTTCCAGGTGGGGTAGACAGAGAGAACGGAACGCCATATAGATTTATCTCTACACACTTCTTTCGCTTCCTCTACATTCATTCAGTTTCTCATACATGCACGCCGAATTCTCTTACACAACACGCGGTCGTCCTTTAAAATTTGATCACGTGCTCAAACCACGTAGTTCTTGGATGTCCGTGCCTTTTTTGAATACACACATTTAAAATTGTCTAGTTATAGGGGAACTCATAAGGTTACATAAAAATCTTTCATCCATCCAGTAGGTGTATATACATACATATATTTACACCCCTTCTTTGAATACACACATTTAAAATTGTCTAGTTATAGGGGAACTCATAAGGTTACATAAAAATCTTTCATCCATCCAGTAGGTGTATATACATACATATATAATAAATAATAAAAAAAATAAAACAATCAAATGATCTACCATCAGGTTACCGAATTCCACACAACATAAAAATATTATTTTAATAGAACAGACAGGACGACCTATACGTTAATAGCGTGCAGATAGTTTACTGATTACCTCACTCCTTTCACAATAAATCCTTTCGATTTTTAAGGGTAAGTCATATTGTGAGAAAAAAATTACACAATTTTATGACTTGTTCTCAATGCAATAATTTATCCTGCATGTATTTAATAAAATATTAAATTATGAAAACAGCACATAATGTGGGGAGATAAAATTAGGAATGTCTTGTTACTTTCGATTGGAAAATAAAATGAAGAAATTATTATATTCTTAATATTGATACTAAAATATTCCACTCAAAGATAATAATAAAATAAAAATTGTCTCTTTGCGTTTGTATACAATAATAACATCGTCATCATTGTGGTCGGATAAATTTTACGATCCCTAAAATGTTAAATTTACGTTCATCGTAATTCTGCAGGTAGAAAATATAGGTAATTTGACAATAAGTTGTCATTGAAGTCATTTTTCGTTTAAATAAACTGACACAAGTTTTGAAAATATTCCCAAACAAATGGTTTAATATTTTTAGCAATCATTCATTTTAATTTAAAGATGAATATCTATCTATGGACACTCCTTAATCATCTCACTGTCAGCATTAACTTTATAAGGATATTACCAATGGAGTAGATCTGTAGCAGAATCCAGTTCAAAAAATTATCATTAAAAACCTTGGCACTTTGTCATCATTTTATACTAATAAATAGTTCCGTTTATTAGGTGTTAACTGAGTTGCGCTCTATCCTATTCACTCGAAGATAATCATTGTCATGGAGAAAGCTTCGTGGTCCGCATTTACAAGATACCAGCCATGGGAATTCAATTTAAATCCATAGCAGTTAATCAAATCATTATTTCATAAATTAAAAAAAATTCCTTCCATTTCCCTAAAAGATAGAATTCCTTGAACATGCATAGATTCACTTTTCCCCTGTACTAGTTTAATAGGGGGCCTATGTGCTAAGGTACTTCCTCCAAAGAGTCCTATCTATTGCTGTTTTTAGGATCTCTGGCCATGAACCATGTCATTCTACAATCAGAGGAATTCATAACAAAAATATCTTATACGGCACATGTTTGAAAGCAGAATGAAAATCATTACAAATTCAAAATAAGATCTTGTTTTCATAATTCGCCCCATCTATTAGGTATATTATTTATGAAATCACATACATATTTTGGATTGATATAAAAACAATAAACTATACTCGCATAAATCAATGTAGGTACCTAACAGTATTCAAGAGCAATGTAGGTAAATACTCAAATATAATTTCTCTAAAAAATGATAATGCTTTTAACACCACACAAAACGAACTTTAAAATCGTGGAGTTATGTATTTTGCTACTTATCAAGCGAGGGTATAATTTAAGTGATTTTTTTCTAAATGGCATCGCTTTGAGTGGGGACCCTTGACGCCTAAACAATAGAAAAAAGTGTAGCGTTCTGATTTTAAAAATGTTTTGTTAAATTCTCCTTTGTTTATTGTCACATTTCACGCGGATGCGCAGTGATTGATACAACCCCATATTGTTTTGTAGAGTTTGTGTTTTTTTTATATTGATAAAACATTGAATGCACTATTTTCTCTTGATTTGTTCAAGTTAAATAATTTAATTTTCATGCTGTACCATAAACCAAATTCTAAACACATTTTTGAAAGCTGAGTCATGTATGAAAACTTATTTCATATTTTGAATTCCACAATTTTTTTGGAAAAAGAAATATTAGATATTCTTAAGAAATCTGTACATATGATGTAAATTGTTGTAGGATATAAGGTTTCCATTTGGTGCCTTTGAGATGGTCACGGATCATTAAACCTTATATAAATTATCCAATTTTTATCATTCCAACCTTCTAGATTATTTATAGTAAAAAAATGAACTTTTTAAAAAGCTTTTTCTTCCGTGTCATTCTCCTCAATTCTGAAATCGTCTGAACTGCATAAACATGCTTTAAAAAATAGTCAAACGTGAAGAGAGAATGAGAAATTTTGAAAAAAGTATTTGCCTATATTTATTAACGATATTTGCAATACATTGTTATGAACCAGAAACATTTTTTTTGAAAATTCTTCAGAGATTATCTTGTTTCATCAAAATGGTTCGTACATCGCCTATTGTCACAACTCAGGTCCAATAAATAATACATATTTCCAACGCTTGTCTGTCATGTAAATCAAAAAGCAAGTTTCTACTGTACTTTAAACATAATAATAATATTAATTCAAGTTTATTATTTACTACGTATGGGTAATTTATTTTCACTACCATATCTCTATTGTCACAATACATCAGTACATCAAAGAATCAAGGGTTTGCGCCACTACTGTTTGTCTGTATACAATTTTATTGGATTCCATAATGCAAAATACACGTACGGAAATCGTCACAAAAAAATTACAGCATCAAAAAACATTTATTAAAAATACTACGCAAAAAAATATGTCAAAGCAATCACATGTGCATTTTTATAAATTGGCGTTTTAAATACTTTTAACAATATATTGACTAACTACCAATATAAAGTTAAACGTTTGAAATTCGAATTGCAACTATGGTTGCAGACTGGACCATAGAGTAGGAATGACATTTTATTGGAGCGTGTGTAATTTATTTCACTATTTAGTTAGGTATCTAAGTATGCACGTTGGAATATTATATTGAATTGAACAGATTTTAATAATTGTCGAGAGAAGCGTGCGACGCATTGCAATGATTTATTGTATTATAATGCGCGTGTTATGAAAACTCCTTTTCAATATCCGTTATGGAGTGTGAATTTGTTTGCATCATTCATTTCGAATTGTTTGAATTCATTGAGAAAGGATTCAAATTTCAAAATGAAAAGTGTTACCAGTGTGAATAGAATATTTTAGAACGAATGCTATCATATCCAAATTCAGACCATTAAATGCAATTATTTATTTTTGTAAATAATCCATTAATCAAGATGTAGAAAAAAGTTATGATGCCTATCCATTTTTGTTTCACAGTTTTTAAATATAATTTTGTATATACTAATACATCTCCAAACACTTCCTTATTAAATAATATGCTTATGTTGTGAAGATGGAGTAGGTTGATAGCGGGATGAAACAAATTTAAACATTGAGAGTCTGAGACTGTACCATCGGCCAACTAACCATCATAAATTTAAAAACAAATTATATACGTCCTTAAACGTTTCGCAACATAAAAAAATACGCAGCAAGCATTCAAAAGTTGTATTGTAGTGTTGAATATTATATTATTCATAAAGGGTCAAACTAAATCGACTGCAGTTTTTGCAAAATCTGACACACATTTATTATTCACGATATTTTTATAATCGCACCGTTTAATCGAGACCCTCCATTTGCGTGTTTGACCAAACAACCCCATTTATGTAATATTTTTTTTATGATGCCACTTACGTGTACACTTCAGAGTCAGAAAGTTACATTCTTTGGCCACAATATTATCAACACTACGACTTTTTCAGTTATTTTTCCTGTCATTCAGTTTTATTAATTTCTAATGTATTCATAATGTGTTTGTTGCACCTGCTTGTATTATTGGCATCGCATCTATTATACAAGATATTACAAAAATTGCACTTTAAGAATGAAAAGTAAGATGTCAATCAAACACGATCTGGTCTTGTATAATAAATTTTTATTATAAATTTATTTAGAGTGTTTATTTCAGTGCTTACCTACAAAAAAATAACTAATAATCTTCTGACCATTTATTATAATTTGATAAAACTATTTGACGCTTCATACATATTTTTTTTCCTGTTGAGATCGCCTTGGCCAAAAACTGTTATAGTCTCAGTGCAGGGTAATATTTTTTAGATGATGATAATAATGTTAAAAATAATAACAAACATTTATTTGAAGAACCATAAAAATGACCTAGTCTTGTTTAAATTGCATCTTCTTCATACTTATCATGTTTATATGCTGTACTTGTTTTACCTCGCGTTATAGGTATCGTTTATACATAGAACCTAAATCTAAATATTATGACCACGTTTAAAATGTGTAAATTCTAAATAAAAAGTATGATAAAATCGGAATGATCACAATAATATGGCCAGGAAGTGTAGATATTCGCTTATGCACAGGAATAAATAATAATATTTCGCATGTCTGTTTATTATTATTTTTTATAATATGACAACCCTTTACTTGCAATTTCCGGTTTTTGCAAAGAAAAATATCAAGAGCGTCCTCGACTCGTGTTGATGTTATTTTTATTGTGTTTGTCACGGTAGGTACATTTTGTGTATGTTTTTTTAGCGAACGTGAGCACGTGTCTTCATGACATAGGTATATAGTATAAATAAACTATAAGTCTGTTAAGTGATATTCCACCTTGCATTATATTATCGATAATAATTAAAGATTATAATGGATTACATCGCGACCTTATTCTAAGAATTGAATTATGAAAAAAAGTTTTTTTCTACTACTACTACTACTATACCATCACGGCATATCCCACAAGTGGGGTTTATAATTATAATTTGACTATCCAACTCCGGTTATGTACAACTTCTTTGGTTTGTCATAGGTAAATATGATTACTTATACATAAAAAATATATAACTTCTTTTAATTTAGTTACATGAACGTTATATTTTCAATAGAAATGGTTTAGCACAATATAAATAAAAAGTATTAAGTAAAGTGCCTACAGAGAAGAAATGCGGCGAATTAAAACATCTAGTAATAGCCTCCACACATAAATTGATTTAAGGAATCTTAACAATATCGTTCATTATTGAAACGATTATTAAAAATTAAAAACTGTATAGGTATATCCAATAAACGCGACAAAATATCTTATATTTGAAAATTATATTTTTATCGAGTATTTTACACCATATCCATTTGATAAAAGATTGTTCATCTCAACAGTTATATTAAAAGGTGCTGTGTTGCCGGCAGCTTTTTTTCGCAGCTCAGATAGACTAGTGCGAACTGCAGGGCTACTCTTGACAAAACTAAACACGATCTTAATCTAGTCTTGATCTTGATCATACGACGCACGAAGTGACTATTGGCCAAAAATACACGCAAACCGATTGCGCGTTAGCGGTAGCGCGATGTTTTTGACCATAGTCCCTTCGTGCGTCGTATGATCAAGATCAAGACTAGATTAAGATCGTGTTTAGTTTTGTCAAGAGTGACCCTGCTGGGGTAAATTTATTGTTTATTTATTGATAAATTCTGTGGCTGCAGACACTTGGTAAGATAAAATAAATAATGGTAATGTAGACATATATCCACCGAACAATGTAGACATGTATCTACCGAACACGCCCTTTTCACGGTAGTTGAATAAAATTATTGCATCGGACACCAGTCAGAAATTTATATGTAATAAATTCGCAAGTATATTTTCAGAAATGATTTTACACTTAATATCTTAGACACACGATGAAGATAATATGACATGCTTTAGTTGTTTTTTATGATACAAAATGACGTCGAAATATAACCAGAAAGATTCGAATCAAAACTATTCAAAACAATAAGTACCTACTTTAGGAAGTTCGAGCTATGTTTCACAAGCCTACTTTTGTAATAGGTAACACAGATTTTGCTAGCACAGCACTCCATCTTCACGACACAAGCATATTGCTTAGGTACTGTGAGGGTGATTTGGGTTCACCTCAAATCCAGATTCATCTTTATAAAAAAAATACCAATATGAATCGATTTTTACACAAGAATTCCAGAACCTAAATTCTCAAGATCTTCGACACCTTATTTTGACTTTCGTAAACAAATATTTCATAGACTATCCAATATCTTTATTTATGTGTAAAAAATTAATACTTCATCTGTCAATGTTTCAATCGCAAATCTAAGTCACTCAATAGTCGGCGATACAAATTTCTTATTAAAAATTGTGAAGTGTTATCTCTAGCTTAGTTAGGGAGGAAGTAAAGATGAAGCTGTTTTAACAACAATACATGAATACACACAACACCACATTTCTGTCATATCGCTCTACTCTGTATTGCTAAACACAACATACTAGTTAGTACCTACATACTGGCTAGAAGGAAATGAAACATCTTTGTTTGGAGAAGATAAAATATGTATAGATAATACACCTAGCACCTATACAGCGCTACTGCAACATCAAAAGAATGGGGAAGTTTTATATCAAACACTGGAATAATTGTGAAAGTAAAGGAGATTCCAAAAATTCTCTGTCTATCTATACTATCACGACATCTCGTACACAAGTCGAACAGTCAGTAGACTAGCCTCATACTACGAATATGTACACAAGTCGTCATCTATTTGCCATAAAAAATATGACATTTATTAGATAAATTAAAAACTTAAACTTTTAGAGAAAGTTGTTTCGTCTCTTAATGAGACGTTATCAATACTAGTATACAATAATAAAATAAAATGTGTACAAAAAGTTTATGTCTTTAATTCATCTTAGATAGAGAGTACACAAAAAGTAAAGGAATACATAGAAAATAAGACATTTATGAGTGATATACCTTGTTGCTGCAGAACTGAAGATCATGTTAAAAATGCTGCAATATGTGATGACACTACTAGAAAATTTCAAGAAAAGATTCGAAGATTCATTCATTGCTGAAATATCCACCGAGCGATTACTTTTAATAACTTATTTTTTTACAGCAAACATGAAGGCTATTTAATGATCCTTGTAATTTCCTAAGGAGTTTCAATATTTCGCAGCTGTAGATATTAAGTTATAAACAAACTAGAACTATATGTCTTGTAT
The DNA here is from genome assembly GCA_947579605.1 of Athripsodes cinereus. Taxonomy (NCBI): domain Eukaryota; kingdom Metazoa; phylum Arthropoda; class Insecta; order Trichoptera; family Leptoceridae; genus Athripsodes; species Athripsodes cinereus. Next base: position 9,190,268 of record OX388306.1, on the reverse strand, counting down.
AGGTGGCTCTAGCTAAAGGTACTTACAGTGCAATTAAACAGATTTATAAATATAATAACGAATGAATGGTAAATAATCCTAATGAGTCTGCGTATCAGAGGCTGCGTTTCAGAATATAGGTACCTAATAATAATTGAGAAAATAATGACGGTATTAAGTTTTATTGTTTGATGTTACATTACCAAAAGCCCATTCAAAATCACTCGACCGCTATTGTACCCAAAAATTCAATAAAATATTATTTCTAAAGGAAATCTCTTGTCTGTACATAGCCTCGACTTAATAAAGATTGCACTACTCTTATCCCTGTTTAATCAAGAATACAAAATGTACTACTATCCCATCATGGCATATCCCAAAAGTGGGATAGCCAGCAGACCAACTGCATATAATAAAAATACAAGCTGTCCTTTCCGTGCCAAACAAAACATAAGATATTCAGGATGGGTGGCAAATTTATTTTATATGGATGTACGTACTTACTATTTCAAACATCATTATGTGCCAATTAAGTCATCTCTGCCTATGATAATCCGAATTTTCTGATATTATTATCATGGTAACCATGGATTAGCTATGAAAAAATCGTTTAAGCCATTAAAAAACATTTGGTAAAGTAAGGTCACAACCTTTTGTAAAAGAGTATTGCTTTTTGGCTAATCGCTGGGGCTGGTTCTGTGCTTCCGAGTGGAATGTCAAGGGGCGAATCAAGAAAAATTTAAGACATACCTACACCTAACTATATTTTGTTAACTTTTGCCTATATACCTACTCGCATTAAATTTATATGAAACTGTAACTAATAGGTTGTATTAAATACCTTACTATTTTTCAGTGTATCATTATTAAATTAGCGTGATAGAATATTATTATCTATATTACGTGTAAAAACACGAACTTAATCTAATTTATTATATTGTTTAATAAAATTAATCATCCGTATATTTCAACGGGTCAATTTCATTTAGTACAGTGTGTCGTTACTGTATTGCGATATAAAAGCAGCAGAACTATAAAAGTTGTCAGGGCGCTCTTTAGAAGTGAACAGTCATTACATTACGGACATAATCATACCGCGAATGGACACAAAGATCTGACGTCAACGACATCTGCCCGAGATCCCAGCTCTGATAAGGGCGAAGCATTATTTAATCGGATAAGTCGTCCATCATATCTATACCAATCGTGAATGGATAGAAAACAATCATTTTGTTTTATGACCGTTTTATTGCTGTAGAAAATGATAATTATAGCCATCCATAATATATAATATAAACATCTCACTGGGTGTTAATAAACAAATATCGAAAGGGCAGTTCCCGTTAAAAACGTGAACTACACGAGTTATTCAGTTTCATTATAACGATTCTTTACATACATTGGTGTTGCAATATAGAATCGCAATCATTACGGGATCGTGATTATAAAATTTAAATTCTTTATCCAGTCGTGAGTTCATATAATATTTCTATTAAAATAATAATCTACAGACAGATAGGTACGAGTATATCGACATTTCCTGAATACAGATTATAATATGGAATTAGAACAGGTAAACTTACTACGTATATACCTATATATATTCATTAGTATCGTTTACAAAGACGGTGCATTGATCATTGTCAATGATCAAGGAAATGTGTACAAGCATACGAATGATATCAACGAATACAATGTAACAACAGCTCTGTAGTATTGAATCGCGTGCATTTCTCATTTTATTTCAAGTTATAAACGATGATAGATAGTGGCAACGTAATTTGCACGATATAATCAGAAATGAATTATCGAGAGATCCGTGAAAATGTTTTAAAGATGAGTGGGTGAATCGCAATCAGGGAACTATATGTAAGGTTATAATATGCATCATTATTTGTGTACGCGATATTATTGTGAAAGTACAATTATCGTGATAATGTTACAAGAACCACAGAGCACAGATGCTCCGTTTTTTTTTTGTTATTTAGTAATTCGAAATTTAAAAGACAATCTCTAATTTAATAACGCCAAATATCAAAATCCCTCTAATCTAAATAAATCTACGATTCTTACTCATTAATGACGTTTTTGCGATATTGTCCAATGCTAATACATTTGTTCGTGGAGTTGAAATACAACCAAATCTCTATAATTCTTTAATCCGAATCATTAAGTCTTTGATATTATTTTACGTCGTTTTGAAGCAGGTGCAGTTGCTATAATGAGTTAACCTGTTTCTTTTGATAATAAATAAAAGTAATGAGTTAAATACCTACCTTTGCGTTTTTATGGTAATTAGGAAGATGAACGAAACTTGGCACGAAACCCAGAATAATAGCTATTCACGCGAAAGGTTTTAATAATAACGCCTTATATTTGATACACTTTATACTAACTTATTCATATTTTGAATATCCATTGAGAGCACCTTGCACCTCTATTCATGAATAAAAAACGAATAAGAGATTAAAGTACTCTGACCAAAAGACACATAAATACATACAATGGTAGGTACATTTGCGTCTTTTATGATTCTCAGTTTAAACCTGAAATAAAACACACTTGTTACAAGCAAATCAAACCAGAAAACTAATTTGGACATGTACATTTAAAATGAAGCTTGTTTATAATATACGTAATATCTTATTTTTGAAGAATAACAGATGAAATAATTATTCATATTATGATAGAATATCGTCGTTCGAGTTTGAGTTCGTCGGTAGCCTGGAGGTGCTCGGGCACATGAGGTCCGTGGTTCGATCCCAGGTGCCGGCAATCTCCCCTTTCACGACACAAGCTTTAAGCTTACTGTGAAAAGTGTATAAGGTTGTATTTGGGTTTATAACAAAAACCCAGATATATCTTTAAAAAAAATCCTTTTATACGCTGTTTTAAACAGATAATGTCGTTTACGTTCGACTCTTATCTCGGAAATTTAACAAATCTTTTATATTCAGAAGAATTTTGTACAAAAAATGTTACTTATCCCGTGATGTTCTTAACTTTGATATCGGTGTTATATATATATATTTAGTTGCTAAAAACCTATTGCGAGAAAAAAGCATTTTATAATTGTGCGTAATTAACCTCGAACGCCGACCCATTGTTAAAATTCAATGAATCGTTATATTTTTTTTATTGTACACATGACGAAGATAAATGATCCACTGTAGGATTTGCACCCTTCGAAAGTGTCACAATGTTACAAAATTTTATATCAACGGCAATAATACCTTCACATTGAATACACTATGTATCTGATACCCTCTGACAATAACCTTGCATCACATATCGATAGATCCCAATACATACATACATACATACAGTATCTGGGCTAATTTTAACCAATTCAAACCCTTTATACATTTATCTCTGAACTGAACTAGGGTAATGCATAAGTTGATAAATTATCATATTTGTATGTACACACAACAATTAATCACGATTTTCACAAAATTCACAGTTACGACATATTACAAAGTTGACACATCGAAATTAAAGCACTTTATTCTCGTGTCATTTTATTGAAATATGAAATCTAATAAATTATGATTTGTCCACCATCGTGATGTCTTAATTTTTTGTCGGTACGTAGAAAACGGCTTGCATGTTTATTACATGTAGATGTTCTGCTGGTTACCCCACTTGAGGGATATGCGTGATGGTGTAGTTTTAGGCTACAATAGCTATTTCTTACAATCAGAACGGTTTCATTCTAAATGAGTTTTTCTCTTTTTACGATGATTTAAGACATTGATGAACAAGGAAAAGTTGTACAACAAAAGTCTTTGAGGCCAATATAAAAGTTCATAAAAAATCATTCATGGTGTTCATAAAAAAACAAAAAAAAATCGTCTAAATATTTCAATTGTTTGATTCCTTATTCAACGAGAAACGCTACAAGGGATTAGTCAATATGAGCCGCTGGATACCTGATTCCGCATCAGGAGATTTATCCACTAATTGGGCCTCTCTACCTTCAGCGGCTCTCATTCTCGTGCGTGCCTGGAATACATATAAAAAGTAGCTAATATTTCACACCCAATAACACATTTTGTGACAGGAATATCGAGATAAAAAAGGCGATATTAAAACTCATTGTTGTGCACGCGTGCCAAACAATGAGCGCGTTACCCTGTGATAACTCGGAAGTGACGAGGCGAAATATTGCAGCTCAGAAACTGTTAAAATGAGGGTAATCATTCAAAATTAGGTCGAGATCGTTAATATTATATTTATTGCGCCTATTTTATTATTACAACTACAGTTCAACTATTATTATTATTACTAGAACTGCGCATATCACGAAAGCTGTCGGCTGTCGATCATCAAAATTTATCGATCGTCGGACGGAAGGCAATTTAGCAAAATTTTATTGATTTTGTTTATTGATTCGCGATAGTTACACAGCATAAAAATTTGATAAGGAACATAAATATGTTATGACAATGTGTTTGATTAAAGCTTGATTAAGTTCGATATACAAACACATACCAACTTAGTAGTTACATACTACTCGTATATGATAAGGGTAGAAATGTTTAACTAACCAATAAAATATCACGTAATTTTTTATAATGGAACAGAATTTTTGAGTCAAAAATATTAAATTGATTTCAAGTTAATTGTAAGATATCGTATTACTGCCATAATCTCATTCATTACACAAGATTGTTTATACCGTATCCATCTATACCTTAGGTATAACTATATTTTGCTAAATCTATCTATCTATTCCCTCACGCCGTATCCTAAGTGGGGAAGGCAGAGAGAACGAAACGCCAATTAGATTTGTCTTTACATACTTCTTTCGCCTCCTCCACAGTCATACAATTTCTCATGCACGCGCGTCGATTTCTCTTGCTCAAAACACGGCCGTCCTTGAGAATTTGATCTACATGTTCATTCCATGTAGTTCTCGGACGCCTGCGCTTCCTCACACCCCTCCTTTCAGCCAAGTATATCCTCTTTGTCATTCTTTCCTCTTCCATTTGTTCCACATGACCAAACCATCTCAATTTATTTACACGCATTCTATCCACAACACTCCTTTTGCTAAATACTAAAAAAAATTCTTTACAGACAAAAATCGTTTTATTGATATAGAATTCAGAAATCGTTTTTACCAAAAAATTCGTAATGACCATTTTTGATAATCTAATATCTCTTTCTATCTCTTTTTTGGCATTGCACCCAATATATGAGTGATGCTGCTATTATCATTCTCTATATGTGTTACAATCCAAATCAGATATAATCAAATATCATTTCAAGCTAATTTTGAATCTACTAGAGTTGTTACTTACTGACTTAAAGATATATACCTACCTACATACATTCTGTGTATAAAATTTTGCGCACGTTACAATATGGTTTAAATTAAAGCAATTACATTTAACACAAAAGTGCCCTATTTTAAACATTACGTTTAAGTAATAAATATTGTTTTTATTTCTATCACATTCCGAAAAAACCTCCGACAGTCAAAAGTACTGTCAATGATCGATAAGAGTGCAATAATAATAATTCAAACAAATAAATAAAAATAGGGGAATCATTTTATTACATCATAGGTATAGATATTTATACAACTATAGCAGCGGCAATTCCTCCTTAGGAGCACAATACATAGGTATATTATGACATAGTTTAACTTATCGACCAACGTTTCAAGAATGTTCATGGTAATAAAGAAAATAAGATATTTACTAATTCCACTATGACTAGAGTTATTTTTTTAGAAATGAATATTTTTTTTTACATTTTCACATTTAAGTGCCTCAAGTGCCTTTACATCAAGTACCTCAAACTTATGTTTATTAGTTCGTAAGAAAGGGATCTTAATTGGTTTCCTCATTGTTATTTTTGATTGTTTATATTTATTGATTCAACTGTTTGATCCATATACAATAAATAAAATAAAATTAACAATGAATAAAAATAATATCTGGACTCGAGAAGTCACAGCGGAGTTACTAAAGGTCTTTACTTATCATTATAATTAAATGTATATCTTATAACTTCATTCCAACAAACAATTATACAAAAAAATTATACTAAAAAATTAAACAATACAGTGCTACTTTATAAGTCATAATGGATGAGAATCAATAAAAGAAATGATGTTTTCTACGACATTTTATAACTCTATCGCGCCCCTGGTGGTGTTCTTTCCACCAGCCGCCTCTGATCATCAGTAGATAATAATATTTAGTTATTATTGGCACTCTACATAATATCACACACTCATTGTAATTTCATCATATTTATTGTTGAATAGTTATATTTGAGTGCTTTACTATTATTTGTTGTAAGCTTCATAAATATTAAACAATAAAATAGATGTGTACATTGTATTTTTGGATATATAAAGCAATATCATATAATATAATAATAATATTTCAGTGATAATCAGTTAAAGTGCGTATATACCTCTAATAAATTTATTACAGTCGTATATAACATAAAGTGTAGATTATATTAGATATTATGTGAGGGATACGTCAATCAAAATATAAATGTATCTTCTCTTATTGATCCTTTCTCTGAGCATATAGCCATTGCCAATATTGATATTTATACAAGCTTGTATACCGATATTTAGGGCAATGAAAATGTTCTACACAAACCTTTGTATGTTTATGATTAATATTATGTACCTACCTATACTGGTGAAATTAAACAATCATCAACCGCAAACCAATGTAAACTTGATTAAGTCTTGAGGTTTTATGGTCCATAATAATATTATTTATAGTCCATATTTATTTACTTTTTGACGCGACTCTCAAGACATAAACCGTCTTTCAATCAATCTCTTAAATAACATACACGAGTATTTGGTTTAGTTATTATAAAATTATCGTGTAAAATTATTATTTTATAGAGATACCGATATTCATAGCTTGAAAAATATCTTCCTTTGTATGAATTTTGATTCGACTTACTTATTCTGCCCTTTTTAAGCACAACTGTATATTTTTACCTACTGGGTGATATACCTAATCATCCACAGTTACTAAAAATACTTCTTATACAAACATTGCTGAACATTAGCCTCCTTCATTACGAGTATGTTTCCAGGCGTCTCTAAACTAGGCTTTCTATAACCAACGATTCTTTTAATATCGTCAGATCACCGTGTTCAAGAGGTCTTTCTCTGTTTCTTAACGTGGTCTCTACTTTACTAACCTTTTTGTCCATCTTAGATCCTTTAGTCTTGCAATATGGCCCGCCCATACTGAATATAAAATTAAATATAAAAAAGTGTCTAGAAATCTTAATCTTTGGGAGGAAGTGTGTACATGGGCGCAATAAGTTCCCGACCCAGCTAAGACAAGGAGAAGAAAATGTACGTGTGTATCGTAGACCATTATCAATAGCTGAAAATGAATTATTTAAATATTAACAACAACATAATATGACTTCATACTTATATTGTTTGATGATCTAAAAATATTTAAAAAAATATAAGGACTTATATTTTCAAAACTATATTCTAAAGGCCTATCTAGAATCTAGATGTTAGTGTTATTGTCATCAAATAATAATCATATATGTAACTGTAACATTATTCAGGTGGGGTAGGTGCAACAATGCACAGTGCATAATATATCACATTTGTCGATAGGATAATCATTTTATATTCCTCCCACAACTGATATATTATTGCGCATGATTTATCCTTATATATACCTACTCATGTAATATTGCGTTATCAATAATTCATCGTTAAACACAATTGAAAGCGATCTCTAATTATGTACATAATATCAAGTATCCACATTCTCTGCTATAGGTAACATCATAAACACTTTACACACAGTAAGATTTGTCGTGGATACTTCAATATTATTGCAGCTGAATATATTGCAGCACAAGTAGTCAATGAAAACTTGACAATAATTGCGGTCTTCAATAATAATCTAAAAATAGCTGATAATACACAAAATATACGCTTTCTACTTGTTGTAGCGATGAACCTTAGTTAGTAACATTTCACAGCCCTGTCCAAAGGAAGTTTATACGTGTATGGTATTTAATTTACTAAAATTGGTTAGAGATAATAAAATAACAGTACAGTATATATATTTTACCATCCAAATGTGAAATGGGACACCTACATTATTCTTGTCTTGTTGGATACCATATATTAAAGGCTCCTTCCCATACCCGGATATCACAGAAGTCGGAAGAATTCTACCAATCTTCTCTTCTACGGAAAGCTTTTGCGTCACGAACAGACACCAGTGGGCATTTTGTCTGATACCAATCGACGATGTTAATCGCGTAAACGTGTAAAACAGTTAAGCTAAGACCCTCTACATACACCTAGTAAGAATTGACGCCTGTGATTACGACAAAGGACCCTGTAACAATAGATACGTATTAAAATTACACGTTTCACTAAGCAAGCAAGGGATGTACATACCCAGTCAATACTTGCTCACATACGGTGAAGTGAATATTATGCAATACACATTGTGTGAGTGTTATATGGTAGGTACCTACATGAGTAGTAAATTACTGAATCTACAGCAGATATAGGGTAACCCTACAACTTTATTGTACAGACGGGTAATAGTTAGGAAGGTAGATAATACATATTATTGTATTGTTGGTTATTGCTCAAATGCTCACCTTTATTGACGTAACAGGGTTGTTGCAATGTTACGTAACTAGTGAGGTGTATAATTGAAAAGTATATTATAATAATTTATCGTACTTTTATAACAAAATATGTACCAGATAAGCTATCGAAATACTTGATTATAAAAAAAATAATTCAAGCCTGTTGTTAAAGGTGTAGGTATAGTGAAAAATAAACTGTATTTCTAAGTCCAGATTTGGATACTATTCTAGGTATAATTTACACAGACATTATCAGCTTGAAATCCTAAAAAATAAGATCAAATCGTGACGAATATAATATTTAACAAACGTTTCGTTTCAACATAAAAAGGTAAATCATTAATCTTTTAGTATAAAAATAATCACAATGTCACATTTTTTTTTATTTTGACTCAGTGTCGTATGTTTATGTAAAAATATTCTAAAATACAATATTTTATTAAAAACCCAAAAAATCAGTAGGTAACTTTAAATAAATACGTTTACCTAAAGAACCCTTTTGAATCCATCAAAAACTCAAAAATAATACAAACACTACAAACAGCAACTGAAATGTAGCAAGATAAAAACGATTCAATTAAGAATGCATTCGCATTAAGTATGTAGGCATAACCACCCTGTATTATTTTTCTATATTATTACATAATGTCACAATTGCAACACTATCGGAACAGGCAATACAAGTATTTGGTTGATTATATTTTTGTGACGGAAGTGGGACAGTAATGTATTAATAAATTATAACTACAAAAATATTATACTTGTATTCATCCAGGTACGTGAAATCGAGGGTTGCCAGGACGTAGCGTAGGAATGGATAGATAACGGGGCTGTTTACAAGGGATTAGTGTTCCTTCCTGTTGTCATCGATGCAAACGGATGCATGCCATGGAATCGAACCCGAAATTATGTCATACGAAACGCGATAATCATCTTATATCATTATTGCTGTCATCGCGTGATTGAATTGTAAATAATACGAAAGATTAGGTTATCACCCAATTGTTACACCGATGAAAGATACTATCAGAAAGAAGTTCTAAGCTATTACATTATATAAATGTGTTTATTCAAATTTCATATGGAAATTTCTAAAGCAGTACGGAGCATACCAATGTGTCTCGTCTCTACACGTATTTTTTTCTAATCATTTACTCTCTCTATCCAAGATCTATCTATCTATCTATCTACACCAACACAGAATCTCCAACATGTAGGGTTGCCAGTAGACTAATCGCATATAATAAACATGAAAGTAATATTTATTTTTTATTGTCTATTGATTACAAACAATCTTTGTTTTTACATTCGTTCACTAAAGTTGAAGTTTGGCGTCTCTTTATGAAAACGACAAGATTTTAAAAACTATGTTTCTAGTTCGATTTGAGAACACGACCCATCAAAAAATACTGGATAAAAAGTAGGTCTACTTACGAACTGCCCCTTCACCTATGAACTTAAGCAGATGTAAAGGATATAAATGCATTCAATAGAAAAGTAATCAAACTTGTCTAAGAAAGCAAAGAAGTTTTACTAGATTCTAGGAGGTGTGTTCAATTATTACAGTACTCAAATCGTAATCATAAGAATGGGTGCAAAGTTGCAACAAGAATAGTTTATTATTATGATTATTTACACTATTATATAATATTGCAATAAAATGTCCCAATCAGTAAATAATATTTTAATCCGTTCGTGAATATCTGCATTTCCATGTCTACATCTGCACTCAATGAACACCGTAATTGTACAAGACAGAAGAAAAATAATACACTAAACTTTAATTCATCCAAAACTTTAGGTTTTGCATACATATTATCTTGTCGAAACAGAATAAATCATATTTTTGAAACAGTGTTTTGTCGAAACAGAGTAAATCATATTTTACAAATTTGTATCACAAGTTACATGTGATTTTTTGGAAAATACATAATGTTATAATGTATTTTTAACATGTGTGTTTATTTCCTAGGCTTGCCCAAGTGAAAGTACACTAGAAGTACAATTAAACGACCCAATACAGCATTATACAACCAGATAAGTCTCCATGCGATCAGGCAAGATCACACAACAAAACTTCTAAAGCCGGGAAAAAGTCACCTACCCAGATATACAGGATATCAAAGGATTAGGTTCAATGTTTATTTCTTGAACTTAACCGAGTGAAGTTACACTAGTAATACAATAAAATGACCCAATAATAAACCAAAAATAAATAAAACCGTGCAATAAAATTGATAATAGAATAAAAGCAGATGTTTATTTGTCAACTTCGCGTGCCATTTGTAGCAATAATTATATCACTTTTTACGACGGTTACTCAAAACTCCATTATCCAATTAATAAAATGGTCAAGGGACTATACCGCCGACAGTGGACGGGTCCGATAAGGAAACAGAAATATTCAATAGTAACCATTTGTTATTATTATTTGTTCAACTAAAGGAATGGGCATTCTTAAAGGAATTGTAGGGTTATTGTCCGATATTTAATTATATAGTATTTAGCCAAGACATGTTCCAATAGAAAAATATAATAATATACAATTGCAATAATGAATTGTTACATGCATACGTAATAAAGCATTGTGACATTTGTAGAATTTTGCATTGCATCGTAAGGCAAATTGAATAAATTATTTGATATGAATAATTATACGTACGCTTCAGATTGATAATAACCAACAAAAAAATTATTTTCATTGCAATTTAATACTTATTTTCCTTTCTACATTAGGTAAACCTAGTTCTTTCTTTATTTAGAAAATTTCATTAATTCGTTAAAACCATCACGGAATTTCTCTCAAGAGGGGTAGCCAGCGGTACTACACAGAGAGAACGTCTTGCATGTTTACAACTACATGTAACAAACATGCAAGACGTTCTTTCTGTGCCAATAAAAGTTAACACATGGGAGACGATGTCTTGATACGTGTTGTTTGACGAATTTCTGCCTTTTACAGGACACTCTAAAACTTACTGAAAAGAGTGGAAGACCAATTCATTATTATAAGAACAATAAACATAATTTTTGCATGTGGTTGGTAACATTTACCAGATATATGGTACCTAATATATATATTATAACATTTACAGATATATGATAGATAATTTTTCTTAATTGTTACTTTCCAAACATGATTCCATTTACTTCCAATCAAATACACATAAAATACCTAAAATCGGAGCAAAGATTTAACCTGGAGAAAATAAAGTTTTGACCCGAACTAGTGCTTCATATCTAAATGTTATACATCTAAATGAACATTAATAGTATAATCTCATACATTCTACATTAGTGGAGTCCTCTCGTTATGAACAAAGTATTTTCTACAAAGTAGATATTTATTATACCAGATACTCATAAAGTAACCCCTTTGATTACTGACCCGTGAGGTAAGATATTATTTATATTACTTTTTTCACAATTAATCGAGCGATACAATTTTATACTTTAAAGAAACGGGGTGACCAACACAAAGTAAATTGAGATGAATTTTACATAAGGAAAAAGAAACGTTTATAAAATGCAACTATTTTATTACTTAATAAATATTTGCATAAATTATCTAGGTAGAATAATTCAATGAACAATAATTTGTATTTTTCTGAACTAGATTAAACTATTATGTAGCTAATTTTCAATATGTTTTTCAATATCGTCTTATCTTAAGAAACATGACTACCACTAAGATCTTTGAAAGCTGCTGGAGAAGGCAGAAGCCCAATGGGCCGCCCCAGAGGAAGATGGCAAAATTAAGTATGTTGAGAGACAGAGTGGAGTGACCAGAGGTACAGTGAGCAGCAATGGACGGAGATCTCTGAAGGATTAACCTAAACACAATGAGCCCCTGATTGAACTAAAATGAGAGAGAAAAGATGTATGTATAGTTAATTTATCTCACACTTTTGAACTTACAGTTGATATACTTCATTGAAGAGTAGAAAATTGAAATCTATCATCTATAGTGCAACAAGTTTCAATGTTAAAGTAAAAGAATACATTAGAAAACCTCGTGACTAAATAATTATTTTATAAAAGAGTCATTGCGTTTCAGACTGTCACTCAATATAATATTCTACGAAATAGATAAATAAATGTCGTGGTCACCCTCCAAAGAAACAATTTTAAACTGAGTGCTAAGAAACTGGCACGTGTTGCTGTTGTTTTTTTTTATTATTTTAGTCATTAAAGGATAGTAAATAAATAAATAAAAACATCAATAACAATAGCAATAATGATGTTCTTGTTATTTTATTGGGTCATCATTGAGAATGAACATCTGTCAATGTAACCAGTCGAGTGTGGAATGATCATCGAAGAAAATAAGTAGGTATGTAGTTGTAATACGTAAGACGGTAATGTAACGAGGGAGGGTGTATTGTAACTATTATAATTGAGGTATATTGCATCTTTAAGTATGGGTTAAGGAGCAATATGACATAATGAGTAATGGGGCAATATCATAATATTATGATACATACTGAGTAATAATGCTCGATTAAAATATTGCTTCAAGAATTGAACGCAATACAGTATCGCTCTTGCCTTTGAGTCACAAAGTCCCGGGTTCGAATATCGTCGATCAAGTTAATTACAGATTAGTTCTAGAGTACCTCGATATGTATGAATTGTCAATATACATGTTAGGACAGTTATGTTATAATACAGTTTAACTATGTATGCTCTTGTAATTCATAAGAAAATATGTGGGTTTGTAACGTAGATTTACTAGTTTGGTATCGCCGTACAAATTTGTTACAAATTTAATAATATGTAATAGATAGTAATAATATTATGCAGTTTCACTCCATAACATTAAAATGGTAATGGTCTCTTTCCTACTTATGCAAAAGTTTAGAAAAGCCTTAATATCTGAAAACCCAAGTAAAAATAACAATGAATGCCCTTCAGGTCTGAAACACAAAAAATATTAAGTATATTCATGTTTAAACACCTATTTAAGCATAGTATAAATAAACTGTGGAATATATGAACGTATCTTTTTGAACCAACCCTCGTTTAAAACTAGTTTACAATAAATTATATTGATTGCAAAATTTGATTGGTCGCGTCACCAATTTTTCCTTTAAATTTCCAGTCTATATTAAAGGTCATTGATTTGTAAGTTTATGTCTTTCCTATCGCTACCTATAATGCAAATAGACAACGGAATATTCAAATCCTCTCAACACCATAGACATACCTCGACTTAACAAATGAAATAGATAATATATTGTACCTCTTCGGTTAAAACAAAAATTTGTGAAAACAATGTGTATCTAGTAAACACCAAAAAAGTACAGCATGTTCGATTTGAATAACTTTTACAAAAGTAAAATAAATATTGGCACGTCCGTATGTTTTTTTTTTTTTTTTAATATTGGCGATGCATCCTTGTTTGGATGATTTCCGCCATTTAAAGTCATGGGTTTATTGTTTCAGGTTATAACTATAGATTAAACTAATAAGTTCAATAATGAGCAAAAGTGATCAATTCTCCAAAGTACAATGAAATTTTTCAGAACAAAATCAAACAACATTCCATACACCTTATCATTCTCTAAACCAAGCAGATAGCTGATGTTAAGTGGGTATTCTACATTCTGAAGGGAGAAATACAAATCACCGCGGTCCCGAAGTGGGCACGCGAAAAAGACGTGGTCGAGAGTCTCATAATCTGTACCACACTCACAGAAAGGAATTGATGCGAGACCCAGTTTAAAGAGATGACTCTCCAATCTATGGTGATTGAATCGCATGCGCGAAATCGTGACAATCTGGGTTCTATTTAACGTCCGTATGTCTATTACTAAATTTGCACAGACAAATTACTTAACAGTGTACCTACTTACTGAATTTGAACATTAACACTATATTTTCAAGAACAAAAGCGAATGAAAGCTCATATCAGAATAATAATTTTAGATATGAATACGTACATACCTACATGATTAATGGTGGATAAATTAATTTAACCCTTTCACCCTTAGTACGCATCATTAATATGATTATAATTTTGAAAATTATATTGTAACATATACGTGTCTGCATGGTGTCACGACGCAATATTAAAAAATCGATTTGTCTTTTAAATAATTTAACACTTGAACTATTTTCGTTAAAAAGTAATAAAATTAAGAAAAGCTGGGTACTACAGAATAGTCATATACTCATATCGTCCCTCGTCTGACTAACTGTCGTAACTGACTTTTTTGGCAAAATTGAGTTATGACCGCCACCATGTATTGTGATTTGATACGCATGTTCTCACCGAAGATCACAGCTGTAGCTGCTGCCATTATCCTGGAACAGCTTTCTGATTTGTTGTCGTATCTACGAATTAATCAAAATAATATCTTACTAACGGACGTAAGTGCAGATACTACAGTTAGTGTGATTTTTTATAAATGAAAAACATATCCAATGTAGGTCCTATCTTGAAATACGATACTTAGTATAGACATTAACTGGGAATAACTTTTTATTTATTTTCACATAGGATAGTATTTTTCTTTGTTGGAATCATTTTAGTAGAAATTCTCAATATCCCGATCATAATTTAAGTACTGAAAGAATTAATATGTCAAATATTTACGAAGTGCAGCCACAAGATTTTGAAGTTGACGGCTCACTGAGGGAAATACTAAGAAAAAAATCTTCTAAAGTCAATAAAAATAAATAAAAATAAACAACTAAAAGATCACAGAATGGAGTATATGACCCAAGTATCCAAAAATATTGTTGCATAGTGAATACTAAAACCTGCGTGAAACATTGAAATTTGTTAGGCAGCATCTCGTCAATGTTTTCTTTTCAACGAATATACTCCCGAAATAATTTGAGAAAATTTTCGGAGTCTTGAAGAAATTTTACAATTTATTATCATCATCTGCTAGACGGACATCAGATATGCCGGGCATTTTTTTAAAATACATAAGTGTTGGAAAAAAAACGGTTGAAACAGCTATCGATAGTTACTTCGGCGAGGATTTTAGATAAAGAAAATCGAGGCGATCGAAAAGCTTTTTACATTGATCTGAGAATGAGTCGCAATATTGAGGAACAAATTGAGAGATTTCCAAAAGTTGAGTCTCACTATTGTCGTGAAAAGACGACATGAAAATACTTGCATAGTGACTTGACATTGAGAAACATGTACGCTATGTTTCTGGATACTTTGAAAAACAATACTGAAAAACTAGGTTTTGTATCATACAGAAGAGTTTTAATATAAAAAAAAACCTGTCTTTCCATCTACCGAAAAAGGATCAGTGTAGCTTGTGAACGACATATTGCGAAAGCTCAGAAGATGTTAAAACTAAATTGAAAAATCAATATCTTAAGCATGAAAATGAAAAAAATACTTGTTCGTCCTGCTAGAATGGTTGGCAAAACAAAAGCTCAGCAAGATTCTATAACACAGTGTGCTACGTTTGATATGCAGCAATTATCAACTTACCAATCAGCAATGTAAGGGCAGTTTTCTATAAAAGACGTTTATTAGTATATAACTTCACAATATACGATATACCTTCTGGTGAGTGCTATCGTTATACGTGGCATGAAGGTGCAAGCAAGAAGGGTTCCTCTAAAATTTAATCTGCGTTTTTTCTTTTCTGAATATGTACTCGTATGATGAAAAATGTTATAAAAAGTATATTTATTTGCCGACTGCTGTTGCGGTTAAAACAATAATTCAATAATCGCTTCTACCTTAATTTACTTTATAAATAATTCAAGAAATAATAATGAAATAAAATAACGTATCTGTTCCATGTCACGGACAAAGTGAAGGCGATTCGGTACACAGTGCTATTAACTATGCGCTTAAGAAAAGTGGTAATATCTTTGTTCCTAGTCAATTACTTCCTGTTTTCAAATTAGCAGGTAGAAACAAACCTTACATCGTTACACCCCTCAACTGTTCAGATTTTTTGGATTTTAAGAAATTATCCATTGAGCTACGTCTTCTTTCCCTTCGAATGACGACACAGGGCTAAATGTAAACTGAACGGAGATGACGTAATTTTCAGTAGAAAAACACAGTCTTACTAAGTTTTCTTTTAAAACTAGTGATGGCGAAACAAATTATCGTTCAATATACTTGAAACGACAAGTATTTAACATAATATTGCATAACGAGATTTCTCAACTCAAATCCACTCCATCTAAAATTTCCCAGGCAAAATCTGCTGACTCGATGTCTTTGACTACTGGCGATACACCGATGATAAGATTACTCAAGCACGCTGAGTTTTATAAGTCCCTCCATCACTAAATTCGTTGTTTTGAAAATAATCACGAAATTTTATTTATTAACATCTGATGATGAGGATGAGAATTCTCGAACACCATAATCTGCATAATAATTTATTTTTTAGTGATTTACTATCATTTTATTTCCCATAAAACTGCTCTTATTACAGTGTAAACACTCTTGTTAATTAATATACTTTCTTAAATTATAAAATCGTTTTATTTTCACCTTTGACTCTTAAAATAGTTAAGTCCTATCTGAGCATAACTAAATATGGCCATGGGAAAAAAGTCTCACAAAGGGTCCTATCTACTTTGACGGTGCATAAAAATAAATCCAATATACTTATGGAAATTTAATTATCACAAAAATAATTCAGAGATTCATAAAAATACAAATAAAATAATAAAATACATTTAGACTCTTTCGTTTAGCTGGGAGAGACGAAACTATGCACGCCAAAACACTAAAAATGCTCTCCTGAACAATTTACATTTTACCAGTTACGACAGTTAGTCAGATGAGTGACGATATTATATATTATTATAGTAAAGAAAAAGAAAATAATTATTGTCTTATAAATTATAGCCACAGTCTTGAGCAATATGAGAAATAATAATTAAAAAGGAACCGAGCGTGAAATAAGGAATTAACAAAACAGGGAGAGTATCATAAATCCTGCAGATACGCCTCATAAGACATTCGAAAAACTTAAAGTTGTATAAAATTATTTTTACATACCAACTCGTTATAAATATGGTCTACAATTTCAATTAGAAAATAAACATTGTATGTATATACCTACGAAAATCTTTCATGTGTTAAATAAACATTATTTGACACGTGTACAATAACGCCAAAGGTAGATCAGCTTTCCAATATGTTAAATTTTATTGAATTATAAGTAGGTACTTTATAAAAAATACTGCCGTAACGATGTAGTTAGGTGCATTTGTAATAATTATAAGAAATAAATAACAAATGAATTCAAAAACACTGTATAATTTCCAAATTAAATTTATTCACCTCAAACGTTTTCGCCAAGGCTTCTACTTGGCATCATCAGGAGGACTGCCTTGGCATCATCAGGAGGATGCCAAGTAGAAGCCTTGGCGAAAACGTTTGAGGTGAATAAATTTAATTTGGAAATTATACAGTGTTTTTGAATTCATTTTAATTATAATGAATTTCCAAAGTGTTAACACAAAAACATTTGATTTATTAAATAAATAACATTTTATACAAGACGCTTGAGGAGTTATAAAGTAAATTGTTTGTAAAAAAACTACCAGAATGCTAAGGAAAATACGAATTAGTATTTTTTTATAAACCTAAGTAAGTCTTTTCTAGGTCAAAAAAAGGTATGTAAGTGCTTATTAAAAATATTAAAGTAATTTAAAGTTAATACGTGCTAATAAACAGCAGAAGTGGCAAGTTTTATATGATCTTAAAAATATGTTTATTTAGACAATTATTTTCTATTTTTTATTATTAATACCTATTATAAAGAAATGATACAAAGACATACGATCCACAGACATGAAAATAAAATTACATTTATTTATCATTGAACAAAACATGCGTACTAAACATATGAACTCGTATGTCTAAATGTATTTGTAACAACTTATATCAATATGTAATACAGTATACATATATTTTGTCCATCATTACAAGACTTTCTTAAAACAATTTTAGCATCGGTAGCTAATGCTTTCAAGTGGTGAATATCTACTAGAACACAACATCTATTATGATTAAAAACATATTATTATAGATACACCCATTGATTTTATTCACATTAACGCGACACAAAGTGCTCCCGATGGTAATTTCACATTTTCAACATAACACAATAATAATTTCTAACATTATATTACGCCTTGTAGCAGCGATATTATCCAGTGGATTACATTGCTACTGGGCAGAGCTGAGAATTAACGCATTAACCTGTGAATCGTTAATTAACAAAGACAAAAATAATACGTTAACTTCAAAAATCAAATATAATTCAATCACCCTTCAACGCTCCTCACGGGAGTAAAAATACCTTTGTGCAAGAAATATCAGTGCTTTTTTTGGAAAACCATCTTCCTCATCGTGTTAAGGACGTCTACTAGACTAAAAAATAGTTAAGTTAAAAATAGTTTATGTTCATTTTCGTCGAATAAAAAGATTTAGTTAAATTAAATCCTTGAAATTTCACTGCAACAGATTACAAGATTTAACATGTATCACATTTTCAAAAATAAATAAAAAATAACGAATTAACGAAGTTTAATTTTTTTTTTCGATACAGAGAGTAAATATTTTTGATTAACTGTACTCAACTCCAGCATTGTAGTTTTGCTATACATTAGAATAATACGTTTTGTAGTAACTAGGTACTATTACTATGTGTTTACTTACTTATGGATCGTGCTAATTTATCCATGTCCATTAGATTACACAATATTGTTATTCAGATTCCTTATTGTAACTGGATAAGCTTACACTGGATAATACTGTGTTTAGTTATATACCATTAATCGTTCTATCACTACATATACATATAGGTGGGTACTATATACTACAATTTCTAGTTAGTTTAAACTACCGCTGCTTGACAAAATGTTTGCAGATAGTTCACCAGTAGCTTCTGACTAATTACAGACATAACATTATTTCGTGTACAGCATACTCGTACCTATACTATCTCATTTATTACTTACTCTATAAAATTCGAGTTCCAGTTGGTACTTATGTAACAGTTCTATTCACAAACAAGGAATTACTAATTCCAAGTCTTAGACCTGACTTAGTAACACTTTACTTTCAAACAATTAATATTGACAGTGTTCTAACTTTTTGTCTAATTAAAATACATACATACATACATACCATCACGCCGCTTCCCTCGCGGGGTAGGCAGAAAGGATCGAGCGCCACTTCCTTCTATCCTTGCATACATCTTTCGCTTCCGTCACTGTCATACAATTCCTCATGCATGCTCTCCTGTTCAACGTGCTCAACACGTGACCGTCCTGTAGGATTTGATTTAAATGATCTTGCCATTTAATCCTCGGACGTCCACGTCTCCGAGCACCATTCCTCTCAGCCAAATATATCTTCTTAGTCATTCTGTCCTCATTCATTCTTTCCACGTGCCCAAACCATCTTAACTTATTTACATTCATCCTTGTTATTACACCAACTTTCATTCCACATTCCTTTCGTATATCACTGTTACGCACACGATCTCTCAGACTTTTACCACACATCCTTCTCAACGATCTCATTTCCACTGCATTTATGCCACTTTCATCCTTCTTTAACCATGTCCACGTCTCACTTGCATACATAAGTGTTGGCACTAAGATAGCAGAGTGCACCAACCTTTTAGCTGTGGTGGATATGTTTCTATTTGCAATTATTGGTCGGATTGCACCATTTACCTTATTGCCAGCAACTTTTCTCCTTTCAATATCTAATTAAAATAATTCCTTATAAATAATGATGATGACGATGTTGGAAAATATATTTCTCTTGGCGCCGCGCCGTTTAACGCTCCTTCGACTGTATCAATGGCACCATTGAAAACGGCGGCTTTTGAAACTAGTGATATTGAGCTTGATGGTTAATTTTGCCTTGTGTGATAGTGGTTGTCGGTGGCGAACTCGTTTCTTCGCCTTTATGTTGTCCTGTCTCTTTTGCTAGAGTATTAAGTCTAGGTGGGATTTGCTAGAGTATTAGGTCTGGGAGGGTTTCTTTCGATAAACCAAAACATTTGAATTCAAATACCTAATTATATTCATTAAAAATATCGAAAATAAAATCTCAGTATAATATTGTGTAGGTGGCTATGTTAAAATTTATTTTGTGGGTAAAGTTTTTCATTTAATTCAGGATTAATAGTCCACTGGTAGAAAGCCAAGTTTAAATATGCATTTTCCTTGTGAATACTCCTGTAAGTGAATAATTTCGTATTTGGTGGATACATTCTGTGACAGTTCTACTGTATCACAAAAGGAATACCAGTGCACAAGCTTTTGATTATCATTCCTGTTTGAATGCAACACAAAGTGTTACTGTAATTAATGTGCATCATTGGATACAGAGCTTTGTGCATCTCAAGTCTTTTGATACTTACCTGTATAATTATCATTAAAGACTCCCACATAACACATCTTCATCCTGTGGAGCACCCGTTAAAGGATTGGTCTCCCACTCTTCTCCGTAAGTTTTCGAGTGGCCTGTAAAAGGCAGGTGTTCGAAAAAATTAAGACATTTTACATCTTAAATTCAGCTATGAGGTTTGCCACCCATCCTGAATGTTTAGATTTTATATTGACATTGAGAGGACAGCTTGCATGTTTATTATATGCAGCTGGTCTGCTGGCTATCCCTAAAGAATTAACAAATAAATATATCTCCATACTCCATTAAACGGCGCCGAATAAATCATCCGACATACAAACATACATACATATTGGGGTGCTAAATTTTATGAAAGGGACCTGCAGCAAAAGTTCAACCATTATTAGCAATTATTTACGAACTCATTCTGTTGACTTATAAATATTTTTACGAGACATATTTACAATTATTTTTTCTTAAGATAGTTAGTTGTGTCTAATATAATAAATGAAAATAGATTAATTAACAATACATATATACTGTACTAACAATACATATATATAACAATACATATAGGAAACTACGGACAATAAAATAAATCATACCATGTGTGTTTACATAATAATGACGAGTGTTTGTTTCCGTTGAGTAAAGAGCAAACATTAATACATACCTACCTCTAGAACAAGTTACCGTATAGGTTTTTATTAAGAATATTATATTTATATACAATAATAATATTCAGTTATATATTTATCATACTTGAGCACCATTTATAAAGCAGAATAACTCGGTTATTCATTAATCCGTTAACTTTGTTATGTAGTCAATATTTTGACAATGTAACGCGAGTTACAGTTGATTCCGGGATATATAAAAATAAAGTATGGAGTCCCAGGCAAAGAATAGGTCAGACACTCGTATCTGTAAAAAGTCCTGTTAAAGTCAAATATTCGAAAAACATTATGAATAAGGTAACTTCAATTCAGCGACAAAGTATGCCACCCATCCAGAATGTCTTCATTTTTATTTAAACATAGAGGACGACCTACATGCTCATTACTTGTACTAAGTCCGCTGGCTACCACACTTGTAGGAGATGCTGATTGTAGAATATAAAAAAAAGTACATAGCGCAAAAAAGTCGGAAGCTTTTTCAAAAGTTAGATTCCAGCTCTTGTCAGTCCCTCCTCCCAGAAAAAGCAAGCAAGACTTAATTTAACGAATGTTAATGGTGCAGTAAAAAATAGATTACTCAAAAATTAACTACAATTATAACGCCTCAAGTTAATTAACTCGTCAATGCGTTAATCGCGAATGCGCAATACTGATATTTATATATTTAATATTAACCAATTTATTATTTAATAAGATTGTGTGATTAATTTTCACACCTCTGTGTATATTTAATTACAACATAATGAGAATAAAAATCTCAACAATTATATTTTATGTAGGTACAATGTGCATGCCTTGTTTTAATTGGATCTATATATGTATGTACAAGTGTAGGAACATGAGCTATGAAGTGTAGTAATATAATAAATTAATGATAATATTTCATCTTGTTCCGCCATCTGACATGTTGAAATGATTTACAAATACATAACAGAGTTATAATATTATGCACAGTAGTCGATTGGATCTTTTGCTCGAATTAGTATTTTAATTATTATTTAAAACTACATGCAGTTTACGAGTACACACACACACACATACTAGCAATTAACATAGAGGCTACATATCATAGACTAGAAAATCAAACAAAAAATTGTTATGGGGTCCAATCAAATCTTGGGTTCAATTTATTTTTTATATCAATCTTTTACAAGCATTGGCCCAACGCTGTGAAATGGCTTTTTGTTATTAATAAGGGTATGATGTACAAGACTTACGATAAGAGGTAGTGAACCAGTAGGTAATGCTTTATTAATATCATGGAGTGAAATAACAAATTTCTATTCTATTGATAATTAGTTTGGAACCTAAATTCTGGGAAAATTAGTACTGCGTTTTTTGTTTATATGTCGATGGCAATTAATAAGAATGGTTTTTCTGGTTCGTCGTCACTTGTTGGAGTGTCCATTGTGCCCTGTCACTTGCACTATGGAGGATATTTTTGACGCATCTCCACCTGCTGTGCGTTTTGCGCAGTACTGGAGATCAGTTTGATGGGTTTTTTCTCTGGGTTTCGACACGATAAATAATAAATAATAAGAATGGTTATATGTGTAACTGACGTTTAAAAAACACTAAAAAAGCAACCGATAATTGTTAACCTAGAAAATAGCATTTATAATATCTATTTGACTAATAGTAATAACAAAAAAATCATATACGTTTCATAAATTTTGATCAACTTTATATTCAAGGACTTGGTTTTCTCTGGTATGTATTTTTATTTCTTTGTTTATTTCATTCAAATAACAAATCAATGCTATAAAAAAACAATAGGTATATAATAGTTAATGCTGCCCAAACAGACCAAACCTGGGCTAGGTAAATATTTTAACAATTAAAAAAAGAACAAATCAAGTGTAATAACATACATATTATCATCGATAATATTCTCATTGCAACTTAGACTCAACTTCATACACAATGACTTTATCGCCAGGATAGAGATTCTCCTTTGATTGTCTCTTTTTGATGATATCTTTATTTTTCTTGACTTGGAATTTCTTTGTTTTTTTGTTTTTTCATTTTTCCTGCTGAGACCGCCTTGGCCAAAAGCTGTTATGGTCTCAGTGCAGGGTGTTGTTTTATAATAATAATAATTACGTATTCTACAAATTCACCCACATTACTACACATACATACAATACAATGTTTTCCTAGGTTTTGTTATGAGAATGTACAAAGCTGGCAATGAGAGGGCTGTTGAACTTCCTAACACTAAAATGTAAGCTTTACACCAGCGATTCCCAAATTATGGTACGCGTACCACCAGTGGTACGCGACAATCAAGCAGCCATGGCCATAGGACATACACAGTAAATAATTAGATAAAACGTTTTTAAATTCAGTTCAGTGGTACGCTACTGATTTATAATTTCGTGTGTGGTACGCGAAGTAAAAAGTTTGGGAACCACTGCTTTACACAATTCACCATTTCAATGATATATGTATATAATTATCAGAAAGTAAGAAATGTATGTATATTACATAAAGTGCCCTTTTTTTCTGATTAATAATAAGTGGAAAATTCAACCAACACATAAAAGTATATAATATGGCAAATATCATAAACGTGAACAAATAAAAACATGTCGTAAAATATTAATCTAAGGAAAATCACGTAACTCAAGAGTCGAGAGTACGTGCATGTTGCGTCTATATGGATTTAAAAAGTACTCAATCCTTCAGTGTGTGGAGAATAACTCTAGACTTGAGATTTGAGTTTTTTTTTTTTTTATAAATATATTTATAAAAATATGTGCGTCTTTATTCCGTGTAGTCCCCAGCAAAGAATAGATAACCCACGTTTTTCCTTAAGTTTTCGAACATACTGTAAAAGGCAGGTATTCATAAAACATCACGAATAAGACTTTTGACAACTTCAACTCAGAGATGAGGTATACCATCAATCTTGAATATCTTGTGCTTTTATTGACACGAAAAGCACAAACTGCATGTTTTTATATGCAGTTATCCTTCTGGCTCACCCACTATTGGGAAATTCAGAATGAATGCAGAAAAATATGTGCATCTATTTCATCTACATATGTGAATTTGTTTTGAATTGTTATAATGAAATTGTTGAATTGAAAAAGTGATTATGACTGGGGTTGTAGAAGGGAGGAGAGGAAGGGGCAGAGTGCCAATAAGATGGAGCGACCAAATTAAGGAGGCCACACAGAGCTCACTTCACGGGGCCTTACACATGGCAGAGGATCGCTCAACATGGAGACAGATGGTCTACAGAACGAGGCATGATGGTCACGATCCTCAGGATTGAGGGACCGACAGAAATGAATGATGATGTTATAATGAAAAGAGATGCCTGGAGACATATGGGGGAAGCTTATTTTCAGGAATAGCCGCATAAGTAAGTAAAAAGAATTATCCATGTAATAGTGGAGATATAATTATGTAGGTACTGTGTTAAGTAAGTTATCTTATTGATAACAATCGTGTTAACGATACATAATAATGTAGTACTTTAAGCAATTAAATCAGCTCCGTAGATCCAGTGTCAGGTACGTTATTTTACAATACTAATTACAAAGTCTTAGGAGAGACGTAATGAATTTTCCCTAAGAGTTTCCGCAGGACTTTAAATTTAATTCGCGTTAAATTTTCCATTACAAAATAATGACACAACTCGTTAATTATTTGTAGGTATTTAACCCTAGAGTGCTCGCGCTATGAGCATTTTGCCGCCCGCAGCAAAAAAATCGTGATATTTTTTACAAGATTCATTTGTCACAGTCAAGAGTCTTAGTAGCTGGCCCCCTGTATTTCACCACCTTGTCTTAGTAATTTAAAGAAAATCGGTGCATGGGTGACTGTAGGAGCCATCAGTTGTTGTCGGTGTGTCGCGTTTGGCGGCAAATTGCTAACTGCGCGTCTACTCACGTAAGTAAAATCCATGTGTCTGTTTTTTTTAAAATAGTTGAAATATTATTGATTTTCATTTCATATAATGTTGTTTCATTTAAATATCGTAATAATATTGATATTTAGTTTGTTTTGATTAATCATTTGGGTTTTATTTATTAGTTTATTTTAGATCTTTTTAGGTAAGCAACGGGCGAAGTATACCTACGGAATGATTAAGAAAAACACCCAAATAGTTTCGTGGTTGGAAGAGGAGTCTGGTTTTGAAGAAGCTGGTGAATAGCTGAGAAACCAAATAACCCAATTTGTTCTATCGGAACATAAAAAAAAATATCTTCAGGTGTATGTGCAGTATGTCCATCCAGGAAAAATAGAAGGACAAAAAATGGTGCAATAGATGCGCAAAGTTACTGTGCAACGAATATTATATATACATGTGTCAGGACTGTTTTGCTGAAATACATGTCGAAGATGATGAAAACGTTTAATTTTGTAATCAATTTTAATTTTTCTTTTTTTTTTTATTTAGGTTAAAATGAAAATGTAGTTGAAATTCAAAAAAATTTACCAAAGTATATTTTTTTATAAAACTAAATATGAATATTTAATAAATGTTACTTTTTCTGATAGTTTATGTTTTATTCTATTCATTAAAAATCATTGCAAATGTGTTTAACCATTATTTGCAAAAAAAATCAATTTAAGTATGGGCGGCAAAATGCTCCCCACGCGAGCACTCAAGTTTCACGGAAAGGCGCGACTACTCTAGAGTTAAGGCACTCCCCATTAAGCAGTTCGCTGTTTACCGTGTAGTCTAAAATGAAAGATAAACCTTATTAAATATATAACATTAATATAAGGTAGGTACTAGTAATGAAATAGTATTATCTACTGCTACTTCTACTATACCATCACGCCATTTACCACAAGCGGGGTTATCAGTACATTAACTCCACGTGATGAGCATGCAGACTATCCCCTCCGTGCCAATAAAAAAAATGTCATTCAGAATGGATGGAAAACCTCAGATTTTGATTATCTTACGATTGAGGTTTTACGAACGCCTGCCTTTTATCTGCCTGAAATAATATATAAAATTTATGAAAATTATGTTTGAGCTGATGTTCGAATTGAGATTATATCAACTCTGTTAAATGCGAAGAATTATAAAAAATATAATAAGAACATAAAAAACGAAAATTATATTTTAAAATAAAATATCTATGTATTAGTGAATGTCCTGGGCGGGAAATACTCGTATTAGAGAAGCAAAAGAGTCCCGAAAGTGGAAGTGTTGTTCCATTTGGCACAGAAAAGGTCTACGCTAGAGTGATAACTGACTTTGGGTGGCATGTCGTCTTTTTCAAAATAAAAACTTATGTTTGCGAGTCGTCGTAGATTTTTTTTTAGATAAAACACCCTGACAGTAAACAATATGAGTGTTTCACTACGGCGGATTAAGTGGAGAGTGGGTGAAATCGAGCTCGAAACCGGGCTATAATACAGTTGAATTTTATTTGGAAGCATATTAGGTATGATTAAACGGAATTCATAAAATATTCAGAGCTTATGCATATCATGATTTGAAAAGTTTTGCGATATTTTTTTTCATAGACAGATTAATTTATTTAATCACATTATCTTCTTTAATTCCCCAGGTTTCATTAATTTGTGTTTCAGCCTAATTAATTTCTCAATTTGTCAATGACATGTTCTCCTACATTTTATTAGGTAAAGGTTATTTCTAGACATTAAATATTCCTCAGAGGGCCGCTAAATACTTAATCAGTGTAATGGGCATTTAAAAGTTAATCAGAACAAGAGGAGGGTAGACGTTCCAAGAGGATTTTTTTTTACATAATTTCAATTAAGAAAAAACAGAATGAAGGGACCTCGGAGCTATTCTCGGAAACGGAAATAATTACGAGTATCATCAAATTGACGTGTTTTCTCTCATAGTACAACGCTTTAAATAAAAAAGTGAAACAATTATAATTTAAATGAGGATTTTGAAAACAGTAGGTGTTTATCTTAAGAATAAGATGGATACCAAAGAAACGGAAGTCTAGTTCTCAAAAAAATAATCACTCATCAGTAGACTACAGAACTAAGAATTAACATTGAAAGGAATCGACGTATTTATTAGCTTTTACCACCGATTATTACGAGGGGTGATTGATACAATTATAACGCACACGAGCTTGCAGAGGCTCAATAATATGAAATATCAAGATCAGACGATAACTAGTAATTAAATTAAAAACAAAAAAAAACTCAAAACTGTATATTTATTTAACTGTATATTTGTGTTTTACAAGTTTTTTTATTCGTCAATGAAAAATTGCTCGAACTATTTTCATTTTGCTTTCACCTCATCAAATACACATATCCACTAATGATTAATTAATGTATGAACAGGAACGAAAAAATAAAGGTACATGTACTCACTCTCGTATTCAATAACATCGCTTTATTTCAATATTATCCAACTCTTGCAAGAATCACTAGTATAAAGTGTTGTTTTATAGTGAATATAAACAATTATTGAGCAAAACCAAGTAGCAAGTGTTAAAAATCAAAATTTAGTATTCTCATATGAGATTAAAGTAAATGTGGTTAATTTAACAATCCTCTTAAACTGTTTCATGAATTTGTTACGAGTGCGTATAATACAAAATATTTATTCTAATGAAGTGAAAAGTTGTTGTTGAGATACGTTAGTTATTCCTCAGATACATAATCTACATACAAATGAACTACGTAATTATGTTAGTCGTGGTTTCCATAAAGGAATTGTGTATCTATGGAAAAGTCTTAATTTACGCTGATGATTTAGACTAAAACAAAATTTCCATAAATGATAAGACTGAATTTTAAAATTATACCGGGTTTTAATTTAACTAAGGTTATAAAAACGTATATCTTTATGTTTTATGCCCAAATAATATTGGTAATAATTTTAATTTGGTTCAGTAAATTAAGGATAAGAATATACATGGTTTCGACAGATGGAGCGCATGGGTGATGAAAAGTTGACGAAGAGAATATATATCTGTCTGAAATAGTGGTGTGAGAAATCGCAAACGTCCGAGAACTACATGCGTGGCTTGATCACGTAGATCAAATTCTCAAGAACTGAGTAAGATATACCTAATACCTGCGTCCGTGTATGAGAAATTGTATGAATGTAGAGGAAGCGAAAGAAGTATGTAAGTTCTCACTCTCTGCCTACCCCTCTTGGGATACGGCATGAGGATAAAGATATATAGATAGAATTAATTACATTGCCAGTTAGCACAGAAAGGTCGCATGGGCCCTCTACTACCAAAACCGTTCTGATATTATAACTCAAATCAAACATTTTAATATGCTACATAATTCGATAGCATGGGTATTAACCTGGTCTATAAATTTGGATAATTTCCATATATTAATTTATAACATCTATTTGTTTATTTTAATGTTATTGCGCCGTTGATTGAATACGATGTGAGACGTGTTATTTTCATTAATTAAAATTTGATGATAGTCAAAATGTGGGCGAGTGAATATAGAATCAATAAAAACGATTATCAATGCCATTGAGTGCAAGAGCAGAGAGACATGAATTGTGTGGGAAGACATATAGACGTTAATATATTATTACTATTATTATAATATAATATAATATAATATAATATAGAATGATATATTATTAAAAGAGATCATTGAAATCACTTTTACCTGAGTACGAATTCACATCAATAGCCACGCACTAGGTACATAGAGTTATTACGAAAAAAATCACTTAGATAAGACAGGAAGTGTTAATCACTTTTATATACACTCCAAATTATTGTCTTTATTAATATTATAAGTATCATTATGTTATTATATTGCTTCATTAATATTATTTTACTCAAAGAATCATGCAGATATCAATATTTCACAAGAGATTTTAGCTGCTTATATTAATGTCTTAACCTTTTCAGGATCGTAAGTACCTAATTTAAAATATCCACTTCCATTTCAGTGATAAAATGGAAGAATTAATGCTTAAAAAATACATTAAAGAAACGATTATAATTGATTTCGGAAAAAATTGTTCGAAAAAATATTTTACTAGGTTCATGTAAAGGCTCGTATCACAATAAAAATTAGCTTTGTTAACAATATAGTAAGACCCGTAATAAGTTAAAACGTGAATATTACTAAGTTTGACAATATGTTGGTTTTAATTAATGCAAAAAAGGAAAAATAAATCATAAAAGGTGCGATATCATAAAAGTTTTCGATTTTCATACTTCAGGACAGTAAACATCACTCGGTCATAAAAATTATAACGAATTGAGCTTGAAATTTTCATATTATGGCAAAAAATAAATAACATTCATAGCAAAAATCATTAAAAATTAAGATTATAAATTTTGGAAGCACTCTTCCCATGAACCTGAAAGGGTTAAATACAGAAACAGTTATATCATCATAATAAATTATTATGTCTTTGAACTTCTGGCTATCCTCGTCCTTTCTATATTTATAATGCTGGTCAACGTAGAATAAAAGCTGTTTTGTTACTAATATTAAACCATTAGACAAGCACAATAATATTTTCATGAAAAATATTGTGAATACCAAATATTAAAGATTGATTGTTTAAACAATAAAGCACAATATCGAACTCGTACGTTAAGAGACGAGTAGATAAAATAAATGCAACCTGCTTGTTGGTAAATAAAAATAGCTTTTAATTGTTTAACCTTTCAAGTTCATAAAACAACTTATGAGAAGAAATAAAATATTAACGTTCTTCATACACCTGTCTCACAGTAGAAACAAGTGTTGTATTATTATACTGACCAACTCCCAGTCCAGTAGGCAACACGATACATAAAATACGTCGCCGAGTTTCGAAATCCGCTATAACACATTCTTGTGAATCGGAGAAATTTGATAAAAATTATTATACAAGTAGTAAACTCACTTTCCTGAAATCAAACAAGTTTGTAAATCATAATATTGTTGCAACAGTTCAATTTGAAAATAAATTTTACTAATGAATAAAAATAAACTGTTCATTTTGTATATGTACATAAAAATAACTCCTATTGGTTGGTTGAGTTATAGAGGATATTAAAAGACACATAAAGGGATATAGCGGGATTCTTTTCTCATCATTTTTTTTTTTGTTCAACTGGTGAGTGTTTTGAAAGAAATAATTTCGAATTTGATTACGAATCCAACGACATAATGTTACTCGATTTTCGTGAAAATGTGTTATAGCGGATTTCGAAACTCGACGACACGTATTATGTTTATTATGAATACCATAATATGACTGTTTATTGTGTGTTTTGAAACGCAAGTCCAATGTCAAACCGCAAAGGTAGAATTGAAACAATTACATACATGCTTATTATTTGTATACTATTTATTATACATAATATAGGTAGGTACATCTAATAAAATATATACCTAATGTTTCTTCTTCAACCTTACAGTTCTATTTGCCCTTCGAATAAAATATTAATTTGTAATTAAAAGTTTTATTTACTGACCGACGGATCTTGGCGGAAGTTCATTATAATTTAAAATATTGACTCCAACTTTAATTTTTTACATCATTTTATATAACTGATATCATAAAATTATTTACGGTGACTTTGGATGTATGTATATTTTTTTTTTAATTTTGATAAATCATAAATATTTCATCTTACCCATTCGGCTGAGTTGTGGTGTTGCTCAAAATTATGTAGATTACAAAACACCAAGGCTTATAATATTATTCTCTTTACATACCTGGAACAAAAATACATAATTCAATATTAGCATCGTGCCATCAAATAATAATATGATTGATAAAATAAATATAATAAAAATGTAAATATCAAAGGCTGGCGGACCAACGTGACATTTCCCACAAGTAGCGGAGACGGTGTGGCGTGTGTAACAAGCAAAATATACACAATATTTTACAGCCATCTGTCGAAGGACACGAACTACATACTATTCTTTATTAAAAATATTATGAAAAGTAGGTATTTATTAATTAAATTGTTTTGTAAAAATGGATGAAAGAGGATATGCATATCTGAAAGAGGGATAGTGAGAAAGCGCGGGCATCTTAGAACCACGAAGCTTGATCGCATGATACAAACTTTCAAGGACCATTCTCTCTGCCTTTCCCACTTGGGATTTGTTGTGAGAATATAAATAGAAAGATGGGTAGAAAGTTGCGTAGAACAAATCTTACTAGTATCATTAGCGAAAGTACATAATGTGCTTTTATATAAAATAAGGCATAGCATATCCAAAGAAAACGACGTTTTAAACTATGTTCACAAAAATGACAATTCGAGACGCTATCTATTTATTAATAATTATTTCAAGCAAAATTATATTAGTGTCATTAGATGTAAGCAGTATATCTACAGGCAGTGGCAGCATTTGCAGCGACGTCTTTCAACTAACCGTGTACAGCAATATGGATTTAGCTAATATTGATCTGTCTTTATTTCGAAATTTATACATTATTCAGATTTATTATAATAATTTTTAGATAACTGATAATATTTTTTTTAATGTTATTTTGATTTGCTAGTAAAGAAAGAACTAACAGATATATGTGATTTGATAAGAAATAAAAAATAATAAAGGTGTGTAAACATGAAATTATAAAAATATGAAAACAATGTACCTAGTATGTATGTATAACATTCTAAATAAAATGCATTTAATTTACATGGTACTGCCATCTGTGAAGCAGTAGACTAAGCTTTTTCTTCATTGTTCTTGTCGATTAAATGCCATGGTTTTATGATTAATAATCAATTGTGTTGTAGTATCGCTGAATTTATTTGATGAAAACTATAAAAATAATTATGTTATTATAATAATTATACCTACATTTACTATTCTAATAAAAATCTAAAAAAAAAAAAACTAAACTCACGATATCGCCATCTCTTGTGCAAGCTTCAAAGCTTTAGATAACAGAAATTTTGTTATGAAATTTAGTCTACAGATGGCTCTATGCACGCGATAAATTAAATAATGAGGTACATTATTTTGTATACACCTATTATATTTTTCCGGCAATTCACCTGAAACGAGTGATTAGTGTTATAATACTGAATCATCCGTAAATTCTTAGTATCTTATCCCTGAAGTCCCCGGCAAAGAATTGGTGTTTCACTCTTTCTGGTCAATTTTCGAGTATCGTATAAAATGCAAATATTCATAATTCAATATCACGTATCAAAACATTACTTTTTTTCAAAACATTTTACATCCTCAATTCGGCGATGAGGTGTGCCTCCCACAGTCCCATCATGAAGATCTTAACTTTAATTGGTACAGGGAAAAGCAACTTGTTTGTTTTGAACGTATAGTTGGACATCTGTAGGCCTAGTCAAAACACATTTAAGCGTTACGTTTTCGTTCAAACAAGACGAGGTTGCGAGAACGCGTCAATTTTCGGAGCTAATTGTGTATTTTAGCTCCGGAAATTGATGCGTTCTCGCAACGTCGTCCGCGTTAGAACGAAAACGAAACGAAAACGTAACGTAATGTGTTTTGACTAGGCCCACTGGACCTGTAGGACATGCGGACTTAGAGGCCACAAGGAAAAACTTTTTCGCCTTCAAAAACTTCTGTACTTTCTTTGGTAGCCTAATATCCCCGTCAAGTAACTAGCGATACTGCATAGAGATGAAGGCATATTCCCATTTCTTCCCTTCCCTTTTTGCACCAATTTTTTTGGTGTGTGGCCGCTAAATCTAGAGTGCTCCCTCGGGGCAGCATTTCTCGCTTTAATGCGACATTAAATCCTGTTTGTGCATGTGTGTGTCGTTATGGAGATACATATCTCCAGGTACGGCACGAAGTATATGGCGGGCGCTGCCCTTTTAAAAAAGTTGTTCCGATGACTACCCACTTGTAATGAAATCCGCGTGATTTTATAAATAAATTAATGAAGTTTTCCAACGTCTCTGGTTATTGGCTACTCCCGACGCCGTTTAATCTATAATCTTATCTAGTACTGTCTAAGCAATATCAAATCGTCACTTTTGAAAGTACATAATAATATTATATACTGTCGAACATCAGAATTAACAAACACCATTAAAAATTTGTACTTTAGCAATATTCTGTTCTCTCTGCCTACCCCACTTGGGACACGGCGTGAGGGTATAGTTATTTAACTATTTTGAAAGCCGTCACCAAGTCAAGACCATTTTTAATTTTCATGAATAAGTATATTTATTATATTAATTTCATGTTTTTAACAGACCCGTTTAATTTTAATGAACAGCGTCAGTAGGTACTTTCACTCTAGATGAGAGTCCAAAATAAAACAATTTATATGACACTTGAAACACGTGATGATTATTCATTCAAAAATAATTAGGTTAAGAAAAATAATTTATGGATGTTCTAGTGAAAGCACAGATGTATAAACAAGACTCCTTAAATTTCGATGAACAGCTTCGATGTTTTGGATTGTCATCCAAATCCAAACAATGTGAACGGCACTTAAGACACTAAATAAAATCCTCGTCGGGAATAAGACCTACATATGTATCTAAATGACTATTTATTGTATGTATATGTAAGTATATATAAAGAAAAGTCACCAGCGAGAATAGTAGTAGATACATAAGTTGTTTCTGTAGACAAGACAAGGCAGCCAGTCAGGCGCTGTTTACCTCATAAAGCCATAGCCACCAATAAACACAGACACGAATTCCGTGCGGAAAGTCGTAAACAATTTTACTTCAAGTTTATTCCATTAGATATTACTTGTAATTGTACTACGTAAAAAATATACCTACACTAACATAGACAATAGTAATCTTATGTAGATTTTATTTAGGTATAGGTACCTATCTCATATCTTGTGTTTCCAACTAGAAATTATAATAGACATCGCGGATAGTACCTATTCTTTTATGATTTTGTTAAATTTTGTACCGAATTTACTAATGTTTAAATTTTCTCTAAACACCTAATAGTAGAGAATTGAGCTTTCAAGCGAAAGATCCGGGCTCGATTTCACCCGCTGCCGACCTTGTTTCCAGATTCTTATTTACTTATTTATTCAATTTTTAAAGATATGGTGTCAATTTTTTTATATCTACTCTGATGACTCTCAATAATACTTTTATTCAAATCATAAATTTGTACATACCTTTTATCTCATATTTCCAATATAGCGTTATTTTCTGTTTATCTTTTTTTTATTAATTTTATTGGCACAAATAGAACTACTTGCATGTTTATTTCATTTAGTTTTAGGAAATGCTGTGATGGTATAAATGAATGAGGATGAATGCGCGTATGTATTTTACACACTTAGGTCTGCGATACCTTGATCACTTGTAAATGAGTTGATTGCTTTTGAACATCGAATACAATAGAAAAGTCTGGGATAACAATTCAAGTAGGTGCCTACATACGAGTTGAAGTATCGTTTTTTTTTTGTAAAATAAATTCCGAAATTAAAGTAAAATTATTATCTCATTATCATACAAAGGGTAAATGTCAAAAAGTTTGCATACTTTATTTAGTTAAATGAATCAATAAAATAAACTTGTGAAATAGGTACGCAGAAATCAGCGGCACAGAGAATTAAAATGCCAATAAATACACTACTGAATCCGTTACTGTATCCCCTTTGTCTCTTCTATCTCACCCTTCTCCTATCCAACCACTATTTCTCCTCATAACGCATAATATAATTGAAGACGTCCCCCGAATAAGGATATATACTACATATAATATTTTTCAAATAAACTTATTTCATCAAAATTAAGTTATTACCATCTAGTGTTTCATCTTCCTATATTTCGATTCCAAATGTTATTCCCAAACCTTTTGTGTACTGTTCATTGTCATAACAATAATGGAAAAAGAATATAATAAAAAAAAGTGCGTCTTGTGGCACCCTCTTTCAGTCGGTATATTTATTCAGGTTAGGTATGTATTTTTTTTAGATCCGATCAGATCATATTTCATTAGTTAATATAATTAATTATCCAGTTGATTTTTCTCGACAATTTAATTGATTATGCAAAAATAACCTTTTATTTTTTGCACGTCCAAAAATTTGTATTACATAATACATACCCAGGTATAAAAACATAAATTAAAATTTAAAAAAAGCCGATATTAGTTTTTCTTTGAAACTGTAAAAAATTCAAAATCATATACATCCTTATACGGGGAACGTGTTTAATTTCAAAATACGATCAGTTTTCAGGAAACAGTTCGTACATTCTAGGAAAAACAACAGATTTCATGCGAATTGTGTTAAAATGAATGCGATTTCGTAATATCAGTTCTTGGAATAAACATCATTGCATTAGCGAGTTTGTTGCGAAACTTTGATCATTAATGTAAAGGTGAAATCGCTCCATATACAACAAAAATAATGGAATTGTGTCTGCCCTTTCGTGAATAAGTCATCCCTGGGAACTTCATTTCGTGGAACACGCTTTCAATTTTCGTTAGTCTATGCCACACACATAATACATAATATCCACACTCTCGGTCTCGACTATCTTCGTACATTATAATTATAAGGCAATATTATGAGCTATTTTCGAAAGTCTAAAAGTTTTAAGCCTTCCATTATCTCAATACCTACTACTCTAAGCTTTAGTATAATCAATCTTACATACAAAACTTTATGAATATGTACCTAATAGAATTCACTTCGGAAAAAGTATTAAAACTTTCACAGGCTTGTCTTTTTTAGGCAAAAACTCTTTTTTCTTGTCGGTGTTCTAAGTAATGCTTTCATAAATCTACATAATTCAATACAAGCGTATATAGTTTCCAATTGGTATGTTCTAGTGTCTATATAGAATTCAGTAAATTTTGATAGTAAGCAAAGAAACAAATATTAAAAATCTCCTATGTAAACCATCACAGAGATTGATAATGACCTAATTAGTCGAAAGACGTCTCTCTCGTGATGTATACCTAAAGAAGAAAGAAATAATAATAATAATAATAAACACTTTATTGTCAAATATACAAATATTTTACAAAAGGCGTACATATTGCCTTGAGGCAATGTCTTCCAGTAAACCTACTAGAAATACTTCTTTCAAATTACCTAATCACACAAGTAAGGTTGCACTGGAATAACCGTAACATTTTTGTATTTGATACTATGAATCAGTAATGATGTTGATGTATAGGTAAACAGTTTTTTAATGTAGAAATAAAAAACATTACTTATTCACTTCATGATTTGATGATCATGACGATGATTTTGATTGAATAGTTTGTTTGGCACCGTTTTACGATCTTTCAACCATCTCAAGGGCTCCCGTTAAAAGCTGTTTTCATTTTCACATGATAAAAGTACTTCACTTTACAAACACTATAAACCCGATAATAAACCATGGGTAACATTTATCCTCCACCACAAATTCCATATTTGCTCGATAAGTAATAATAATATGTACATACATACGAGTAGGTATCATGAAATATTATTGATTTACTTTAGAACCTTACCCACTACTCCAATAACGTTTGACGGAGGGTGAAAAGTAAATATTTATGTTATGATGTTTTGTATAAGAAAATCAATTTATAGCGGAAAACCACTCGGAACCAATTATTATTATTATATTGGTTAAAGTTTGTGTAGCGATTTTAAAGCGTACTCTAAATATTTATTCCGATGATGTTAGAGTTTGGCAATAATAAATAATATTGTTCATACCGATTTAAAAAATTAACGTCGAATACTAAACGCGAAGGTAAAGCAACATGCACATCATAATATATAGAATTAACAGCAAAAATAAAAGAGCAGTTAATTGGATTATTTATTATACCTATGATGACGTAGATATTATGTAAATATAAGGGGAGGCCTGCATTCAACAATGAACGTAAAAGGGCTAATGATAACTACGATGATGATGATTGTAACCAGTAGACCTAGAACAAAGTTTCATTAAAAGAGCGCACCCGTATTTTATTTAATACCTAAGTAAAATTTGAAATATTTGCCACCAGTGATGCTAATCTCTTTTTTTAAACTTGACACATAAAACAAGCATATAAGGCTTAGAAAAGACAGCTTTTTTGTTAGTGCCAACCCATACTCAATTTCGTGAGGTGTGCTTTTCCAATACAAGGAGACATGCCGAATGCCTCAAAATTTTCTCTTATAAACCACAACGACGGCTTCATATGCAGGTTGAAAATATGTTCAAAACTCAAGGGTTCTTAGAAGAAAATAGTTTGATTGTAAATGCTGAATCAAAGCTTTTTTTAAGAAAACTTAAAATCATACAACATTTTATTAAGGTTTTATCTATACTTCATTTACTTTTTCCACTATTGAGCTAAGAAATAAAGGTACATAAAATTAAAGTAAAATTTTAGATTTACCTTTATTATTTATTTTGATGATGATAAATAATAAGAACGATTAAAGGAACTGGCGATAAGGGCTACCTTAGAATTAAATTTTTAATACAAAGTTCTTTGAAGGTTTTGAAATCACAATTTCATCTTAATTTCCGCTTCACTCGACAATTTCATTTCTT
The DNA here is from genome assembly GCA_947579605.1 of Athripsodes cinereus. NCBI lineage: Eukaryota > Metazoa > Arthropoda > Insecta > Trichoptera > Leptoceridae > Athripsodes > Athripsodes cinereus. Next base: position 9,152,166 of record OX388306.1, on the reverse strand, counting down.
TTGTATTTGCGCCCTCTCATTTTACACAACGTTTGTTCCGACTAGAACTATAAGAGATAATTTTATAGGTAAGCTGAAATTGTTTGTAGGACTGTCCGACCGATTCGTTTATCTGTTACATTAATAACTACACAATTTTCACTGATGATTCTCTGTAAAGAATGTAATAAAATTATCGTTATTGCACTGTCGTTCTGGAGTAAAAGAAAATTCAATTAATTTACTTAATACATTTACCGAGATAGAACGCCGGCATACTACAAACTATATTTTCTTATCTATATATGGTTTGGATCTTAAATACTTACTTTGCTTTTACATTTGTACATAAGTAAATTAGAAGTGTCAAGTAAATATTATGAATGTAAAAAAATATTGTGGAACATTTAAAATAAGTATTTAAAAGTAAAGTTATCTGAATTTTAGAATATACTACCAATGAATACCAGAACCAATCTCAATTATGTATCGGTTTAAATATAGATAATTTCGAGAAATTTTAATAAAAAAAAAACAATAGTACAAAAACAAAAATAAAACCTTATTTTGCACAGTGTTGCTATGCCATCCACCTTTTAATGACGCAGATAGAAGTCATGAAACCCGTTGTCTACCCTTCAGTTAAATAAATTTCTATCAATTTATTTCAATAGTAGTTGAGGAAAGGGTATGAATAATTCTTAAACAAACTTCAAAAGGTATCTAAGTGTCGCGTTTATTTATTAACGTCGTAATAAGTTTCGAAGGTTGTGTTTCAGTCTACCCACGAGGCCAATCTAGTGTAATCGATTAATAAGCTATGAAGATTAAGAGACGTCGAGTATTTACATACGAAGACGTCGTATTCATAGTTGGGGTATTTATCCAGAACCAATATAACCTAAATCATTAAACGTGAATTCCCAGTGCTCTACTGCAGACTCACTAAATTCAATATTGACTGTGTCTCCAACCACTTCTGAAAGTTAAAGACTTGATCTAACGATTTGCTGATCATTATTTAGATTAGGTACTATATTTTATTTTACTAAACTGGCGGCTATATCAGCCTTTACGAATATACAATAAAACAAAACAATCAAATGCATACTAGATTAAGAAAACAATATATAAAAATGGCAAGAATAATATACTACCAGTTAATTTCAAATAGATAAAAGTATGAATAAATAAAAATTACATAAACACTAGTATAATTATGAAAGACATAAAAATATATACACATAAAATGGGAAGTTATATAAATGTAGTTGTAGAAGATTTTTACGGGTACTTATCGGTAAAGATGAACAAATTATGACTTCTTGCAAAAATATGCAACTATACTTTTGAAGACTTTTGAAAATATATTTATATTTTATAACAAAGTCAATAGAGCTATAATTATAATAGTGACTATATGAATAATACTCTATGTAGATTCGATAAAAAAAGTATACATAGAAATAGTACCATAGTTAGTTGGAAGATATTGCGCTTCAGCGATAAACTCGCCCATTGCACAAAATTATGTATTCAGTGGTAATGTTGTCATGTTTTTTTTTTATTCTTTGTATACTAATTTTGGGCAATAAAGATTATTATTATTATTATTACCATACCTTTGTTACAAACAAATATATACCTACATTTGTTTAATCTTGAAGCTAGAATAACTTTTTCATTTGATTCTCGCATTGTCGAACGGTGTAAAAAACGATATTGAGAGAGGATTCGAGCTTGAAATATCATTTATTTTGATTTCGATATTGTGTACTCTGGAAAAAACCGCAATTGATAAAACCATCTTTTGGATTTTTCTGTAAACACATGCTTGTATACGTGTACATTGATACCAATAAAGACATATTTATTTATTAGTTACTCTATCATTGCTCTCATTCAAAAAAATTAACATTACGTCTTATAGTTACATAACGCAGAAAATTCCTACAATTTAATTTAAAACACGTTGAAATTCAAATTTGCCGGCCAACAATATAATTATATTGAAAGTGAAATAAATTCCATTTTAATAATTCCAGATTATCAATCAATTCGGCGGATTAAATTTAACAAAGTCATTAACGTTCTTAACGTCGACATATCTCATTTAGTTAGGACTCGTAATCTTACAACTGTTGTAAAGTACTAATATTATTACACTAAACACCTCCTAGTGGAACTTTGGGAGTAATCTAAACTTAGAAACATCGACCATTACTATGAGAAATATAATAGATATGTATGTAAGTAACGAGGCTTTGTCCTTGCCCTGTTAATAAATTTTAATTGAAGGTGATAAGGCCTTTATTAATTAAAACTGTCTGACTAAACCTGACTATAGCATAGGAAATAGCATTAATGGAATTTACGTTACCCGTTATAATAACATGCTTTGTATAAATTAGCGGATTTAAATTAATATCCGAACACACAGAAAAAAAAATTAAAACATTGCATACGTTAAATGTTAAGATCATTGTTAATGTTGAAGATTTCGCTTTTTTTCCAACGGAGTTTCCCGCGCCTTTGGGTCGGAAGATACCTTCGTAAAACTTGACGAAAAAATAATCCGTCATTTTTTTTTATTTATTTATTAAGAATAAAAATATAATTACCTTAAACAAACTCTTATTACAATATTGAATAAGAGTGTTCATGTATTTTACTGTTTATTATCTTCATTATAATGTTCAAATATTCAAGCAAGTGAATGAATTTAAATACATTTTAGCCGAAATTTTGTTAACGATATTTTATAATAATAAAAAAGTTGAAAAACCCTTAAATTGTCTTTTGTTTTGACACTTTTACATTCAAGCTTTTATAAGCATAGATTAAATCAGCTGTACATCCCTTGTCAAGGTCATAATTAGCAAAGCTCGTGGAGCTTAAGCTAAGTATTGAATTTAAAGGAGCTTTATTGTCATATCAACAACATTAGCATATTATATGAGCGAGTACATGCTGTAACGTAGCAATTTAGGATAAACACGGATGTTGTACGTGATGCTAATATATACATAGAAAACATTGATCAATAATGATTTCTATGTATGCCTAACAATTCATATTATTTGATATACCTACATAATACATATAATTATAGTGCGCACATTAGTAGTTCGATATTTGGCAAAGTATTAATGTGATTGGAAAATCGATCTCTGAAATTAAATTTATACTGAAGTAGTTTCGCCCGCTACAAACTATCTTTTTAAGTGCAACAAAAATTCTACAAATATGGAACGCATTTTTTTACCCAGTCAAGGAGAGAGTTGTTTTTTATTGTGATAGTACAATTATTTATTTTCTTGTAAGAATGAGTGCATAAGAATATGAATACAAACGAGCAGTACCTACTCCTTCAAATTTTCACTGTCCATTATGAAAAAAGATAAACGAACTCATCAAATTGATATAATATGTAAGAAGGTCAAAATTATTAATTTAGGTACTTACGCTGCGCTGCGACGATAAATATTCTTATCATTCAAAATCCAATTTAAGATGAACTATATTTTCTCCAAAAACTTAGGTAGGTATAGGTTACAGTTAAATAAATCCAATCTAATAATAATATATTATGTTTTTCGTGTGATTAGAACCAATCAATAAAAACCATTTATTAATATAAATAATAACAAATAAATTTTATTCAAGTTTATATCAAATTTTATGTATTTTGTAATAAACTTCAATTGACCTCTGTTCACAGTTTGCTTTTTGCCATTACTCTAATTTAATACTCATTTATTTATTTATTTATTCATTCTTTACTGTACATTGATTAAAAACAATTACATAATATTTCGAATTAAATACAATCAATATATATTTATCTTTTAAGAATTTTATGTAAAATTAATTTAACGCGCCTATATTTTTGTACCTGATTGAGAAAATAATAATTTACTTTTCCGACAGCACAGACTCTTTCACAATATATCATCCCAATGACAAAAATGTCATTACTTTAAGAATGTCATGAAAAGAGGGAACTATGTGAATTGGCGTAGAACCGTTTTTAATATAAGAGACTTGCTTCCAACCTGAACTTCTAAAAAGAGCGATGAAGGAGGAAAAAAATAATATAGTTATTTATTTGGCATATATTTCATACTTCCATTTAATCGACGGAAGAAGCGTGTATTATTTCAATAGCATAATATAATTGATTTGAGACAGCATCAGTTGATCTTAGTAAAACAAATTAATTAAACCTGTTCTCGAAAATGAGGAACAATAAAATTACCAAATGTTTCCACATAATTGTGGTATGTAATTACGATGGAAACATTCCTGTTGGTTACGGATATACCGTATCAGTATAAGAAAAATAAAGTATGTAAAACGTCTCAATTATTTTAAACCACTTTTGTAATTTTTAACTTAGATGTTCGTTGTTATATTATGCGCATACATTTTTATAAATCATTATTAAATGTTACCTAGAAACAAATACGACAAACTAGAACGATTCAATAATTATAAACGATTATATAACACACCCCCTAAAACATATATTTATATCAACTTAATGACCACACACAACTCAATATGAGGGTTTTAATACATTTTTAAATATTATGTTTCTTACTATATAATTTTATTCAAAGGCATTGAACATAATTGAAGCTTTAAATTTTAGGGCAAGAAACGTAAATTTAATAACTTCAATAACCATGGATGACCCTGTTTCACACGCCCTAAACGCGCCGTTCATATTAAAGACATATTAAAGAGTTGCGAAGAAGTGACTCAACTGAGGTTAACTGGAGAGGTGCAGTTTAGAACCTTGGGTCTTGAGAGAAACATTTAATGTCAAGAAAATGATTGGATCAAATGCCATCCATTCTTACCATAAAATTGCCAATCCATCTTCTAAGATTCAATAATTTTTTCACATTAGTTATTAAATTTCGTAACTTCTACAAAGCTTTTTTTATTATTTTTCTAATTACGGTTATTTTGCAGTAAAATTTTAAGTCTTATTTTTTATTTATTTTAATAGACACCACAGCTTTCATAATGAATAAAACGATAATTTAGTTAATTATATACATCGCCAATTAAAGTATCTAAACTCTGAACAATTTAATATTCTTTTTGAATATTCATTCAGTGAAATACGTCTGTTACTTTGAGAACCACTGCAACAACGGAAGTAGTAATGATGGATGGTGTTATAATATCTAAAACAAACACATTAACTGTTCTTTAATATTTTATCTGTACAGATAAATGCTGAGCATAAGAAATTATTAATAATGACATATCATTGACGATAAATATTGGAACTGTAAAAGGCAATAAAAACGTAACAGTATTTATTGAGAAAGCATAAACCAACGGATCATAGTTAAGATTCAAACTATTATGGAAAATGGTTTGGCTATGTATCGGGCGGCAAATCATTTTAAGCTCTCAGACGATGCATTGACAGTGAAAATACCTGTGTGGGCAACACAAAATGAAACAGCTTTTTCAACAATATTACCACATTGGATAGTTTCGGCATTGCATCAAATATTAAGTAAATGCAGTATACTTCGATTTGTGAGAAAATATTATTAAATAGGTAAAAAAAGTATCACAGATAATTTGAGTATGTTAAACTTGTTATTGGTAACATAAAAATTCAAGGTTTTATTTTTTACTAAGATTCAACGTAAAATGTCGCATTCAGTTCATTAAACGTAATCATAAATTTATAGGTAATTGTAAGTAAAGGGAAACAATATACCATCAAAACAGCTGTTTATGTACCAACTGACGGATTAGTAAAAATATAATAATATCATAAATAACTGTTACCTCATATTGCTGTTACAAATAATATACCTACGCATTTATTTTGATTATTTCGTTTTATTACAAATAATAAACATAAAAAAATACTCAAATCACTGATGTTGAGTCTACACATTCGACCGAATTCGACGTGGTCAACATATCATTGACATGGAGGTAATCAAGCCAAATGAGATAGATGTAGAGAGGTAAAGAAATGGTCTATAAAGCCCTTTGATATTATCTAGAAATATCGATATATTTTTGATTGCGTCCGATGCAAGGCAACGACAACCAAATAAAGTAAAGACATCCACATCATCTTCAGTGTGTATCTTCGTGTATAGCGGGCGAATGTGTAGTCGAGGCCTGAGAACAATCACCCTATAATACTTTGATGTGGGGTACAGAAGCGAATTCACATCAATCTTACAACACTGAAATTGAAAAAAATATCACATTTCTGTTTCTGCTCGAAATATGTGTAAATGCTTCTAAATCAGTTTTATTTAGAAGCATTAAATACTCGAGGACAGAGAAGGATTTCTATTGTTACGATTAAAGTACAGTGTAGACAGCGAAAATACGAACATTTCTGCATTCTTAGTTAAAAATTAGAGCGAAGCTACAGAGAAGACGAACTGTTCATTACATACAGTTGGCATGCTGGCTAACTCAATTGTGGGAGATACCGTGACTTTGCTTTTATACCCGTCACATTCACATTATACCAATTCATTAAGTTGATGATTCGATTCGTTCCATAAACATACATTAACAATCACAATCTCTAGTACTAAAACAACAACAATAATAATAATTGACATAGAAAATTTCACAAAATTTTATCACAGATTAGTTTAATAGACTGTAAGACGCGATACTGTTATTGACATTAATTATATCAATACCTACATAGGTACACCTGCCGAATATTTTAACAACGTATCTAGATCAATATGCTATGTATATATTCCGGTAATTATCAATCATTTTATAACAACTTATAACTTTGTTAATACAACTTAATTAAGCTGTTTCAAGATCAATAATTTAATATTAGTATCTAATAATGAACTGATCAAGATCGTTGGAGACTATGGAAGAAGGAAGAAAGTCGTTAGGCCTCCCCAGGAGAAGCTGATAACAACGATGTCAAATATCAAGAGTTTTGTGTGTAAAATAACTTGATTAGGAGTGGCCGTATGTCCTTTAAGCACCAATGGATAGGTATTTCTGAATGAAGCACCTCGGCCCGATGGGCCCCACTTTTAAACTGGGGCAAGGAGAATAAGTTGAATTAATATACAGCTATTTATTCTTTATTCTTCAACATCTCCCGTAGGTCCTTTACAGGATACTTGGGTTCATCAAAATTATTTTATATATTCATTCATTACTATTTATTTATTTATCGTGTCGAAACCCAGAAAAAAAAACCAATCAAACTGATCTCCAGTACTGTGCAAAACGCACAGCTGGTGGAGATGCGTCAAAAATATCTTCCATAGTGCAAATGACAGGGCACAATGGACACTCCAACAAGTGTGGCATAGTCTGTGCTGCACCACAGTCACATGCTCCGGATTCGTCCTGTAGGAAGCCCCAACGTTCTCTATTGTCGCGGCAGTTTCCCACACCAGATCTCAGTCGATTTAGGGTTTTCCATGTCCCATAGTCTAGATCGCCTCCTGCAGCAAGGTGTTCTTGGGTTAGGAAAGGTTCGCTTATTTGCGGACATGCCGTACGGTAAAGTTTAATAAACCGACCTTCCATCACTTGTTTATTTTAATCCAACGATACTCAATGACTTCATTTCTATGTTGCTAAATATTGTATGACATGTTAACAGTAGATTAGTATAACTAGACACCTACCTACATATATTGCTTGCGTTACAACTTTGATAACATAAAAAACCCGTGGAGTCCCCGGTAAACAAGAAGTCTCCCACTCTTGCCTGAGAGTCCTGTAAAAGGCAAGTATTCGTTAATACCACAAATAATACATCCAACATCTTCAATACCGCAATGAAGTATGCCACCCATCCTGATTATTTTAATTTATATTGGCACGCAGAGGACAATTTGCACGTTTTTACATGTAATTAGTCTACTGTCACCCCACTTATGAGATATGTTGTGATGGTAAAAATAAAATACCGGCCACGTGGTGCAACGGCTATCGCAGTCGACTTGCATCATCGAGGTCCTGGGTTCGATTCCCAGCTGGGTCGCGGATTTTCATACGGAATTTTCGCAACCAGGGTTTGGAAAAGAACTGTCTCAGCAAAATTGAGATAGCACTGGTTGTCTGGAAGAAATACGTAAGTGATAAGTCCGCCAGCTATACTGACATCTGTGTATAGAAAAGTGAAAAAAAATATATATAAAATTCGGTAAAAGTTATCAATCTCCAAGAAAGATATATTTCATAACACGAGGATTATTTTCAAACATCAAATAGTTAATGAATACAATGAAAGAACCCAAATTAACACAAATAATTCGCAATTAAATTATTATTAGGCTATTATATAATACGTAACAATATAACACAGACACGCGGTAGCAGTTAATTAGTGAGAGAAATAATAATAATTATTATTGAACATTCCTCTTGTTAATTATTTATGTAATACTCACACCATAACTTCAGGTGACTTCATTGTGAGTACTCATTTATACATTATCGAGAACTAATTACTTACTTCACGTCCATATTTATAGATAGTATAATATGAAACGTTTAATATTTATTTTAACGCCGTACAAAACGGTGCCGGTTTACAAAATCACGACATTTTAAAAGCGTCCATTGTTATACGATAATTGGATTAGAAACAATGTTAATTACCAACACACGTATGAACCAATTAAGATCGTTTAATTTATTTATATGATTTTCAATATAGACCTTAATTAATGATGTAAGGATGCATTACTTTTAAATGAGCCGTGGAGCACCCGGAAAAGAATCGGTCTCCCACTCTTTTTCGTAAATTTTCAAGAATCCTGTTAAAGGCGGGTGTTCCGAAAATAAAAACATCTTAGATCTCAAATTCAGCGATGAAGTGTGCACTTATCCTGAATGTACTACTTTTATGTTGGCACAGAAAAGACGACTTGCATGTTTATTATAGTTTACATTACATTACAAAATATTACATTATATATTTATAGTTTATATTACAAAAAATAGTTTTTGATCTGACAATTATTTTCAATTATTCTTATCATTGTACTACGACAATACTGTAGTCAATAATGATTTCTTTTTAGTAAGAATTAAAAAAAAAAAAAAAAAACTGTTATACGTACCTATACATGAAAAGTACTAACGAAAATTGAGTTGATGTACATAATACAAAATAATATTTACAAAATATCACAAGGACTATTTGATTATTAGCAATGCCGGCTCGGGGGGTTATAAAATCGTTACAACATGAATAATAATATTAGATAACGTAAATTAATATAATTTAGTAGTAACGAATCATGCAATAGTTTCATATTATTTATTTGTATCTAATTATATCATAATAATTTTGTGAGTTGATTGACCTCTCTATAATTTGATGTCCAAAATTTTCTTCCATCTTCTTTTTTGTGTTGTAGATCATTGATTGTGACTTTTATTTATTTATTTTAGTTCGGAAGTTGTTCCCTCTTGTGGTGGTGAATACCAGCTGCCTTTTCCATGTGGTCTTCCTCGGGGCAGAGAGCGGAGAGAAAGAGAGGCAGAGGCTGGTGTCTCCTTTGCAGCTATGTGCACGATTTTGTTTTCAGCAATCCTATCTACCATGGTCTCTTCAGAACGACATACGATCAAACGAAAATCGACGCATTCAACGACATAGATCATAAACCTTGATCATTTGTTCATCCAAATCGCGAAATAATACTATCGGTATCACAAGTTGGATAACCGATAGATATGATTGATATTTATGTTCTCCTCTTGGAACCAAAAATAATTTAAACATTTAGGATGGGTGGGGATATGAGCTCTGATTTAACTACTCGAAGTAAAGAATCGTGAAAGGGGCAAATAACTCATTAAAACAGTATATAGAGTCATAAGATTAGTTAGTAAATCACCACATTTATTAAAGAAGAATTCACCATGTCATTATCTAATACGATCGAAGATTCAAATAATAACATGTTTTCATTATAACAACCAAGTGGATAAATTAATGAACTGAAATTTATAGAAGAAAATTATAACATAAGTCAGCGAGAATAATAAAATTTATAATGACTTGTGCTAGTGCAGTAGTGGTCTCGTGATAATAAACTTCATATATCACGCAAAATAATTCTGCTCAACACACGATCATCTAATCACCATCACCAACATTCACCATCAGTGTTCTATATAATATTTATTAGTACTATTGATCAACCTTTTGCATCATTATTATCGTGTCTGTGAAATGGCATCGCTGTTTAAAAACATATATTTACAATCATAATAAAATTTCTATGTTAAATGTATGAATATAGTTGTACCTACTAACATAATGAAATGTATCTATATAATAAAGGGTATGCAATGTGTAATTAACACTTCCACACAGCACAAGTATTATTCATTAACGCCCATGCTCACTACCAACTGTTATGTCCGGCTTATACAAAAACAATACTTTATGACTGACTAAAATTATTACTACTATACCGTCACGGCTTATCCCACAAGTGGGGTAGCCAGCAAATCAGCCAGCAAATATGCCAAATTGCCATAATAAACATGCAAACATCTGTGCCAACAAAATCCGTACATCTGTGCTAACAAAAAATGTGCACTTTGTTACTATGGAACAACAGCAGTAATTTAAAAAAAAAACAATAAAGGAATATATGAAAAAAAATATGCTACTTGTTTTATTATGTTAATTTATTTATAATTATTTGTGTTCACGACAGAAATCAAAGATAAATTTACAAAAGTAAATAAAAGAAAGTGTGTAAGTTGTAATATAGAATATACAAAATTTACAAACAAATATTAAAATAGGCATCCGTTATATATCACACCTGTATTCCTGCCACAACACAGCCCTATGACTAGTGTGGTAGATTTTTTTAGGATTATGTTTTCTTCAATGTCTATATTATGTATAATATGCAAATGTAAAGGAAGAAATTATTTCAATCAATCTTAATATTCAATAAAGATTAATGATAATAATTCAATCCTATAAAATTGAGTACGTGCACCATAAAACAAATTATTTTGAGTAAAAATTTAATTCGATACGGAATAACTTTACTCTCGTGGCTAGTAGGTGTACTAGGATCATAAATACTTGTGAGTCAGATGCAATAATAACAGCTGATGTGCCTACCACTTATACTAGCCATATCACGATACTGTTTTAATAATAATTTAAGAGTTAGCCGCATATGTGCTGTTTCAATTAGCTAAATGTATTAATAATGTATACAGAATATTGTTATCAAATGTAGTTGTATCTACTTGTAATTACAGCGAAATATAACACCAAAGAACTGACAGACTATAATGATGGGACTGTGTTGTCTGCGAATCGTTGTGCGTACTAAACAATGCGGAAATTTAAAATGCCTACCATTTCTAAATACCTATATTAAAATTGAATCTGAATGGACGAGTATCGCATTATTACGACGTTACAAAGTAAAAACTGTAACATTAAATTATTTTATTCTGTGTTGTGAATCTCTATAGGAAGATTCTAAGTAGAATATCAAAGGAAGCAATATCGTAGAACGCTTAGAAAAAGAGTACATAAATAAAGAATTGACTAATACTTTCATATTTAAAACCCTCAATAAAAATTAAATAAAATCGTACAAAGCTAACTTAGTTTCATGCTGAATAGACGTATGACTCAAGTGAGTATACCTACATTAAATCAATTAATCAATAAATGTTTACTGAGATGACGAAAAAAGTACAATCAATCAAATTGTGGAAACGCGACAGTAGAATCCTACTAAGTATCTACCCAATGATACATTAAAACGTGAGAAAGAACGAAATTTTCATTGAAATCAATATCACAACGATCGGGCAATTAAATTAAGATTTATATTGCCGAATCTAAAATTGACAACCTAGTAAATATATCATTGTACCTACATATGTACATACGTAGGGTTAACGATATCCCAAAACTTTAATTGAATTTACTCAATATTGATAAAATCTCAATCACGCTCTCGGATTTCTTTCCCAACCAAAACCTCTTCACGAAAACGTATTGAAATACTTAGGTTCGAGTTTTTTTTGATAAAAAAAAAATAGGAAAATACGGTGTCTACCGCACGAAACCGAATTATGTCATAGTCTATATTGGCAATATTTTATTTTCTCAATATTTTCGATCAGGTATTTTCTCGTCAGCAATTTTACACATCTTATTTGAGGAACAATGACAAAAACTCGTAACAACTCAATGTTACGAAAGCATTTTCTGTCTGAAGTTTTAAAAAACCGTACACGTTGCATGTATATTCAAACTTTTATTCTATAATAGTAGGAAAGGAAACAATCTTGAAAGCGTTTCTTCAACCAATTAAAAGTTTACAACACGCCAATTTCGTAAATTTTAGTATTCCAAAATAGTGACTTATAAATAAATAAATCTAACTTCAAGATTTGCTTGATAGTTGTTAAAGATTTTTCAATTATGATTCTCATAACAAACTAATTTTCAATATCATTAAACGTATAAAAGCTACTTCAAAACGATTACATAAGAGAAGAGGGTAACTAAACCTCGACCTATTTAAGCTTACCTTAATTCCAAATTTATTTCGGAGATTCTTCGAGGATACACGACATTATTAATATAAAGTAGTCAAATATAAATTAATTTTTCATTCTACGTATAATCTGAAAATACACAACATAAAAAACTCAATTAAAATAATCTGATTTTTTTCGCCTAAATCCCCGAGGTTGATGATACAAAGATAATCCGATTTGTCGTGTTTATAAGACGTAAAAAAAATTTCAGTTCGCATTAATATATTGTGTGTTTAATGAGCTTTAAAATGGGATGCTGGGAATATTTGAATGCCTACACGTCATTATCTTTTATAATAATATCACTACCCAAACCATTACGATGGATAAATACCATACGTAATACTATGTTAATTTTTATGAATTGAATCACATTTATAAATCAAATCTTAAATATTTGCTCTGAGCAATGAAAAAAACAACTATCTTTCCTTTTAGTCTCAAAAAATAAATAAATTTTGAGAATTACAATACTTGTAACTCCCGACCATTCTTCGAAAGAATTTAGATCTTGAATCTGAAGTACAATGTGAAAGCCATCGAAGGTAAGTGGGTACGCACTCATTCCGAAAATATATCTTATAATATTATTGATCATAAGAATTACGGTACTACTAGTATGAAGGATGAATTGGTTCAATTCCAAGAAAACGATTGTTGTAATATATTTATTTATTATTTGAAGAGTCTAAACATAGATACATTATTAAACTGGGAAATTATATTGTTGTTAAGTGGATCACTTATCGACAAATATTATGACAATGACTTGAAAAGGGCAAAATGATAAAATTTAAGGATGTTCAGAGACTTTGAACAGTAATGTAAACATAAAAAAATGTAATAATGTAAACATAACAGTAAAATCGACTGAGATCTGGTGTAGGAAACTGCCGCGACAATAGAGAACGATGGGGCTTCCTACAGGACGAATCCGGAGCATGTGGCTGTGGTGCAGCACAGACTATGCCACACTTGTTGGAGTGTCCATTGTGCCCTGTCACTTGCACTATGGAGGATATCTTTGACGCATCTCCACCTGCTGTGCGTTTTGCGCAGTACTGGAGATCAGTTTGATGGTTTTTTCTCTGGGTTTCGACACGATAAATAATAATAATGAAAATATATTTTCGAAGATAAAAATAACAATTGACGATAATAACTTTATTCGATAAAGATTTATTCAGGAATGATAAATCTTATTTAAAAGTCGTTCATAATAAATTATATTACCTTTTGTTAATCCTTCAAATGTTTATAAAATATATATTTCTAATTTTTTTAAAACGATATTGCATAGATAAAATATAAAGCAAGTGTGGTGTGAGAAAAAGGCGAATATCCCGGTTCGTAAATATAAAAGAATGGACTGGAATCCCGACGTGTAGAGGAGCTGTTCCAGCTAGCACAAGACAGAGAAACCAACGCCAGAATGGAACTAATATAATATTTTAAAAAAAATTGAAAAACTTCATTATGTCAATTTTTTGGGTTACGCATTGAAAACATTTATCGAAAAGTAATAAACAATTTATATGAAGTAGCGATGTAATATTATAAAAAAAATGTCCATTGAGAATTCATTAGGTTGTTATAGTCATGGTCATAAAGGCGCACCTCCGCAAGACTAATGAAGACACATTCTATTAAAAATGAAATGAATAATCAGGAAATATTTCACTATTAATGACTATGCAAATTACGATTCCTCAATTTACATATTGAGGGTGATACCAACTAGTTGTGTAATATATTTATCACCTTAATTTACATTTCATAAATGTTTTTTTGGCTTCAGAGGATCAAATTATTATAATACTTTAGATGTACAAAATAAAACACTACTCCTGTGGGTGGCATAAAACCATTTCATATTATTATCAAAATTACACGATAAAAGCAACCTTAACATAAAACAGAAAAAGTTTATATTACTCACTTTTTATGTTTAGCGCTTGTGTCAATGCGCATGTTTATTGAAGTAACCTATGATTCGTAATAAAGAAAATTTACCAACGCAGCCAACTAGCTGAGAAATTCACGATAGAATCTATGGGGACAAAACGGTGGGAGCATGAAAATAATAATTTGTTTGATTGCATTGAATTCCAAGTGTCAAATTGTCTGGCGATCCTTCAGATGAGACAAACCATGAACTATTCTCATTTGCAATGTGTGTATTTATGTATATTCAATCAGATTTTCTCGAAATAGTAGTGAGTTATAACTTTGATAAGATACAAAAGGAGTAGGTACATACCTAATTTTTAACATCCTCATTGATACTTCTTAGAACAAGCCTCAAATTCTCCCAAACATTCACTTCACATAATAATATGATCTCACAGTCTCTACAGAAAGATGTAGCAATGTACCTAATGTCTAATGCCAGATATCCATTAAACACCAAGACAATCGTGAAGTGCATTAGTAGGTTACAATATCAAAGCCATATTGTACAACTCAGAATAGTGCCGTATAAATCTATAATTATGCTCTATAGCTAGCTGTCTATGTACCTACAAATATCAGATCTGCTCTTATACAGAGTCAAATCCGCTTCCAAAGTTTCCGCTTCCGTGTGGATAAACATCATATTTTTTTAGAGAAAAAAATTATCAACGCGGGGTCTGTAATACTTCTTTTTGGAGGTACGGAGTTTTCTATATGTACGGAATACAAATTTTATAATTAATTATATGAATTGATGCTGATGATGGTCCAAATGTCCCCCTTTCATAACAACGATATCAGACTACTAAGAATGTCATGGTGATTCAATTGGAGCAACGACGCTCTGAATGGAGAAGACTAATTCCTGTATTGCATTCCCGGAAGGAGCGTTGAAAAACGATTGAATTGATTGGACAATAATCTAATCGATCGGCTATCGTTTGGACGAACTGGTGATTTTCATTATGAATTTAACGAAATGATGTTATTTACAAAGAACTGCGGTTTAACATTTTTAAAACATGAAAATGCATTACATGTCCATCCATATTATCATCGAAACGAAGTTTTGCAGCTCTACGCTGATAGGTTTTCCTCTGATGATTTTTTGTAATCTACTTACACAGAGAAGGGGAAGCCTTTTAGAGTGGACATACTGTATAATACATATTATTATATATTACATATAGGTATGCCAGTCCAGACATGCTAGGGAGATTAACAGTGCAGTGTGTAATGAAATCAATGGACACTGTCAGACAGAGGGTATATATTAATTTGTGACGAACTATAAGTATATTATGTAGTAAAATTAATGGTACGTGATGAACTTCATGGTGGGTCATGTGTTTCAATAATAGTATTTGCTATGTCTCTGTATATTAGGTGTATATTTACATATATATCGTGTGCTGTGCAAGCTAAACCAATTACGATTACATCATTCGCTCTGTATCAACGAACTAATAAACTGTTCGACATTTCTAAATCAATAAACCTATAAAATATATATTAAACAGTTTTAATGTATTAATTTGTTGTGCACGTGCATCATATGCAGCTGGCCTGCTGACTACCCCACTAGTGGGGAACACTGTGAAGGTATAGTAGAAGTAGAAGAACAGTTACAATTTACTATTTTGATATAAGTTTACTTATTTTAGGAATTCATATTGTCGGCACTATCTAAACTTAAACTCCTCTGCATTTTAATAAGGTCTTTAGATCTAAAACAAGATAATGGTGACCGCCCTCCTACCAAAACCGCAGTGACGAAAGCTCTAGCGTAACATTTGATATAGAAGATATATCTAAAAACATATTAAAATATGTATCAGTTTAAGCAAGCTTAATGTATAAACGATTGAAAGACTTCTAAACTTAAAATAAAAAGATGTACTAAAAATAATTACTTAAAAATATATATCAAGATTTTTAAAAATATAAAATTTTTCAAATTGTAGCTTATTTTCTGAAAATATTTGTCGGAGATTTCATAAAATTGACTGTCTATCTTTAGATGGTAGTAAAATTCTATAACGAAATGAAAAAACATTTGTTTTTTTAATTTTGATTTCTGAAAACTAAATTTAATATGGTATTATAATACTCTGAAAATATTCAATCAAAAAACTTCCTTATATAATATTAAAACACAGAAAATACTTTCTCTCTTACAATTTTTTTTTTTGCGAATTCAACCTCATTGAGCTCAGTTTCAGTACAATTGTTATTATACCATCACATCCCCCTTAATCCACAATGTAAAGAATATATGAAAAAACATATTGAAAGAAATCCTCTTTTTTCATTCTCTATTGCTTCCTACACCTATAGGTATGTGTAGTCTTTGAGAAAGGTGAAATAAACGCAATTTCGTAAGGGGACAGTAAAATACCACTAGCCTGTATTGATTTTTCAACCTGTTGAACAACATACCTTTCCCAATATAACTAAGTAAGCAATACAATATAAAGTAAATAGAAAGGTTTCGTCGCTGTGATAATATGAAATTTTATCACCGCACAACACATCCTGAAACTTTTACATTGTATGTAAGATCTACTTTTCCAAGATATTATTTAACATCCATTATGATGAGATACTAGCTACGTGTACCTTTATGGATATGACTAAATCTAAAGGATATTGAATCATAATATATTATGTACTTTTTGTTTACCTACCTCATGTCAATTTTACTTTAAAAATAATTTATTGACAAATTGGATTTTGGGTGTTTTTGAGAATTATAAACTAGAAAATGAATATTCATTGAATTCTTAAATGTAATTTATTAATGAATGAATCAATGCGTTAATATTTTCAATTACCTGTATACTCTCATAAATATATTTATTACCGGTTACAAACATTATGAAATTCTCTATTCACCGATTTTTCTCATTCTAAAAACACTGAACGTATTTCAACGTTTATTTATTTACCAAATATACGATTTACCCCTTTTACGAAAATATCAAAAACAAAAAGAAGACATACATTTACAAAAGTACACTAAATAAAGTCTAAATAAACCTTTATTCAGCCACAAAAAAACATCTTTAGAAATGAAAATATCCCTAGTGAAAAGTATATCAGCAACACACTTACGCTATTTATTGTGGCAAGGAAATCACATATATTTTTAATTTAAAACAAGAGATAAAAATATTCTACATATAAAAATACTTACTTATACCATTTGTTTCAATGTAGAAAATCTGGATTGAAATATTACAAGAACGGAGTTATATGAAAATTCCAAGTGTTTACGTCTCA
The DNA here is from genome assembly GCA_947579605.1 of Athripsodes cinereus. Classification (NCBI taxonomy): domain Eukaryota; kingdom Metazoa; phylum Arthropoda; class Insecta; order Trichoptera; family Leptoceridae; genus Athripsodes; species Athripsodes cinereus. The sequence continues at coordinate 9,134,355 of OX388306.1, read as the reverse complement.
AAAACAACAAGTGCGTGGGAAGTGTTTGATTGACAGTTAAGTGGAAAATATTTCGAGAATGTCTGTCCATCCATCTATATATACTGTCACTTATTTTGCGACGTCTTGAAAATTATATTATTTTTCATTCCCCGTACATCAAGCAGGTAAATGATATACAGGAAATTACCTGAAATTAATTTCGAAGAAAAAAAAAGAATATCAAGAGATGTATCTACATATTTATTTAATAAAAATATATTATTCAAGCATAAAAATTGGAAAATAAAACAAGGTAGACCTGTTCTTGGAAAATCCATTTTAACTTGGAATTTCGTTACCTTGAAAATTATAAAATAATTAACAACAAAAAATATAAAATAAGCATAAAACCAACACACATCCTTATTTACCCGTTTACACACACACGATAAATGGATGAAAATTAAATACCCATTGCCTTGAATAATATTTGTAAAATTTTGACAATCTTATCCTATTTTAAAATAACGTGTTTCTGATAAAAAAAAAATATGTTTTCTGTACTAGGAGTTTCTTAACAATGTTTGACTTTTGGTTTTGTATTCTGATGTTACATTATAATCACAAGCAGGTCGAAAAAACCTAAGTGACCAAATGATAATAAAATGTAATAATGAAAATCCTGCAGGGCTACTCTTGACAAAACTAAACACGATCTTAATCTAGTCTTGATCTTGATCATACGACGCACGAAGTGACTATTGGCCAAAAATACACACAAACCGATCGCGTGTTAGCGGTAGCGCGATGTTTTTGACTATAGTCCCTTCGTGCGTCGTATGATCAAGATCAAGACTAGATTAAGATCGTGTTTAGTTTTGTCAAATGTAACCCTGCTGTACCGAAATTGATAAACTATCAATGAAAATAATATTAATGTAATTGAACAGACAAATGGATAAATTCGTATATATAATATCTTTATAAACATACATCCTCCATAGTTATCAAACAATTAGGAAAGCTTTAATATAATCATTCCATGTCTGCTAGATTGAGCATGATGGGTGGATGTACATACGAAATAAAAACCCAAATTATTATTTTTTTCTATTAGATTAAGGAATGAAAAACATTTCAATAATCCTGTTCGGCATGATAATAATAAGGATAAGAATTGAAGGTAGGGTTTGTTTTCGGGGAAACCTCGTTCTCGATTCCCCGGAAAAAAATCTCGAGTAATCGAGAAAGTAACTATATGGAACTGAAATCTATACGTAGTTTACAAATTATGAAGATTGCAGTTACAGAACTGTCGTAATACATTTCGTTTCCTATTACTTTATTTTATAAACAGTCCTTAACACCCCTTCTTTGTGATTTCATGCAAACAAATTAACAAAATTACTATCATTTTATCCATATAAATAAAAATGAGTTGACCATGTATGTTCCCCCATGACTTGAGAACGGCTGAACCGAATTGACTGATTCGTTGTATTTGTAATTATCAGGAAAAGGTTTGCATGAAAGAAAGATTTTGAAAAATCCAACGGAAAAGTCGAAAATTTGGATTGTATTTTTGTATGAAAGTAATGTTTGTATGACAGTTCCACTGTCACGTGTTGCCAAAACGAAAAATTTTATGAAATTCACCCTGGCGACGCCGGGTAAGAACATCCAGTTTATAATATATTTTAAATTCTGGATAAAATTTATGTTGTTTTTTATATTAATTTTTTTTTTTATTTTATATTAATTTTATATTATTTTTATATTAATTATATTTTGAACATTTTTCAATGCGATTTTATCATTTTAGTTTTATTTTGCTAATATATTTTTTATATCTCCAAGTAGTATATTTCAACATCAGTTACCACAAATACTTGGTTTGTTTTTTTTTTCAGCCTTTAAGAGCAAAAATTTCCGCTTTGTTCTTTGCTTAATACATAATAAAATAAGGTACATAAATGGATAAATACATAACAAAAGCAATTTTGCATGAATTCTGTCACGATTCATCATCATCATCATCTCTGTCGGTCCCTCAATCCTGAGGATCGTGACCATCATGCCTCGTTCCGTAAACCATCTGTCTTCATGTTGAGCGATCCTCCGCCATGTGTAAGGCCCCGTGAAGTGAGCTCTGTGTGGCCTCCTTAATTTGGTCGCTCCATCTTATTGGCACTGTGCCCCTTCCCCTCCTCCCTTCTACAACCCCAGTCATAATTACTTTTTCCAGGTTGTCATGCCCTCTTCTTGCAATGTGCCCGAAATATCGCAAAGCGCGCTGACTGCAAATCGTTGAGAGTCGCACCGAAATTTAAGCTCCCTGAGGATGGACTCATTGGTCCTGTGTTCGGTCCAATGCACTCGAAGGAGTAGTTAACAATATATATTCTTTTTTACTTGTTAAGTAATAATAAAATTCTTTACTCTCTTCAATAATTTAATGGAATATATTATTGTGTACCTGTCACGATTAGACTTAATCAAATGAGAACTTGAAAAAGTTCCAATTTTTTGATTTCTCGTGAATTCCGGAAAATAAATCTCGAGAATTCTCGCAATACAAAAATCTAAAATACCCGAAAAATGACAAACCCTATTTTAGGGTAGCAGTTAGAATACAAAGTCCTTTTCAAATCTAGCCAATATCCTGGTGAAATTGTTGATCCGTGATCAATTCTCTGTAGACCTCTTTCTTACATAAGACGCACATAAGAACCCTTGGGACTATTCTACATAACATTATATAAAACGACTTATCCATACAAATATGTAATAATACATAAGTACATGTAATATAACAATGCGAAGTACATGCACGTACTTTACACATGATCTTCCTCCAACAATTCATCCCTAAGATTCACAATAAAATATTCCATTAAATTATTGAAGAGAGTAAAGAATTTTATTATAACTTTTCACGTACATCAGTAAACGCATTTTATCAAACTTATTTTGTTTTTCACTGTATATTGGTTACAATATTAATCATAACACATAGACTTTCATAATGGCCTAATTTTTATAAGGTAAGTAAAATAAATTTTATGAAAAATGTTAAATTGTGCTTATTACATGTTTATATATAATTTGTATAATATTATTAAAATAAAATATATTTAAATGTTAATTTGAAAAAAAAAGTATTGTAATCTTTTATTCTCATCATAATATTATAATATATAGGTATAACTTCAAAAAGTATACTATAACTTTTAGAGATTTTGTGTGTATCCTCCCAATACATATGATATCTCTATTAGGAAAATATAATTTTGTAATATTGATATCAATTATAATAAAATGTGTGTACCTAATTGTTGTTGTGTTTAAGAAATCAATAAAAATAATTATGACTATTATTTATGTATATGTCAAAAAAAAAGTTTATCTCTGTATCGCAATATGTTGCAACTAGCATATGTTGGATATCAATAATTATTATCTTTGAGAATTTCATTTATTAGGTAACTTCTCAAGCTTCTTGTAAAAGGCGAGTACCAATTCGTAAAGCCTCATGTACCTGTGAAAAATAAAAAGATGCCATAAATAATCCCATAAAGCTACAGTAATATAAATATGGGTTCGAAACATCTGCTCTGACAAAAAGAATTATCAATAAACTTCAAGTTACACAAAGAGCAATGGAGAGGAGGATGTTAAACATCTCACTCAGGGACCGAAAAACAAATGTTTGGATACGGGAAAAGACCAGGGTGACAGATGTGGCTCAAAGAATTGCAGAACTAAAGTGGAACTGGGCAGGTCATGTGGCACGTATGTCTGATAATAGATGGACGAAGAAGGTGCTAGATTGGAGGCCTAGAACAGGACGCAGAAGCGTGGGCAGGCCTCAGACAAGATGGTCCGACGATATTAAGAGAGTGGCGGGCCTGCACTGGAAGAGAGTAGCGTCCAACAGAGATTTATGGAAGTCCAAGAGGGAGGCCTTTGTTCAATACTGGACACAAGAAGAAGGCTGAGGTAAGGTAGGTAAGGTAATATAAATAGATCACTCACTCTATTGTTACAGTAAATAGTCAATTATTTTATCTTAATACTATGAATTCTCGTACACACTAACTATGAAAATTTTAAAAGAAATTTGATTGTGTAATCATGTATAAAATGTGTGAATTTACTCAAATATTTTTACGGAGTAAAAAATTACGTAAGTTAACGGAAATATAATAATAAAGGTTCATTCAATAAAATATTTCTAAATCTGTTAAGGACATCAATATTGGTGATTACATAAACAAAACTAAATTAAATGTCCCTACTTTGTGAAAAATATGAATAGCTTTGGCGGTTAGGGTGCTGGATTAGCCTCGAGGGAAAGATCGACTACATACCATACAATGTGACATTCTCCATAATATCTTCCACCTACAGATACAGAATGATATTTTCGTCTTCTCACTTACTCGTGTATTCACTGCTTATTACATAATTATAAATGAGTATGTACTTGATTTCCATAGAGCAACCTACGGCCCTATATCTTCGCATTTTTTGGAGGAAGTGTGTATAAGAAAAACGTGTTTGAGAACTAAGCTAATACATATTTTGTTACTCTTAATTTGGTAAAAAAGATAAATCTGATTTTGAGAAAACATACAAAAGCAGGTACATCCCTCAAAGACTCTCACATTAGGTATTTAATATGTTGTGATCTGAAAGACTTATGTACTGCCGGTTCCATAGAGATAAAGTCTCTTTTATTTAATCAAAAACCTCGATTGGAGAACCATGTCTACACAATGCAACATTGTGTAGAATCTAATAGGAAGAAGTGAGAAAGGTGTCCCAACGCTCACGAATTGGCTCTAGGCTGGCTTAAGTGATCACTTTCGGTTTCCATGGACAACGTTCACCAATTCCTCCATTCTCACTGTCACGATGTAAGGTCCACCAATCGAGAGACGCTTTATGCAAACCTTAGAATTTTTCCTTAAAAAGAAAAAGAAAACCTTAAATTTCGTAAGCGTTGGGACACCTTTCTCACTTCTTCCGATTATATTCTACACAATGTTGTGTAGACATGGTTCTCCAATCGAGGTTTCTGATTGGTTTTGTCATCTGCACTCAAATCCGGTTAAACAATAAAAAAATTAGTAAATATTCTAAACATCTTTTATTTAATGTCCGAGGTGTCAAAATTCTATTAGTTACTATGGTTACTTCTAGAATTTTTTTTCACAAAATTTAAAGAAACGTTTTCATGCTTATAAAACCGGCAGTCATGTCTTAAATAAGATCTAGGTAATATACCTACCAGTAAAGTAGACGACAAGGTCCTAAATTAACAATTCATAATGATGAGAACGTATTGGCTAAGATGATTTGAAGAAGTTAAAGAAAACCTCTAGTAGTTTTAATCTGTAGTCTTCCCGAAGCAGATGATAATAAAGACGATAGTGAAAACCTGTGTTCACCAATGAATGTATGTAAAATGCATAAGAATGAAGAAAAACGTACATAATAAAAAGCGTTGTTTTATTACAATAGGTTATAAAATGTTTTAACAACCCGATAAAAAAAATATTAAATACTTTTAAGTTTTGATGAGAAGTAAATACACGAGGATATTATAACGAAAATAAGAATGCTGATGAAAACTTAATGACCACAGTTCATACTGGTAGTCCCAGGCCAAATTAAATATCTCTTTAATAGATTGAACTCTTTTAAGGTTTATTCATCAGTAAATTAAATATCATTTTCATTCTTATTCGAAGGTGGGTCTTAAACAGGTACGAGTATAATATCCCAAGAGAAAAAGAAGGAGCTTTTTTATTATTTTGTTTCAGATTAAACATACCTCTTGTTTTATTCAGCAAGAGCTAATGTATTCAAATCCCCTTCCAGTTTTCCTTCTCGTGCTCTTGCTATAATATAGGACCTTTCACGTGGAAATAAATAACGTGAACCTTTCAAATTAAGGACACCTGTTTTTATCTATATGATATTCGGAATCGAGCCTAAAAATTGACACGTGCAAATTAATTAAATTATGGGTGATTCCTAAGCAGATTTGAAAACAGTTTTTAACTTCGCGTCGAGACCAAAATGCCTGCGTAGATCTCAATAAAAGTTGACGGGAGTTTTACGAGGGACGGGACTTTATAAGGATGTACATTATCAACATAAGCCCTAATAAAGAAATTACTAAACGCTCTAGCAAAGCAAAATTATAAGAGCCGATCGCGAATTAAATGGAATAAGTTTATAATGCGGCTGGCATATTAATTATTCGTAATAATATAAAAAAAAATGATAAATGGTCTATCTAGATCTAGGATATTCTAAAATCTGAGAGAATAAAAAAAACAGTGACATAAAAATAATTTTCGTACGTTAAAAGTTTTTACTATCAGCCAAAGCTAAGGATTGAAATAAATAACATATTGTTTCATTTAGTCATGGCGAAATGGGAAATTTCTAAAATATATCCAAAAACCTAGCGCAAGTGGAAATCATAAAAATAATATATGTTGTTATTATATTTTGTTAACGTTCAGAACTTGTAAAGTTTCCACATTAGTTTTCTTTCTAAGTAATCGAAATGCTTCTTACGTTATTATCACATACCTAGTATTGTAGTAGACATAGCCTTGTTTTATTTTCTACTTACGAAATAGGGTATTAATCAGTTTTTATGATTTCTTTTATATCCTACAAAGATATAGTAATTACAAATAAGATGCTTTCATACACAGTGAAAACTTTTGTTATGTGAACACTTTTCGGAAACTTTTCTTTAGGCACATAGTTATCCATAGAACTATTAATCTATTATCAAGTTCAATGAGTTCGTCGGTAGCCTGGAGGTAGAGTCTCGGCTGAAAGGTGTATAAGGTTGTATTTGGGTTTATAACAAAACCCAGATATATCTTTTTAAAAAAAAAAAAGTAGATACAAGATACCTATACATTATTCGCTACTACAGCAGGGCTACTCTTGACAAAACTAAACACGATCTTAATCTAGTCTTGATCTTGATCATACGACGCACGAAGTGACTATTGGCCAAAAATACATACAAACCGATCGCGCGTTAGCGGTAGCGCGGTGTTTTTGACCATAGTCCCTTCGAGCGTCGTATGATCAAGATCAAGACTAGATTAACATCGTGTTTAGTTTTGTCAAGAGTAACCCTGCAGATACTACTATAACATCACGGATTTTCCCATAGGTGGGGTAAACAGCAGACACGCTGCACGTGTTAAACATGCAAGCTGCTATATACAAACAAAAACATAAGACGTTCAGGATGGATGGCAAACTTCATCGCTGAATTAAAGATGTACAATGAATTAATTTCTTCAAATATTTGCCTTTTACACGAAAACTTACGGAAAAGATTGGGAGACCAATACTTTTCCGAGTGCTCCACGGAAAATCTTACTTGACCAATCTAGTGTACATAAAACCGAATGATATTATTCACAAGAAAGAATAGAATAGACACTTCAAGAAATAAACATTTCTTTAAAAATGTTAATGTTACATTGACCCTTAAAAGCTCTTCTTAGAAAATGAAATTGGAAACAAAACTCCACTCGGAGCGATTTTGTGGCGGTTCCTTTCCCAAAGCTCAAATATCGTTGTCATAAGAATGGTTTATTCTTAATATTATACTTATTTATTATTATGTTCTTCCGTCCGCAGGGGTTCCGTAGGCCCGGGCGTCCCTCTTTCACAATACACCGTTCCTATGACAACGATATCAGAGCGCAAGGAATGTCGTGGGAGGAGGTGACGCAATTGGCACAGAGACGCTCTGAATGGAGGAGGCTGGTTTCTGCCCTCTGCTCCCGAGAGGAGCGTTGAGAGCGATGATGATGATGATTATACCAATAAGAACACGTATAGGTACGTCAATAAAATGCATAAGTATGCCATTAAAAATAATACACTTTTCTGTGTTATTAATTAAGTAAGTATTTAAATCACGTACTACTTTGAATAATAAACATGTACATTAATGACACAAAACAGACTTTACCCACAAGGTAATGAAATATAAAAATTAACTAGCAATTTCATGACCCAACGTTTGAATTTCGGTAACCAAATGTTTTATCTACTAATCCAATGTTAATATAATACATAATAATAATTCGGAATCAATTTTATATTCAATCAATGAAAGTAATTTCACTCTTTTCATATCAAATTTGAAGTTCAATTATTATTTTTAATAAATTTTGTTATAAAAATAAAATCAAAAACACTGTTTACTTTCACTTGTTATTTATTTTAAATATTTTAGCAAAGATCTTTCGTTATATTAACATCATCAGTGCTCACTTACAACTAAACACAAAACAAAAAAAAAAAGTGTTTAAACAGTGTTTTTGATTTTATTTTTATAACAAAATTTATTAAAAATGAACTTTCACCAAGTGACTACCGAAAAAATTAATAGTTTTATTATTTTTATATTGTCTTTATCCGTTCAAATAATGGTAATGGCTTTTTGAACATCTATAAAACGGATATTTTAATTGTATAAACTTTCCATTTCGTTTGTGTAAGCATAATTATTTTTATATCCAATTGAATAGGTTCACAGTGTTTTATTATTGATTGTTTCGTCTTTATAGACCAAATCTTCCATCGTAAGACAGGTTATTTAGTATGAGATGGATCTATTAAATGTAATAAAACTCTTTATGAGGCTACGAAACGTAAAAAAACTTAGAACAAGGTATTATTATGTAAAATAATGGTCTCGAAGTAAGTTATAGACTTTTGCGGTCAAAATTGAGTATTTCAGCATTTCGATTTAACTTCAAGTTCAAAACTTTTAGTTCAAACTTGCAGACCATCTCACAATGGTTTATATTTTTGCCAGAAAAAAGTGAAAATCATGATATCACTTAATTTCAATAAGTAAATGTTCACTAATTTTATGTTCATCATATTCATTTTAAAAGATAGGGATACAGAAAGTAAATGAATATGTACATAATAGGTATTTAATAATTTAAAACGATCGTAACCTGAATATTTTGGAAGAGAAACAGATAGGTATTTTAATATAAATAAATTCCTGACAAAGACAGTTCCAACGTTTATGAAATGGGCATTGAGAATAATTTTAATTAAAAACATTAAAGGGATTTGATTCTACAAAACGAAAGCCACTCAATTAAGACAAAAACATTGCTTAATAATGATCCAATAAAATAATACCAAAGGTCGGGAATATCATTTGTTTAAGAAACAATGAAAAACGGCATTGGAAGATAAATAGGAAAGTAGTAATTGAACAATTTATTTATTTATCTAAATATATAAATACGCATGTTGTTCTAGAGAAAGGGCGTTGGTATCATAGACGTCTGAAGGAAGGGACGTCACCGCGGGAAAATCACTGCGAAACATATGTCAGCTGGCTTATATTTACAAAGATCACCAAAAAATATAAAGGATAGCTGGTATTCAGTTTCACAGGAGGGAAAATCTTCCAATGTAACAGATCACTGATTCACGATAAAAGGAAGAAAGAATATTTAAAAGTATAAGAATATGTAGGTGATGGAAAAATGATTATGCAAAATCATTTGATACGGTTGATTTGTATTTTAAAAGGTATTTTAAGGTACAATATCTTTGTTAGATTGTTTCTTTATGATTTATAATGTAGAAATAATATGTGACATTAAAGAAACGTTTTTTTTCGTAATATACCTATACTTACACCTACTAAAGAAAAAGAATGCCTAGCTGTTTTATATAGCAACAATGAAGACATTTGTATCACGGAAACATGGTAATAAATGACATTAAAGTCATCACGTAATGAGTACCTGTACAGAACAATAATAAAAAATTAAGAAACTAAAAGCGATATACCTAATTTATATATTATTTCTAACGTCGCGTGCGCGGATAAGCCGAGTAAAATTCACAATAATTTTCTATACAACTAAAAAAAGACGCAAAACGAATCTGAAAATTACTTCGTATTAATGAAAAGCGAAAATCATACATCACACCTGAAATAAAAATAACTCTCATATCACGCAACTATCTTTTTGTTTTCATTGCATATTTCTCCGTGTCACGCACGTTCCTTCATTTAACGATAGATAGTACTATATTATTTAAAACAGTGTAAATTTAAACATTTTAAACTGTCTTAGACACTTAGATAGTTGTGTTCAGATTAAAAGGACACGCGATGTGCTGCGGAAACTTTATTAGAAGGGAAATTTATTCTATGAATAAAAACAATCCGAGAAGATCGTTTTTTCTGACTAATAAATGCTAACGGTGAATTGATCAGACAAACCCCAAACGTAAATTGTTGAGGGTCCTTGTTTCAGATCTTTCACAAAATCCAAAAATATCTAATGAGATATGGAAATTGTTATTTTTATTGTAAATTGGGCAACCATTTTAGAAATATTAAAAAGGTACTTAGTTTTTAATTAGTACGCCTCATTTAAATATCAATGATCAAATATTAATTGAACTAAACTTAATTTATGAAGTTATGTTTAATTTAATTTTCATTAGAATACTCAATGAAATGTAGGTTTTAGAGCCGTAGTACAACAAATGAAACTTAATTTGACATGATTTAATTATTATTTTTTGACTATGTACACTATGTACTTAAAATTATCATTTTTTAATTTGACATTATGAAAGACGAAAAAACACACAATTGTTCGAACTTATCATTGAACACTGTCACCTAACATTGATTTAATAAATACAGTACTTTGGTTTAGTTTATTTACATTGGCACAATTCAATGTTTAGAATAAAATCAGCATAATATGTGCCATCGATACATCCATTATCAACGTTAAGATATTCAAACATCATAGTGCAATAGATAAGTAGAGCCGATATGAGATGAACTCAGTAAATTTCACACTGTTTCATGAATAACAGATTACAGATAGTTGTATTACCATTTGTACGGACACTGATGTACCGATTAAATGAATGGATGTTCATTGACCACACATGAATGCACTCGTTTTGTCAGTGCCTGTAAGTATATTATGTATTTTGCATTATAAACATTTATCGTTTGGTTGATTTGTGAGCCAGTACATGAACATAAGTTGTGTCGCTGTTTGAGAATCTAACTACATACATTATTATATTCTAAAGCATTAAGACCATGGCATCTTCTAGTGCGTTCACACGAGGCGAATATCGCCAGAAATACAAAATATCGTGAGCCGTGAACAGATTTTCAAAAATTTGAAACGATATAAATCAGTAAAGACGATATAGTCTCAAGTTGAACACCTTTCAACTTTTGTTTGCTCAACTATGATGGTTTCTTTATACGTGCATGCGTAGATAGGCGCTGCATCTATATCTTGGTCGAAACTGTTCTCCGTTAGTCCATTGGTTTGTGTTGTGTACTCGTACATTTTTTTCGAAGCAGCGTAATGGTATGCATGGATGTGTGATAAATCTTAGTATAAGTTTTAAAAACATCTTATATATTTGATACAAATCATAACAGCCGCAACTCTTAGTAATGTAAAGTCATTAATTACCTTAGACTTTGTAAACAAAATAAAACACATGTAAAAAAATATTTGTAATAATAATAAAATGAATAAATGCTATGCGATGTACCGAGTATCAACCAGTGCCTACTGCAGTCTGTGGTGCGATACGGTGGAGTGCTAATATCCTTCACACATAGTGAGATACGCATCAGACACCAGTAGAATATAAATTAATAATTCAAATTTCATCTCAAATCAAGTCTAATGTATTGAAAATCGATGCATCATTAAATTTGTATGTGAAAATATGACCTAGTCTAGCCTAAAATTGCGTCTAAGTATTATGTACATGCAATTTACTGGGTACATTCACTTCTGACAATTTAAATAATGTTGAATAATAATGTTACACGTTAGCCTTTTTAAAATACGCAAAATAATATTTATATATATCGTACTAATCATGACATCATATAGGTAAGTTTTTTTTACAAACATGTTTATTATTTATTTATATTTGTGTGTAGTATGTAGATAAATTATAACTGGTCTATAATATGTTGTTATTATTAAATTAAAATTGTCAATACCATTATTTCAATTGCTTTTTAGATAAAGTAGATAAAGTTTTATTATAATTATTTGTATATATTAATCTGTTTACATTTTGATCTTATTTTCTTGTTACTGTTTTACGTGTCATTGTTTAGCTATCTATTATTCGATCCATTGAAAGATGTAAAAGGCTAATTGCCGGGTATTATATAAATAAATAAATAAGTAATCTTGCCTCCTACCACTTTCTGTAAATCTTCGGATCTCCTATAAAGAGCAGGTATTCGTAAAACGTCTCATATAAGACATTTAATTAAATGATAGGAAGATTCTTTCTGTGAGACACCTATATATTAGGAAAGCACTAGTGCAGTTTTACACAATTAGACAAGGTTGGAGGAGATCACAACAAAATAGGGTCACGAGACAGATGGTGTCATTTAGTTGTATCATTCCATTCAGGTCTACAGTGTTCAGACAGCGACAGTTTATGTGGATGGCACCTAGACTGTTTAACATCATGCCTCTAAAGATTAGAGAAATCACTGTTTTTGTTGAATTTAAAAGAGCGTGTTATGGGTGGGTGTCTGATCTGCCAATGGAGAGATTGCAAGAAACTTAGGATTTGTTCCATGATTTGTTTTGTGTTTTTGTGTTTTATGTGGGGTGATATACGTGTGTTAGCACGTAGTGTGGGATTTGTGTGTGGTTGAGGGATATGTTGTTTTTTCTGGTTTTATATGGAGAAATGGTTTGTTTGTGTGTTGTTTCATATATGGACGGTTAACAGCAGTGTTTTTCTTGTTATGAATGTGATTGTGTAAATATAGGAGATGAATGCTTTTTGTGATTGTGTATATGTTTCTATATGATAGATATGTTTGTGAGATGTTTGCCCTAATACAGATTATACCTAGTTGGGCAGCATCAATGAATATATTAAAAAAAAAAACAAATTAACGATGATGTTTACCATCCATTCTGAATACTTTATTTCTTATTGACACAAGGAGGAAGATTTGTGCATTACGTATATGCAGCCGAACCGCTGGCCCACTTGTGCAAGAGTCTTTGTAAGGATACAGTCATTTGATTTTTGTTCCTCTTCGTCTTCCCCTAGGTAATGGAGGATGATATAAATATACTGCTAGAGGTACCTACCTACAAATATAACTGAAATATAAAAAAAGAAAAAATAAACAAAACAAAATTCCAGCATGTTCCTAAGGCAAAAACAAAATTCAATACGTTTGAATACAGTAGAAATCTATAATGAAGTTTTTTTTCATCTTCTATATCTTCAAATTATAAAAATCAACAAATTTGATCACACAACACTTTCAGAAAAAAATATCGAGCACGTAGATACAATAGTTCTAAATTAAACTTATGAAAGCGAAATAACGTTCGCGTCTCAAGGAAATCGTGACAAACTTATGATTAGTTTTCTATTTCTTCCTTGTCCAATCAGAGGCCCTAAATTGCGCAACAATAGCTAGACGGGTCAAATTAAGAGTTATATGAGATAATTTAGAGAATGTTATCAAGCAAAACTACATTACAGTACAGCACAAAGAGCACATTAATATGACATCGACTTATTGAAAATCGTGATTACGATTATTTCAATCTAATGAGAAAGTACATACATGGGCATTTACACGAATAAGTGCTATGCCAACTGTTATGTCGGATTAATTTACGCGTTACTCATAAAAAGATATTCACATTGTTCCGACTAAGGATAAAATTATTCCAGATTGTTCATTATATAATAATAATGGAAAACTGGAACTTTCGGTATTACATTGAGTAGAATCACCATACAAAAAACTGTTTAATGAACATGGTTTTGGTTTAATCAGCGATAACTCTAGTTTAAGACATGGTTAGCAAGTCAGTTCTAAAAACACGCCGCTTTATGGGTACTGCTGTTAATTGAAATCACGTAAGTTAGACGAGACTTACTGCAAATATATTTCATATTTAATTGTTTTATAGCTCACAGACAGCAATGGGCTGGATAAATTCACACACAATAACGTCAAATAAACGATAATAATTAGACATGTAACCTTGTCATCTACACAGTACATGTGTGTATATGTGAAATGATTGATGGACATGTGAAAAAAAATATCGAACATATTTCATGCATACGTACAATAATTATTACTGTATAATTATTTTGGAAAATATCTACAAGGTTGAATATTTTCGTTTGAAATATTAACTTTAATCTATTTCGTTTGATATATTAAATTTAATCATCTTAATTTTATTTAAATGTGACAACCTTCACATTTGGCGAATATCGCCAGGCGAATTTCAAAATATATCGCCAGGCGAAAAAACAAAATTCGCCGGACATCCATTGATCGTCACACCTGTTCACACAGTCCACCGATATAGAAACGATCTGTCAGATGCGCTTTGATTTTGACACTGTTTTCAAAATGGCGGACGTCGAGATGGAGATCGCGAAGTATTTATTTTTAGTCGAAAATGTTATAGTAGAGGTTATAAGGCGCCTTTTAATTAAGGAAACAAACGCCACAAACCAACAACAAAGATAACAGCTGTCATGAAGCGGGAAACATTATAAAATTTATAGGTTATAAAGTTTTTACCATAGATACGAACGCCGCGCACATCTGCGCATGCGCAAATCGTTCAATCGGTCGAGAAAGTTGGAAGGTGGTCAACTCGAGACGATATCGTTTCTACTGGTTTTTATCGTTTCAGACTAGCTGTCATTTTGTTCACACGGTTCAAATGGCTGGCGATATTTTGGTGCTCTGGCGATATTCGCCAAAGTGAGAACACCACATTATGGGCTTTTTATACAATAAAACTGTGAATAAGCGTACACTTGGAAATAGGGTGATATTTTGAAACCTTCTTTGCCAGCATTGTTTGTTTTTATGTATACTTATTTTATGTAGTGTACTTTTCATGATTAACAAATAAATAAATAATTATCTATAGCAGACCATATGTGGGACAACCACCGAAGCCCATGAAACCAAAATTGATATTTTGAAGTTCGGTGGGTAGGACTTGAACCCAAATTTAGATTCACCTCTTTAATAAACTTTTAGATTCTGACTGCCGGCCCTACGAATAACCTTTAATTTCTAATAAATTTCTCTCTAACAAACCACACTAAGTAACTAAACGCTTTGTATACTAAGCCAACTTCATAGATTTGGTACAATAAGTTTACTCTCGATGTAATGATAGTGATAATAAAATTGTCTATGACAATTTATGATATTGTTATCATTGTTTTTGTCTAATATTGATACATTGTAAGGAGTGAAACAAAAAAGTTTTAATTTATTTCACTATATCACGTAATAAATTTTGCTTTAAAGAAATGAAATCTCCTCTCTGAAATAAGATACCATTCTAAAGTCAGTTTTTTTTCAGAATAATCCCAGATCTCATCCAGGATTAAGCTTTGTAATAAAGACCAAATTTCCGGTTTAATAGAACTGTTTTTTTTTCTTGAAATAAAATAATCGTTGTACCTTAGGAAGCTCCAATATCATAATTCAAGTGAAAAACGAATTTCGTATTTTGATACAAATGGAAACCTAATCTTTGATAAGCATCAGACAAACACAAGGAAATGAAAATAAGATAATTTTATTAAACAATCGGCAGTACAAGTATAAGAAATAACAATTATTAATATCGATTTGCTTTTTTATAGCTATATCTAAACACACTTATTAATGTGAATTACATCCAAAAAAAAAATATTTTTAAGATGTGTCTGGGTTTTTGTTATAAACCCAAATTAAAAGTTCGTCGGTAGCCTGGAGGTAGAGTCTCGGCCTTATGAACATGAGGTCCGGGGTTCGATCCCAGGTGCCGGCAAACTCCCCTTTCACGACACAAGCAAGCTTTTAGTTTACTGTGAAAGGTGTACAAGGTTGTATTTGGGTTTATAACAAAGCCCAGATATATCTTTTTAAAAAAAAAAGAAAAAAAAAAAAAAAAAATACCTTTTACACTGATTCAAAAGTTTGTGTTGTGGCTGGGACCTGGAATCGAACCGCGCACCTCTTGTGCATGAGGCCGAGACTCTACCTCTAGGCTACCGACGAACTCAAAAGAAGTAAAATGTCAAATATTGCGAAAAAAATAAAACAACACGAAAGTGACGTATCAGAACGCGGTTAATCATAAACTTAACTCGGTTAATCATTAAACTGTTAACAAGAATGTTAAATTTATGAAGAAAGGTACCTATATCTTTTATTGTGAAAAAATTATCATAAAACCCAAAAAATGTATGTATGTTTTAGTTATAAATAACTTGGTTGTATTTGGGATAATTTCAAATCCAAATTTAGTTCATAAGAAATAACTTTGGTACTCGTTAATTTTTGAAAAATGCAAGTAATGTACCGGAATAAACTTAACGGGATTTAACGTTAAAATTTAAATAATATGTATTGACATTGACCTAATGGTTAAGATTTAATTTTCATGGAAGATAATTAACTCGTACCTATTTTCTTCTCGTCTCCTACTAAATCATTTAACGTCTGAATTTTGAGCGGAGAGATATATACCCCTTCTGAATGTTTAACTTATATTAGCACGGAGAGGACAGCTTATGTGTTTATTACATGCAGTAATTCTGCTTGCAACCACATTTGATGGATATAGCGTGATAGTATAGAACGGAGAAGACAAACTAGATGATTATTATATGCAGATGGTCTACTGGCTACCCTACTTGAAGGATATGCAGTGATGGTATAGATATAAATAGATGAACGTTATAATTAAGTAAAAATGTAACAAACCTAAATGTTACAATTTAACCGCAAGTTAATCGACTCGTCAATACATTAACCGTTAACGTCGAGATCTAATAAAGATATTAGTAGTATGGTCAGTATCTATAATGTTGCAAGGGTCATTTCAAATGAATAAAGTGTTGTGCGTTAGATTATAGAGTAGTAGGTAATACGTGTCGTAATAATATAAGCACAGAGTGAAGTAAATAATACATAACACAAGAAACAAAGGGATAATTTAAAACAGATTACAATAACTGACATACTTGTATAGCAAAGCAAAAGTATGCACTACTTACATACATACATACCTACTATACTAAAATAATAATAATATTTAAACAGTATCAGCTAAATATCATTCGGCATGAAAAATGTCTATTGTTCCTTCATGATTAATGTGCTAAAACAATAAGTCTATTTCTGTTAAGACCGTGAAATAATTTTGTGTAACACTTTTTTGAACAGAACTATCAGTAGACTTTAAAACTGTCTAATTGATGTTAGTCAACAGTAGGTTATATACCTCAGCATAAAATTAAGCATTGCAAAGTTTAGAACGATCTTTTCGAAATCTCAAATGACTAAAGTTTAACAAGGCAAAATATAAGAACAACGAAGTGTGGGTAAAAGGCGAATATCCTGGCTGGGAAATATAAAAAATATACAGGAATCCAGAGAGTGCTAGAGTTATTGGGGTGCTGAAACGAGTAGGTGCTAATAAAGTAAGTCAGATAAATGGTGAAGACCTCAAACTTTAGCTCTGCCTGGGCGGTTTGAGAGTGATAGTCGATATTGGGCGGACCTGGACGGGGAACATGACACACAAAGAAGATGAAAAAAGTTCAACAATTTTGTAATTATATATACTATAGCTATCATTGGATTTTTAATTCGTATTTAAACAATTTACTATAATTTACCTAAGTACGTATGTTGCAAAGGATTCAGAAAACTTTGATTTAGTACATAATATAAGAGTGTTAATTAAATACCGCGAAGAAATACCTTTCTCGTGTGTGGAATTAAATTAACGACATAAAATAATTTCAAAATACGTTTCACACACAGGTGAGATAAGTTTTGGAATGCTTATAGCATTCTCGTCAAGGCAAAATGTGGTTGTTTGACTACTAGGTATATATTGTGTAGGGGGAATAAATATAATATATTATTGCACACTACGGAGTTAGTAAACCACGTCTACGCTTTTTTCGCGAGGAAAATAATATGTACTTACTACCACCATAACCGAATCTACTTAAAAAGTTTTCAATTATTCTCATCTTTAGACGCGCTGAGTGAATGAGGGAAGGTGAGTGCTATTCGTAAACGTAATCCAATTTTCACAACTCTTAGCTCTATATCATCACGAATTCCCCCTTTCATTATAAATCTGTTAAATATTCATCGTAGTCCATTCGTACGATTTTATGCACTTTCAAGTCACTGTTAGAAGGCAATACGGAAATAAAATAATTCACTGTATAGGTTGTCTAATTCTTTGGGTATATTTTAAACTAAAAACAATATGAATATTTTATATATTGACAGTTGATTCATATTTGATGATATATTATGTCATCAGACTTTTTTTAAGGGACTTAGTCTAAACGCAACATATTTGTTTCAAAATTTTATGTATATATATTTGGATGAATGATCTTGATGTACCTACAATATTCAAAATTTTTACTTCCATAAAAAAATCCAATTTCTTATTACGAAAACTTGACTACTATGCTACATATTTTACATCAGGCGACCGGTGAGGCGCGGAGGTAACGCTCTTGCCTTTGAATCACGAGACCCCGGGCTCAATTCCCGGCCAAGGCAAAATGAAGCATGACCTTTTTCAAATTGTCCTGGGTTTTACGTGCATATGTGTTTAGTGCATTATATATATATATATATATATATATATATGTGTGTATCTTCGTGTTGGTACCCATAATACAAGATTCATCTTAGTTTGGGACTAGCTCGATGTGAGTGAATTTTCTACGCATGTTATGTTGTCTATGTATTATTTTGACAGAACTGTAAAAAAAATGCATCACAGTGATGGCACTTTCAAAATAAATTTCCCTATTTATGTCATTTCTCACGAAAGTATTACCTATATTAATTGTTATCTATTAACATCAATTTGACAATTTGATGATTATTTTCTGAACGAAGTGGAGTAAAATTATACTAGTAAGTAATAATAATATAAAAATTTCGTTAAAATGTTATATAGTACATATGTTACACTTCATGTTTTTATTCCGATGGCATATTGAGAGTTTAGTAGTTGTTATATGGTTTTATACCTAATATGGTTTTCTTCTTACCATTACATCACAATCTTGTTTATTTCATCTCGATGTACCTACGAATCAGTATCCCACGATATATTTCCCAATACTCAATAATAGAGAAACAAAACTATCTTTAAAGGTGACCTTTCGACCAGCAATCTAACATCTTCGAATGAAATGTTTTATTAAAGATTGCATACTATGATAATTAACAACATAGGTATGTAAGTATTACATTTCTTTTTCTAGTATCGTATTGTACGGACAATATCTACACATATTATTCACATACAAAAGATATGTTGAGAATGTAAGCTGTACATAGCGCGGCATATGTTGATAATCTAAAAAAATGTTACAGTGAATAATATAAATGGATATCATCATTTGACAGATGGCATTAATGTTCTAATGTTTCTATTTCACATTAACTTTATACAAGAACAAATTATTAAGTGAGATTATGGGCTGACATTGAATTAAAACAAAAATAGTGAAATTGATATATTTATTAAACACTTTATATAAACAAGTAGAACTTACTTAATTTATTTATAGAGGAATTCATAAATAGCTCTTTGCTATTCATGTTTAAAAAAAACATATGTTTGAATACTGAGATCATCCTAAAAGCATCATACATTATAATATCTCTAAAAGTATCTTATCAATTTGTTTATTCACAATTTATAACAATGCGAATAATTAAACAACCATAAAAGGATCCGATGTCCATTTACTCAAAATCTATGTAGGTGCATATGTAAATATAAAATAGATAATGTTTTTGTATTAACAGGTGATTAGACAGGACCAAATATGAAAATATCCACCAAATGATTTTAATACCTATAAATGTTTGTAATTCAGAAGTATTTACTTGATTACGTTAGAGTCGTGATATACGGTAAACACAACTGACATTGAAAAATTATATCATGTCGTTGATATGTATAATTAATATGTCTAAATGAAATTATTAACTCCAGTAGATTGTTTCAGTTTATATTATATTATTTAATGAACAGGTATATGCGCAACCCATGAGCAAATTGAGAAATAACAGAAAAGGTCTAGGACTCCTTTGCCCTTTCTAATTCATAATTACAGAGGACCTCCCTCGTTGAGGCCTGTCCGTATAATCAACTTTGTGGAAGGAATAAAAAATAATAGTATTCACGAAATGAAATTTCTCCTTGCTTCAATATATTTATTGTAAAATAACCCATTCAATGACCAACTTCAGTTAGAGCTTTTGGAATAGACTTGGTTATGAGATTTTGTGTTATAATGGAACTCCTGCTTACCTTTTGTAGGGATTTTCGGATATTTTGTATGAGGCAACTTGATTGAATAAAAAATAATATACTACCATAATTTATATTCAACAATAACTTTCATTTTGCTTTAAGTTGTACCACAAAGAGAACACCCGTTTTTCTTAGTTGTATTAAGGCCTTTCATCGGTTACATGGGTTAATATAAACAGAATAAAAATTATTTTTTAAAGGGTCAGCTAGAAGACATTGGATAAACCAATAAGAACGCTGCAAATTTACTTTAACAAGTAATAAAATTTTGTTGGCATCAATATAGAACACAAGCATTTATGTTCACAAAAATATACCAAAAGGCGAACTTATGGCGTATACGATTTCTTCAAGCCATTACTTTGTTCCTGTAGTGTATAATGTATTTATTTTTCGTTAATGACAATATATATTTACCATAAACATACTATCATTTTTGTCCTACATTCAAAAACAGATTTTTATTCTTGCCGACTCATCAAATAAAAGACAAGAAAAAACTTGAAAAGTAGATAATATCAACACGATAAAGTAAAACTAGAACTATTACATACATGAAAGAATGCAAATAAAATACTGTTACGTACTTCCTAAACAGTGTACTTAAACATCTTTTTAGATAAAAAACATATTTAAACTCCCGTGTAATAATAAATGTAAGTAATAAATAAATAATCCACATCACTCACCCTTCTTCCTCGTTTCCTCCTTCCTCATCTTCATTGGAAACAATTTGCTCCAGCATCTGTATCTTGAGCATCGTATATCCTTCACAGCTTCAACTTGAAAGCTTCGTCCCGCCTCACGACGCCACTAGCCTATGTACTCGGATGATAAACGTACAGCTGATAAATCACGCAGCTTACATCTTACGGAGATCTTTATTATTATAACAGCTCTGTTATTTGATTACACTCGTATTATCCAACTCATCTAGATATGAATGACCTGTGGGCAAGGCAGAGTTTTTGATAAACATTAAACATATTCCCGCGGTAATGATGTGAAAACAGTTATTATTATTTTCAACATTACATACATTAGCAGACTAATGTTATCACATACATACTGAGAAAACAAACGAGCAATTAAACATACACACGTGTGAGACTTAATAAAATACCGACAGTACACACTTACTTAAATTGTTTTGAGTAGAAACGATTATATTAACTATCGTAATATCATATTCTTCCAATAGAAAAAAAACTATTTAAAAGTATAATATTTTGTTAGTTAGACTATATCGTATACTTTTTAAGAACCAAGATTGATTTGTAACTCTGCAAATGATGCTTTTTTTGAAAACGACGATAAAAATACCATACCATTCATCTTGAGAGAAAATATTGAAAAACCGTGTTCGACTAGAAATATTACATATAAATGTGAAAATTCATTCCAGATCTATACGAAAAAAGGGTTGGTTGTGTGGTGATCTAGAACAATCAAATTTTTTGACAGACTCCTAATTAGTGTAAAAAAAATGTATCGAGTATTTTTGTTGTTAATTAAAAATTAATTACGAATAGATAATTATATTACAAATCGAATTTCCCTCACTTTTCTCAATTGTTTTTTTATTTTCATTTGTAAATAAATTATGTAAATTTATAATTCGTAAGTAAAACTTAAAAAAAGGAATATTAAAAGGTATTTAATTCTTTACAAACTTATTTCTGTTCTTTTTGATAAAAACATAATGAGAAAATACGAAGTGATTTTTTTTATCTTTGACTATTAGTTAACGGAACGTAAAATCTGAAACTCACGTTTTGTCCAATTTATTTTATTTCACTCTAGCGAGTTTCTAAAATTAATCAAATATTATTATAAATAAAATACTGAGAAATCCACTATAAATGTAGAAATGTAATAATCTTCAGTTAAAAACAAATGCTTATTTTTTTATAAAGAGGCGTATGGTAATTAAAATCAAAAAGGGGTGGTTATGATTGATAGTAGGGATAAGGAAAGTGAGGGCAAAGGAAGGATTAGGTTCAGAAGAGAAAGTAATAGTGGAGGTATTTGAGGCTGTTGAATATTAACTAGATTTTCAATAGCTTATTCAAAATAAATCGTTTTTCAGTAACTGCCGCAACCAGTAAAATATTCTAAATTTGACTCTTGTGATAAAAATATAGTACCTATTGAGTTTATAATCTTTTTTCATTACAAAAAAATCAATATATGTAGGTGATTTCTTAATCAACTGTTGCTTTGATAAAATTTTAAAAATATTTATATTATACCTACCATTAATTTGATATAGTCATTGTATTCTGCGCTCAGGAAGGAAACCTCAAAAGATTTCTAATAGAGATTAAGATAGCTATTTAAAAGAATGTATAAGTAGAAGAAAGACACTTAAAACCCTACAGAAAAATGTGAAAAAATCATTCGCGGTAATGTTTTGTAACAAGTAAAATTAACACTGGAAAACTCTGTCGATGACCTTTGGTAGAATGGAAACTTGAGAAAATGGCGACATAACGTAATCGTTGTATACTAAAATAGGAAAACTCAACACTTATATAACTTATAATAATAACGATGAAGAATTTCTAAAAATAGTAAAATTCACAGAGGGTAACCACCCGCTGGCAACCTTTGAAAAATAATTATTACGAGCATTATCATCATTCTTACTACATACAACTAAGGCGAATGACGTCAATACAAAACACAATGTGACTGAATATACCAAAGAGATATTTGATTATTAAATCTGACAATACATAGATATGTCAAGAGTTAGTTGATAACAATACATTGAAAGGAACACACCGTATTGGTGTCACACAATGTAAACGTTGAGACAAAATGAATCGGTGTCAGTCCTTGAGTAATGTAATGTATTGTGATGTGTAATAATGAGGAGATAATATCGGATGTATCAATATGGAGACAGAATACATGCTGTTAATAATGGTTTGTTAATCGTTTTATTAAATTAATTAAATAATTATTTCATCATTAATCATTGCTATCGTTTATTGTATTCAATTAATTAGGTATCTAATAATGTTTTAAGCAGGGCTAATTCAATAATATTAATATTTTTTGGTGTTAATTTCGTAAAACCCCATATTAAAGAATTTTACCGAGAAATTGGGTAGGTTTCAAACCTTGGAAACCACTAATTAAATTCTTGGTATAATTCAATAATATCATATTTTTATTTTTTAAATTGAATAAGTAAACAGAATTTGCAAGTGGAATATAATAAATTAAGTATATTCACATGCGCTTCACAAATTTAAATGATTATCGATATTAATTTTCTTATTAGATTAGGAAATATTACAAAGGAAAGTAGTTAGTTGTAGTCCACACTTATGTATATCTCAATTTTGAACACGATTAAAAACATAACAAATTTTCGTATAGGCAAGTCACTTATTTTTTTCGATTATAGCTATTCCTTTTATTTATGTAACTACGTGAAGAACACAAATACGTCTTTTGAAAATGTATGATATTTTAAAAGTTCATGGAATACAATTTATTTTTTAGGTATGATTCCTTAAGTAAAGAACTACATAAATCGTCTTTCCTATTGTACATTAATTTAACTATGATGATGTGATGACATACTACAAAAAAATATACCTAACATCAAACAATCACAAGGCAGTCAGTCGTCTTGTTCGCACCACATGAGCAAATAATTGTCATTCACGTGCAGTAATACACAGTATACCAAATACATAAAGGAAATAAACTTTAAAACTATTTAAAGCGGTCTTTGACCTAAACACTACTATAATAGTAGAAGGTATAGGCAAACAAACATAGGCCTGCACAACAAAACACGACACTAGTCTCATAGTCATATTGACAATGGAATCTAAATGTTATCGTTTGTAATATAGTAACATAGTAAATAGTAAATCGTTAGGCGAAATGTCAGTTCATATTCATATACCTACATTATAATATATTGATTTCGTAGATTTATTGTATTCATTTATCACCATATTCATTTGCAAATAAGATAAGTTATGTGGTGTTCTCACTTTGGCGAATATCGCCAGGCACCAAAATATCGCCAGCCATTTGAACCGTGTGAACAAAATGACAGCTAGTCTGAAACGATAAAAACCAGTAGAAACGATATCATCTCGAGTTGACCACCTTCCAACATTTTCGGCCGATTGAACGATTCGCGCATGCGCAGATGTGCGCGGCGTTCGTATCTATGGTAAAAACTTTATAACCTATAAATTTTATGTTTCCCGCTTCTTGACAGCTGTTATCTTTGTTGTTGGTTTGTGGCGTTTGTTTCCTTAATTAAAAGGCGCCTTATAACATCTACTATAACATTTTCGACTAAAAATAAACACTTCGCGATCTCCATCTCGACGCCATTTTGAAAACAGTGTCAAAATCAAAGCGCATCTGACAGATCGTTTCTAAATCGGTGGACTGTGTGAACAGGTGTGACGATCAATGGGCGTACGGCGAATTTTGTTTTTTCGCCTGGCGTTATATTTTGAAATTCGCCTGGCGATATTCGCCAAATGTGAACACCCCATTAGTATAAAACTTTGAGAAGACATTCATAAAAAAATGTGAAGAATTTTTAAATACATTTTGTCATAAATGGCAAACTAATATACTTACTTAAATGTACTTTATTGCACATATAACATAATATAATTTATAACGCTTATGTACAATGGTCAAATTAATCGCATTTTATCTTTATCTTCCAACTGGCCCAAAACATAATCAAAATCTTATTTCTTCGTTCCAAAACAAATATTTTAAAAAAGAAAACCTCAGAGCAAATCTATGTCTTACGTTATTCTTATTACATAACATCCACTCTGCACTTTTTACTTACCTTACCCATTGCTTAATAAAAGATACTAGATGTCAAGTTTCACGAAAGTCTGAATCTGAATGATTTAAAGATACAAGCTATGAGGATGAACAAGCCACTAACAATGCTATATTCTTTTTTTGGTTTTTCTTAAAAATAATATTTATCTTAAAACAGAAATTATAAACAACTGTGAATAAAAAATAATCTCCTCCACTAAATTAACTTATGTTAGGGACGATCGTCTACTTTCTAATAAAAGTATAAATACTAAATTATCTTAATTATCCCCCCAGGTAATTATAACGAGATGTTATTACGAAAATTATTAGCCGAAACCGTGTACAAATGTTAATTTCATAATTAAAATTGCCTCGATTAACTGTGTAGCAAATGTTGACATCAAATTAGCCACGAAAAAGATATTGGTTAGGATATAAATGCTCATAAAATCGTGTCATCTGTAAAGGAGTTTGTAAATCTTCTTCAGCAGTACTTACTTATAATAATTATGTGGTGACCAGCGAATGTAATAATGCAATATTCCAAATAACTTTTAAATAACAAATAACTTTAAAATCACAAGCTTTTAGCTTACTGTGAAAGGTGTATAAGGTCGTATTTAGATTTATAATAAAATCCAATTATATGTATATCTTTTTTTAAAAAAAACTTTGTAAATAATTGCGACATCGTTCATAAGAGAGGTAGTCAGCAAATTCAATATTTATTCATTCTTTTTATATCTTAAAACGTTCGTTTATATCATGAAAATATTAAGATTTTTTACATGAATGCTTGACAGGTAAGGTTCATTATTGAATTCGTTATCAAATTCAGTATAATGATATTATTGATAAATATTTTGTAAAATGGGACTTTATAGAAAAATCAAAAACTAACAATGGAGTAAATAATATTACAGTTGACATTTAAAAGCCTCAAAGGTGTTGGTTTTACTTTCATATTGGTTACATAACTTACAAAACAAAAAATGTTATTTTTGTCGATGAAATCGATTGACATAATATCGTTATTGTAATACAGTTGTTCCAATGACATAATGATAAACAGACTTGTTCTTTATTCGTGCCCTTGTTTGATTCCCGATTTGATCATGATTTATTGCATCAAGGGCGACAGCGTGTCTAGTGAAAGAAAGAGGGAGCTGATTTGGTAAAAGACAAAGAAATGGGAGTTCGACAAGAAAACGTTGTGAAAAGTTATTCTAATGAAGTTGTATAGTAGTAAAAATAAACGGCAAAGTATTTTGTACTACTACTTATGCAAATGTACTCGCTGTAATAATAGTTATTATTAATGTCATTGTTTTGACTTTATGAAAATCATAACAATAAAAATGAGGACATCACGAAATAATCGACAATGTACCTACATACAATATAATATGTAGTACCTATAGAACTGTATATAACATTGTTATAACAATAATCCTATGTACATAACTATGTATGTACGCATAGTCTTATTATATTTTTTAAATATATTTAACGTGTGCTCATGTTTTCGCATGAATTCAAGCAGTCCATATATAGACGAATAAGTACTAACGAACGTGATTAAACAACCTCGCCCGTCTGTCGTTAGATAAATATAATTTGAATATAAAAAGTCGTATAGTCTACATAGGAATACAAATAAGAGTTTGAAAACAACAATAAATTGATGACTTCTAGTTTTTACGTACAAACATACAGTTTTTATATTTGTTTTTAAGTCATACATTTAATGCCTCGTACAGTGATGAAGTACGATTCATATTTAGTTTTTTTTTTTTTATTTGGCAGGTGAGGACCTCTTTGTTTCATGGCCGGGCATCGCAGAGAGAACCTGGAGGCTTAGAAATAATAAAGATATTCTTTCCATGAAAAACTAACCCTTCATAACAATTGAAGCACGTCCCAAAAATTGACACGAATTGGTCACGTCGTCAGATCTGGAGAAAAAAAGTAAACTAAGAGTATTCTGACTGGTACTCTTGAAGGCATTACGCAGGAAAAGGCAAAGACTATTAGATAACGTCAATCGAGATCCGGACTCCGAAGGAACTAAATGAAAATAGAAGTTGCTGGCAATCCATTTCCCATGATCGAAAAGCCTCAAGATCCATCGTTTCAGAGGTAAAGACCCCACAAGGATTATTCGACTATCGGAAATAAGTAACTAAAAAGAGGTCAACCTGTATTTTCATTAGTTAGCCTTTTTTAACTAAGCTTCTTCATCTACTCACTTACAGCATTAAATCGAAGAAAACTTGACTACCTTGCAATACCTACTTAACAAACTAGGTTAGTTTGGAACAGAGTTTGAAATGAACGTACGTTATAGGAAAAGTAAACTAAATTTTCTATTAACCTGATTTTTCAAAACAATGCAAGCTTGCAAACTGCAATTCGTGCAATTTTTGCAAATCTGAAAATTCCGTCTTTGCATTGTAAATTTCATCTAGAATTTTTATTCAATCTGACTAATACTTTTCAAATTGTAGTTGAAACTTATTTTGATTCACAAACATTTTCAAATTATGTGAAAAAAAATCATTATTAATATCTATATAACTATTTTCAATATTTTATTTATTTACGCAACATGATTTATCTGATAAACTTTGAAATGAATATGAATTGAAAATATTACCTACAGTAGAATTTAATTTGAATGAATTGATATATAAAAGACGACCTATTGATACATTTAAAACTGTATTATGTTTCAAACCCGGTAATGATCTTAAACATAGAAGAAAGACGAATTATTATACTACGCATTATGTCACTTGTATTCACGCATTAAGTAAAGAACTCTATGTCATCCCACACATATCATTGAATATTGTAATACTTTGTACATTACAAACACAAAATATATAACAACAAATATTCATTGTTAAAATGTAACTTCTACGTTCAACTAAAATCAATACAGCCATATATATTATAACTACCTATGATACAATAAAGGAATCCCACGTATTCGCTTATCATTCTTATGACTTGAGCAGAATGTTTAAATATCTAATATTTATCGTCAACTTAGACTGTTAAATTGAATCAAAGATTAAACTAGTCATATTGTGTGTCATGCATATTAAAAAAACAATAACCATGTGTATACATTAACATCATATTTGGAAGATGAGATAAATAAATTGGACAACGTGTAAAAAGAAGTCGAACGAATTTTTTTATTTGTCACAAAACTTATTACCCATACTTAAAGACTTTTTTTACGTGTTTTTTTACGTGCAAATGATTAAAGTATTTTTAAACGGTGCACTTCGACCCATTGTCAGCAATGGCAATGTGTCGAACATGGCTAAAATGCTGGTCCACAATACCACTCTGGTACCGTCACTTACGTATGCAAGCGAGACATGGACGTGGTTGAAAAAGGACGAAAGTGGAATAAATGCAGTAGAGATGCGATCGTTGAGAAGAATGGTTGGTAAAACGCTGCGTGATAGAGTAAAGAATGAGGATATTAGAAGAATGAGCGGATGCAAGAAGAGTGTTGTGGACAGAATGCGCGTGAATAAACTACGGTGGTTTGGGCATGTTGAACGAATGAACGAGATAAGAGTGACAAAGAGGATATACTTATCTGAAAGAAAGGGTGGGAGGAAACGTGGGCGTCCGAGAACCACGTGGCTTGATCACGTGGATCAAATTCTCAAGGACGGCCGCGTGTTGAGTAAGTGGAACCGACGTGCGTGTATGAGAAACTGTATGAATGTGGAGGAAGCGAAGGAAGTGTGTAAAGATAGATTTGTTTGGCGTTCCGTTCTCTCTGCCTACCCCACTTGGGACACGGCGTGAGGGTATATGTAGTATAGTATAGTACAATACATACAAAATATATTTACTACACCAATAATTGTAATTGAGTTTGGATGGGCTGGTCACATAATCAGAATGAACGACGATAGCCCTGTAAAACGCCTCACACTCCTCACACCACAAGGACGAAGAAGACCAGGAAGACCCAAACTGCGATGGATGGACTCTGTCAGCGCCAATGCATCCACACTGCAAATAACAAACTGAAAGACAAAAGCAAAGGATAGACGAGAGTGGAAGAGACTACTGGATTCAGCCAAGGCCCACCCAGGGCTGTCGAGCTCATGATGATGAATTGTAATTGAGTTTACCACTTCAATCGAAAATAATTGCTAGATAGACAATCGTTAATTTTTTCATCCTTTTATTTTCATTCAATATCGTTCTCTGCTCGTACGGCCTGTACTGAAACAATCAGGTTCATAGCATATTTTTAACCTTGTATTTCCTTTGTATAAATTCATTATTCATACATAAGTAGCAAGTATGTCACTGTAATAATTATTAGTAGGTCACAGTCGATTGATTAGCCACCATACACGACCAACAATGCGCTGACCGGCCGCGGTAATTTAGATGCGAAAAGTGTCCAACCGTAACCAAAACACGAATACAATGATAACACTCATACCTACTTACCAACAACACGGAATGCTATCTGGGAAACATAATATTTTTAAACATAGATTTGGCATCGCTTCAGAACAAGGTGAAAATCTAATCAGAAATAATTGTATTCATTGACTAGGAAATAATAATGATTTTTTAATATTATTTTTCTTTTAATGATTCGTATGTATGTACAATTGACTATATTTGTCGGTAAACAGATGAAATCTTACGTGTTATCAATCTTCATACTATTCAAGTATAATACTTATTCCTTGACATAAAAGAATCGAGAGCATTTTCCGTGATCACTTGATGCAGCATGCCTTAAGTTGGTTCTTCAGCATCGAGTGTCTATATATCATACCTACATTCTAAAGGAGATCACAATTTAATTTACTCCGATCTCATGCCTTTCAAATCTTATTGGTATTTAGAAGTTAAACAAGTGAGCTATTTTGGATGCGATTTCCACTGAAAACATTTTTTTATGAAAATGTTCTAATGATTAACATGAATAATATCATCATGTATTTCATTAGAAGCTTTACTGTATGAAGTGCTTTAATATTCAGCGAAATAAATGATATGTCATTTGTATAATATTCAAATATGTACATTACAATATTTAATCTAAAAACTTTTATATATCACTGGAAATTCAAGATATTTATTCTCAAAGTATTATAATATAATTCATAGGTACCTTTTATATCTACCATTTTACTCCGTAAGCGAATGTACAATAGTTCCGTGTTGGTGCACGTTCAATCCAATTTATCATCTTCAAACGAGAAGAAAAACAACAAAAGAGGAAGTCGAGATAACTCTTCCCTTCGCAAAGAATAATATATAAGGAATAATATACCTAGAACATTGTGTAATTTAACAAAATCAATATTGTATCACCTCAAACTCTTCATCAATCTTATAAGGATTAAAGTCTTTATGAAGAAAGACGACTAGAAATAACTTCGCAAGCTTTGTATTTAATTTACGCAAATCTACCGCGATTATAAAATAAATGTACTAGTACCAGCTCAATAGTCAATATACATTTGCATAATAGAGGGTATGTTATATTGAATTGAATATCTAGACATATTATCAAACCAACAGTTCATTATTAATACAGTATCTTATATCAAATATCTCTACTAAATTCAACTCTCAAGATTCATCGAGATATTAATGAAGATTGAGCCTTCCGCAGTATATTACAAATAATTACTGCTTTTCATTCATGAAATCCGCCACCGTCATTAACGAGATCTCATATTGCATCGGCGCTTAAATGGAAGATATCAGCATAATAATATGAAGGCCTTTGATTATATTATGTTTTAATGAAATCCATTGACTACAGAGTGCATACTTACTATACGAGAGTTTAATTACAAGTTACATTTTTAAAGCGGGTAGGCATTATTTTTCCAAGGTGCAAATTAATTACATATTGAAAAGTTAATGTAATTGAATTACGGTGTATAAATGTTGATATTTTTTAATTGAAGTACAATTCATGCTATGAATTCCTACATCCTTGATAAAAATCTCTATGCTTCTTTATGATTTATTTTCAACTGACTAGGAGAAGTTATTATAACATGATTGTGCATAACATTTTGCTTATCTGAGAATTGTTTGATCGTACCTACTGGTGGATTTATAAAAATAAATTGATTGAATTTTCATAACTAAACGTTAATGGTGGAGTGAAATTAATAAATTAAATAGATTCTAACTTTTAACCTCAGAATATCATCCAACACAATAGAAATAATGAAAACTTTTTAGCGAGCGGAGTAGCCGTGAATTGTTCTGGGAAGTGTCATTATCAAAAGTTTCCTTATCCTTTGATGAAATCTCAGTACTACACAACCACTTCTTAAAAGTTTGCGAATCTCTTTCTTATAAAATTGATACTATATTCGTTTACAATAGTCCCCATCGGCATAATCTTTGTTATTTTATCATTTATTTTAGCTCCGAGCCCTTTAAGTATGACTACATTTTTGATGTACCTACGAGAGCATTATTGAATATAAAGCAATTTAATAAAACATCTTACATAGGCACTCAACAGAAACACATTACATGTAGGAGTATGTACAATATTTTCTCCATTAATTCTACACTCACTTACATCTAAAAATAATAGAGTACTTCAAGAATCTTAGGACTTAACGGGTAAAATGTATTAAGTATTTACAAGTTCTAAGTAAGTGGTATGCTCTTGGAATATTATAAAATTTTAATACAAGAGAATGACTATATACCTGATTATTTATTTCTATAGTTGACATTCAACTAAAGGCTTTCATGGAAAAATTTTGTGAACAAAAATATATTCTCGAAATACTTAATTCCTATACAATCAAAGAACGATATTGATATTAAGTTATGAAAAATTATAAAATTTAATAACTGTTTTCTTCTTCTTTTTTGAAGCAAGGCACCCGACATCGAGTGAATTATGGTTTATTAATGTATTTATTTTTATTTTATTTTCAATTAATGTATTACTGACATAATTTTATTACTATTGTACTATTGTATTTGATTTGATTTTAGACATTAGCTGTGTCATCATCATCATCATCGCCCTCAACGCTCCTCTCGGGAGCACAGGGCAGAAACCAGCCTCCTCCATTCAGAGCGTCTCTGTGCCAATTGCGTCACCTCTTCCCACGACATTCCTTGCTCTCTGATATCGTTGTCATAGGAACGGTGTATTGTGAAAGAGGGACGCCCGGGCCGACGGAACCCCTGCGGACGGAAGAACAGTGCTCTTTTTGGCCAACTATCATTAGGCATTCTCAAAACATGTCCCAGCCAGGACCATCGTCTCTCCTGTATTACGGAGATTACAGGTCTCTGCTGGGTGCGCCGGCGCACAGCATCATTTGTAACATGTTCATACCATTTGACATCCAAAATCTTTCTAAGACACTTGTTTTCAAAGCTTAGTATCATCCGCTCTTGAGCCTTGGTGCCAAGACTCACAGCCATATAGAAGGGTTGGGATGATGCACGCATTGAACAAGCGGCATTTTGTCCTGATGCTGAGTCCAGACGCCTTCCAAACTTTGTTCATGTTATTGAAAGCCCCGCTAGCTGCTCCTATGCGGATTGGTAATTCCGACCAGAGATGCAGCTGTGTAGCAGATGTCTATTTCTTTTAAAATGGCTTATGTTTGTAATTTCTATTTTCAATTATCATGTATGGAAATGTGATTTTGTTTCAAATTAGTGCTCTTATCTTTATGATGATATGAACATATGATCTTTTTTATCTGGAAATGCTTTTATTGTTTTTATATTTGATGTATGAGTATGCTTCTCTCGGCTAGAGAGACATTAAAGGTGTGTAGTTAAAAGATTCCGCACATGAGGATTTTGGCCGGCCAGTCCTTCAGGCTGCCCATCATGACACCTCTTGTGTGGACAAATTTTTAAGTGTAGAAATTTAGTCGGATAAATGGAAGTCCCCAGACTTCTGAGCTATCCGGGTGGATGGTGGGTCTCTTTTAATAAACATAACTATGTAGTATTTTTTGTGAGCAGTGAATTGCTCAAAGGTACAATCTGTCAAGACATTCACAGAGGTTTTCTTTTATGTAAATAAATAAATAAAAAGACAAACACATAAAACTTTAAAATAAAATCATTTCATTTCCTATTTACTTTTACCATCAAAGCATCTACCAGAAGTGCATGGCTAAGTGCATGGAATAAGCATGCAAGTAGTATTCTCCAAATCAAAAATAGTTGAGACATTCGTTGTGAGTAGCATACCTCATCGCTGAGTCAAAGATATGAAATGAAAAATTAACATGTTTCACAAAAGATTGCCATTGAACAAATTGAATTTAAGGACACATAAAACAACCTCTCTGTGATGTTGAAATAAACAATTATTATAAAAATTTAAAAACTTTATAAAAACACAAAGCAAACTTTACAGAATAAAAAAATTATTATATAATTATACTTAAGGGTTATTCATGGTAAGAAAAGTTCAACATCTACTCTGTTAATCCACTTGCAGGTGCCAAATCATACAACATTCGTATCGAGTATATAAAGTTTGCAATTATGTATATCATTCCTATAGAAGAAATAAAAATATATTATAGGTCAACATATTGTACCATTTTTCTCTTCATATGAAATATGATTATGTAGGAAGGTACTTGACGAATTTTCCGCCCAACTTGGCGCCAACAACAGCATATAATAATAATAATATGATATATTTCAATACAAATACATTTTAGCAACGCAAGGTGTCAATAAATTATGTTAATTATTGATTCTACTAGCAATAATAGTGCACTTTCGAAATCAACTCTGAGTTATTTATAACGATTGATATTAAAAGCAAAGTATTACATTAACTAATAATATTGCTTAAAATAGCTAGGTAGATATTAAATAGAAATCTATTAAATTCGTTTTGTATACATACATTAACTGTTACCAGAAATTAATGGTGTAAATAAAATTTTATTGAATCTATCGTAAAGTATGTGATCCAAAGCACTCCTTGTATACATCTTAATAAGACATTAAATCCGACCATCTCATGAAATTGTAATAAAGTTTATTTGGTTGATATACTCCAGAGCGTAGTTTTATTCTACAGTATCTGTATACATGTGTGAGTATGGTAGATAGTAGGTAGGTGGATGGGAAGCAGTTAATATAAATCAGTAATGATCAGACAGGAAGCTGTAGGGAGAGAGGATATTGAAGGGATTCAATACAAGAATCCCCACTGACCTCAATAACGTTATCGATATATCTGATGTCGTCCGGAAAGAGAGAAAATGTGCTTATTAAACATTGCCTCAATCCAAAAGAACTACAAGATAAAACTTGAAAACTCTGCGTCACGTAATCAAATTAATTCATCAGCCGCTGAACCACATTTAAGCCATCACCACAATTGTCATGAAAGAAACTACCGAACGACACGCAAACATAGTTGATTTACCTCTCTTATACACTACAGTAGGTACAGCAGCTTTGAATGATACATTATGAACTTATTCGATTATGTTTTGTTTTTGATGATATCGATTCGTTTATGATGACAAGATTCTTACAGAAAAAAGTTTCATGTGACATCACATTTCCATACACGGTGCTAAGTTAAAAGAGTTGAAGTTTAATACAAAAATCCCCTCATGACATATCTCACCTTGTACCCTACATAATAATATATGGAAAACTTTCTGCTAGCATAAAGAACAGAACTACGAAGTTTTCCAAGGTTTCCATACCCACATAATATCTGCAAATCTTTGCACTATATGTATCACAAAATATGTGTAATTTGTTAGTAAAGCGGTTTACATCTAATTCTATTTCAAGTATCCACATTTAGAACTATATCTTATTCATTCACACCCGTACTCCCAAAAATGGCATGTCTTGTATAAACAAAATACTGAACAAAACTTATCGCGACTAAACCACTTTCTTACTCATAGGATAATTAGTTATATGGTGCAGCTGCTACATATTATACCAAAAATTCAAATTATAGTGCTCTGAAAGATCAAAGTGAAAGGTCAAATATAAACACTCTCTTTTTCACAATTATATAGAATCTGGATAGAATATTGTTTGATAGACTAGAAAGCGAAACAACACTAATCTCTATTTGTGGGTAAGTATGTAATTACATAGACAGATTTAGAAGTTTTTCTATTTTGTGAGTAGGTACCTACTGGTGTCATGGATGTGGTTTTTTTTAAATAAATTAAAATTTTATCTATATATACCCTCACGCCGTGTCCCAAGAGGGGTGGGCAGAGAGAACGGAACGCCATGTAGATCTATCCTTACAAACTTCTTTCGCTTCCTCCACATTCATCTAGTTTCTCATACATACACGCCGATTTCTCTTACTCAACACGCAGCCGACCTTTAGAATTTGATCCACATGATCAAGCCACGTGGTTCATGGCCGTCCGCGCTTCCTCACACTCGCTGTTTCAGATAAATACATCCTCTTCGTCATTCTCTCATCTTGCATTCGCTCAACATGTCCAAACCATCGTAACTTATTTACACGCATTCTATCCACAACACTCTTCTCGCATCCGCTCATTTCCTGATATCCTCATTCTTCACTTAATTAAAATTTCTCAGCAATAATAAAAAATATGAAACAATTATTTTAATTTATATAGTTAACCTGCTTAGCATAAAATTTTTGAACTTTTTTCCTCAAGTAACACATTTTTTCTAACTGAAGTTAGTTTGAATATGAAAATTGTGTCGCAAATATTATATCAAAATAATGCAAAGGGAAATAATAATGATGATGATAATAATAGAGCTACAAGTAACGTTATTCAAAGAAACGCTTTATGAAAAAATATATCACAGCCATCAACACAACGAAAATACTCGGAGATGAATAAATTCAATTAAATTATATTGCTACTTCTATTTATCATCACACTTCGGAATGAGAAAATGAGTGAAACATCTTTTTCAAGGTAAATAATATTACGATACTACCAGACCATTAACAACAACGAGAACAAAATGTTTATTTATGTAAAAGCAGATCTAACGATATGAAAACTAAATTACTGGGAGTTACTCCCAACGATTCAATTGGCGCAAAGACGCTTTGAATGGAGGATTTTGGCTTCTTCCATATTGCGTTGAAGGATGATTGAGTCGATTCCCTATGTTGTTTAGAATTAGGTTACAAGAATACCAAAAGTCAAATATAAGAAACGAATTTAAAGATCACCAGTTAGATTATCAACTAAGCGATAACCACGAATTATTGTCAAAATAAATTTTAATTTTAATTTTGTAAAATGCTGAGAACGACTTTACATTACGCATCGATAGTATCCCCATGCTTACCTGACAACAGCAAAAATTACAGCTTTGTAATAAAAAACAAATGAGGCAAATATTCATTCTATTAGAATTTCCAACGTTTTCTGGAACTTGAACGTTCATTTTTTTATTTTTCGAAGGTTTCTTAACGAACTAGAACAGATAGACTATCTCGCTGTTATGTATGGAACAAGTAAATAGTGAGTACCTACCTGTAGTAGGTTAGCAAAGTAAAATAGAGGTAAGAGGGAACAAAGTTTTAAGTTGTGTTTGTTGTTTCGCTAAATTATACTGCAAAGTAAATAAATAACCAATATAAGTAAAAAATAATCCAGTGTTGGAGTATGATATAAGGATATTTAATCTGAATATATTATAATTAAATGTTTTAAATGTTCTACAAAACATAGTTCATACAGTCTCTATTTCTACATATACCAATACAATTATCTTGAATCATGCAATAAATGGAATTTCGCAAATTTAGTAACGTAAATCATCATCATCATCATTAGCCTTTTTGAATCCATTGTTGAAAAAAGGCCTCCCTCTTAATCTTCCACAAGTCTCGAGCACACACCAATTCCCACCGTTCATCCTATGTCATCTGAACATCTAGCCTGCGGTCTTCTCACTCTTTTTCTGCCCGTTTTCGGCAGCCGTTCATAACTTTTTTCGTTCACTGAGAATCGGAACACTTGGCAACATGTCCTACGTAAATATTTTAAAATAAAATTATTTAGTGATATCGAATAACGATTAAGTCACTAATTTATTCATAAAAGCAATAAATCGAGAATCTAAATACAAAATTATAACTATAGTCCCGATCTTAAACGGTAGGTTTTTTTGTGGGTGCATTTAATCTAATGATAAACTCTTAGTAATTAAAGGCTCAGAAATATGTGTATACATGTATGTGTCTATATATGGATATAAATTTAATGAGTACTACGCAATCCTCTCTGCCCACATTGCAGATATGTCAACTTCTAATGAAGCATAAAATCGTAAAATTTTATATTCCAGCTTGCAAACGTTATAGCGATGCACAAGGCAGTTGAATTACGAAGAACATTTGCATATAAATTTAATATGAACTAAGTATCAACTATAAAATTCGCTATAACGTTTTATAGGATTTCTGCTCTGAACCACATTTCTAAATAAATAGAGTAGCAATCCGAGTAAATCTATCCTTAATCCCCGGTATCGTGTCAGTGCAGAATAATGCAAAGTTTATTTCCAATATCGCAAGCCGGGATTATTCTATTGACCCACATACATTATACAATATTACCGTATCTACTCGCAAAAAAATGCATACTTAGACCAATATTACCAGCCATGTCTAGTATGAGAATAGAATTACTCGTATCTTTGATTAAATCAAAACCTAACTCACAAAACAATCTTTTGTATGGTGGAGCTACTCGATATTATAACAAAAATTCAAATATTTAAACTATATAAAACTTGCTGCATGATCTTATTTAGATATAAAAACATAGTAAAGATATTTCAATGAATAAATAACTATTTTATAAATTTCCAATAATATCTGTTGTTCTAAGATCATAATTTGCCGATTCAATCAACAGCTAAAAATAATTTAAACCAGGCATAAAGTCAAAACAGTACCTAATAATTATGCGTGTGTGGCCTGACTTAAAAGTTGGAATTGCAGTTTTTTTTAAAGATATATCTTTTTTTAAAAGATATAAACCCATATACATGTTATACTTTATACATACAACTTTATACATACTTTATAGATACAGTTATTCGATTATAATAAGTATGTATCAATAAATATCTCGAAAAGAAATAGTAATATTATGAATGAGTGTCGTATTTCTGATGAATCTAAAACATACATATATTATGCTTGTGATGAAATAAATAGATTTATTTATTTATTTTATTCTTCACTGTACATTGTTTACAATAATACAACTTAACAAAGAAAATATCATTTATACAATTCAATGCATAGAGGGCGAGTTTATCGCTAAAATGCGATGTCTTCCAACAAATGTCTTCCAAAATATTTATCTCAAAGCAATTGATAAAGTTTCCAATGAAGCATTACTGATGGATGTTGATTTACAGAAATAAAATAAAAATGTTTAATATCTTAGATTCTAAAGAATTATTCTGAGATTCAAAAAGATGCTGCGAAGGTAGATAGTTTGTAAAAAATGCATTTGTATACCTTATTGAGTAGTTCAAATATAAAGATCTTGACATGCATTCTTAAAAAAATATACAGAGGATGAATTCTGACATAAGAACCGACGAATAGTCTTTGAAGATTTTCAATGAAATTAGATACTTATTATGTAATGGAAATATTGTGCATGTTCTCCGCAAATATAAAATGTCTTTCAATATTGGTATAGTACATACAATATTATGTAACTTTCATGGACAACATAGTTTTAAAGCATGTGAGGAAAGGTCAAGTGTCCTGGGATTAGAATTGAAAATAATTTATATTTTAAAGTACCTACATAGATACCAATATAATATTGTAATACATTTACCTACGCGGCAGGTGAAATACAGATGGGTATTATAAAACGATAGTGGTCTATTTTAAAAAGGACTTGTCCCATAATAACAGCAATCTCCCGAGACTCTAGTCAAACCAATAATCATATATTTTAGTTACTATACTTATATAACAGAGAGAGACAATGTTTAACTATTTGAAATGTATTTGTCCGCCCACTTCATAATCTTCAAATGAAATATCATTCATTCGTCATTCACGGGCATATTCCATCATTTTGAGTCCCTTAGGGATAGTCACGAAACACAAAGTCCCGCACAGCATAAGAAATTATTTAAACACTTAGGAATAAATGCTAAAAATAGATATCAAGATATTAAATAATCAAGACGTATACATACTCCATTGTATTCACATAATGCATATTTCTACGTTATAAATATGTTCTCAGATTAAAATAAAGAATATTAAAAAAGAGACTAGTTATTGATCAAAACCTATATATATACAAGAAAGACGTGTTAGTTACATCATTTATAACTCAAGAATGGCTGTACCGATTTGAATGATCTCTGATTTGTTGGACTCTTCTCCGCCCCGAATAGCCGATAGGCTATTGAAATATCCTACAAATTCACGGGAAGAGAAATTACGAAGAAAATTATTTACTCCGGACATTTTTAATTTCAATAAAAAATGCAATATGGAGAATTATACAAAATCAACGATGGTGTTTTTTATAGATTGGCCTATTTTTAGAATAATTTTTGTATACATTTTCAAATTAAAATCGTTATCTATACAATTTAACATCTTTGGTTCTAAAATTTCAGTTTTGAAAAAATCATAGATAAGAATTTTTATAATTTTTTAAATGCATAGGTATCTAACTAAAAAATAAATAAGAACCTTCATATATTACGTACAGCGGATAATAAACAAATTTGAATCAAGTATAATTGTTCAACATAAATGAATTTTATTCTTTTACACTATACGATGACACACTTGGGCAATTACGGGAGTTAGTAAAAATATTAATCACTCATTGATTGTCAGGCGGTACGAAGTTCGCTGGGTCAACTAGTAAATTAATAAATCTCATACCCATTAATGGCAGGGTTTGGCCTTTTCTAGCTATAACAACTAAATAATATTAAAAATATATACAATTTGGAATCAAATAAACCTATTGAACGAACGTGATTTCCTTATAGTAACACAAAATTTTAAGGCTACATGCATTGCATATATATTAAAAAAAATAGTTGTGTAAATAAATGAGGGCAGAAGACTGTTAGGCAGTCCATGACAAAGATTGTTGGATAACATCAACGAGATCTAGAGGAGCTAAATGCTAAAGACGACTGGCAGTCCATATTGCTCAAGATAGAAAGGCTTGGAGATCTATTGTTTCATGGGCAAAGGTCCTGCAAGGGCTGTTCGGATATTGGAAGTAAGAAAGAAAGTAAATATCTTCTACATCACTATATTTTTAATAGTTAGTCATTTAAATAAACTTAACG
This sequence comes from Athripsodes cinereus, assembly GCA_947579605.1. Classification (NCBI taxonomy): domain Eukaryota; kingdom Metazoa; phylum Arthropoda; class Insecta; order Trichoptera; family Leptoceridae; genus Athripsodes; species Athripsodes cinereus. The sequence goes on along the minus strand of OX388306.1, from coordinate 9,093,691 downwards.
AAGCATGTATTATATTATACTCTGATTGTAGTAGAAAAAGTACTCGTTCAGAACAAGAAATAAGTTGGAGTAAATACTAAAGTCAATATAAAAATAAACTGTTTATATTATGTTTTTGTTAACATCGTTAATAAGTTATCAAAGGTAGTCACTCAAGCAAGTCATTCAAATTAATAGCAAGTACTTTTTTAATTGATGTACATTTAAAACATTTCTACCTTAAACAACTTTTTTCAGGATCTTGTATATTGTACAAGATAAGCGATCATAAAAATTCATAATTCTGAAATCAATTCATGAGTTTTATAAAAACGGCTATCACGTTTTCGGTACATTTTTTTTCGTGTATTTTGTTTTACCGATGCGTATATACCTACGTTATATTAAAATAAAAATTATTTAGTTTTGAAAAGTTCGTCAATTGTGTCACTGCACCGAAGCCGTGATTGCGTTTTTTATATATGAAATTAAGAGACAGATTACATAGTAATTTAAAACATATCAATATGTTCAGAAACTCTTACATATTTAATGCCTAAAAAATAACTGAAAAAGTATAACTTTATTACACTCCCGTTACGTATTCGTACGTTAGAAATAAACCTAATATTACTTATGTGTATTAACACGTTGCCTGCATAGCTCTAGTACATTTTTTAAGAGTTTGAAATATGTACAATAATTCATGATAATATTCATCCCACACAAAGTCTCATCACAAATCTACGTGCAAATAATCCAAGAGATTAAGGAACAACATCAAAACTGAATGTTTGGATAGCAAATACATTTCTACAACATGAGATATGATAATAACATAGTATTATATGACGAACTGAGGAATGTATTACAAAGATAATAATTATTTTCTGTATTAAAATAACAAACCACAAGTGTTATGAAGTAAAATAGAATTATCAAATAAAATAAAATAAATATTTATTATTTTTGTTTCGTGTTACTGTTGAGTAAGACTAACGCACGACCGGTTTCGCGGACTCCGAGTTCGAATCATCAGGTGCTGATCTATACTGAATTAAAACAAAACAAATACAAAAGTTCGTTAGGGTTTACAGTGAGGGTGTAGGGGTAGGCGGGGTCGTGTTGGTTTCAGGCGTGGAGTTCTTGGAATATGAGATGGGGAATAGTTGTAGTAAGGGAGATGAATTCGGAAGATTATTATTATTAATAGCTGTTTTAGTCGAGTTATTATTTTTATTAATTTCTATTGCTTCCAGTGCTGTCAAAGTTGGTCGGTATGTGTGTGTATGTAATAATTTTAAACTATGGTTGCTAAAAGAGTGGTCAGTTTCTATTATATGGTTTGCAAATTCAGAGAAGTTGTTATTGGTAATACATCGTCGGTGCTCGTCAATTCTAGTTTTTAAGTTCCTAAACGTCTGTCCTATGTATACTTTATTACAATCCCCACATTTAATTTCGTACACCCCGCTTTTCTTTAGAATGTCCGTCTTTGGTTTAGAGTTGGCTAATAAGTTGGCAAGTTTGTTGTTCGTGTAGAAGGCTGGTCGAATTATGTCGGGAAATAGTTTCGTTAATTGTTTAGACAACTCTCCTATGTACAATATTTTTCTCCAAGCTCTATTAGGTGTATCTTTAGTATTGTAAGTGTGGTAAATAAATATTTATAGTATCTTTAGTATTGTAAGTGTGGTAAATAAATATTTAAAATGAAGTGTTACAAAGTAAATGCCGATACAATTAATAAAATAGAATTATTCACCCACGATGAATGACTTACTTTCAATTCAAGATTATTCAAAATCTCTACAAATTAGTACAGTATCATAACATAACATTTATTATTCTATCATAAAGAGATTCGCATCTCGTATAAGACATTTAGCATTCTTGTTAAAGCGACGAGATATGTCACCCATCACGAACCTCTTGATTTGTTTATTAGTACAGTATCATAACATTTATTATTCTATCATAAAGAGATTCGCATCTCGTATAAGACATTTAGCATTCTTGTTAAAGCGACGAGGTATGTCACCCATCACGAACCTCTTGATTTGTTTATTAGTAGAGTATCATAACATTTATTATTCTATCATAAAGAGATTCGCATCTCGTATAAGACATTTAGCATTCTTGTTAAAGCGACGAGATATGTCACCCATCACGAACGTCTTGATTTGTTTATTTATTTCACTCAAATAACAATACAGTGTGAATAAAACAATATAACTAATTCTGCACAAATACCCTACGGCTGTGCTAAGGTAACAATTTACACAAAAATAAAAAAGTGCAGTTATAAAAAAAAAATAGCGCGGAGAAGACGACTTGCATGTTTATTAAATGTAATAAGTGCACAAACTTCCTCACTTGTGTTAAAAACTGTGATGGTATGAATAAATAAATGAATGAATGGGAAAGAAATTTAAATACACGTATGTTAAAAATATAACATTTTTATCCAAGACTTTCTTTATACTCTCATACAGAAAAAAAATTGTCTTAAAAAGACTGTTAATCCAAACTTTAATGGAACAACATTTTTTTTTCAGAATTATTAAATATCCTAGAAAAAGAATAGAAAGTTAATTGAAACATTAAAAATAGGCTCGTTTCTAAATGTACAAGACGCTAAAAGACATTCTATTTACGAGAGAAATGACAAATAGACGTCGTTCATTAGAAACATTTGTATATTTAATCTGAGATAAAATAATTAATACGCTAGAAAATCTCGTTGAAAATTTTATTCTCATCTCAATTATTAAAGCTATATTTATAATAGGTACTTAGATAGTGAGCGATCTTAATCTCAATTGGATAGAAGCACCACAACTTACTGGAAAAATATACAGGGAATTCATAATGAAATCTAGTAAAAAAGCTTCCTTAGTTAATAAGATAAAGATTCCGACTGCATGGCGCATATTATCAGGTAATTTTTGTTTCATATTTTTTGAAATAAACTTCTGAACGAGACGTTAAAAGTTAAACAAAAAAAAAACAAATCGTAAGTAGTAAAATTACAATTCGTTTTATTCACACCCGTCTTTTGGCCATTAATCTCGATTCTCATACATAAATATTTTAACATTATTTCTCATAAACGACATCCCAGTTTGTATTTAATTTTTCTACTTCGTACATATATTTACATACCTAATATTATTATAAATATAATACCTATCTGTCCATACCTAAACGGAATCTCCAAAAAAATGGGATAGCCATTAGGTTTAAATTGCGCTAATGTAAAGAAGATCTTCGACATTGTGCCAATAAAAAATAAGATATTGAAATGTTTAACGAACACCTGCCATTTTCAAGAAACTCAGAAATTTACAAAAATAAATAGGAGAACTCCACGAAACGGCTGAATGTGTAAAGTATTTTGATCTTAAATTATTTCATCGACCTTCGATTAAATAACCTTGAACTTGTCGATGAATACATTTAATAAGACTCCCACACGACACAATAATATAACAAAACCTCACAAAGCAACGATCTAATATATCCGCCAACTGCATAATATTGAATCAAACGATGAGTTAACCTACAAAAAGCTTTAATAGTACAAAAATAAACATCAACAACATGCAATATCAAAACAAACAACAATAAACATTTAATCGAATCGCAATCATAATAATAACAATGTGATTAAATAGACGTGCTCGTATCAAATTAATATTGATAGTAGATAGCAGAGAGATCTATACAATATTAGTCTTTAATAGCTCTAAGGTTTCATTGGAAAACTGATTCCAATGATTGAATTTGAAATAACTTCAGTAGGGACATGTTACTTCATTCAATAGTTTATGTAGGTAATCATGTATCAGACAGTTTGTAAGTAAGTGACACAAACACTTTTATAATGAACTTTTTTGACACAATTGGATGTCAGAGACTAGATTTTACTTACTTAGAAGCGCAGATGTTAATCATAATAAGATCCACTCTTGATTTATCATTCCAGTTGATTCTACTCACCGATAGTTCACTAACAAAATGTGATTAACATACAAATTAAAGTCTAATTTTTTTAAATCTTTTTAAAAAAAAAAATCTCCTAACAATAAAATTTAATATATTTTTTCATAAAAAGATATTCGTATTTGGTAGCAAACTGGAAGCAAAATTAATCTTTGAAATATGTACTTGGACCTCTTTTAAAAATGATTTTAAAGAAATGAGTATTTTGTGAATAAAAGTACCGAATCTGAAGCTGTTAAAATAATATAAAAATGTAGGAAAAGTATGGAAATATCACATAGCGTAGATAGACTTATTAAACTGGGACTGTAGGCAAAGGATATCGATATAAAAATCATAAAGTGACATAAGATAAATATAAAATCCAGGAAAAGTAGAAAGAAATACAAGACATAAAAATATTTTATGGGATGAAATGAAACGGGAAACGCCTCAGGTGAGTACTAGAGAGAGAGTTTAAAGATATGCTTAGAGATCATCTGCAGATACATACATATGTAGGCACATTAATATTAAAGGCATTTACATATATGTATCTATACCCACACGTACGGAGGAAGGTGTGCTTTATCAAAAAAATATTGTAAATTTTGGTACGTTTACTATATTCTGAAGTATGATCACGAATATTTTATAACTTCACTAGCGCCTTACCTTCATATACGAGTACAAAGATGTTAATAAAAAGTTTGACCAAAAAGAGCTTTGTCGATTCATCTAAGTGCTAAGTTTTTAAGAGCTTTGTGGGTCTTTTGCGTTCGCGCAAATATTTACCTTAAAAGCAAATATCACTATTCATATTAAAACTTCCGTCATTGTACTATTAACGATGACAATTTCTAATCTTTCCTTACGCACATTTTGTGCAATCATATTAATTTTCACTCTCACTTGTGTTAAAGTCATAAGCAGTTAAAACAATAATTATTCTCAATATACCATTAGGTTCTGAATATGAAGAGTTGTGTTCCTGAAAGGAATACCAAGGATAGATCGAAAAATAATATTTTTAATAGGAACTGTTTACGAGAATCATTCATGAATACATTGAAAATTGAGAAAATATGGGTTTATAAGTATAGCTACTAATTTCTACTATTCCATTATGATATATCCCACAAGTGGGGTATCCGAGAGACTAACATTTGTGATAAAGCTGTTCTCACTGTGCCGACAAAAAAATTAGACAATCCTGGTTGTATAGTGATTTAAGATGTAAAATGTTTTTCACGTGGTTTGTATAGAATATAAATATATGTAGGTATTTATTATTTTTTTATGCAGTAAATACAATATACTGAGTATAAACCTACTTACGAGTATAGTCTCCCACTATGATTATTGTATGAAGAATGGCTTTTGGGAAAATCACAATGCCTTGATGTACTCGTATAAAGCTGACGCCACACGTTACGATATTCTCGTTATTTTTACACCTGCCATTGAAAATGACGTCATAAACCTGAACTAGTCATAAAACAACACGAGAATATTATTTTCACCGCAATAATTTTGATAAAAAGAAAAATAGAATAATTTTTCCGTACGCACATCTACGTAATGTGTTATATTTGATTTCCCTTCAGAATAAGGTCGTAACAATAATGAAAATATGCTCGGCAAAACACTTGACGCAAATCTCTTGGGTAACAATTAAATATAAATCATAAATAAGTATGAAATTTTATACTCTACCAGAGATTTTACTCTTACTGCAATGAAGCATTAAACCATAAACTAATGCTTAGGATTTTAATTATATATATATTTTTTAATATTTGCCGTCGTAACTGTGCATCTGTCTATTGCCGACTACAGGCTATCACCAATGTATCTGCATCCATTTATCTTGCACTTACACAATAAGATTAATTGAACAATCGGTGATTGTGTGCCAAATGCCCACACTCCAATATAGGGTAAATACGTGGAGGCCTCATGAAAGTTTTAATGACGAATCACAAATGTTTATTTTATTATTTTTAACCAAGTTTGATATCACAAAGCTTGATAATAACGTAAAAAAGTGTTAAAAACTAATTAATTACTGTCCTATATATAATAAAACATGTCAATTGAAACGTTGTATTCAGCGTCCATCAATAAATCAATCGAACTCTTTTTTGTAAATGTCAATAGTCTATACTAGATTTTGTAACACTAATAAAAAAACGGCAAAAATAAATACAAAATTTCATCATAATTCAAAAAATGTTGAAATGTCTATTGTTGAACACAAAAGTTAATAATACATAAACTTAAAATGTAATTTTTATTAGACATTATAGCACCACGTATTTTGACATCAACATAACCAAAGAAATATAGGTGACAGAAGATGTCAATTGAATCGATTGTCTCAAAAACAACCTAAGTGTCATAGAACTTGTACTAACCAATACTAGGACATTGGTGTCAAAGAAAGAATCCGTCATACTGGAGATCATCCAAAACCAAAGTCCCCTAAACTTTCAGCTGCTCTATGTAACTGGTGAGAATAAATAGATAAAGTAGGTCTCTCTCTCTCTCTCTTTAGGAATACCCCTTAAAGGAGTATACCAGGTGCCTAAAAGGATTTAAGGGGTAACTCCCCTTCAGGGAATACTGTCCTTGTGGTATACATGTTTATTGGTGAATCGTGTTGTTATAAATGTTTTTATAACATTCTTACATTTTCATAAACCGCTAAACTACAACTTGGTAGGTATATATTTTATTAACAAACTCTTTTTCCTAATAACATATGAATTTCCGCAAACTTGATATAGTTGACCCCATTCATCTCGCTCGATTATTTTCCCAATCGATCATCCTCTGAATTAACCACAATCAAGGCAATTATTATTATTAATATATTAACAACCGTGCCCACATATAAGGAATAATAGATATTCCAACTCTTAAACCTGAATAAGTGACACCTCACTTACAAACAGAGATTAGTATTGTTCTTACTTTCGGTCCGACCTAAATTATTTATTCAAGTTGACAACTTTACGAACACTTCAGGGTCTGTTATCGTCAAAGAATTAAAATAATAATAAATAACGATTAAGCTCTTTGTTGTTGTAATAAAAAAGCATGCATAATATGATAGGCGTGCTCATTGTCTTTTCTAGCAAAAAAAAATATGTGTTTTGAATATATAAAATATATGAACAATTCAATTATTAAATAGTGTTGCCCCGAATACAGACATATTTCACATAACGTAGACGGAATTAAAAAAAAGTAGAAAAACTTTTGTAAATATTTTGTTTTCTCTGGGATCGCATTAGCCGAAAGCCGTAAAAATCCCAGTGGGATATGATATCTTTTCAATAAATTTAATAACAATTGACTGGTTACGACATAAAAAGAAAATTGAAAATGAATAATTAGTTGTTTTGTGACAATTTCACATTTAATTAGGGTTAAATATAAACATGTATGTATTGTGAGCCAAGTCTAAATATGCATTTTCTTTGTGATCAAGGTTATATGTATATGTTGATGGTATATTATTGCTATGAGAGAATTACTAGTAAGAATAATATTCCAAATTGATTTTCTATTATTCAAAATAATAAATACACAAGTAATATTCTCAGAGGCGGCTGGTGAGTTCAATTACTGGGGATGTAGTGTAATTATAAAAAATACCATAAAAAATCGAATTTCTATCAAGATTCTCATACATGGTAACGAATAAATATGCACTGTATTGTTTAGTAATACAATATCAATACAATTTTTTAGAATCATGTATTGAATAATGTAAAAAAAAAATATAGAGATTTATTTAGAGGGGTGCCGCATCACCTTTCCTAAGGAGGAATTGGAGTTGAATATTTATTATACATATAGCCTTGTGATCTGTCAATAGATTAATCATTATTATTCTTACACAACATCAGAAACAATACACCCAATATATGTATTATGTGTGTATTGTTGTTAAATAACATTGTCGTTGTTTACAAATAACATCTAAAAATAACAATACATAATAATAATATTACCTATATGTGCGACAAATCAATACGACGATCTGGTTTATATTAGATACAGTTTTTTTAGTACTTTTACTCACAAGCTCAAATCAATTGATTCTATGGCAGCCAATTATTGATTGATTGAGCACTCAAAATATTAATAATAATAAAATAATAATATTGTCCAGTATCGGTACTTGAAAACAATGACACTAAACTCTACTGGGATCGACCAATTCAAACTGATCGAACTATTATAGCTAATCGACCAGATATTGTGTTGGTTGATCGCAGATGCCGTAAAACATACATCATAGACATCACTATACCGCACGATGAAAATTTAAATAAAACTGAGCAAGATAAGATAATAAAATATCTTGATCTTGCTCACAAAATCAAAGATATGTGGAGAACACCTACCACAATCATCGTGCCTATAGTGTTGTCTGTGAATGGTTTAATACCTAAGAGTCTGTCAATCAATCTCAGAAAACTGGGAGTAGATGACAGGCTCAAATACAGCATGCAGAAGGCCGTACTCCTATCGTCCACCAGGATAGTGAGAAGGTTTTTGTCCCTGTAGCTCTCCCATGATTGTACTATTTCATAGAACATCATGGAAGAATCAACTCAAATAATGTTGGGGTTCTACATTTTGAATATACATAAATTTATTTTAATATTTTATGGTTTTTGTTATTTAATGTTATATTTAAATTTTATTGTTAATCTTATATTGTGTTCAAAATGTACAATCAAATATTGTTTTGTTAAATAAATGAGGTATGAGATAATAATAATAATCTTTATTGCACAAAATTAGTATAAAAAGAATAAAAAAAAAACATGACAACATTACCACTGAATACATAAATAAATATTCAATGTTTGAATCATTTAATTGCTCTGAGGAGTGACTTGAAAGAACTGTATTTTTTTTCTTTTAATCCTTTATTGTCAAAAGTATAAAAAATCACAATGAAAACATCAAAAAGACTACGATTTTTCCATTTTTCGAAATTTATACTCTTATAGTGGATTAGTTGGAAGTGGTCGCGCCTCTGCGATAATCTCGCCCTCCGTATATTGATAAAATAATATTATTATTTATATTATGACAATTTATAAAGCGCCGTACTGTGATTATATCACTTCAAGGGCACTTCACATTATTCAGGATCAACATCTACGTCCACTTTAAAAATTACATCAATAGTATCAATTTAAAGTTATCGTCAGAAAGATAAAAAAATAATAATACAATACAAAAAATAAAATAAAATAATATCTATTAAAATAACAAAATCCGTTTATATATTACCTTTAGTCATGTCAGCTACCGAGGTAACTCCAAAATCTTTAATACAATTTACAAAAATTTGGTTTACCGGTTAATTTATACATTAAAATTCAAAAATCTATTATAATAAACACCTGTAATATTGTAAAAAAGTTTTTGAACACAGATATTTCAGGCACAATGCTTGTATTTTGAACCCGCGTTCTGAGCCTAATCCTTTGATATCCTGTATATCTGGATAGGTGATTTTTTCCCGACATTAGGCTGTTAAGTTTTTGTGTGACCATGACTGATCATATGGAGACTTATCTGGTTGTATAATGCTGAGAAGTGTGGATGGCAATTTGGCCGCCGCGTAAAAAAAAATATCATTTTATTTGAATGCATTTTACCATGAAATTACATTTATGGTGATCAATGTACAGTAAAGAATGAATAAATAACAAATATATTTTCTGGCCCACATGATGTTGCAGGAAAAAAAAATTACAAAGAGGAAACAACTTACGCTCATTGTTTGTGATTTATTCAATAAAGTGACACAGAAGAGAAGCCCAGCAGCATGTAGCACAACAGTGAAACAAATTAAACAAGAGAAACCATTAGCGGTGCTGCGGCAGTTATGTATGTCTACACAAACCTTAATAATTATACCGGTAGCACCTTACTACATACATATTATTATTTATTACAAGTTGCAATAATAATCCCCATGTAAATATTTAAATCTGTTCATATGTATGGTTTTTGTATATACCTACATATTGCACAAAGAGAGTGATCTATCTTATTTATGGTATGTGCTATGATCTAAACATCTTTTAATATCCACTACAAAGACATTAAACAATCATTTAACTATGGATCTATGTAACTAGGTAATTTCTTCTTTTGAAGCTCACATCTTTTGAGCGTGTTCCTGGGTAAAAAATATATAAATATTCAAAGATATGACAGTTAATGTGAAGCAATTCATAAATATATTTTTTCCTCCAAAAAATTAAACCCAACAACCATTAGATTTCTTAAATTGAGCTTGGTAATTTTCTAAATTTAATTTAAAACTATTTTGGTAGTCACTAAATTTATACAACCTTATAACTTTTTCGAAAGATTATTCACGCAAGGGCGCGGTTTGAAAAAGCTAGAAATTATAGTAATATTAAATTCGTACAATAATTCCCGCATTAATCTTCCATTGCCCAACAGCATTATAATATATATTTGTTATAATAATTTATGAAAGACGTTTGTTATTTCTATTACGTATTATTATTATTTGTTATTGTGCCGTGTTGTGTCTCTGTAATCCAATTTATAATATAGTGTATTATTGAGGTGACCAACTATTCTGGTATAAGAAGAACAATACTCCGTTTTGTAGTTCTGTCCTCCTACGCTGAGAGTCCTTCTTTTAAAAACTGATATTTTAAAACTAATCAAACAAATTTGTAAAACATTCTTTCCAAATTCCTATACTCTTCAAAAATCTGGTAAAGAGGAGTAGAAATATAATAAATGAGACATAAAAAAGACCTTCATTTTAGAAAAATTAATCAAAACTACCAAAATTGGAAGTGTCACAAAGAATTTTTAAACAAAAAAGGATCCTCCTCCTTTTTTTATTAAAAATATTTCGAAGCAAAACTCAGTAGATTGCGAAATATTATACCGAATCTAGAAAACGTGTTCTTTTTTGCTGTAAAAAAAACTTGGTCACCTTAGTAATATAATGAAGGTAGATTACTATCTATCATTGTTAGAGAGGCCTACCGCGGAGACATTTTCATATTCATATTAATGTAATACACTAGATATTTGCGTCAAATATAAAATACTAGTAAAACTTCTCTTTATATGACACCATCATCAGAAATATGATGTATTATTTTCCGACATTAATAATAATAATATTATAAATTTTGAATATTTATTATTTATTTGAACATTTTGAATATAATTTTTTTTTAATATTTTATGGTTTTTGTTATTTAATGTTATATTTAAATTTTATTGTTAATCATATATTGTGTTCAAAATGTAGAATCTAATATTGTTTTGTTAAATACATGAGATATGAAATAATAATAATAAAGACAATTTATATTTGGCGCAGTTTAATGATCCGTAACCATCTAAAGGGCGCCATTAAACCCAGTTGCGTTCATAAAATAAACATTTAATTGACAGTCAAGTTCAACACAATTTGTAAAAGTAAATTACCTTATCTCCTATAACTTATTAATATTTCACTTATGAATTATTCCATCCGTTTTCCAGTGTCCTGTATTAGGTGTGTATTCGTAAAATATTCCTTGTAAGACATCTAACATCTTGGAATCAGCGATAGGGGGCCAATTTGCACGTTTACTATATGCAGTTGATTTGCTGGGTATTCCACTTGTGGGATATGCCATCTAATAATACGAGTGAATGGAATCAATAGAAGACGTGAGAGAAGTCGAATACCTTTGCGATCAGGGGGGTTAAAAAGGCCACATATGAATTATAATAGGAATTGTAAAACGATTTTACGGTAACATTTCACCAAATATGAATTGTAGAGGAATTGCTCAATGTGGCCATTTTAGGCCCCCAGGTGAAAGATAAGCACACTCAACGCATATTTGTACATGGCAGAGGATCGTAACAGATAGGTACAAATTAATAAAAGGCAGTATAAGGCACTAGGATTATGGTTTTCAAAGTTGAGGGACCGTGTATAAAAGAATAGAAAAACTGCTGGTAGTCTTGGGTTTTTAGTAATCGCGATATCTCGTTGTCTAGCTACTTTACTTTCAAGAACCACGTCCAAAAATATGGGTAGCGTATGGGCCTAAAAGAGAAACAGATTCATTTTAATCAATCAATACTCGGATAAACGTCGTCTATGGCTTACGCCTTATAGATGTAAAAGGTGTCTTAGCAATAATTATGGTAATTTGATAATCCTTGCAAAATATTTGTACAAGACACCTAGTAAGACACTAAATATCATTTCTATTGTTTTGTAATTATTAATACTCAAGTAATTGGATATACTCGTATTGTTGTTTAATTATTATGGTAAGTAATGCAATTAATTAATATGGAATACGGTACTAATGATATTTATTTATACTAAGTCATGGAGAAAATAAACAAATCGTATGTAATATTAAACATCTGGTAATAATAATATAATATTGCAACGTACGTACTCATAGCTTGTTTTTAGTTAATACATTCCTATTATTTGTGTCTATCCTAATTACGTGAACTAAGACAGTTTATTTACTCTTTTTAAGATATAAAGGTAATGTGATTTATCTTTTACTTATTCTTTGTCATGCATATTATGAAGATAATCGTGAAAAGAGTACACTCAATTGGTACTTAAATACGAATGCTTAAAATAGAATTGTCTTATTTTCCCTCTCTATAAGGCCTACAGAAAAAAAGAAATATATACATATTCCTAAACATACATATAAGAATAGCTAGAGAAGTTAATCAACAGTTAAACTCGTAACTTTAAGGTGAGCCAAAGTAAGTATTCTACGGCTATCACATAAATTTCTCAATCGAATCAAATATTTCAGAATTAATTTAATAGTAAGGTATGTATTTAATTACATCGACAGCTTCATATCAAAAATTTATTTTATTTATTAATGTATTCATTCTTTATTGTTCATTGATTATAAACAATTACATAGAAGATATACATTCAGGTAAGATACAATTAACATATAGAGGGCGAGTTTATCGCAAAGACGCGATCCCTTTCAACTAACCCAAAAATATTGAACAATAATAAAAAAATTCTGCACAAAATAAAATCTATAAATGAAAATAAAGAGAAATGAACATTTCTGGCGGAATATGTAATATCTAGTTTATATTTCTTTTCTTGAAATACATAAATCAATTTTCAATGCCGACTGAGAGATGGAAAAGCAGCTTCAGTTTTCTCAATACAACAGGGAATTTATCAAACATGCGATGAGACTTTGAAATAGTTGTAATGTTGTTCTTGTGAAAATGAATAAAGGCATGTTGCGATTTATCAACATACTTTGTATTACAATTCATAAAACACTCCTTTAAAAAGGGATGAATTTCAAACTTTATCTTTGAATGTTAATAAACTTGCTTATAATAACATAATACGCAATACTATGACACCATTCTATATAATAGTGACATTTAACGAGCACTTAAATGCTAATAACTTTGTTTTATTTCCTTGGAATGGATAGACCCTGTTACCCAAATATTTAATTTAACTTCAAACATGGATTAACTTATATGTATGTATCCAAGATATTAACTTATTTTTATAATGACACGGAAATATTACTTTAAAATTTCTAAAAAAATCACCGATGACACCAATACTTAATAGTAATTTGTCAATAGTATCATTCAGTTGTGTCGAGAGTTATGAGAAAATACGTTGCACTACTGAAAAATATAATTATAGCTTGCTTAAGCTTTTCTAAATACGTCAAGGTCCTCATTCTTTTTCATATAACCTAACAATTTTCTTATTTAAAGAGAACTTCAAGTGTGATGTTTCCAAATAATTACAATTTTCAAAGTAGCTACATATTAATCTAAGTATTGCCGAAAACTTAACGATTTGGTATAAAATTTCAATCAGAAGATTTTGCTACTATAGACGAGATCATAATTTCGATTTCCAGATTTATTATACTTACTACGAATGTCGGATGATTTTTCCGACGCCGTTAAATAGAGGATCCATCTCAAGGGCGCGTTTTCGCCAAAACATTATAGAAATCAAAATAAAAAACCTGATTTTTTTTGTTATTCCGTCTAACGTGTATGTACCTAAGATTATATATTAAAAAATTGTAAATCGTGTAACATAATATTAAAATAAGTAAATATTGAAGATAACTATGAGGTTTATGAGCAATCTTGAATGTCTTATTTTATTACGACACAAAGAAGATGACCTGCATGATTATTACATACAGTTAGTTTACTAACTACCCCATTCGTTATAATGATGTGAACGTACGCATGGAAGAAAGTTATACTGGGGACACCCAAACGATAGAAGCAAAAACGCGTATTTGTCAATCAATACATTCATAAATCAATCATGTGTTTTCTAATACATAAAGAAATATGATTATGTATTTATCAATTTGAATTGTGTTCTGTATGGTATTATTCATTACATTTCCTTCGAATTTCGTACGATTTTCAATTTCCTGCTCAATGAAACGCATGATTTCTTTGAGCCAATAATAATAATACAAGGCGTCAAAAATCAAAAGAAATCAATTTCACTTCACATTTCTTCTTCACAAAAGCAAAATCGAAAACGTAGATAATTTGTGAGTTTTGCGTTTCATAGAATTCCATTATAATTTATAAAAATGGCAAATTCCATTCCCTAAATCGCTATAAATGCAGTCCATGAGTCCCAAAAGTAATTAACGGTATATTCCCCGACACAGAAAAAAGGTATTACATTAATTTTTCAGTTTTGAGTGCCCCGTAAAAGGCAGATATTACGTAAGACATGAAACATCTTCTAATTAGCGATAAGGTAAGTCACCCACCACCCTGAATGTCTTATTTTCACAGAGATGGAGAGGATGACATGCATGTTTATTACATGTAGGTAGTTTGCAAGTTTCCCACTTATAAGAGTACCACTATAAATATTTAAATTTCAAAAGTGAAAGTCTTATCGCATAACAAAAGCTCATAATCACTCTCAAATTCTCACTACAGATACATATATCATTTCATTAACATGATGACAGAGACATATTGAAATGCATAGAAATAGGTATATGTAGGTAATGTTTGCATGCAATTAGAGTAGGTACATCGTTTAATGGTGTCAGGTATTTCCTCCAGCACGTACTGACTACGATTTTGCATCGCAAGATCGTGTCGTCACATATTATTCAGGAAAGAGAAATTACATACTACACTGAATCTACGTGAACATATTATATCTTATACTATCAGAACGTATAACACCTTGCATCTAGTTTCGTACACCAAAAAATATTAATACAGTATTTTTCAATTAAGTGAAATGGTTGAAGCTTCATTCATCAACTCTAAAAGGAATGTTTAGAGTTGATGAATGAAAAAAAAAAACTATAAAAATACCACGGTCATTTTAGGTGTCTTACGAACGGTTTCATAGATAATTACGAAAATATAAAAAAATCAATAGAATAAATTCATAATTTAACCCTGAAATATTCATCCTCGTAGTTTACAATTCAAAAATTATGATACTTTGTTTTGATTTCTAATAATAATGTAACCAATATACAGTGAAGAATAAAATAAAATAAAATAAAATTGGTAGGTACCTACACGAATTACTACTATTTAATATTTAACATCTTATGGTGGTGTTTTTTTAATAACCTATAGAAAATTAAACCCATTTTATCCATCCTAACTGTAATCTTGCGTTACTTGATTCTAGAATTATAAAAGAAGAAAGAACGCACAACAATCCTATCTATACACACAATCTTTACTTCCATCAAAGGTGCCTAATAATGTACGTGCTCAACGATTTTTTTTACTAAAACAGCATGCCCTTAAAGCTTGTTCCACACGATTGATCAATGTGGTTTTTGAACGAGGCACGTCTTGTTACATACCTATGATTCCAATTAGAAAAATGTACCCACAATTATTTTAGTTATCTGTAGATTACTGTTTTTACAACCACAACGTTATATCAAAATAAATAAATAAAAATAATGATATTTATATGAGCATAACCTTTTATAGTATTAAAATAATATATATAATTTATAACTGTCACAGATAAATTAATAACCTTGCATGTACGTTATATCACGTCTGCGTATTAAAAAAATACCTTAACACTTACACGTAACGCATCAGAATGGTACGCACTACTTTTTTTTTCTAATAATCAGTTTAGGAATATTGTTACTTTCAAGTTATTATTATTTTCAGAAACCTCGATAGTAGAACCATGTCTACACAATGCAACATTGTGTAAAATCTAATCGGAAGAAGTGAGAAAGGTGTCCCAAGGCTTACGAATTGGCTCTAGGCTGGCTTAAGTGATCACTTTCGATGTCCATGGACAACTTTCACCAATTCCACCATTCTCACTGTCTCGATTTAAGGTCCACCAATCGAGAGACGCTTTATGCAAACCTTAGAAGCAACCATCTTTTTGGGATCTCATTTTTCAGATCTCAAATAGATCGCGATCTCCCGTCTAAATGGCGCCGGAACAATTAAGTTCAATACTTTATCGGCTGCTAGTTTGACCAGTCAGCAACAAATATTCTAAACATCTATTATTATTTCGATAGATTATGTAATATTAGAAATATTTTTTATCATAAAATGCAATGTTGAATGTTATAAATTTTCTAATTAAATAATATTATGTTAATGCATACATATTATCAATAACATTTTTTGTCCGTATTTGTAAATTATTTAATGAACCACACGCACTAATTATTTAAGTTTTTAATGTATAATTTCTTAAGAAAAATTCAATATTATGCAAACATTGACTTATAAAATGAAAGAAAATTCCATACCTTTCCATTTCAAAGTGAAAAAACGTATTTACTTACTTACTTTCATAAATTAATCTTTTTCTCAGAAATATTATTTCATGTTTTTTTACATGACGTGTTTCATTTTAAAACTCTCATTATTCTTATATCATAATATTATTCTTAAAGATCAAAGTCTTGAAAATGAACAGGACAGAAGGAATTACTTAGTAATTTGATACTGCGTAAAAAAGAGTAAAAGTCTTGAAAAGGTAAAGATTTATCTTTGTCTGCTAAGACGTTTTCGGATAAAATATCACCGCTAAAGAAAGCTCCATCAATACTGAGAATAAAACCGTGAAACGTAATAAAAAACCGTAAAGACCTATTATATATTTGTGAGAACTCTAATAATTCTTTTAAAACTCTCGTAAAATGCAGAAAGTGAGAGAATATAACAGATTTTTTTACCCTAAATAAAAAAGCTCTAAATTTTTGTCATTCACATTTCATGAATAACAGCCTTTAATTTTCTTTATAACAAAAAATTAAAAATAATACTATATAGGTAGATTAATCAACATAATAAACCCCCCCCCCCCTCTCTTCCTTCATTGCCATGGGATTGCACAGTAAATACATTTCAATTGAATTTTCATTATTTGCTTTTTTCTTATTTCTTTATGGATACATTTTATTAATCAATTATCATAGTATTTATTTATTTTGTTAATTTCTTTTCTTCTTTATTTTATATGGTTTCTTACATGATTTGTATTTTAAAAGTAATAAAAATAAATTAAAGTGACAAACAATATTTTAAATGCGCTCTTGAAGTGATTACATTACAAAAACAGCGCAATATAAGTGATCCAATAATAATAATAAGATAAGAATTCTTCTTTAGAAAAGTATTCAAGAAATGGAAAATAATACATTTCGTTAAAATAAATAGACACGAAACCTATACCACAAAACTTCTAAAACTACATTGTAAAAAGGTTATTCTTAACTTAAACTAAATGATATGTAAGTAAATACTTACATTCCATAAAGAGAAACTTTTCATTTAATGAACCCGTAGTGATAAAATTATCTATTTCTATCACAAAATATATAAATTCACCTCAAATGATACCCTCAATACTCTCTAGGGAAATTAGTGACGGAGTCCCATAGTGTTTGCTATTTCTGTTCTTTGTTAGTAATTTGTTTGCGACTTGTAAGTATTCAATCAAATGTCTTCAACGAAATGAGAAATACATAACTTTGTAAAGAAAGAGTGAAGGAGAAAACTTTCCAAGTTGATTTTATTGACCTTTAGTAATAATTAACTATTGAGTTTGCTTCTGAAATGTATTATATAATAGTATTCTGTCTTATTTTTCTCTTCAATATTCATTATAGACATTGATTTTGTCTATTATTGAATACATCTATTTATATCATGCTTTAACAGCCATAAATAATAATATAAAATGAAATACTTTGTGGATGTATAAAAAACAATATCAATGAATCACTTCTTTTTCTAACACATACTTTGTTCGACGCACCATCTGCAAGCAGAAACGTTTTCATGTTAACAAAAAAACAAAATATAGAAAAATAAATGTTTACTCCTTAATCCTAAATTAATATAATGGTGATGATGTATTAATAAGAATATATTCACGTCTTGATTATCCGGTGTGAATACTATTTTGTTATCTTATTCGTGATTCTTCCTACATGTGATTGCTACATAATCAGTTGTACAGTTTAACCCATACTGTATATCATCACAAAAATAATAACTTACTACCATCCATGTAAAATAAATGAAATCAAGTCAAACATTTCGTTTTTCCCAATCTTTCTATCGTTCAGAAAAACTCAATGTCGTTTCATATAAGACGTCTCCAGTTTATTTAACAGATAGTTACCTTAAATATAAAATTACAAAATAAAATAAAAAGTTCAACCCTTGTATTAAGTGTGGTCAGTTAACAAAAATGTTACGGAAAATCTTCAAATGTACGTGACGACCCCACATCACAATATTTATAGATCTAAGTAATACCTATACTCGTACAACCCTCATTTATACATAAACATAATTCTTTTCATTTAAAAGTCACGATTCTGTTCTTTGACACAACTACACAATGTTAAGAAGAACTTTCATCCCAAAATGCTGCTAACAATAACTTGACTAAAATATTTCTAGACTCATGGGAAAGATATAAGAAAAAAATAATTTTTCATTTCAAATTAATAATGAATAAACCACAGTTCATTTTCTATTTAAAATATTATTTTAATCACTTATCTCTGTGGCATCAGGTACAGAATAAAAAATTTCATGTTGCACGTTTGAAATGAAACGTTTCTGACTATACCAGACTACATATGTGCGTAGTATATTAGCTTTATGAAACATGTTAATACGAGTATTTTATACAAGGAACTCTCATTTCAAACTCAGCTCCAGGTTCGTATATGAGTAGATGAATGTTTATAAAATAAACAAACGCCTTTGCATACAGTAATATTTTGTGTAATGATATCTTACAGAATTCATAAAATACCTTTGTCTGAAATATGAATTACGTGGGAAAGAAACAAACACCCTAAAAGATCTGTTGTAGAAATTTATGGATGTATTCTTAGAAACCCAGTGGAATTCTCGTTAAAGAATTTTTTTTTGTAAGTTCTCGAGTTTCATATATAAGATGGGTATTCATACACAATTCCTGAATGTCTTATTTTTATTGATGCAGAGAAGATCATTTGTATTTTTATTACATGGATTTGTCCGCTGGCTACTCCACTCATGGGATATGCCATGATGGTGTAGTAGCAGCAGTATTCTTTTAAACTACTTAATCATTATCTAATTTGTTCTCATTATAATAGCCACAGAAAATATATGTACATGCCTTACTTATGTAAATAATTTTGTGAGAAATGAAAGCTAAAAAGTGTGACAAGTAAATTCATATTCTTTCCACATACCAAAAACCATTAGGATAAGAATAGATACACACTCTTAAGTTCAAAAGCTCAAGACTTATGAAATCAATTGACAATATTCTACCTCTTCTAACTAAGAAGATGAAAGAAATATTTCGAAAACACGAAGTAATTGAATTTGAATCTGTATTTTACATTCAATGTGGGATTTTGCTGTGCGCCGGCGCACCCGGCAGAGATCTATAATCTTCGTAATACAGGAGAGACGATGATGAAATGATTTATCAAGAAAATAAAATCAGTACAACCAAAAAATACGTACGTGTAAGTGTATTTTCTCAAACCTATGAAAAATGTAATAAAGTCTTAAAGTGCGACATCTATGTTTGCATACAAAATAGTCTTTTACAAAAGTTATTTTCCTTGCGATCTTTCGTACTTTAATGAAAAAGTATAAACCTACCTTTGGTAAACCAACTCTAGAAGGAATAATACTCTCATACGAAAAATGTTGAAAAGAAAAAAACTTGTAAATATTTTGTGATGCAAATAAAATTATGCCCAGCGAGGAATAATAACAAACACGAAAAATGTAGGTAAAAGTAATTTATTCATATTTACACAAATTTCTGTTCCTCATTTTCTCCGACGGAAATTAAAAACACATTTTTATGTGTTGATTTGCTCTCTGCGGGTTTAACATCCAAAACACATTATAATTTATAATCAGGTTTTATCACATGATTTGCATGGGACTTCATTCGCCTCAAATAACAACAAATTTTAAAAAACCTTTACAAACGGCTGAATGTGAAAAATATTTTATTGTTGGGTTTCTTATTATTTGTGTAATAATGCTTGCTACCCCATTTGTGGGAAGTGTTATACAAAAAAATTACAATAAAAACAAGCGAAACAAAGCGTGTATTTTTTTTTCATATTTCCCGATTGGAAATAATTAGACATGACAATATAGAATCGCTTCAAACACAAAAACGAGAAAATCATAAACCGTCACAAAAGTAAATTTTCATACAATGTGGACACAAACAATGCGTAGATAGAATGTATGAGATATATTATAATGTATTATAGGTACATATTATTATACTCTAGGAAGGTAGGTATACTCGTAATCTAACGATTGTTTTATCTCTCTCCAGATATTTATCAATTAAATGATTGTTAATTAATTCCCCTCACAACTACATATGGGTATGATGCATAAATAATAACCTGTGTCTCAGTACTTGTACTTCCATCACTCACCACATACCATATTAAAACACACACACACCATACATACATGCGGGTTTGAAGAAGAGAATCTTTGCGCCGCACGGTGTCAGTGACTTGAATTAGAAATTTTTAACCAAATTAATTTTGTCTATTTCATTACTCATACGTCTCCATTACAATATACTCACATCCAACACGTACCAACCAAACAATGGTCTGTAGATTGGATTTTTAAGAAATCAAGGTAAGATGTATGTATTTTCGTACCAAACCTTAGAACCGCATGACTGCGTAAACAACAGATAGTTCTTAAAAGCTAGGTACATAATATTTTAATTGCTTGATTACAAAAAGGAAAAAAAATATGAGAATACTTCATTTTTCATTGCTTTTATCGTACTATCTTCAGTAGTTCTAAAATACTAAGAATGAAGTAAAAATTTCTTATAAATGGAAATTTAGAGTTTATCGGTAGCCTGTAGGTAGAGTCTCGGCCTTATGCATAAGAGATGCGCGGTTCGATTCCAGGTATCGGCAAACATCCCTTTCACGAGACAAGTTTTTAGCTTACTGTGAAAGGTGTATAAAGTTGTATTCGGGTTTATAGCAAAAACCCAGATACATATTTTAACATTTAAAAAAAATTAAGGATATTTAGAGAAAGAGAAGAGTGGTAGAAAGCAAGGTGACAATAAAAACTGAGACTTCTTAAATTAATTTACATTATTTTCAAATAAATGATGCGACTACATTTAAAATTATTAAGGGAAAGAAACAAAAGACTGAATGAATACACTTTGTTTTTTTCTCTGAAACCTGATAAAATTATAATTGTGTAAATACTGTCGTACCAGGAATTGATAAGGAATTATCTTATAATCTTGTTATTGTAATTTACCACATATTTGAAAACACGAAAATTAATAACAATAAATAAATATAGGAAAAAAGGTTCTCAATTTAATTTCCTTTTTGCTTCACATCTCTCACATAGAAGGAGGCGGTATCCTTCACATTAAAGGAATAACATTATGAAGATGAAAAACATATGTTGGAGTCGTAAATCATTCTCATAATATACAAGTAAAAAAAACTTCTTAACATTTTCAATAGAATATAATACCTACCCGACTACATAACTATGTATGTATATCTAACTAAGATACTAACATTTGATCTTGAAACCGACTTCACACTTCTATACAAAACTTGTCGTTTTTTTGTCAGTAGCTCGGTAATGAAATAAAATATAATAGTACGGCATGTAGTATCATAATTATAACACGTACATGGTTGTGATATACTATACCTACCGTGATTTTATATTGTATTATTAACAATAATAATAATAATAAATTGTAGAAGGCAGTCGACCACGAAAGTTTTAGAAATCTAATATACAGTAGTATACACTTATACAATCCATGCTTTGTATTGCGATCGAATACAAACAAACAACATGTATTAGGTACACCTGTCTAAATTATATTATACTTGTTGATAATTAAATAAATATTTTTCGATTGATATTTGGCAAAACATTTTACTGATTTTGACAATCATAGCGTCAATATTCATAACTTACATTATACATAGATCCAATTCATCTGCTAGCTTTTCTCAGATTGAAAATTAAAATTATGTTTGCGATGAGATGTTAATAAAAAGCTACGTATTTTTAATATTTATCGTAAGTAAGATCGAGTAACTGATGACTTAATAATAACACATTTAATTTTTCACTAAATTAAAAAAAAAAAAAAAAAAATAGTGTAAAACTAACTGCGTTTAGAAATATTGATATTTGTAAGGTTTATTATGTTTGTGGAAATTATTTATAATACATTATTTATAATAGTTCAGTCAATGAATGGCCAATACCTATAACCAATTATAACCAATCAAAAAACACACTTATTATGTATTGAGGTTTTCATTATTTCTGTTACTTAACTTTTACCTAGATAAGATAGAACAAATACATAAAAAGCATGCACACGTTGTATTTGTGAACATGCCCAATTATGAATAAAGGGAATTGAAGAAACCCAAATTAAAAATAATTTTGTTATTCAACGTGATACTCTATGCGATATTATTTTTTGTGAAAGTTACATGGATAACGGGATTAAGTCCCAATCGTCGTAATAATAATGTTAATACAATATTTGTACAATATATGTATCATAGATCATCTTAATCCTAACTAATTACACACCATCAGCCGATAATAATACCTAATACAACATATTATCGCACTAGCATTATCACTAACTAGGGGATTATCAGACGATAACAGATTACCGACAAATTACCATTCGCTAAATCATACATGATAATAAATAGACGACCTACTATATATGTAGATTGGTAAGTTGCCGCCGCAGAACAAGCAAGTTTGCTCGCAATCTAAGACACAAGGGAAAAGATCCTAAACAAGTGACAAATAATTGAAAAATGCCACGAATTCAATATACCATCGTTGAGGTGCACTAAAGGGATCAACAGGCGTTAGGTGGAATATTTTATTTGATGTCCTCAGCAAGATTCCCATCTTCTCTCGTCTCAAAACACTTCACATTCTTAATGAATATTTACATGGAAAGTAATCGCTAGTAAGAATAAAGGACGCCATGTAAAATCATTTGAACAACGGAGCACAACTACGATAATCGATCTTTCATGTCGAGCTGAACATTAACAGTTGTATGGGTTATAAATTAAAACAATTAAGTATTAAATTAGATTGGTTAACTTTATTTATTCAATAATTTCAGCAAAGCAAAAATATAACTTTGCGGTCCAAATTATGATGCTTTGGTACTCATTTTTTTCGATTTTGTAGCTAAAATATTGTTAAATAACACCATTGCAATAAATGCAGAAAGAAAATTATTGATGATTGATAGTGTTTATTGTACTCGTCGTCTTACGCATTCAACTCATTCTTAGACGCCTTCCATATGTCAGTACAAATATATATTTATGATATGAAATATGTTGTCCATACTTCTTAGAATTTCACTTGTTCTGGATTATTTAGGTTGGTACTGAAGCCATCTATCATATTTTTACTCGCACAATTTTACTATCGTACATGTTTTAAATCTTGCTGTTAATTAACAAGAAATAAAATTATGGATCTCCTGACTCAGTGATACATACGAGTGGACAGCAAAAAAAATGCTGCCCAAGAACAGAAACCCCCTGCCTCGAGTGGTGGTTTGTCATGTCTCTTAGACATTTACTATTACTCACAAGAAAGTGTCTCTATTATGTGCACCTCGAAGAAATAGTTCTTTGATACTTCATTTTCCTATCTACTAGTACTATGAAGTCGCGGGATTCATCTTCTTTCAAAGTGAAAAATATAACTGAACGTATGCTTTTCACTGTACTTACTACTTACTTATGCAGCTATTCCTGTCCTCTGCTGAAAATAAGCCTCCCCCATATGTCTCCAGGCATCTCTGTCCTGGGCTTTCTGCAACCAGTCACCGGCGATTCTTCTAATGTCGTCTGACCAACCTGTTGGAGGTCTTCTTCTACTCCTTTTATCTTCACGAGGACTCCACTTCACTACCCTTTTTGTCCTTCTTGAATCTTTAAGTCTAGCAACATGCCCTGCCCATGACCACTTCAACCTTGCTACTCTTTCGACAACATCCGTAACTCCCGATCTTCTACGTATCTCTGTGTTTCTAATGCGATCAGATGCCACTTGATGACTGATTTTCACTGTATGTAGTTGAATATAATTATATACCTACAATGTATAGAAAATTTTATCACAATCGATATGTACGTTAAGGGTGTGTGTGAGCGATTGGTAATATATTTTTTCTACGTAATGCTGACCCGTTCAATTTATATTCGCTTGTTATTTTTAGTCCTACACAAACACATTTTATTTTGAAAACAAAATTAATAGCATGACTCGTGAAAAAACTACTACAATCTACATATTATTATTATGGTGTATGTCAGTACGTAGATCTTGAATAATGAATCAGTAGGCTTGGCATAAAATATTAACGAAAAAAAATACCTAAATAGCCAAAGGAAAGGTTTCATCTTTTGACCTTTTTCGTAAGAAGTATCAAGTCATTCCTTAGCACGTTTTGATATACATTATATAAATATTCAAAAAAAAGAGACCGACAAATTATGTATACGTTCATCAAACCATGACTTTTTCAATATCTGAAAACTGATTTCACATAAAGGATTATTATAAAATTTAGAATATTTTCTAATTCCACTATGTGAGTCTCATCGTGGGATTAAACAGTGTTCTTAATTTAAAAATAATATTCTTTTTAATGCATTTCCACAAAGTTACACTAGAAAATATAGAATATCTTAAATTCGCATGTTTATATAATGCTGTTAGTCCACTCGGCATGCATGCTGCTGATTTTATTACATGCAGCTGGTCTGTTGGCTACGCCGTCTGTGGGAGATGATGTGATGGTAGATATGTAGATAAGAAACAATGAATGAAAAAAAAAATTAACATCAGCATGCATTAAGTAAGTTTAATAAAAACATTTTTTTCAATTAATTTGTAATTAATTTTATCTTGGTATATGTATTTTTCTCAACAAGCTACATTACGATTTTGCATAACATCGCAGCATATAAAAATTGGAATAGTCAATCATCAATCGATTTCCCTACGATTATAAATGTAATTCGTTCCAAGATATGAAAAGGTAAATGTAAAATAATAATATAATTACCTCCATTACATCTCTAGAATTTCACTACACAAATTGCAGATCTCAATGAAGTGTTTACGCAGACATGATCTTGATCGATATAAGCATTATGTACTCTAATCTACTCCGACACAAATCCAATACAAATAAGACAGCTGTTACGTTACAATCCTAATAAATATTTGTGTTCGTTCATGTATATGTTTATTTATATTCTCAATGAACACCGTAGTTAGACGAAATAGAGGAATATCTATACATTCGTCAAAAGATTTCATCTTTGTGGCAGATTTTAGGCCAAAAATATTATAAATATCTTGTTCATTGACAGAGATAG
Organism: Athripsodes cinereus; assembly: GCA_947579605.1. Taxonomy (NCBI): domain Eukaryota; kingdom Metazoa; phylum Arthropoda; class Insecta; order Trichoptera; family Leptoceridae; genus Athripsodes; species Athripsodes cinereus. The sequence goes on along the minus strand of OX388306.1, from coordinate 9,067,637 downwards.
TATTATCAAATTTGTCAAGTGAAAGAATATATTGTTTTGCATGTTGTGTCAAAATCATTATAAAACATGGATGAAACTGTCAAAAATATTTGAATCATGATGTTGCCAGTTTTTACATAATTTCTTTTTTTTCTCAATTTCTTAGGAAAGAATTTATACGATCTGCAAATGTTAATTTACCAACTTTATGTTTAATATTTTATTGAACAAAGGCAAGAAAAACTTCACTAGTAAACAATATTACTAGATGATCAATATTGATTATAGATTGACAGACTGATTATCTCGTTTCCTAGTATGTACATAACATTAAGATAGAAAAGAGTAAGTTATTTATTATTATTAGAAACTTGGTATACGCATTTCCTTCATAAGATTTATTGCATGTTGTTATGTTACAGCAGGCGTCGGCAAACTATGGCACGCGTGCCAGGCTTGGCACGCGATGGGGTTCTGAATGGCACTCTACAAAGTAATCAGGGAAATCGCGAAAATAGAATTTTATGTTATTTTTTTAATAAATATGTTTAAAAGATAAATTTGGTATAAAATTCTTCTCCTCTAGAACCCCATTATATAATTTAGAATTAAGGCGGCACCCTGAATCATATTGGTAGAGTGGCTTGGCACACCACAGCTAAAAGGTTGCCGACCCCTGTGTTACAGTGTTCATTTAATGTATTTATTTGTCAATTGTAGATGTACATAATTTTAGGTTCTTTAACTGATGTATTTAGAAAACTATCATTATTTAACTGATGTATTTAGAAAACTATCATTATTTCCCATTTTTGACTATTATACTTTCTGTGAAATAAATATTTTCCTTTTGTTTTTGATCTGTAAATTCAACCCTCCGCGCAAGCATTTAGTTGCTTATGAAGGGAGCATTTTACTGTGTCTAATATTGTTTCGTTGTTTTCATATCATTGTATACTGTGTTTATTAAAAAATAAAATGTTACAAAGTTTACCTTTATACTAATACAGGCAAACACCATATATTGATTTTAAATAAAATAAATGTATTTTTGTAACCATACAATATTAAAAAATAATAAACATTATATCAAAACAAACATACGATCTTCTTATAAGTTGATAATATTTATTGTTTGTTTACTTATCTGACACGGCTTTTTATCCTTGTCAAATAAGTAAAAGTAAATAATATGGGTAACGGGCTACTTAATTAACGATAAAACTATTTATAAAACTTTATTATATTTTGATTTGTACAGGATTCTCTATGATAAACCATAGACAACTTACAAGTCAACAGAAAATATCAACTTTTATTTATGTATAAACTATTATTTATGTATGAATAACCCGTTTGGGAAAAAAACCTGTCAAATATTGCGCTTGGGGATAACAAGATCCCTGTCCTTGGTCACGCGTAGAATAAAATAAAAGTAATATTTGTAAAAAAAATTGAGTCAATTAAGGATTTTATTGAAATAAAAAGCAATGAAAATATAATAATTTCTTTCTCAGTAAAATATAACGTTTCTCATCAGATTCATAATGAGGGTGGGTTAAGAGAAATTAAGGAATAATTTACTGCACAAAAGTTTCAGCTTATTAATACGCGAGTAAATTAAACTATAAATGATTAATTCCAGTAATAAATCAAGATCTATATAGCGCCATTTCTATGCTACTAAACGAAACAGCTGATATAACATTCAATCGAGAGACTATTTCATTTATACAAAAAACACAAACAGTACAGTACAGCATATTAACCAATATGAATAATTAATAATAAACTACATACATTCAGCAGTGGCTTTGAATGTTGTTGCACCTACATAACTAACGATACAGAAAGCAGAATGCAATGATATGTACATAATTTATGTATAAAGTGTACATACAGCATTAGTGCAGAATCTTACTAACAACCAATTTCCATTTCAAGATACAGATTATCTCGTAATACGTACCTACAATGTAGATTTCATATCAGTGATGTAGCCAACTCAAAGCACGTATGTGAAAGATACGATAATATTATATTATTATAGTGAAAGGAAAGTCAAAACAGAGGAAAGTAGTTTTTTTCAATTATTCTATGATATATATCTGATATAATGTTGACACCGCGATCATACATAATGCTTTGAAAAGGACCGTAATGTTCAACATTCAGTCCTACAATGGAAATAAAATTATATGTTTTGAAAAAATAACAACGAATAAAATATTTGAATTAATAAACACTCATCTATCAAGACGCTACCCTTGTTGGGTATGCAAAAAAAATCAAGAGCCATTTACTCCATTCCTTGCATACTTACACTTTTCGCTTTCGTTACCGTCGTATAATTATTCCTCATCTTCTCTTTCGTATCAAATATGCTCTTTATGTATCCACGTTTGGTGTTTAATTTGATGTTTTCCAAAAAAGTAAAAAACCGTGAAAATTTAAAATACTTATTGGGTTTTTCAGTATAAAGCATTATTCAGTTTTCACTATAATTAAGTTAATCCCACAATATAAATAAGCATTCGAGAAAACAAAGAAATAGGAAAAAGGCTGATTTAAACTATCGTATAAAATACTGTTTCATTCAGCAATTTATTACCAAGGACCTAAACCATCTGCCTTGCTACGTACTTATCCGTACCTATTCTCCATTTCAAATGTAATGTTTTGGGTGTAATAAATTAGGATTGAAGTAACACTTCTACCAGAACGTACTATTAACCTCGTTCATTGCTTTTACATAAATGTTCAAGCTTCTCTTCGTTTTCTATTCTACAGATCTTCACAGAAATCAACTACATACCTATATACATACATAATAAATGATATGTAAAATACACATCATCTTCTTCTTTATTCCAGAAAATCACTCAAATGTCAAGTGCCTTACGCTCATAGTTTATCAATCGCTTAGAAATTCTCTATTTGGAATCATGTAAAGATTTTTTGTAGAAAACTTAAGATAACTATGGCATCAAAATTTCAAGATCTGTATTCTGAAACTCGGTAACATTTGTCTGGATACAATCAAAGCACTAGAGTTTGCGTTCAACATTGAAACATACGAATAGTATAAATAATTAATTATTCAAACAAGCAACAAGATCACAGATTTAGGTAACATTACGTTGTACAATATGAAGTGTATCTAATATCACAATAGACAGTGTATATTATTATATAAATGATATAGAATAGACGATCTACGTGGATGTTAGTATCAGAGAGTCTTTAATCCTAATGAGCATGTCATGTAAATCAACCTTCTGAAGATGCCTTTGACCTTTACCCAACACAGAGCGTGAACCAACAAACCCCGTAATAATAGTAATAATACCTTCGTAGTTTAAATGTAGGTAGGTAATGTCGTAGTTAAAAATAACAATAGATAATTATTAGAGTATTCCATATTAAAATTTACTTAGTTACCATTTGACTTTTTTTTGAAGGAAAGAATCCCGCAAATATTAAATAAAACTCTATTTTGACTTCCGTTAAATTTCTCTATGTTGAACATCCTGTAACTAACTTCACTTGTCCCCTGCCCCTGGCCTCGGTAGCACCCGTCTGACGCTTTTGCGTTGGGCGGTGGCTGAACCAAAAAGTAATAACTTGTGTTAAAAGTGCTAAACAATAATTGAAACCTGTATCAAAATAAACTGTACATAGTGATAAGTGACTTGATTAATTTTAACTTAGATTTTGTTGTATAATATTAAGTGCTTGTGTAAAATGTAACTGTGTGTCTGTTTGTGTTGAACCGGACAGTAATAATTTGAACCATGAATAAATGTTTTGTTATTTAACTTAACTTCTGTTTTCTTTTGATCTATGAAACCAAACTAAGAACTCTACAATTATCCCTGAACTGAGACTCAAGTTCTTCGACTGAATTAGCTGGACAATGTATAAAAGGGTGGACTGGAGTCAGAGAAAGTTTTGGAGGGAAGTATAATGGAAAGTAGTTGTGAATAATTTGAGAACTAGTAAATAAAAGTGGAATAATGCTTCTACATAAATGGCGCCCAACGTGGGGCTCGATTTGGTTTCATAGTGATAAATTCAGTGTAAAAATAGATACAATTAGTTTTGTTATGTGATAACCTAATTAAAATTTCGACGCATTAGAACATTCAAGATGGCCAACGCAATTGCGTTTTGCAACGTATCTTCTCGAGCCACGCCCGAACACACGGCTCAATTCTAAAACGACTCAACTCACACGGTCAACACAGAACACGCAACGTCATGTTTCGTCTCTCCAACAAAAGTTTAAAAATAACAACGGTTACGAAGAATAAGTGAAAGATAAATATCAATTCTAGTTTTAAACGTTTTATAATAATAATAAAATAATTAAATACAGTTTTTTTGCAAATAAATAAGTACAATTGTACGTTTGGTACTCAAGTAAAACAATATCAAACAGTGCTAGATGATTTCAAGTTCCTTCGAACAATGACTTCAATGTCTGAATGAAACATAATTCAGACCAAATGTCCAAGAAGCGTTTCTCCAGTTGTTCTGCCTGTGAGGATACCCTGATACAGAGCCAAGCGGTGGATATTTTCAAGAGATGAATGAATGATGAGGCCATGTTCCAGCGTTTTTGATGACAGTAAGCAGTTCCACTACAGATGTGAATACAACAAATTAATATTCCGATAATTGTTCAACGTTCTTTTTGGTTACGTCATTGAAGGCTAGGTACCAAGGAAGGAAACATCTATTGCGCCTGGAGAATTGTAATGTATTGTTATAGTTCTTTTTCTTTTCTCATCAAGATCCAGTGTGCAATTTGCAGTCTTGCAAAGCAGTAATTGATTGTTGAAATGTCTCAAAATTGTACCAATGTTGTTGTGCCTGCCTAGCTATACATAATAATAAGTTTGTATGTGTGGTAGCTTCTGATGGGGAATTTCATTTTGATGATAAATTTTTGTTTTGATTTTATCTTAAAGGTAGATTTGTGTCCTTGGTTGTGAATATTAAATTCGTTAAAAGAATTTTGAAACAATTAGAGTTGTAATGTTGATTCTATAGAGAACTTTTGAATGCAATATCATCTATGGTTTAATGCATAGTGAACTAGTGCTGGGATAAAATTATTAATACTTATATAGTGCTGGGACAAAGAGTTAAATTAATAATTAATTTTTTTTGTGGAAATAATTTTTTGAACTAAGTTGAAAAAAAAATAATGTTAACCTTTCACAACCTTTAACGAATTTGAAAATGTAAGTACACTTAACCCTTTGTGGACGTTAAGTAACAATTGAAAATAAATGTAAATTTTTGTTTTGTAGCAATTGAATTTTGAACTTGTTGGTTTAACTCTTAGTGAACACGATTGAAATTGTTAACCCTCTGCGAACCGCAGTTGAATTTTTCTTGAAGTCAAGTAATTGAAATTCAACTGATTTTTTTTTAATTTCAAAATGTCTGAATACTTAATTACGCCCATCCCTCGGGTGGAAAAATCAAACACAAAAACATTGAAGCATGCTTTATCCCAAAGAGGTGTAGAACCTGCGCAGTCACTTAATGATCTACGTGAACAATGTAAGGTATTTAATAACAAAATTTCTAATGTTCCTCAACTTTCAGAAAATACTACTTTGCTGCATGTTACCAATTCTAGTTGTGCTATCGCTGCTGAGGAAAGTGTCCCCAGTTGCGACCGTTCCGTTACTCATCCTCATGTAACACCTCGAGCTAGATCTACCTATGCTCCAATAAATGTAAACTTTTCGTCATGGCCTATCCCTGTATTTAACGGCAAAGGTGACTTAATCGAATTCTTTACTCGCCTTGAGGAGATTTGTCTTTCTCGTCGTTTTGATATAACTCTTTTACCTACTGTTTTGCCTGAATTTTTAAGTGAGAAGGCACTCACATTTTTCCGAGCTGCTCGTCTCAGTGCTTTGCAATGGGATGAAGTAAAAGCCACTTTCATTGATCGTTTTGATAGCGAGTCCATTACCTCTGAACGTCGTATGAGTATTTGGTGTTCAAAACAGTCTTCTACTGAAACTGCCTCAGATTATATATCCCGTGTCACGATGATGAATCGCGGTCTTAAATCTCCCATTCGGGAATCAGAACTTCTAAAAATAATTAAGAAAGGTCTTTGTACACATTTTGCTGCTCCTATAATTGGTGCTAACCCCATTACTTTAATTGATCTGGAACGAGTTTGTACGAGTTTTGAACGTTTGTCACTTGCTACTCCATCTACTGCCACTCCATCTGCTGGTTATGTACCCGTACGTCGCCCAAAGGTTGCTTTTACCCATAATCAATTTAGAAATAACAATAATTGTTATTCTTGCGGCAGACCTGGTCATTTGGCCAGAGATTGTAAGTCGAAAGTATCAACATCCCGTACATTTCAAGGATCTCGCCATATTGTTAGAAGACCTACTGTTAATCATTCGTCGCCCTCTCAATTTTCTATGCCCAATCTTAGTTTGCCTCCGCCAAATGTTCCGCGTCATTCAAAAAACTTGTAAACTACCGGTCCTTTGCTCCCCCTTCTCTTCAAAGGAGAGAAACTGAGTGGTCGGATTGGTTAGCTTCGGTACAATTATTTCATCTTGCCTGTCATTTGAATGAAGTAAAAATCACTAGTGGTTTGGACAATCGTCCACACATCAACTTTAAAATCCGTCATATTCCTTTTAGAGCTCTTTTGGATACTGGTGCTGCTGTGAACATTTTAGGAAAAGATATTTATAAAATTTTTACAAGCCTGGGTTATCCTCTAAGACCCCATGTTCAAACTCTTTTTGGTGTTAATAATTCATCCTTCCAGTCTATCGGAAAGATTGTTCTTCCTCTTTGCTTCGATAATAAGACTATTCATGTAACTTTTATTGTGGCTCCTTCTGTTTCTCATGGTATAATTTTGGGTGTACCATTTCTGGAAAATTCTGGATTAGCTCCTCGACTTTTCCCTAACAATGCTAACTCCTTGACGAATCCTATCTCTAGTAATCTTGTATTTGCTACGTCTTCGTCTCCTTCTTGTTTAGTTTCTGTCAACGATCTTACCCCTCAACAATGTTCTGAGTTGGATAAGGTAAAAAATCTGTTTACTGGTATCTCGTATGAAGCCAAAGGTTTAGGACGTACTCATCTAATAAGTCATGTCATTGATACGTCTGACAATCCTCCTGTTAAGCAAAAGACTTACCCCCAATCTCATGTAAGAAGAGAACAACTATGTAAAGAAGTTGATGCTATGTTAAAAATGGATGTAATTGAACCTGCTCGTAGTGCCTGGTTAAATAATGTTTTTATTGTACCCAAAAAAGACGGCTCTGGTCGTTTCGTTTTAGACCCTCGCAGATTAAATGACGTTACAAAAACCGACTCATATAGGTTGCCCAATATTAATCGTGTTCTAGACAATCTTCGAGATACAAAATTTCTAACTGCTCTTGATTTAAGTCATGGTTTTTGGCAAATGCCTCTAAGTCCTGAAAGCCGTTCAAAGACTGCCTTTTTTGTGGAAGGTAGAGGACAATATCACTTTAAAGTCACTCCTTTTGGTTTGAAAAATATTCCTGCAGAAATGCAGAGACTTATGGACAAGCTTTTCTCAGATCTTGGAGATCATGTTTTCTGTTACTTGGATGATATATTGATTTGTAGTCCATCATTCGAATCCCATATTGACACATTGAAAATTGTGTACCATCGTTTGAAAGAAGCGAACCTCACCATCAAATTCAAAAAGTCTGTTTTTTGTAAGGAATCCTTGAAATATCTAGGTCACGTGATCAATCAAGACGGTATTGCGACCGATCCTGATAAAATAAAAGTTATGTTAGATTATCCTCGTCCCACTTGTACCAAAGAATTAAGAGGTTTTCTTGGAATGTGTTCTTATTATAGACGTTTTATTAAATCATTTTCAGCTATTGCCTCACCCCTTTGTAAATTAACGAGTAAGAAATTTAATAAACAATTTTCCTGGAATGATGAAGCAGAACAATCATTCCTTGCTTTAAAGTCTGCCATGATAACTGCCCCTGTATTAAAGCCTCCTGACTATTCCTTACCTTATGTTCTCACTTGTGATGCTAGCGCAGTCAGCATAGGAAGCTTTCTTTCACAAAAATTCCCTGATGGAACTGAGTATGCTATAGCTTATTTCTCTCGTAAACTTTCTTCTACTGAACAACATTATTCCACAACCGACCGTGAATTGCTTGCAATTGTAGAATCCGTACAACATTTTCGTAGCTACTTAGAAGGTACTCATTTTACTCTGATGAGTGATCATGGATGCTTAAAATATCTTAAAACCATTTCTTCTCCCAGTGGTCGTTTAGCTAGATGGGCTATGCGTCTTTCTCAATACAGTTTTGATTTTGTCTATAAGAAAGGATGTGAAAATAAACTTGCTGACGGACTCAGTCGAATTCCTGTATCTGCTTTCACTTTTCCCTCTGTGTACACCAACGTCACCGATACATGGTATCGCAAAGTTTATAAATCTTGTCAAGAGAAACCACAGGATTGTCATAATTTCCTGATAGAAGATGGTCATCTCTATAGGTACTGTAAGACTGAGAAACCTAATAATTCTCTTCCACTTTCTTCATGTTGGAAACTTGTTGTGCCCTCTGATCACCTTGTATCTTTGATTTCCGAATATCATGATAATAACTGTCACCCCGGCGTGTTAAAAACACACGCTCATCTTTCTCAAACTTTTTATTCCCGTGGTTTATTACCAGCCGTCAAAGCTTACATAAGCCAATGTCAAGTTTGTAAGGCCTATAAACATAATAATCAAGCGCCTCACGGATTAATGAAATATCCTAAACCCGTCACTAGACCCATGGAATCTTTAAGTATTGACTTAGTAGGACCTTTACCCATGTCTTATAAGCGTAACATGCATATTCTGACTGTTGTGGATACTTTTACCAAATATTTTTGGGCTTTTCCACTGAAACATCCCACGGCAACGGAAATTATCAAACTGTTAGAAGAACGAATTTTCTTACCTTATAATATACCCAGATGTGTAATTCTGGACAATGGCAAACAGTTTATCGCAAAAGAATTTAAGGCATTTTTACATTCATACGGTATCGAAGACTTATTTTACAATGCATATTATCATCCACAAAATAATCCCGTTGAAAGGTACAATTCTACTCTGCTTACCGCTCTGTCCATATTGGTAGAACACGACCAACGGACATGGTGTTCAAAGCTTCCAAAAATTTGTTCTTGCATAAATAACACTATCAATGTAACCACCGGTTACACTCCCTATTTTCTTATTCATGGTACAGAATATGTTCCCCATGGTTCCTTTCATAGAACTATCACTGCCACCGATGAAGGAAGTTTCGATGCTTTTGCTGATCAACGACAGCAACGTTTATCTGAAATGAATACCCTTTACGACGAAATTTCCACTTCATTAACAAAAGCTTTTCACCGTAATGCCAAAAGATATAATTTGCGCCGCACAACACTTCGTCTGGACATAGGTCAAATTGTCTGGAGAAGATCTTTTGTACAAAGTAATGCTGGAAAGTATTTTTCAAAGAAATTAGCCCCTCGTTTTATAAAATCTCAGGTTACCCGAATCATATCCCCTTCTGTTTACGAGCTTCAAGATATAAATGATAAAGGTATAGGAAATTACCATGTTAAAGACATTATTAAAGTATAGCTTCAAATTTTTCTCTACATTGCACTTGACTATGCAACAAGTTCGAAAGAGTTGTTTTTTTTTTAATTTACAATTGATGTATTAGGTTAAGAAGTTTTAAATCACACTGACCCTGCTTGAGCTGTATGTACTGTAATGACGTCACTGTCAAATGACGTATTGAAATTTCATTGTTTGTGTTGATTAAAAACTTAGAAAATTTGAAAACTTGTAATAATATATAACTTGTCTTGTCGCCATGCCATGAAAGTGTATGTACTGTAATGACGTCACTGTCAAATGACGTATTGAAATTTCATTGTTTGTGTTGATTAAGAACTTAGAAAATTTGAAAACTTGTAATAATATATAACTTGTCTTGTCGCCATGCCATGAAAATGTATGTACTGTAATGACGTCACTGTCAAAGGACGTATTGAAATTCCATTGTTTTGATAAATAGAAAAAGTAAAATAACTTAGAAATTGGAAAACCTGTAATAGTATATAATGAATCTTGTTACCATGTCAGAATAATGTATGTAATCACTACAGCTCAGGTACGTGTAAACTTGTTAATTTTAAGTATGCCTCAGAGGATCTTCGCAATTCAGACTCTGAAGGAATTTTGTAAAAAAATTTAAAATATGAATTTCGTGGCGCTCAACCTTTTGTATTGTGAATTTCTCTCTTGTTTGTGCCTTTGGGTGAATGAGGTTGCCTTTCCATCTCTTAAGCTAGCCATTTCAACATGCAACTTATTCATTAAGATCTGAACTCCCCCATTGGCTCAGGCAAGGGACAATACTTGTTTAATTTTAAGTTAGGATGTTAAGAAAAACCGGATGCAATTTCGACCCTTCCTTATACGAAAGTATAATATTTAGTCGTTTTCTTTTGTAATTGGTCTCTTACCAATCTCCTACTTATGTGGTAACTGTTGTACGTCTTATGATAGATGAAGGATGGAAGGTATAAAAGTATGAAGTATGTCAGATTGAGCCATAAATGTTGAAGTATAAAAGTGTGTGAAAGGTTGTCACTAATTGGGATAGTAGATAATAATTGTAACAATTGTATTAAAGGGTCAAGGTTGCATCGGTAAAAGGAAAATTTTGTAATGTTTAGATTGTTTCAAATTGTCTGGTTCACCAAAATTTTAATGACAAGGTTCTCACTTGGTATGTGAACCTGTTGGTCATTTCGACATTATTACTGTATAGGCATGCGTACCCTATCAGTAATGTTCAAATGTCAAGAATGAATGTTACGGAGTCAGTTGGATGATTCGCACTCTTCCCTGTTCATCTCCGGAGTTATGCTGATTTAGAGGTGTGACTAATCGTCTCACCCTATAGAAAGTCAAGCATAACTCGAATTTAGTTAAGTTTTTTTTAAAAATTTGTATTTGCTCGTCTGGAACCTCTTGTGGTCGCCAGTCGGAGCTAGCCCGACAAGCCATTGTCATTGTAAGAGATTGAGGACGCTCAAAGGTTACGTACAGGTTCGCTTGGAAAAGGCTCCGCGCGAAAGGTTGGACACCTGATATATGTCGTCAAGCCTGTGCAAGATGGGTCGAACACCCCATGGAAATAACATGTTTAATTCAATAGGGTATAGATTGCCGCCCTTAGAATAGAGGTAGATCAGGTATAATGGTAATGAGATTGGTAATTCAGGTATAATTGTTGCAAGATTGAAGGTCGGATTGACTACCCCCCTTTATTTTATTGTCAAACTATGTATTCTGAAATTACTTGGGTGTTGGGTTGTTGTTTGAGGGTTTTATTGTTGAAATTGTGATAATAATGTGTAATATTGTAATTGTTGTCTTGAGTTCGTAATGGTGTGCTTGGAGGAATGTCGAGGGTATTGTCTACGATTTCCGTATCTGCGACCTGCCCTGTCGGTACATCTTCTTGGTCCCATTATTGGCTCATGACGTGTACATTCCTGATGAGGATTGTAATAGAAGGTGAAATTAAGTACAAAAACTTTGTAAAAAAAAAAGTATTGATATATGTAACTCATGATTGATCATCATTAATTCCTGTAATGTCACTGTGCAACTGTAATTTTCCATTGATGTGTTGATAGTCTCTGTAACTGTAATTTCCACTTTGTAACGTAACAATGAGACTTTTCTTTTTTTTAATTTTTTTTCTTTGTGAAATGACTTGAGATGGAATGTCGTAGTTAAAAATAACAATAGATAATTATTAGAGTATTCCATATTAAAATTTACTTAGTTACCATTTGACTTTTTTTTGAAGGAAAGAATCCCGCAAATATTAAATAAAACTCTATTTTGACTTCCGTTAAATTTCTCTATGTTGAACATCCTGTAACTAACTTCACTTGTCCCCTGCCCCTGGCCTCGGTAGCACCCGTCTGACGCTTTTGCGTTGGGCGGTGGCTGAACCAAAAAGTAATAACTTGTGTTAAAAGTGCTAAACAATAATTGAAACCTGTATCAAAATAAACTGTACATAGTGATAAGTGACTTGATTAATTTTAACTTAGATTTTGTTGTATAATATTAAGTGCTTGTGTAAAATGTAACTGTGTGTCTGTTTGTGTTGAACCGGACAGTAATAATTTGAACCATGAATAAATGTTTTGTTATTTAACTTAACTTCTGTTTTCTTTTGATCTATGAAACCAAACTAAGAACTCTACAATTATCCCTGAACTGAGACTCAAGTTCTTCGACTGAATTAGCTGGACAATGTATAAAAGGGTGGACTGGAGTCAGAGAAAGTTTTGGAGGGAAGTATAATGGAAAGTAGTTGTGAATAATTTGAGAACTAGTAAATAAAAGTGGAATAATGCTTCTACAGTACACACTGCCTTTATTTGGAAATTAATGCAGTCATCCATTTACATATCAAAAGATATATATACGCTTCTCAGGAGTTTAAAAATAGTGGATGACATCCTAATACAGCACAAAGCTCTCGTTTACACGTGAAATGCACGATTATTATTAAAAGGTGTATTTTTTTTAATGTAAGCTCGTGAAAAAAATAATTTAGAGATATTTTTTTTTCCATTCATGACACAAGCTTTTAATAGCTTACTGTGAAAGGTGTGTAAGGTTGTATTTGGGTTTATAACAAAAACCCAGATATAATATATCTTTTTCGTCCTGTAGTCTATCCAATTAACGAAATATCATATTTTTCTATAAATGGGAAATTCTTTGTGATCCATGATTGCAATGAACTTGGAATAAAAGTCAACAATTTCCGAATCATGAATGTTTATTACAATTTTTTTTTTCAAAGATATTATCTTTAAAAATAATGTGTAATTATCTGTTCTATGTAACTCGTGATTGTAATAAGCATTGACGATTCTGAAATTGTTGACTTTTATTCCGAGTTCATTGCAATCATGGATCACAAAGAGTTTCCCATTTATAAAAATAAAAAATTATGATATTTTGTTAATTGAATAGACTACAGGACGAAAAAGATATATTATTGGTACAACTCTGAACTGGAAAAATTGGAGGAAGCATTCGTTCAGGAGTGAATGAGAACAAATTGAAAAAAAAAATATACCTAATTAACTTACGAAATTCGCGGTTCGTCATCAAGAAATTTTATTTTACTTAATTAACATTTTACGATGAATTCGAATATTCATTATAATGTCATGCGAAATAAAAATGTTCATCTCCCATAGAACATAATTATAATGTATCTACCTATCTAAATGTATAGAAAATTATTTTGTTACATTTTTTCACAATAATAAACATACACACATAAAAGACATAGGTACTATAAAACAAAAGTAAATTCAATAAAATAATCTACTGTAAGTTTTACGTAATTATGAGTAAGTATTGTAAATGGATGTTCACATAGAAACTCACACGATTGACAAAAGTACAATTTCTATTGATGAAGAGTTGAAGTTCTTTACCTTTTATTTCACGTTTTCTCTATGTTTTATTGTTTTTGTCTCATTTATGTAGTAAGCTACATTAAAATAAATTGAATAATTATTATTACTCTTTTTGACAAGTTATTGCTAATCTGAATCTGTTGAGTACTGTGGAAAATTGAAGAGAGACCCACCTCACACCCGGATATTTCAGGAGTCATAGACTCCTTTTTATCCGCACATTCAAACCAAAAATGTCCTCACGGGCGGGCCATTGGGCAGGTCTGAAGGACTGACCGGCTGAAACCGCCTTCATGGGAATCTTTTAAACTACACTCTCTTCAATGCCCCTTTTAGTATATTTAGTATATATATGAAAGTATATTTATTTTATTGGATATAAAGAAATACAAAATTATATAAAAAGCATAAAACAGTACAAAAAATAGTGCAATTAATAAAACATAGATAACATCGAGTAAATATGATATAATATAAAAATTGCTGAGTAAAAAAAACAGAGGTGAGGTGTCCAGAAACTTGTTTTTTGGCGTTCAGAAGGCGCGAGCCGAATGGTGTGAAAACATTAAATTCACTTGTGGAAAAATACAATACATATATACCAGGGGTGGCCAACCGGTCGATCGCGACAATTAATCCAGTCGATCGTGGCAAAGCAAAAAATATAAACATACATAAATACGTAGAAAAGACTGCGCAACGTAATCACCAACTGCTGCACGCATCATCTTGTATAATTTTTCAATCGCCGTTCCGTCACGTTATTTATCTCTCTTTTACGCAGTAAAGCTTGATACCGGGGGGGGGGGGGGGGGGGTAGAAACTGTAGGGTAGAAGTATAAAATATAAATAAATAAAATAATTGGTAGATCGCACAGGGCTTCCTCAGTAAACAGTAGATCTTGGATCTAATCAAGTTGGCCACCCCTGATATATACCTATTATTTTTTTTTTATTTCAAATTTCCTTGCAAAAACACATGGAAGCAAATTGTAAACTTCTCACCAAGCTACTTAATTTGATATAAACTATTAGGAAAACTATAATTTAATTGATCGTCTATCATAAAATACCCTGCACCACAACTGACATGAAAAAATAAAAACCATTGTTTTAATACAAAATATCAATTGAATTACTATGTTAAACAGGTCATGATGATAAAGTAAAACATATATTAAATATTAATATTTAATATTAGTCATTTCCATTACTAGGCATTATTATAGTACATACAAAAATAATATTTTTATAACAGTATTACCTTTTGGACACAAAGATAATATAAAGTAATGTTGTGCAACTAAAAATTCAATTCACCACATTTAAAGCATACAATTTATTCTACCTAATTTTTATTCCACCTAAATTCACTAAAAGCAGTCGTAAATCATCAAACCATTACCACCTACTAACAATTTATAGAGAAATTTAATAAACAACAAAATTTATTGTCAATATAATTTCCGAAATGTTATTAATTCATTGTTTTCTGTTAGAACAAAGTTCACTATTATAACAGAATATAAATCAATGCATTCACAAAGTGTTCGTTTTGGGTGGAATGCCGAAAAAAAATCAATGTATTCTGACATGGAATTATTAATCTATTTTCTTATTTTTAGGAAACCATTCATTACAGCATTAATACTAAAGGTCTAATATTTTGATGTGCCCTTAGGGTAATCTTTAAGTAAGATACCCCTGAATTAAATAATTTTGTCTTTCAAATCAAATAGTATTTAATTTTGGACAACAATTTTACACCTAAATCTAAGGAACAGATTGAATGACCCTCAGTGATGCGTAATAGCTTTTATAGTAAGCTATTTTTAACGTTATTATCAAATTTAAATTCATCAGCGTAAAGTGATAAAAATTATAGTAAAAAAAATATCTTGATGTAAAAGCTAGTAAGTATCACTGAGGGTTACACTGTCTATTATGTATTTACAATTAGGTATAAAATAGCTGTTAAATATGAAAGTATATCGGATGTAAAATCAAGTTTAACTGACTTAGGGACCAACTCAGGATAAGCATCACTAAGGGCATATTGAAATATTGGGCCCAACTAAGATATATTTGTTAGTTTATTAATACTACACACTTAACTAAGCTCAGCGATATTATTAGGTATCTATTAAAAGAATAAAACATAAATTATTAACCGTTCCCTCGTCATAGGTGATGAAACAATCCGCTTCTAATAAACTGATACTTTCATTAATCATTAGACAGTAACTACTTCGGAACGGTATCAACTCAACAACACTATCTATCTATGGGAGCGTTCACACAATCAATCTAACATCAATGTGTTGGATCAGTCTAAGACTGACGCCTAACTGATAAAGCGAAGTAGCTCTAACGCGTTTAGTCCAATCTATACTGGCTCCGGTCAATCTAACATTGTTTTTTGAAATTTTAGATATAAGTAGGTCTTGGACTTATAATTCATTGAAAATTATCATGAATTTAATAACTGAATACAAAAAATGAGCCATTAAAAAAGAGAAACCAAAATTATGAACCAATGACAGTCATTTCTTTCTTGGGAGATTTATATTATTTGTACTTATTTATTTTCTAACTGTTGACAGAAAATATTTATATGATTGTTTTTATGATTCAATATTTATATATTTTATTCAAATCTCATCGCCATCGCAGAGGGTAAGACCGAGGGGACAAATGGCAGAGGCCGTCCAAGAGACGCATATATGGACCAACTGAAGAGAGACATGAACTGTGGCTCATACGTAGGGCTAAAAAGACTGGCTGAGAATAGAGACGAATGGAGAAGAAAAACCAAACTCGTTGCAGACCAATCCAGTGGATTGTAACTCATTATATATATACATCTATATGCCATAGCTGATAAAACCTATAAAAAATGCAATCCGCCTAATTCATCAAATATGCACACACTCTCGATGTTATCAACTGATTCGCAACTGACCGTGCAGTAAACGGTAAAGATTTTCATCAGACTGATGCTAAGACTGTGAGCGTGTAAACTCTATGGTAGAAAAATTCCGTATCAAACAATACGTTGATGATAATTCATAATAACACAACAACGTGATATGTATTATAATGTACCTACAATAAATTAATAATAGTACAACAATATTATGCATTGTGTTGTGTGTGGGGTGTGTGTATAGAAGTAATTTTATTATTCAATAAACGATTCATTGGAGCGTTTCTCCGCATATACGGTATCGTGTGACGGACGGAACTAACATTGCGAATGTATTCGTTAGTTAGTGCACTGTGTATATACCTACTTTGCAATAATATAACAATTCTTATGATGACATTTTTCTTCTACTTTAAGTGTGATTTTCCCTCCTTTAATGCACGCCACAAGGATTTATATATACTGATAACCAGTGAAAGGGTCGATCGTAGTTCGATCCCAGATGCCGGCAAACTTCCCTTTTACAACACAAACTTTAAGCTTACTGTGAAAGGTGTATAAGATTGTATGTGGGCTTATAACAAAAACTCAGTCAAAACGCATATTTAAAAAAAAAGCTTATAAATTAGACAGAAAAATAAATAGAACACATACAGAAAGAAATGACATTTTCTAAATGTTATGTCCTGAAGTGAGAATATCGATATATTTAATTAAATTATTTGTGATACTGATAAAGAGTAGAATATACAACTAAAAAAATATATATATGTTACTTCACAACATTATGCTTATTTGAGCACTTTAATATTACATTGTATTAAAATTGTTCGTATAGCTGAAAAAGTATCTTTTATGGTCTAAAACAGTTTCTCGCCTTTTACGATAATATAATTTCTACTAAGTATATATCGCCAATTGTAGTATCTAAATAATTTGTTTTACAATAATCAAGTAACAATAATTATAAAAAAAGATCTAGGCATGCAAACACAAAGTAACACAAAGAGAGGAACGGAAGAAAAAAAGTATCTGTGGTACGTTCCTATATATTACGTTTGTGCTTGCTACAGAGATACACATAAACAGTCGGATGCACAATATCAAATGAGTGTATGTGACAGATACAACATATACCTAACCTATGTATTAATCATGTAGAAAAACTGCAACAACAAACTAGAACAATGACATATCATTGTATCCTTTACAGTAGACGAACGTATTAATTTAAGTAAACAAAAAAAACGTAGCCGTTTGTTTAGTTTTTGCCCAATTGGGAAATTTCCATATAAAAGTGTATTTTAATTAAATAAAAAAGTAACCCGACAATCCCTCAAAGCAGGAGAATAAAAAAATATTAATCAGTATGCAATTTTATTCAATGTAATTATGTTTTTTATTTAAAGTGTATATTATCATAATTTACAATTAATTGAATTTGAATTGAAAATTAACTTAAATACTTTACGATCCATAAAATATATTGGTATTTATTATTTTCAGGTAAACTGTATTATTAAAATAATTAAAATTTGTAATCATCATACTGATTGATTGATTTGGAAAAGGTCTGGGTAGTTTGGAAGTTGCTAACTGAGTAAAAGTTAATGACACGTGCCTTTCACAAATCCCTCGAGTATTTTGACTTCGTAATCTCTAAAAGTAAATAACGAAAGTGACAAGTACACTTACCTTTATCACTTGAACCTAATTATGTAAATATCGCAGGTAAAATGTTCAAATGCTACTAAAATGTCAAATTTTTACATAGCCAGAAAAATAAACGACTCCGATAAACTCGTATTTGTATACCTATGTATTATTTATGTTTAATATGTAGGTAAAATCTATTTTCAAATTTAAATAAAAAATACCACGTTTCAAATTATTATTTTCAGTGATGAGGTATGTCTCCAATCTCGAACCTCCTTTTTTATGACACGAAGCACACGACCCATATAGTTATATCACACCATTAATCCACTCGCTACTCTTTTTTTAAGACGTATCGTAACAGTTTAAACAGACAAACATTATTAATATTAATTTGCAAGATTGCTAATTTCTATCTCCGAAGCATAGAGTTTTATTTGTTTTCTTCCATGTTCTCAATACAAATTATAGGAAATGAGAATTTAATCGCAACAAGTACTTGATAAACATTACACAATATACGTAACCCGCGTTGAACAAAACGAAACGTAACAACGAACGAAAAAAGTGTATAATATTAATTATGTTACAAAACAAAAGAATCAAAGACATGTAGTAGGTACAGCTAAAACGTGTTCATTATCCGGTTACAGAATAAACGAACGAAGCATTCAGTACAACAAATACACAATATAGGTAATGATTGTTATTTTATCTAGAAACAAATAAAATAATATGACTCTATCTATCTATCTACACCACTACGGCATTCCCACAAGTGACGTGGCCAGTAGAAGGAATCTTTTGTTTAATTTTTTCCAAATCCCATATTTTGTATTTTATCGTGTATTGACATTATTATGTTAGATGTTTGCTTGGTAGTGGTGGACGCGGAGTAATTAAAAACAATACAACAATAATCACTCGATTTCGGTCACGCGCCTAGGGTAAGCATCGCCTTAAAATATTTACGAAATTCAAATCCAGGTAAATACTCGACGCATGTAAGTAAAACGACGTAAACCAAATAATGTTTGTTTGACAATGAGTCATTTCTTAGTGTTTGAGGAAAAGAAAACATACAATACTAATAATATAATAATAACGATGGCAATATAACCCTATCTAGTTACGTGATGCTTTTCCAATACACGCAATTTGTAGTCGTCTGTTATTTATTATGATTGTTATTATTATTATTATAACCTAGTCTAATAGTACCAGTAATGCTTACTTTACAAATGTTTATAATACATATAATCACATACTGTACACTGTGCGCAGTGAGTGCACAATGCAATTATACTTGTGGGTTACGGTAGTTTATATAGTAGGTACATATATCATATTAAGGCTCTTTGTATACTATATTTATTAAAAATCAACATCACTCTTGATCTTGAAACATAAATCGGGTTTCAATATTTTCCGCTGTCATCGTCAAGATACTGAAGATTTTCCGATTCATCATAAATCTTTTCCTTGCAATACTGAATATGTACATTTAATTATTTGTTTAACGCTATAAAACAAGTTAGTTTTTAATAATTTTATGGCAAAGTAATTTCTTTATTTTACACATTTTTTACAATACAAGGATGCGCCTGCTACGAATTCTGATCACTTTACATACACAAACAGAACTTTTTTCTATGAAATAACAGCTTACGAGCGCTCAAAGATTGAAGAGAGAGAGATATGGTGCTCAAGAAGATTTCTCCGAGTGTATTAGACTGAAAATAGGACTAATGAGTCCATCTTCAGGGACTTAACATTTCCACATGACTCTCAAATATATGCAGACATCACGTCTTGTGATATTTCGTACACATTGCGAGAAGGGAACCTGAGACCCTGGATAAAATAATAATAATTGGAGTAGTGGAAGAGAGGCAAGGAAGGGGCCGAGTACCAGCAAGATTGAGTGACCAAAATGAGGAAGCCACACAGAGCTCATTGCATGGGGCTCTGCACATAGCGGAGTATCGCTCGTAAAAGAGACGGAAGAAGCTCAGAATGGAAGGACTGGCGGAGATATGATGATGATTTTAACATTAACCTCACTTTAAAAAAAAAAAACACCGATCCTGTCTTCCACTTAGAGCTTTTCAACTAAATATCTGATCATTAGTTCCCGTGTCCTTCGTGTTGTTTTTTTTTTTCATTTTTAAGTAGTAGTTAATGTTTGACTTCATTTTAAAAAGCATATAATATTTGTTAATTATGAAAACACTAAATCACTCCCTTGACTTGTAATAATAAAATAAATACACTGGCAAATGCATACATAGTTTGTAATGATACAAATTTTTACAATGTATTATAGTTTACTATAGTATAGGTAAGTGTTATTACTTTTCAACTTGTTCACACACAGTTTTCATTAAATATTGGGAAATTAAAGGATGTTTGCACATTCTGCAATGCGTAACTAATTTATTTAATAGTCTATAATAATCAAGTGTGAAATAATAATAGTTAATATTGAACAGTTCTGTACAGATAACCAATAACATCAAGCAAAGCAATAATTACCCATATGCATATTACTGACGTCATAGTATTCTAGTGTATATAGGTAGGTATATGAGGTATCAACTTATTCACGAATCACAAAAGAGGCGCAATATACAAAATTTTAACATTTAGAGCAAGTGATAACAGAGGGTAAATTATCTGCGGAATATAACGAAAATATTTTTTATATACTCAGGTTTGTTCCATCAAATAAATTCACATTACTCCAGATAAATATCTACCGATCCATACATCGAATGCCGACTATTAAAAAATCTAACACAATATGAAAAGACCAACATGTGTATTCCTTCCGTCTTATTAAAAAATGTTAATAAAATTACGATAAACGACATCAGTTCTATAAACCTGGAGGTAGAATCACGACCTCGTGCACACAAGGTACGCTGTTCGATCCCAAGTGCCGGCAAACTCCCTTTTCACGACAAAAATTATTAGTCTACTATAAAAGGCGTGTAAGGTTTTTCTGGGTTACTAACAAAAACCCAGATACATCTTTTCAAAAAATGTATCGTTTATAGTAAAAAGAGTATAATTTATAAACAATATCTACAAGAATTGCCAAGAACAAAATATCATAAATATTTTAAAGATTACTATGCAGAAAGCTAAAATTTCTCTTTATGAAAAATATTATTCTGCAACAATTACTAATACCATTTTTTCACTAAAAAGTATTATTTACAATTAAATCTTCATACTCTGTGTAGCATTCATTATTCCCTTAGCTTTAACACAAGTTAAATTTTCTTACAACTATGCAAAACTGCAAGATACTTGGCAATACGTAATGTGTACAATGTACATACACACGATACAACCAAATATTTGAAACATTTGCACAAGAGGGACAAAGACTCGCAATATAATAATACGGAATATTGTTATGAACAACAATATAATATTATATACTTGATGTTACTTCTATGAGAACAAATAGTAACCAGTTATCTTTATTATATTGAATGAAGTAGGTATAATATCTCTTACTATTATTCTAAAGTAAGAATGTCTTTGCAGGAACTATACAAAAGTTAGACAAGATTTACATTTACATATTATATTGTTCGTATCCTTTTCACATGTCTAATTATTTTATTTTACATTTCGTGTGCGACGGTATATACGTGTATGTCTTCGTACGTGTAGGCTACTTCGTATCCTCTATAGTCTTGGCCCAAGTGCTGTCAACCAGTCCACCGTCTCCGGTCTTGACTCATGGATGTTTTGGAGACCCTGAATTTCGCTTTATAATATCGATATTAAAGAACAGTGTTATTTATTTATTTATTCTTTACTGTACATTGATTACAAACAATTACATAAAAGGTATACATCCAAATTAAATACAATCAATATACATAGGACGAGTTTATCGCAAAGGTGCGATCTCTTCCAAGTAACCCAAATTTTGTGATATACATTTTTTTTTGTATAAAAAAACTATGATTTTCGGAAAGGACTTATTACTACAATAATGAGTAATGAACTTTTAAAATTTTCAACGCGCTAGAGTGACCCAGTAAGTTTTCATACGTATGTTAAAAATCTTCAAAAATATATTTCCATAGATGATGAAGACTTATAGGTACTTTCTGAAAGGAGTCATGTCTATGAATTTAGTCATTTATATAGTATTCCTTATTAATAATATGCCAGTTAGTATTTTGATTCTAGTGTTGTATAATATAACGTATACATTATTCTCACAAAACAAACCATGAAAATTTTAACGTCCAAGCATTTCAATAAATAGAAGTACATATAAAATGCCTCAGTGCTTTTAATATCCATACAACATGGAAAATTTTAGGCAAAATTCATTGGTACATATAATAAAATTTGCATATCTAGTACCATTTATAATATGATAGCATTGTATGTTTGTTTGTAGTATATACATAATATATGGCATACGGGTACTCGCTACTGAATAAACAAAATGAAATTCTAGCCGTTATGTGCTGCAGAGAATTGCATTCGTTAGGAAACTACATACTAATTTTGTACAACTGCACTACTGACTTCACTATAGCTTTGCTACATACAAAAGCTAGTGTTGTTAAGAATGTCTAATTTTGGGTATTCATGAATCTTATCATATTCACAAATTGAATGGTTAGTTGTGAGCTCGTGGAGTCTTTGGAATAGAAAAGATTCTCCTCCCACTTTTTTCAGAATATTTCCGAATTTCCAAGGAAAAAGCATTCAATATTTTCAATTCAGCGATGAGGTTTTCAGAAAATTTTACTTTTATGACACAGAAATAACGACATGGACCTCCTGATATTTAGGAGTGCATATTATTAATGTCACTTTATTGGAAGCTAAGACAAATTATTTCATTACAAATGGTAATTTATTTTAAATCCCATTATACCCCAAGTTAAATCTGATGGACTTTATGAATATTGCGAATAGAAAATTCCAAAAATATACGAACATTCGCTAAGTGAATATTCTTAGCATCACTGATACATGCACTCCAGGGAGGAATGACAACCCAATTATCTATTTATACAAGTCGACTGAATGTTAAAGTTTGTTTACTGGGGGCATATACTGTATACGAAAAATAGTGAACCGTATTTTCGAAATTAGGAACAGAAACGATGTAAAAATAGCTGCAATCATCCGAACAAAACATAATTGAATATTCTCTGATTTAACATTTTTTTTATTCAATTTCCATTTTATTCATCTATCTATACCATCACGGTATCATTCACGAAAGTGGTGGTCAGATGACTTACTATATGTACGATATTTTTTTTATTTATTTATTCTTTACTGTACATTGATTACAAGCAAATTCACACAAAAATACATTTAAAACAAAGACAATCATACAATCAATATACAGAGGGCGAGTTTATAGCAGAGGCGCGATTTCTTCCAACTAACCCAATATATATAATTTTTTTTTTTTTTTTTAAATAATTAATATTTTAAATCCCAAATAAACAAATAATTAATATTTTCAATCCCATAAGCAATAAGACGTTCAAAACAATAAACATTCAAGTTAGACACAATCAATATACAAATAATCTCATCACTACGCATGTAAGTTGAAGTATTTTGAACTTTATATTGTTTTGTTAACACTGTTAATGATGGTGTGCAAAAATAGTAAGTTAAAAATACAGCTTATTGCTTAATTTAGATACCTAGTTAGTTTAGGTACTTAATTTCTTACGTGTGATATTTTTTTTACGAATAATTTCGACAATTTCCCAAAAGGTTGTTTTAATAATATGGCATACCAGTTGAATGAGGTTATTTTGATTAGTATAATATGCTCATTTTAAGATACTAGAATATTATAAAATACATATTTAAGGTGGTCGTTAGCCTGATGGTATAGTCTCGGACTTTAAATCGAGAGACCTGGGTTCGATTCCACCCAAAAAAAAAAATATATAAAACACATTCAAGCTTTAAGCTTACTGTGAATGGTGCATTAGGTTGTATTTGGGTTTGGGTTTGGGTTCATACTGGTAAGAGTGGTAAGTGACAGTAGCAGTAACATCATACTAACTAACAGGTAAATTATTTACATTAATTATCATAAATTCCTTTATTTATAATTAATGTATATAAACATACATTGAAGGACCCACCGTCCACCCGGATACCGCAGAAGTCTGGGGACTTCCATTTATCCGAAATTCTACACTTAACAAATCTTGTCTATAAACAGCGAAAACCTATCTATCTGAGTTATTTATTTAATTAATCGAGACTATTATATATGTAAAGTATACAAACAAATTGAATTATGCCGCCTATTCTGTTTAATTAATTTATTATGACGTTTAACAAAGCCACTAATAATTTACATAATAATTCGTGATTATTCATAACTAGGCATTAGTATTTTTTCTAATAAACAATCTGACTCTTCCTTAGAGTATTTGCGTCAAATTAGTATACCGTTATTTCACTAATGAGTCACAGCATATCTTCTGTTATTTTTTGTCATCGAGATTATAATGTGTGTTATTCTTATTATAAGTATTACGAGAGTAGGTATGTCAGATGTATTCACTGTGTCGGTGTTTAGGTAGTAGAATTCCATATCGAAATAATAAAACAAATGTTTTATTCTACTAATGGTTTATTATGTGAGAGAGACGTCTTTCGTCTGATGAGGACATTGTCAATCTGATTTTAAAAATACAACATCATTCATATATATAAAAATATTTACAATAACAATGATAAGAGAGTATAGTATAATATTATAATGAAGTATGTATCAGTAACTAATTCTAAGAAATCACTAATTACAATGCGAGAGGGAGAACAATATGTATATGTATTTGTGTGACAAGGACAAGCATGGTGTATTGTATTAATCTGGTTAATCCTATCTATTTGTTGTTATTCTTATAAGGTGAATTTGTGAAAAGGGAAATATATGATCAGAATGATATTGTAAAAAGGTAGGAAGATAGTTTGTTTTTGAACTGAATTTATATAATGCAAGTTTTATGTAAAAGACGGGAAATAATCTTAGCTTCAGAACATCCAATAATTTAGGCACATATCTACGAAACTCTAAAGACAAAATCGACAACCTTAAAAAAAGCGGTATTTACAAGTTAGAATGTAACACGTGTGACGCAATTTATATAGGTCAAACAGGACGTAGTTTTTCAAAAAGATTTTCGGAACATAAACGATCATGGCTAAATAGTAAAACAGATTCACAATTTGCAAAACACCTTATTGAAAATAATCACACAATAAATAATGATAACAGCCCTATCCCACTACACTATCAAAAGAAAAGCTATAGACTGAACTTACTGGAACAATTAGAAATAAATAAAAATGAAAATGGAAACCTTGTTAATGAACAAACACACCTATATAGGACTCCATTATTAGATATTTTTAAAAAATAAAAACACACTTGATTCTGCCGCAATTTTCTTTGTTACAGATCTAACAAATGAAGAAATATCCCCGTGACTAGAAGAAACATCACAACACAGCAATCTGTTTTCACCATAAATTAATATTAATAGTTAATAAATAACTTAAATTGTATTATACATAAAACTTGCATTATATAAATTCAGTTCAAAAACAAACTATCTTCCTACCTTTTTACAATATCATTCTGATCATATATTTCCCTTTTCACAAATTCACCTTATAAGAATAACAACAAATAGATAGGATTAACCAGATTAATACAATACACCATGCTTGTCCTTGTCACACAAATACATATACATATTGTTCTCCCTCTCGCATTGTAATTAGTGATTTCTTAGAATTAGTTACTGATACATACTTCATTATAATATTATACTATACTCTCTTATCATTGTTATTGTAAATATTTTTATATATATGAATGATGTTGTATTTTTAAAATCAGATTGACAATGTCCTCATCAGACGAAAGACGTCTCTCTCACATAATAAACCATTAGTAGAATAAAACATTTGTTTTATTATTTCGATATGTCAGATGTATTTGAATTGAGTAGGCAGTATCTGTTAAAAATTCCAGCTACTATTTAAAGTCTAACACTTTGCATTTAAACTTATATAAGGTATAATAAATAACAGAATGCTAGTTACTAATGTAGAGGATTGCAAATCACGAGTTGGCAAATTAATTATTTGCCAAAAACTATTATGCGAAAGTAATGCAATGTCAAATTATGTCTTTGTCATTCGTATTTAGGAATGTGAGAAAAGTAATGTAATAAATACCCTTTACTTCAAGTATAGGTATGTCATCAATACACGGAGACCAAGTTTATCGCAAAAGCGCAATTTCCACCAACCATTTATAAAATCAAAGACATAATTATGAAACATCAAGAACAAGATATAAAAGAGATATGAGTGGGAATGTGATTAAAATTCAAAATGTTCCCAAACATTGTCTGAATGAAAATTGTTTACCTAACCCCAGTAAGTAGGTAGGTACTAAGACACGTGTACTGGAAACGTACTCAATTTTAAATAGTGATATTTTTTTTATGTCTACCCTTATCGAATATCGATATCAGTAATTACACGTGTAAGCACCCTTAAATTAAGACAGTTTATAAAAAAAATCGACCTCTGAGAACCCTCAAATTATAACAGTATTACAAATTAATTGAACTCCCAATTCAATTCAATACTTTTTTAAAGATTTCCTTGAAGTAAAGGTAATATTGGGTTCTATCCACGTGTTAGCCCACATCACTCACTGTGTGTTCCTTGGACAGACATTGATTCTTGTAGGCCTGCATTATTTCGCCCATCACACGCTTCGTCACCCAACTTACGGATCGCAACAACATCCACTATCTTATCCGCCACACTTCATTGATCTAAACAGCAACTATACAGTAAATATACACCTACAACAGTTACAGAGGTTTCACTACACTTTTTTTCCAAACCACAAAGATAAAAGAATATTTAAAAGAAGTGTTTATCTTTCCAATGACATACTTTGATTGATGTATTGTCACATCTAGAAGAATAATATGCAGTGTTAATAATAATCGACAACACTTTCCTATAAAACCTAAAGACTCTATTGTAGATGTAGATACATCGCAAATTTTATTAGTTGTGTAGGTGTATGTAATCGGAAACAAAATGTTAATATGTAAAAAATACTTTGTTCTACTGAGAGCACCTAATACTATTGAGGAGTACCTCTTCATACAAATTTATGTATTAAAGAAATACAATTGATCTCCTTCTTTCTCTGAGTATTCTGTCGAAGTATTTGTGAAAAAATATGCAAAGACAGGATGAGGTATGTATTTATTTTTATGAAAAGAAGAGACAACTTGATGTTCATTACATACATTTACTGCGCTGGCTACCGCTCTTGTAGGAATTGCTGTGATAATATCAATAAAATTTCTATAAGTATATTAATTCATGACGTTTTTATAGCTCATTTCTATCCAAAGAACTCGCATTAGGGATTGGCACAAATCATCCTCGTAGGATGCTATGCCATAAATGAAGGAAAAAAAAAAAAAAATTCGCATTAGGCTTCATTAATAAACGGGTTAGTATACTAAGTCAACTACATAGTACATAAAGCTGCAGAAGTTCTATTATGAAAATGAATCACACATCATACGTAGAGTAAAACGAATATCTAAATTCTACAACGACACTCACTACTAATAAGATAGATCCACCGTATTAATCTAAAAACACATCAAACTATATAATATTATAATAAAATATCAATTATTTGTACATGTATATATTTTAAAATGTACCAGATATGTAAATGTATATAATGAATAATGACTTGTGTCATGCATAATAGACATAATAATATGTTATATATAAAACAGTCAATACAACATAGTGTAATATAGAAAATATTATCTTGTACCGGGTACATTCAAACAACGGTAAATTTGAAGTTCAACATCGTACACTTAACACAATATATACAATAAAAATCATCATTATAATATCCTCCCACTAATGCTCCAATAAGATCATACACGTAGTAATAGTAAAAGATAAAACATGAAGACTTAAAAAAATTACTACAATTACTAATATACGTGTACAACTTACATACTTATGCAAAAGAATTATAATGTAAATATTGTATTGTTGGGTAGGTCGTCAATCAAATACTAATTATATGCAAACGCATACGTAAATAATATATTTCGAATGGCAATTAGGTGTCGCTATGAAATACAAATACTCATAATCTTACAAATGACAGATGATAATAATATGAACGCTGTTACCTATATTTAAAATATTATGCGTACTTGTAAGTATTAACAATAATGTGGGTTGAAAAGAAACATATTTTCGTAATTTCCTACCACACATGAATAACTGTTTTTTTTTTTAATATAAACTGTCACAACATCTGTATGGTTCGAAATGGGAACAATTAAAAATTAAAGGAAGATAATGCTATGAAGTCGTTTTTTCTACAAGCAATTATTTTTTTAATTTATTTATTTATTCTTCCTGCACATCGATTATCGATTTGTGTAACCTAAGGTTTGAAATTTATTTTGTCAATTTTCAGTCAACTAAATATGTAAATAAAACAAATGTTTTATTCTACTAGGTATGCGATTTTTATTCACGAGAGAGACGTCTTTCATATTGTTATGACATTGTCAATCTGATTGACAGTGTAAAATATAAACAGATTATACTATGCAATTTATTCACGAGAGAGACGTCTTTCGTCTTGTTATGACATTGTCAATCTGATTGACAGTGTAAAATATAAACAGATTATACTATGCAATTTATTCACGAGAGAGACGTCTTTCGTCTTGTTATGACATTGTCAATCTGATTGACAGTGTAAAATATAAACAGATTATACTATGCAATTTATTCACGAGAGAGACGTCTTTCGTCTTGTTATGACATTGTCAATCTGATTGACAGTGTAAAATATAAACAGATTCTACTATGCACTTTATTCACGAGAGAGACATCTTTCGTCTTGTTTCTTTTATATTGTCAATCAAATTGTGAATAAATCGCATTGTAGAATGAAACATTTGTTTTATTTATTTCGTTATGGAATTCTATTACCTAAACACCGACACAGTGAATAAATTTTAAGACAATCTAAACACCGTCCGTCAAAAATCTGCAAATGGATTGGATTGCAAAAATGGAAAAGCAAATAAATTAAATGTTATTATATTAGGAAGAACCGACATTCAAAATTGACATTTCGCATATTGAACCCAATTCGTTATTAATAAAAGTTACATCATAAAGTTTGATATTTATAAAGAGCTCATCTACTAAACAATCTTACAGAATATTAAGAAGTTTTAATATTAAGAGTGAATATTACAATTGGATACAAAGATTTTAAAATAGATATTCTATTTCAGAGATAAATAAATATACGCTCGTTTTAGAAAACAGTTCTCTGCAAAGAAAACATTATCTCAACTAAGTAAACTAATCAAAAACATTTAATAGTCAAAGTTTGAAACAGACGTATTTTTATTTTCGGTGTTTATATAATATATACATACATATACGAGTAATATAGGGTTCATACAGAGCTGTACCTTTTTTCATTAGAAAATAAATTCTACTTCCAACTTTTTCATTTTAGACAGTGTATTAAAATTTCAGACACACAGAAATATTAAATTTCTTGTTCGTATTTCTACTATACTCTGTTATATGCACAGATACTTATGTACGTATACCTGAGAGTTAAACACAGGTCGGGTCAGGATTTTTTTTAATTGTTAAAGACAAAAAGCTATATTAGTTTTATACAATGTGATGATAATGTAAGATTCGGCTAAATTTTACCATAAAATAGGTTTATTTTATATCAAAGTTTTCGCTTATGTTAAAATCAATCCGTTAGAACTTATGATAAGACCAATAATCTGCAAGTTGCATTGTCTCCAAACTCTATAAATAAATAAAAAATGTGAAAATTCTAAACATGTTTTTGTGTGGTAGCATTATTATAGTGGAGAATTGTTATGGTTATTATTACTGACAATGAAACGATTCTTATAAGGATCATTACAGCTGAAGGCCAATGCGATCCCAGAAGAAAACCAATAATATCTAGAGAACAACACAACTACAACACACTCTCAATTTTCCTGACAAACTCCGCATACGTCACACCAAATATATCAATGTATCTAGCCAGACCGTTAAATATTTGAATAGCCCTTCCTATTGGGGGAATTTGCCAATATGTTTGTTCTACTTTGAGGCTGTTAAAAAAATCGTGATGCCGAAAACGTCCATATGCATCGGGAACATATGTATTAAAATTTTACAGTATTTATTGGATAATTATATATAGACACTGATTGTACCTCCTACGCAAGTGAGGGGTTAAAAACGTATTTGTTTTAGAAAACGTAGGTATAAAACATGTACAATATTTTTTAAATTCTGTTAATATGTTATAATGTGTCCACAACAAAAAAATTCGCTTGTGCATCCATTCGAAATAGTGTGGTTGAATATTAATGATAACCACATAACTCTTTATTGCATATTATAGTTACTACTTACAGACTGTTTTCACAATATTTATAGGTACATTACTAATTTAATTGTTATAGAAATAGCATCGCGGAATTTATCACAAGTGACTCAACAAAAATCATTAAATACCACCGCCTAATCAAAATTCTAATAGTCATGTACATTTTTATTCATAAGTATCGTTTGACAAGGAAATACAAACAACAATCGAAATAGATTTTCCTTTTGCGCTCTCAACTTATTTCAGAGTAGCATTTCATCTATCACGATTGAATGGTTAAGACTGTAAAAATTCAGAATAAACTATTGTTTACGTTGAAAGGTATATGTTCAAACAAACATACCAACATTATTATAACAACACATGCTCTCTAAGTTGGATCGTAGCTTTTTGTGTCTAAGTGTAAGACTGTAAAAAGCTTCCAGACACAATTAAGTGCGATGATGTGTTGATCTTCCGGAGAATGGTGAAATCGTATCTGGTTGATAAATCATTTTACTCAATTGACGAAATGATTAATGAATATAATTATTTATATATTTGAATATTTGACAGAGTAGATCCGGATTTTGAAATTGTGATGAATGTTATAATATGTATGTATGACGAGTCCAAATGCCTGCATAATAGGAGCCTAGGGATAATTAGCAACAATAAACAATACATTTATTAATTATGAACCATAGTATCTAAACAACGTAGGACCAACCTTAGCTCGTATATATAATTAAATATATTATTCCTTCAAACAATTTCATAGAGAAACAAATCATTTTAAAGTGAAATAAAAAATCTTCCTTGCACCAGAATATGAAAAATGTTCTTATTGTGTATTATATAATATCTCTATTGCATCGTTGCTGGAAAAGCGGAGAATCAACAGCGTGTTGAAGCCAATGAAATTCATATTGGTTAAAACGTATGACTAGAATATATTTTGCTTTGAACACATAGGTAGGTACTGAATGGAAGCGCTAGGCGTGTTTGAAATATACGTTGTATACACTTTTATGAAACCAAAAACATTGTTATATCATATTTTAAAATTACACATTTTAAATGCTGTTTCAAAACGTTTACACTGAAACATTGAATAGGTACTATTTATTTATTCATTCTTTCCTGTACATTATTTACAATCAATTTTGCATAGAAATATATTCATATCAAATAAAATGTACATAAAATATGTTGTCCACTGTCCAGCAATTAGGTTTCACAACTGTCAAGCTGGCAGTGGTATATTTTATTCAAATAAAATAAATAAATACGAAGAGCGAATTAATCGCAATGGCGCAATTTCTAATCGTGCACTAAATAGCATATATAACTATTAGATAAAATGCATCCCTAAACAAATAAAAACATCAAAATATTAGTACAGCAAAAGTGATGGTTTTTTGTATAAATAAAATATGACATTAACCAACCATATAAATAATGGTATTAATATAAAGGATAATAAAGTGCAAACAAGAGCATGAATTTAAATTATTTGTGTCTTCCTCCGTGTGTTTCATTAAAAGTAAAAGGATAAAAGTAATGTGTGAGACCATTGTTCATAAGAAATCCTTAATTATTATGCATAGTCTTGTATCTTGTTAAATAATAATCATTTAGGCGAATCTATAAACAAACAAGCAAACAATATTACAATTTAATAAAGCTGTGAGGAGGAAGAAATAATTTCTTCATTAAAATAAATCCGCTAAAACTCGCATAATAAGTTAGTAGGTAAACACGCTGAAAATAATTTAAGAGTAGAAATTTAGTATTAGTAGCTAAGCATTGACGATTAAATATAAAGGAGTTAATAAACTTCCGTTAAAAAGTTATTAATCTATCTATCTATAGGTGGCATCACGTCAAATACCTCAAGCGGGATAGCCAATATACTACATAAATGCATGTAATGAATTTCTCTCTATCTCCTAAGAGATTAAGATCGAAAACTGACTCTCATACACATGTTTGTGACGTAAATTAGTTTTTCGTACATATCTTAAGACGATAGAAAGGCATCAAAGGAAAAATTGAACATCACTGGTGGCGTAGAAGAGACAAGAGGAATGGCTCCTACCCCTTCCCCGGCTCTGTGGAATGAACTGTAACTTGAGTTACATTTTCCAAAAGTAGGTAACAATATATCGAATAACGAAGTATTTTTTCGTTAACAATTTGACAATAAATGAAGTTAAATTCTGTTTTACAGTTTCCAGCTCTGTGTAAGTGTATTTAGATAGAAATATAAATTCCTACACCCTGTTGTGTGTGTGTGTGCCTTTGACCCATTTTATCATCTCAATATTTTAGTTCATAATGATGAGTTTACATTTCCATATTTTTTAAAGATACATAAACAATTATTATTTTTCCGTGTCAAAAGATACATGTTACAGTAACACAAAAATGATAGGTTGAATTAATTTACTCTATGTGTTTTGATATTATACATCGTACTCACACAGTAAAGTCACATTTATACTTGGCTCATCAAACGTGTCTAAAATTAACCCAAACTAAAGGAAAAACGTTATTCCACAAAACATGTTTTACTTATCATATATCTTACACCCCGTGATACTAGATAATACAAGGATCGTAAGCACCAATATAAATTATATTAGCTATAATAATATATATCACTCCATCGCAACATTTTCGGTTATCGAACATTATACGTAATTTACTTGTGTGCTAAATACAATATTTTTGACATTAACAGCGTCCACACAGCTGGATAAAAATGTCAATCATCATCGTCAATCAGCAATCTTCAATCATTCGGGGAATGCTGCGAATTGTCACCGAATGATTGAAGATTGATGATTGACGTTTTCATCCAGCTGTGTGAACGCTGCTATTTGCGATTGCGCATTCTATTTTACCCTCTGGTTATCAAAATTTTCAAAATTTCTACTACTTCTACGTTTTCGTATTAGCCGACTTACTCAATTTTCATGACAAAGATATTTTTTATTTTGAATACATATTTATGAACACTTTATAAATGAAAATGTTCAGATGTATTTTGTAGGTATTAGATAAAATCGTACCTTTAATTTTTAACACACCATATTTTATTTCATTAACATTCTTGTATGAAATAATTAAAAACAGCCAAGATATTGTCAAATACGCAACAATGGCAGATCATTATTCACATTGTATGTGAAAAACAACATGAATCAAAACAACAAAAACAAATATTCATTACCACACCTTTAAAAAAATATCATCATGTTTGCTGTGTTATGCAGAAAATATGGAATTTGAGTTAAACCTCATTAGCAAACGTACAAACCTAAATAACTAACAATTTTTATATCATATTGTTTCATACTACGTGTGTTATAGCAGCTTACAGGCTACAGGTGACGCATTCTGTAAAAATGTACAACAAATTACTATACACTATAATAAATTAAATTTTTGACAGTTAGTTTACTAACCAATGGAAATGTTATAATTGCTTTTTGTTAAATAAAAATACAAATGTCACCTGTGTTATTATTTATTTAACTGTTAATATGTTTCAGTTCTGAATAAGCCTGAAATATTGTATTTTATTAATGATTATTTCGTAAAACTCCATATTAATTGTAAATGAAACAATAAATTGTAGAGTTTTTCTGTGAACTCTTTTTTTAGTTACCTAGATTTTGATTATGCTTTATCTTTTTCAAACAAAAACATAAGCATGTCGAAACCTCTTCTTCTTCTTTCTTTTTCAGGCAAGGCACCCGACACCGAGTGAATTATGACGATGTCGAAACCTCGGTTACTAAAATAAAAATTCATAGCAAAACTCTCTAACTTATGGTTTCATGAGTTCGTCGGTAGCCTGGAGGTAGAGTCTCGGCCTCTTGAACAAGGGGTCCGCGGTGCCGGCAAACTCCCCTTTCACGACACAAGCTTTTAGCTTACTGTGGAAGGTGTATAAAGTTGTATTTGGGTTTATAACAAAACCCAGATATAACTTAAAAAAAAAAAAAAAAAAATTTACAAACCTGATATTCTTTCATATTTAATATGTTTTGTTCTTTTTTGGTAGTTCCTCCTTGTCTAGTTTGAATTTACTTTTTATGTCTGTCATGCATTTCATATAATTATATTATCTACATGTAAAAGGCTCACGACGTATGTTGTAAGAAATGAATATATAAAAAAAATATATTTTAATTTACTATTTTATTCGATTAAAAACACAAATTTCGTATTGAAAGAACAAATCGCTTTTTGGTTGATTATAATTGGTTATTGATTGATTATAATATGCAATAATATTTGTAAAATTTGTTAACCACTGCTACAATCCCATCACGACATATCCCACAAATAGGGCAACCAGCAAACCAGTTGAAAATAATAAACATTTCTACCAGACACGAGTGAAAATTTTCATCCTGTCTGAGAGAAGTAGGTATTATCACACAATGGAAACAATAATTATTATTATTGTTAAAGACACATAGTGAATAACTTAAACTATTTTTTGTTAAATTACAAGCATCCAGTATTGATATACCTATTATGGTACCTACAGAATATAATATCAAAGAAAACATCTCTTACAGTGAAAGTAACTGCCTACGTACGAAACATAAGCAACAATAATATTGTTTTGATAGATAAACATTAATTAAATATGTTTTAGTTATTACAGAGTAGGTACGTATTGATTACAATTATCATTGCCAGGTTAAATAATATATACACAGGTAATTTGTGCAAATGATTACTTGCTCTATGCTATACTGAGATCATACATCTTTGAAGTAAATAATAAGTATTCCTAATCAAAATTTCAATACAAGACTCACCCAAGAACAATAATAATATACCTACTATAATTAATAATAGTTATATTCGAGTTACAAATGTAACGGATAGTAATTTTACCGAATAACGTAAAACAGGCGAGATGTTGTTGCACAGACGATGAAATATCATTGGTATAAAAATCACTACATTAACCTTATAATATAATTATCTATTCTATTCTATCTTTAAAGGCCATCCACTCGTTTACGGGGAAAAATATCATCATTATATAAAGGCCTCACGGTTTACCAAAGCCTTTATTCTATAAAAAAATGTTAGTTTGGTAGCCAGATTCCGGTTACCAAACTAAGAAAAGTTGACCGATCCACCACATTTTTTTAATTCTCAACTTTTTTCAATCCAGCTAGCTCTTAATTTCATTAAATTGGTATGAGCAATTGGTAAAATACCCGACGTAAAATTGAAGTAAGAATTTAACAGAACACCCGACACTCTAGAAAATGTTTCCAGCTTATATGCATTTAATAAACATTAATCTCGAATATTTGACAATATAATATTATACCAATGGATTACTGTATAAATACTTAGTACATCTCTCATTTAAATGTTATCAAACCGACTTTGGCGTCTTTTGTTGAGGTTTAATTCAAATTGAAAATAGGAATTGTATTTCCAAGAACATATAATAATACAATAGTTTGTTATATTAAGTAAACGTAATATTTTGAGGGTAACATTACCAAAATACAAATTTAAACATACTTTTGAATTATACGTAATGGCTAATTATGTATTAGTAGGTTTTATCAAGTCAGCTAGGTACACCAATCTCATCCCGCTGATATTCGCATTTTTTTTATTGATACACTCAAAAGTTTTCCATCTTGTGAGATTAATTATATCTATTAATTAAGTATTAGTTGAGTATATTATTGTTTAGATGTATAAAATTCAGAATACTGAAATCTATCCCATACACAAGTATAACTCTTTTAATGGGATAGTAAACAATAGATTTTTAAGTGTATTTTAGTAAATGTGTAATATGCTGTATATGTATTTTTGTGATATTTTTCAAATAAATAAAAAAAATTAATGGCTTACTGAAAGGTTTTTTTTTTAAAAAAAAAAGATATATCTGGATTTGTTATAAACCCAAATACAACCTTATACACCTTTCACACTAAGCTAAAAGCTTGTGCCGTGAAAGGGGAGGTTGCCGGCACCTGGGATTGGTTTGCTGGAAGACATTGCCTCAAGGCAATATGAACGCTTTTGCTACAATTAATGTATTGTGACAATAAAGTTTATATTATTATTAATAACACGTTGTGAACAACATGTATGTTCATGGCACACGATAAGTCCACTGGCTACCTTACTCATGGTTAATACCACGATGGTATGAATGAGCGAATGAAATTATATCAAATAATTTTTGTTTTTAATCCATGGACGTAAATTGTCATGGTGTGAGGTGGGTCTCTTCAATATGTCATAGGTACATAGACTTGACACCCGATCAAAAAATTGCTTTTGGGCCCAATTGAATCTTAGGTCCAAAATGTTTTCATTTCGATCTTAAACAAGGGTTGGTCCAACGTTGTGAAATAGTAGTTATTTTGTTATAAATAGAGGATGTACAACATTTACAATAAGACGGAGTGAAACTGCAATAGTACCTATATTAATATCATGGATTGGAAACAGCAAATGTCTCTCATGTTGATACTAAGTTTGGAACCTGAATTCTAAGAATGTCTAAGTACCTACTGCGTTTCTGATCTATATTTCGATTGTTTTATCACAGTATACAGCACGTACGTTGTATCTTAATTGCTCGTTTTCCATTCAATCAATTCTATGTATCATAACAATATGTTATATTATGTATATGAATTGAGTTTCAACAGATAAAATCAATCAATAAAATATAATTGTAAAAATAGTATTTAACATAATACTTACTACACGCTCGCCAGTTGACACAATCACTTTATATATTAACAAATATAATTCACCATATTTTAAAAAATATAACTGATTCCACTTGGTATATAAAACCATATAACATTCAACACTTTAATTATACAATTAAGTCACTGAAATTATTATGTAATTGATTATTATTTATTTATGTTGGTATGGAAATGATGATGAATGTAATCAATAAATCAAAACATTAAAATTTTGATTGAAATAACAAAGAAATCAAAATGAAAATTAAGGAAAATTTGATTGGGGTTTTATACAAATTAAACCATCTGTTCATCTCATTAGAGAAATTCCCACTTCTGATGAAATAATGACATTATGTCTTGGCAGTAAAAATGTAAATATTCAGAATGTGTGGAATCCTTACAAATTTTACGTCTATGTTATTGTGATTATGTGCACGCCTTACGTTCATTGTTAATTTTCTATGAAAAAACATTGTTATCCTAATTTGTGCATGCCTCAAATATAGATTTTCTTTGGAAATGTCAAAATACATAATGTATGATTAGATTAATATCAGACATATTTCTTCAATAATTTCTTTTCTCATTCCAAGTCTTAGTTGAAGATTATTAAATTGTTATATTTACATTATGGAAATACATTGTAATGTTTTTTAATCTCTACAAATAATTCAATCAAATACTTTTTATTCTTTTACAAGGAATAGAATATACATTAATATTTCGTGATTCTGAACATTTAAAATTCAAATAAAATATCACTTCCTCATAGAAAAAGAGGTATTTGATTTATTTCCTGAAAATTCAAAATTTTACAATGCCATATCATCCACAAACATTATATAATTAATTGTTAATCTATGTAAAATTTAATATCGTACATTTCTCAATTTTTTCAAAAGATTTGGTCCCTAAATAGAAAAATATTTTCTTGGCTAAAGTAATCCCGAATAAATCTTCATTAATTTTCTTATTTATTTTAATAAATGTAATTTAATTTCAATTCATTATTTAGTTAATTTATATTGAAATAATTTTCAAATTCCAGATAATTTCATACCCACATTTCACGAAAAAATCATACAACAAAACTCACATGTTCAAAACATAAAACGTAAACAAAAAACTCAACACAACAAATATTTGAAAACAAATATAATAAATTGTAAACTAAACAATAATAATTAACGGAAAATTCTCTTATGTATGTTTATTTTATCTCGACACGAATATTTTTTATTATTATTGTGTCAGGAAGACGTTGCAAAATTTTCTATCCGGGATTACGTTTTGACAGTTATTTGACTACGGGAGAAATGAATATCGTAATTTTGAAATTCGAATATCGTTCAGCAGCGGCGTGATACTCCAAGCATCGCTTTAGTTCGACTGATGGCCGCGTGGTGCGACCTGTCGCACTCCATACTTCTTTTGTACTACATTATGTACATACTTAGACAGGTACCCACTATGTACAATATAGACAATATAATATAATTTTATTATAATAACACTGATAGTACAAAAACTATGCAATACTGAAAATAGATAGATACAATAAGGTAATACAGGAAAAATAGGTAGGCTATTATTTACTTGAAGTGAAAAGATTAATTTTCTTTCAGTGCGTAATAGTGACCGTGCCTAATTGACCGAGCTAAGGAACATTTTGTTATACCTAGATATTACTCCGGTAAACTCGAAAACTACGAGTTTTTTTAATAAAATGTTTTTTTTTTTTATTTACCACGGTGTAATCTTGTCCGTTGTCTGGTAGCGTCCATATTTTATTAGGAATTCTTCACGACGAAAAAGAAAAATAATAAACTTTTTAACCAATTCCCTTGTATGACTACAACCAGTATACTACATCACGGCATTTCCCAAAATCGGGGTAGCCAGGAATAACGTGTGATAAACATGCAGATCGTCCTCTCCGTGCCGATTTAAAAACCCAATACATTCAGGATGGGTGGCATGCCTTATCGCAGAATTAAAGATGTAAATTTTATACATATGTGAGTATTTACGAGTACCTCGTTGTATGATAAAAAAACTTAAATTCACTCAATGAGTGGCGCACCGCATCGCTGAATTGAAGAAGTTAGATATCTTTCAACGGATATTTTATGAATACCCACAAATACCCGTTACATTGTAAAAAAAAGGTACTGTGTGAGAAAATATTCATTAAGAAAACCGAGGAGTTTTTGAAATATTCCAAATTTCTATACCATTTCGAAAATTTGGCGACGGGGGGGTAGAAATACCCGTTACATTTTGAAAAGGTACTGTTGTATTTCCGATGTGTACGGTAATTGTACGGTATTTTTTTCACCGAAGTAAGGTAATTTTGGCAACACAATCTGGCAACCCTGAGCTAAACCAAATTAATATATACATAATATCTACGCATCCAGAATAACACAGTGGTCGTCCCCTGTGTGTCATAAAGCGGGTTAATTGGGAGATTTCGCTATCTAACGAGATTCAAAGAATAAATATAATAAATAAATAGAGACAAATAGATTCAGGATGGATGGCATTAAAGTTATTGGTAAACTGAAGATATTTATTTTATTGTATTTTTACCAATATATTATTTTATTTTATTTTTATTTTATTTATTCTGTAAGGATCAGAGAGTTGAAACAATTAGTATAGACATTAAAAGACAACAATAGACAAACCAATTAAGATCCCCTTTTTACCAATGTAATAAACATAAATTTGAGACTTAAAATGATAAAAGACATATATAATTATGTAATATTTATTTATTTATTTGAACCACTAACGGCATTTACCTTTTACAATATAATACACATGAGAAATTAAAATATATACAGTCTTCAAATATATAAAAAAAAATGCATAAATACATTAAAAAAATAAAGGAGTTAAAACAAAACAAAATGTCATAAGTTGTGAAAAGATGATAAGATGATTTTAATAAATCATATTTAATTATTTGGAATTTGAAAAAGACATTACAAGTCGAATCGTTTTTATAAAGTAGGTAGGTACCTACTTGTAAAACTAAATAATCATAATATTTTATTTTTTGATTAGACTGTATTAAGTATTATACCAAGATAATAACATCTTAATTATCTAGTTTCATAGCAAAGAATCAAAATCATAGATTATGGCTATGTGTATGTTATTCTGAATATAATATTATAGATATATATGTAATCACTAAACATGAGTAGCACTACGTGTTAGTGTGATCAGCCGGTTGCGACGAATTTTCACTTTATTATTCTACAATGTTGCGTTTTATTATTATGCGAGCAATTCGCAAATTAGCACATTGTAATACCTACACTAATTATATCAAAAATAATAATACATAATATTCTTTCTTTTTCCTCGAGGCAAGGCACCCGATACCGAGTGAATTATAATAATACATAATATTATATTCTGCTGCTATTTTATCCGTGGACTGCTCGTCAAATTTCATTAAGTTTTCGAGTGTCCTGTAAAAGGCATGTATTCATAAAACATTACGTATACATAGTGTTGTGGAATACTCAAGAAATAATTTTTCGAGAAATTTACCAAGAAATTTCTCGGTAAATTACTCGAAGTAGAGAATTTTTGGAGATTTTTTTTTATTTTTTATTTAACAGTATAATAATAATAAATACTTTATTCAATCAGTAAATAACAATGTGCAAATGTTGAGACAATTTATCACCAATATGGCTACAATTAATTATGGAAACAAAAAAATGTTAGGTACCTCCATAGAAAAAATGCTAATAACTGATGAAAAATCTTGATGTTTGACACCCCACATGCCCATATTTAAGTTAAAAAAAAAATTGCAGGTACGTACATCGAAAAAAGTGTTAATAACCTCTGATTTGGGCCTTAATCAGCGCCACTAATTTTTGGATCAATCAGGTTGGCTGCGAAGTGTACTGGGCGAAAGGTCATAATACCACTAAGAAAAATTATGGAGAGAAATTTCTCTTCAAACAGAGGAGAAATTCTCTTCTCACATCACTACGTATACAGAATGAAATTAAATAACATTTTTTTTATTTTTAAAAAGATATATCTGGGTTTTTTTATAAACCCAAATACAACCTTATACACCTTTCACAATAAGCTCAAAGCTTGTGTCGTGAAAGGGGAGTTTGCGGCACCAGGGATCGAACCACGGACCCCCTGTTCACGAGGCCGAGACTCTACCTCCAGGCTACCGACGAACTCTACTATATTCTACTAGGTATATGTTTTTTATTGAGAGACGTCTTTCGCCTTATAAGGACAAAGTCAATCGAAGACAAGTTTGACAATGTCCTTATAAGACGAAAGACGTCTCTCTCAATAAAAAAAAATATGTAGTAAAAATATCATTTGTTTTTTAATTTCATTATGGAATTCTACCACCTAAGCACCGACACAGTGAATTACGTATACAGTTTACATCTTCGATCCAGCGATGGAGTGTGCCTCTCATGTATGTCGTGTATGTTTATTACATGTAGTTGGTTCGCTGACTACCCCACATTCATACCATCACGGCAATGCTCTTCTGCTGTCTAGCTCACTTATAGAATATGCCGTGATGATATAGATGGTTAAACATAGAGATATGTCATGAGGTCATGTTATGAGTAAACGGCGCTTTACAAATTGTCCATATATATATATACATGAAT
The DNA here is from genome assembly GCA_947579605.1 of Athripsodes cinereus. Taxonomy (NCBI): domain Eukaryota; kingdom Metazoa; phylum Arthropoda; class Insecta; order Trichoptera; family Leptoceridae; genus Athripsodes; species Athripsodes cinereus. The sequence goes on along the minus strand of OX388306.1, from coordinate 9,025,481 downwards.
ATCAATTTAATAGCCTTTGAACAATTCCCAAATTAATATCGATCATCTCATTTTCAGATTGGTGTTTCATAATTATTTCATTCGTTTTCAGGTGCATTGCCATGAAAGAAAATGAGGTTTTTGTTGCTTGAAAAATACTGTACAACACCATCCATATATAAACGAAACATACTTAAAACATTTTAGATTTAAAAGTTTGCTTAGGTATATGGGAAGTTAACAATACCTTATTTTTGGATACATATTAACTCAATACTATGTAAACATAATAGATTACATTAAAAGAAAAGTACTACCTACGAATGTATCTTTATACAATGAATATATGACCTTCATACTTGATACGCTACTGTTCTAACATTATCTTTTAATAGTCATAAAACGGATATTAGATTGGCATAGTATCCGGTAACCCGGCAATATCCTAAACTGAATAGTCCGGTAACTGTCATGACTAGTTCAACTTAGAGTGAGTGAGTTAGTTATCGCTTTTGGGATATTTTTTCTGATTAATTTGTTTTAATGGCAAACTCCTCTTTCATGACACAAGCTTTAAGCTTACTGTAAAAGGTGTATAAGGTTGTATTTGGGTTTATAACGAAACCCACATATATCTTAAAAAAAAAAACTATAGATGCACTCAAATATGAAAAAAAAATGATATTTTTATATAAAGTAGCTTATTATATGTATAAATTTTTATTTTACTTTTTATTATATTTTCCTCAATCAACGGTGAGTTCATATTAGAATTTATTTATACAAAAAATGAATACTTACTTATATTTTTTTATGAAATTTTAAAAACGTTCTAAAATTCTGATACTATGTATTATAGGTATGTTATAAAAAAAATATCATATGAACCGGATTTCTCGGATATAAATTCATCTCTAATTATTATATTACTATAATAGCAGAGATACTTATATTATTTAGGAAGTTATTGTTTCAATGCCTCACTTAACACTATTTCTTGTGTAACACCTTACAAAAATAATGTGCCTATAATTATCAACATATATATACACATACCTAAAATTATCATTAAATAATACAGAATTTCGAATAGCTATGCACGTATAATAAAATCATAATAAAACAAATTTAACCAAAAAGTATTTGATAATAGAATAAGTGCTCACGCACACATTTTATAATTATCTAAACTAAAAAGATAATCGTTAATTCTAAAACGCTTTTTCATATTATGATTAAATTGATTATGAAGTAATTTATATCCAAAATATTAGTTCAACCACTTATTTATAGTAAAGGTGCTGAGAATTATTTACGTGTAGGTACTATATTTCAATCGTATTTTCTCTTTTCTACAAAAGATTTCAAAAATCCTATAAAAGTATGTTTCCCAAAATATTGTATTCGAAAAACTTCGCTTAAACAATTTTGTCAGATTACTTAAAAACCGCGATTATATATATAACCCATTCAACTTATCTTATTTATTATGCCACAGATAAATCAACCTGTATGTCAATCTTAACATGCCATGAATCTACAGGCTTTTCTACACCTTGTAGAAGATGTCATGAAGATATAGTAAGAAGTACATAATATTGTATAAAGGATTTTGTCTTAGCCTAAAAATTATGAAATATTAAACATAGTGTCTGTCTGTCCTATTGTTCACCCCGATTAGAATAATCTTGAATGGCTTTCATTGTGAAATTGGGGGACCGATAAGAGGTCAATACTTCAGACTATAACATTTTAACATTATGTACACCAAGTACCTACTCAAGTACAGTAAAGATATCCTATTAGGGCTGTTTATTTATGCCTACCCTTGAATATACGAAATTTAAGAAAGATAATATACCACTGTAATTTTTACTAACGATTTAACTTTCGTGAATATTATGTTCCAATAAAGTGTTCCGAGGTGCAGCTGGCAAAAAATTGGTCTCTTACTCTTTTCCGTAAGTTTTCGGGTGTAAAAACGAAGGTGTTCGAAAATCTAAAACCATTTTACATCTTAAATTTAGCCATGAGGTTTGACCCCCTTCGTAAATGTCTTATTTTTTTGTTGGCACGGAGAACACAGCTTGCATGTTTATTATACGCAGCTGATCTGCTGGCTACTCCACTTTTGAGATATGCCGTGATGATACAGTACTGCATAGTTATATTCCAATCTAATTTCTAGTGATTTAAGAGATTTTCTAAAAAGCTGTTTGTATATTACGTAAGTCCAGATATATTGGTATGTCACATTATTTTTTATATATAAATTTCAAAATCTTTCATACATAGATCCTTAAAGTATTTATTTCGGAAGGGGCTAGGAATACATTAAGCATTTGAGCTACACAAAACTACCGATATTAATACTGGCAATAATAAATTTGAAAAGTATTATAATTTTCTTGGATGACAGACAATAGAAAGTCGAACAATGGAAGGAAGTGTGAGTGGATCTGATCTTATACCTACAATGTAGACTAATAGGTATGTACATAAAATGTCAGGGTCTGCAAATATTACCAACAACATTTCTATGTCATATCAATTACTAATCGAAATAGTCTCTCATTCTAAAAAAATACTAGTGAAAAAACACTAGAATAACTATCCCAATAGTGAAAATTGCTTAGTAAATCGTTGATTTTCCTCGATTATTCGATTTTTTAAGCGCTCACAGCTTCTCATAATAAGTATAATCAAATAATATAAGACAAATATTTCAAAGTTGACTCATTTCTTTTTTTCAGGATTTTTCATTCAAGTTGTCAACACAGAAATCTTGCACTCTAATATAGGTGACTATTAAAAAAGTTTCGTTTATGTACGAATGATTGTGCTGTACCAAAACATTTCTCAATAACTATAGCCTATTATTATAGAGTAATGAAATTTCAATTCAGCCCTTTATTTGCAATATTTCTAAGATTTTTATTTAAAGACTTCTTTTCTCTATCAATCCACGACATACATACCTACACATATTTATCTCTCGGACTTATTATTATCGACAAGACCCTTTGCATTTTTTTTATGTATGTAATATTTATTGACAGAATTTTTCATATTTTTTTTTGTAAATTATATAATACAATATTAGGCTCAAAGTACACAAAATTACTTTTTTTGTTTTCTATTTTCCTAGTGACAACAAATATGTATCTACTATTCAATTTCGAGTTTCGTAAGTATTACTGGAAAAATGATATCGTGTGGTAATTTGTTTTAGTCAACCCTACACAAAAACTGCATCGCAATGTGTTTTGAGACAGATAGTTATGTATGTTATGTTTAAGTACACTAGAAATCATTGACAGTTCTTTATTTAAGTAACCCTAGAAAAAGTGATTTTACAGATCACGATGTTTTTTGCGTTTTTTAGTGAAACAATTCCAAGAGAAGTCTTTATAGCCAAAAACAACACATACATAAAACGAAATATACAAATCGATGTTCTTGCATACTTGGGTTCATGTAGATAGTATTTATGAATAAAAATCATAACTATACTACTATACCATCACGGCATATTCCACGAGTGGGATAACCAGCAGACCAGCTGAGTGGAATAAACACAGTGACAACAAAAATTAAAACATCCTGGATGGGTGATAAACCTCGTCGATGAATTTAAGATGTAAAATGTCTAAATATGTAAAAAAACACAATTGGTTTTAGTTTTAGTAAAACAATTGTGATTTTTTATATAAACATGGAGTTTTACAAAATTAACGTCGACGAAAAGAGTGAGAGAATTAAATTAAATGAAATAAAAAGTGAAATTAACAAAGATTGTTTACCTCTTTTAGATCTTGAAAAATAAATTCAATTAATGTAATTTTTCAAGCATTCTGAACGATTTTATTCTAAAACATTGCCTTATCATTACATTTGACATAGACAGACAGAATTTTAAGATAGGTTTAAAATTGTGGATCTCATTGAAACCCAGGGACCCGAATGTTACTTTTGTTCCGCCACTGTTAGTGATGGTTGTGCACAATATCTGAATTACTAGATGGGGTACATTTTACAGCTAACAGAGTCAGGGGAATGCAAAAAGCTTTTTGGCCGTCAGCCAGTGTGGCGCCAAGTTCAATGCCCTAAACAACAATATCAAATTATATTATTATAGAATCGTAGTAGAGACCTATACAGAATATATTTAATAAATATTTTAGTTCGTTCAATTGTATATCCTACGAAACTAATAGTCTCTATACAAACTATCATCCACTAAGAGTTCTTGATTAATAAAATTGTGTGTGACGCAAGTGGAAAGCATTCCTCAAATATAATTACCTAACTGGCGTTCAACAATTTTGGAAATTTTCAAAATTGGAATCAACACTCTTTTTCCGATTGATGCAAATGGTTGCAATTCTCTAAACCAGAGGTTCTCATTTTTTTTTTCTTTTAGACAACTTTCAAAATTTTGCTGGTTCTGGTGGACCCCCTGCATTTCTACCCCCGTCGCTAAATTTTAGAGATGGTATAGGAATTTGAAATATTTCAAAAACTCATCAGTTTTCTTACCGAATATTTTCTTTAAATGAGTTTACAGCTAGTGGTTCGCTTTATTCTCTGCTGGAAATTATAATTTATGAGTTAGCTATATAACCAATCACATCAGGTTTTCAAGGAATAAGTAAACAAAAAAATAGAATATCACACGACATTTTAAAATGAGCTACAATCCAATACCATTTAAAAAAAATTATACCTACAACTCGCCTAATTATTACTAACAGTTACGAGACATTCAAAATGTCTCGTAACTGTTACATAGTTAATCCTTCTAAAATAACTGAACATAATCCCATCTATGATTGTCTAGTAAAGACTATTTGGTAGTGTACATTGCCATCTGTGAAAACATAGCAATAATATAATACGGTAAAACGCCATCTATGAGTGAGTCTTATAAATAATCATGTTATTTCCGTGTCGTGTATTTATTTACTGTATAACTGACCGACGACGTTCGAGGCGCCGTGGCTTAGTTGGTTAAAGCGCCTGTCTAGTAAACAGGAGATCGCGAGTTCGAATCTCGCCGGGGCCTTCGCCTACTCAGAGGTGACATTTATTTTTCCTGTATGTATTATTTTTTTATATAGGTACTACAAAAATGGTGGATAAGACAATATTTACACCTAAATGAACACATTGTTTACTTACACATTTTAAAAAAGTTGTATTGATGCCAGAATTGTTGCGCCGGGAAATTGACGGGAGCTTCACTTTTTATGCACACGAATAAAATTAACTTACATTCTACTAAAAATTGTTTACCCGCTTATTTTCGGCAAACACTACGCATACACGTGTCTAAATGTGTGTGCAAGCGATTTTCAACCTAACGTATGTTATTCTCCCATAATTTATTATAATCCTGATGAAGAATACTTGTTAACGTACTGGTTTTGTACAATATTCTTCTGTAAAATTCTTATTATGTTCTTCATAATTTCTACCTAAAACACCATCAAATTGTGCTAGTTGACAAGCGAAAACACATAAATAACGTACATTTTACCAATTAATGTTATCCATTTTCATATACCGTGTACGTTTACACCTACGTACGTAGATACTGATATATTAATATACATTCTACAAACCATACGTAGGCGCTTAATGGTACGTGATTCTTATGCAGTGTTAATGACATCACCTGCGCAGTCCCGTATGGTCTAGTGGCTAGGATACCTGGCTTTCACCCAGGAGGCTCGGGTTCGATTCCCGGTACGGGAAGTTTTTTGTTTTTTTTTTTTTTAATATCAATACAACTTAAAAACTTACCTTTACGATATTGAAATAATCGGCAACAGCTGATGAACCACGTTTTGACGTTTTGGACTTACCTGAAAATAAAATAATTCTTATTCAGACATTTTATTTACCTTCATGTTTTATGTTCAATCAAAAGTGTAGATATTGTACGTTTATCTATACCCTCACGGCTTCTCCCACAAGTGGAGCAGCCAGCGAATTAATTTCATATAATAAACATAATATTTTATCATAAAAAATAAGACATTCAGGATAGGTGGAATTACTGAATTGTTATTTAGAAACTTTATTTCTGAATTACTTATTTTTTTCATAATTCACAGAAAAAAATGGGAGACTTATTTAGTGCCGGGGACTCCACGAATCAAAATTAATCAAGTTCTAAAGAATGTGTTGCAAGTACTATTGGTATTTTTATTTATTTATGAAAAAAAAAATATTGTATACTGTCTTATCGATAGACTTAATACATCATAACAGGAATGTGCACTTTATGAAAAACTGTGCCACCTGAGATAGTAAGTCGCAGAGAGCTGTCCTTTTCTAACACATGGTTATATCTACTATTTATAACTGCTACAGATACATTATATAATACAGCCGTATGTTAGAAAGGGACACCATTCTTAGGGTTACTTTCTCACGCGGTTTACTTTATTTTTTAAAATGAATATAAATAAACCGTATCACTACGGCAGTAAATATAGTTTTGTTTGAATTTGGACAGTAGTGCATAGTCTAGTTCTTGTAAAATGTCTTTGGTCTTATCAGACAGAAGTATCTGGAAGCAATAAGAATATTCCTTTGAAACAATCCCCTAGCGATTTCTTTGTAAGTGAAATGAAGCGGTATTTTTAAAAGGATAACTTTATTAAATTAAAATAATGACACCCTTAGGCAATGGAGTGAACTGGACTGTCGACAACTTTTATTATTATATTAATAATATATAAATAAAAACATTTGCGTGTTTGTCAAAATAATTCTCTGCATGTGGATTAAAGTAACTATCATTGAGCACACTTTTATAATTTAAAAAAGGAAGCCTTGTATGTAAACAATATTTTCAATTTAAAAATTAGTTTAGAATGTTAAAATCAATCTTACAATACAACGCCTGTGATAAATAATTTCACAATTTCAGTTCGGTGGATCTCAATCTTAAACCTTAATCCTTACCTTAAACTTTAAAACCTTTAAAAATGACTAATTCACGCCGACACCACATCACCTGCCATGAACAATACTAATTTTAATATTCGAATATTTTAAAAATTTTAGAACCATCAATCTGAAAAATTTAAATTACAATTCTGACTTCAAAAAGAAAGAGACGAGACTATTATCAACAGTGCTTCTCAATTACCATAATTCAATTAATATAAAATTTAGGTAATAAAAATAAAAATATAACACTGTATAACTTTCACTATTTAATATTTTGCTTAAAAGCTTTTCGGACATACGTCCATCTTCAGTAATAAATATCTTATAACTAATGATAAAAGACAAAAAGGAACAAAACGTTAAACATTATAAATAATTGAGAGTGGGGGGGTGGGCGGGGTTAATGGAATTATAATAAGGATCTGTGTAGTTATTGGTAGAGGTGTTGGTTCAAGGTAATGAATGGGTAGAGGTAGTGAAAGGGTGGGTTAAAGGAGAAATGAGAGGAGGTATTTGTATATTAATAATATTATCATTATTTTTGTTGATTTCCACTGCTTCTAGAATATTCATTTTATGTCCTTTTTTGCATGTATATAAGACTTTTAATCCTTCTTGATTGAAAGAATGACCCGATTCTTTGGCATGGTCCGCCATTTCTGAATTAACTTTAATTGTATTCAGAGCCATTCTATGTTCTTTATATCTGGATAAGATTTTTCTTCCAGTTTGGCCAATATAATATTTGGGGCAATCATTACATTGTAATTTATAGATACCACTATGATCGAGTTTATTGATTTTAGATTTTGTATTGAAAATGTTTCTCCCAATGTTGTTTGAAGTATAAAATGCTGGTTTAAAAGTTGTTTTTTTTACAAGTATTTAAAGCGTTATATGTTATCTGTCCCATAAATTCAATTCTTTTATATGTTAATTCTTCATTTGACTGTGGTTGTGTTTTAGGATAAATATATTTGTATGTTAGAACATTTCTTTCTTTTTTATGCAATATTTTCATAATATCGCACTTTTTGTAACCATTGTTATTTGCAATATCTAAAATTGTTTTTAATTCTTCGTTATAATTTTCGAAAAGCTTTTAAGCAAAATATTAAATAGTGAAAGTTATACAGTGTTATATTTTTATTTTTATTACCTAAATTTTAAAAATGAGCTTTCATAGTGTTACCTCTTCAAAAATAGAAAAGTTATCAATTAATATGTTGAACTTCTAGATTAACCCGAACAACACCAGATATTTTCAGTTTATTTGACAATCTTTGCTTTGATTGCGACATTAAATCATGAAATTTTTACATTTGAAAATAATAACTATTGGAATTATTATTACTTATTATTAAAATATTTATATAATTTCCATTAATTACCCATTCCATCACTTACCTCGCCTAAACAATAGAAGCTTAACGGTAAAAGTAATAGATTCAATCCTTATAATTATTTGTAAATACGATATTGTCTTTTTTGAATCTATAGATCTATCAGGCTATCCAAATTTAATTTATTAAGAGGAAGACCTACTCAAATAAAATATCATGATTAGGTAAAATGTCGTTTAGTATATAATAAAAAAATTCCGCCAAATTATCCAATAGGAGAACACCTTTATTGCTTAGATGTGTGTATTAAGACAAATGTTATATTTGAATGTGTTAGTGCAATACGACACGACGGTATAAATAATAATAATAATAGTGCATCTCAATACGAGTATCGAAGTTCCGCTGATAATATTATTATTTTCTCAGCTCATAGTCAGGACCAAGGATTAATAATAATAATAATAATAAAAATAATACTTAGTCCAAAATATTCAACCAAAGTTTTGTGCGTTTATAATATTACTAGCTCAGTATCCGGCTTTACCCTGAGAATATTGTCAAATAAAAAGTATGATTAGAACAATTCTTGACAAAGAAAGAAAAATTATTTTATAAATAAAATTTTTGATATTATTATGTTGGTTTCTGAAAATTGAAAATTTTAGGTTAGATTAGTTGAAAAACATTAACGATTTATTTTATATCATAGTCTAGTATTTATTATCAATTGAAATATATTTTTTTTGGAAGTTGACATTATTTACATAGTGATGGTTTATTTTTATCATATTATGATAAAAATAAACCATCACGGCATCTCCCACAATTTGTTATTCAGTGAACTAACTGCACGTAAGGGGTACTGTTCATAAAGACAAGGTCACATTTTGTGCCTTTTTTCAAATTGTCTAATAATATTGTCTAAATCATTACCAGATACTATATAATATATGATAGCAGCCACATTTAAGGATAATCAATAAATACCGACCTATAACATGAAATACACAACGATTATAACTATGCATTTCTATTGCTTGTTTAATATAAACTTCTGTAGCACAATACACAAACAATACAAGCACACATACGAATTTACTCAAATTATTTTTACAAAGTCCAGTGAGTGAATGCGGAAAGAAGCGATGAAGAGGGAGGGGAGAGGTTAGAGGGGGACACACTAGTGCGTCACACAGCAGGACACACAGTGGCGTGCTTTCCACACATGCAAAATAGCACCCGATTACAATTTTTCATATAAATTTCTTATAGGTATGAAAATATTGGAATATTCCTATGTATCGTAATGGAAATTGGAATATTCCTATGTATCGTAATGGAAATCTGGCGACGGGGGATAGAATTTCAAAAATTTGGGTAAATTTTGAAATTGTAGGCACATACATATCTACTTTTTCTATACTATCACGGCTTATCCCACAAGTATGTATGGATGACATTCCTGTAACATTCATGGGTGAGGGAGGGTGCAACTTTTAATCTATTATCCCACAAGTGGGGTGGTCAGCATCAGCCGCAATAAAAAATAGGACATTTAGGAAGGGTGGCAAATCTTATCGCCGAGTTTAAAATGAAAAATTTCTCGAACACCTGACTTTTACAGGACACTCGAAAACTTACAGAAAAAAGTGGTTGACCTATTCTTTACCGAGTGCTCAACGGAACATAAATATAATCGTGAAATATCTCAGTCTTATACTAAATCGAAAAATTGGCGATGTGAAAGAGGAAATGGGGGGAAGGGTATAGACATTTTCTCAAGTCAGGTGTGCTTTTAAATTTTTGTATTAATTTGTGGAATAATAAAATTGCTCGTTACCCCACTGGTCCCGCCACTAGTAGGTAATAATAATAATTACAACTTCTAACAAAAAGAGAATAATAATAATAACTACTATAAAATTTTAGCCTATATCTAGGTACCTAGTAGGTACTTCTGCACACACGCACACACACACACACACAGAATGCATTTCTACGTGTTGTAATAATATGCCTAATATATATTATTGGTGGCATAGCTAAATGCAGCTACACTGATGGTAATAATTTAGGGATTAACGACAAAATGTTTTTTGTATACATATTTCAAATACAGTATTGGTGTTTTTTTTTTAACCAAGCAGGTATATCATAGCACATTAAATTTTGATTAAAAAAACGTTGTGCTCTGGTGTTAAAACAAAAAAAAGTTATTTTTGTTTACAATAAAAAAAGTGAAAAGAGGTGTTCGAAAAAATAAAGACATAAGTATTACAACTCAATTTCAGCGATGAGGTTTGCCGCCCATCTTGAATGTCTTATTTTTTTTATTGGCACAGAGAAGACGGCCTGCATGTTTATTACATGCAACTGTTCTGCTGGTTACCCTACTTATGGGATAATTATGTCGTGATTTCTTTTTTATGTATAATTTTTTTTATAAAAAAGTAAATATGGGCAAGCCTACTAAAAAAATGGGTTAGTTGGAAGAAGCGATTAGCTTGCTCATTTTACATGGATATTTTACTCCTTGTTATTTGTTCATATTTAATAATAATAATAAAAAGATGTATAAAATATATTGTTTTCGATAAATATATTGCATTATGTACTTAATAAGATAAAAAAAAAATATACAATATGCAAAAAAAATCAAGATTAAATTCGTCGTAAAATACATTTTTCCAAAAGGTATGATCCGTAGTGTAGTACTTATATACTCGAGACTTATATGCAAATATTGTGAAATTATATACCTAATTTAATGACAAAAAAAACAAACAAAAAATTAGCGCAGACCCCGCGTCCGCACTGCAAGCCGGCTCGGAACCGACTGTGTCATTTTTCTCTCGTGCGCGTACAGATAAAGTATAAGACTCTCTCATTCTTTGGACAAAAATAAAGACGTCATACAAATATGAATTGTTCCTCAACTGAAGGTTTTTTTAATTTTAAAACTGATTTTAATATTTGTTGAAAATATTTACATGACATTTCACTGCAAAATATTATTAGGCATTATAACAAAAAAAAAATATGTCGCTGTTCCACCCGGTATTCAAGCAAAGTGATTCAAAAACAAAAAAATGATATTTTTTTCGGAATTTTTATCAAAAAAATAAATAAACTATCCAAACTCAAAATATTACCATTCAATAGAAAAAGAATTGATCTATAACATATATTTTTTCCGTGAATATGTAACATTATTAAAGACGATTTAAAAAATGTAAAAACCAACAAAAAACCAGCATTTCGCGGTTTCTGAGTCTTAACTGTTATTTTTTAAAACAATGTATGAAAGACTACAATACATATGAAATGAGAAGTGCTAGAGTCACCAGGAACAATGCGTGTCTAAATTTATTGTCTTGATTTTGGTATAAGATGAAAAGAATCAAAATTGACAGTAACAATTATAACAAATACGTACTTGAGAATATAAGAGCTGTAAATCACTAAAAACGGTGAGAGCCAGAGCAAATCGAAAGAAGAAGTAGAAGGGAGTATAAAGATAAATGCAGATATAGAATAATATGTTTGGTCTACAAGGCTATTAACAAAATGGCACCATCGTGCCTCACAGAGCTTTGTCCCCTAGACTCGACCACTAGAAGACCTCTGCGCTCTTCGGAACTGGCCGTGAATAGACTACTGAGCCCAATAGAGCCGGTAAGTCTAACTTCTATGAGGGAGCCTTTGGTGTCGTTAGACCGGTTATGTGGAATCGCCTACCGGTGCTATTGAGAGATAGTCAGACAGTCACTAGCTTAAGAAACAAATTAAAAACTGAACTCTTCACTGGTGCCCTTGAGAGGGTCTACGGACTTAAATGGCGTCAAAAATAAAATAAAATCATCCAAAATCATCATCATAATGTATTGTATTAAACAAACTATCTTATGTTTTTAATTTATTTTTTAACATAAGGCATGCATAGACAATTCACACAGATCGAGCTAGTCCCAAACTAAGATATGAATCTTGTATTTTGAGTAGGTACTATCCCGAAGATACACATATGTACAATGCACATTATACTAACCCGAAGATACACTGATACACATACTCGTATGTACAATGCACTAAACACAAAAACATTATTTTTATTTTATTTTATTTTTACAATCTTAAAGAATCAAACAGTCATAACATAACATGTTAACAATTAATACACTCAACATGTGGACCAGCAAAGATTCCACTCTTACCAGATATGTCTTAGTCTTGAGAAAAAAAAGCAAATGTTAAAATTTTCTAAAAAAGTCAAAGTAAATTTAAAAACAATATAATACTGAATGTCTTTATTTCATCAATACAAATACAGATATACGTTTATTAGCTATTCTGATTGTAAGAGATGATAATAATGATGTTAATCCGTAAATCGGAACATGACGGATTGTATATTTTTATTTGACATGTGTTACTTTTGAGCTTTAAATAATAATATAAATAATAATATAATAAAAAATAGTAGACATAATGTTACATAATATGACGTAATAATATGCCTAACTCTTTGACAACTTGCAAACTTTAGGGACCATCCACTTTTACAAGCAAATCATAGTTCTTATAAATCCAAAAAAAAATATACCTCTTACCTTTTTTCTTTACAACAAATATTGCGATTACGCAAACTTGAGTGATAAAGTAATAATAAAAAGTACCCAACTTATATCATGCTCAAGTTTTCCAAAACCTGAAAAAGGTTTTCTCTGCGAATATTTTCAACAATCAGGAGAACTCTGTATTAAAATGAGCAACTGAGTTTCAAAAAAAAAAATCGATATTTTTAAATGTATAAAAATTAACATTTACATTCGTAAGAGTTTTCAATAATCGACACTTACCCTCAAAAAATATTAATTTCTTATATATTTCGTAAAGTACAAATTAATTGAAGGGAATTCAATTACTTTGTACTTTACGAAATGGGGAAAATTGGGTCGAATGATAATGTTTATGGCTGTTTTTGGCACTTTTATAGTATTAACCCACATTATTCGGAATTTCCTGCGTATGTTGTTAATGATATGTATCTAGCAGAAGTGAGTACTTTGGTACTATATAATATGTAAACATAATATTATCCTTTTTAAAAGGCAAGTAATTATTTTTATCTATATCGATTACATGAAACTTAATTGCTCCATGTGAATTTTATGTAAATCATTAAAAAATATACGTAACTAGTAACTACATAGGTACGTAATACGTAAAAATTGTTTTCTAATAAATTGACATTATTTAAGAGATATTTTCATTGTATATAATTGTGTACTGATCCATGTGCAATCCTTACTTTTGGTACTAATGATTTTATAACAATGAAAAGTTATCCAATTGTATCGGATTACACCCAAAAACATAAGTCGATTTGTTTACATAATTCTACAAGAATCTTAATATGCCACTCCTGATGAAGTTGGTAAGGGCAGATGTCAAATGTGTTCATTTAAAGACATGATTTGGAGTAGCCAGAGATCTTGAACAGAAATTTGCTTGAGATGGAATCTTCATTAAACTGATTGGGGGGCCCTACTCTGTAAGGTAAAGGATGAGAAGATATTTGTATTGTACAATGTAAAGTTAAGAATTACGTCATTAAGGTAGGTATATATTATGTTTTTTTTATTTCAACTATCAAACATGATACATGAAACAATAGCTGTTTTATTTTAATACATACTTTTACGGCTGAATTTGGAATATTATAATGCATGCTAATTGCTAATAACTTCAATATTGACCGTTGAATGGAACAATTTCATAAAAAATCTATTACCTACTTACCTAACTATGTATGTTGACTTAAACTGCCGGTTTCATAAAGATAATTCCCTTTAAGATAACGTTCGAGATGTCCGAATTCTATTAGTTAATATTATGGTTCCTATAAGAAGTTCTTTTCCTCAAAAATTTAGAGAATCTTATTATTTTTTATAGAACCGGTCGTAAGTTGGTATGCTATGAATAAGTGTACCTAGTATTGATGAAACAACATATGCCATAGAGTAAATGTAAGAAACAATGAACTGTTTATTATATTTATGCCACAAATGATTGCATTGTTCACTATAATATTAGTTTATCATTAGTCGCAGTATGCAAAATAATATATTCACATCCTTAACGATTTGCAGTACAAGTATGTCATTTCAATTGATCTACCTACTTTTGGATGTAAGAGAAATAAAATCCCATGGACATTTACAGTCTTATTAATAAACGTAGATTAAATTTCTAGAAGGAGATGAACCACCGATCAGACAAAAAACGTATTGATAAACGTTGATCAGCTTGAACCTAGTTTAAAAGTGGTTGATCCGCCTCTCGAGGTGGTTTAAGTAAGGTGATTTAAGTAAGGTGGTTCAAATCGGCGTCATCTGCCCGCCATGTTGGATTTTACGTCAGATGTTTGCTATGCGGGTTTACATGTACGTTTTGCAGTTATTTTACAATTTATCGGAGTTGGTTTGGGTTAAAAATACGCTTAAGTAGTATCCGAATGTGAATTTAATTCAATCAGTTGTTTTTCTTGTGATAATAGAGACTTTTTTCGTGTGACAGAACACCAGTTTCTTAATTTGTTTTTTGATACACGCATTTAATTGTTTCGTGACAGAGATACTTTTTTCCATGTTGTATGAAAGTTATATTGATTGATTCTGATGAGAATTATTCCTGTACATCATTTGAATGTAAAAGGGAAAGCAGAAAATAAAATTTTACTGATGGTTAGTAATGCATATTGTGCGCAGTGTTATGTTATACCCATATCACTGATTGTGTGTCAGATTATGATTTATTTGATAAATAAATAAAATGTCATTCCATTATTACATTTGCTTTTCAATTATACAAACCTTCCTCATCATATTTTATATTTCTGTGTATTTGGGTACAAAATGTCAGATGAAAAAACCAATACAGTGGAACCTCTCATAACGAGTATTCGCATAACGAGCAAAAGAAAAAGTGAAAAAGTTGCTCCCATAAAAATGGATAATTATTTGTCATAAATTCATATTTTTATTTAGGTACGTTTTTTTTCCTAATCTAAATTGTATTTTAAGTTGTAACACTCTTTTATAAGTAATTTTATTTGAATAAACTTTAATAAAAAATTCCTCCAAGAATACTTATTCTTTCGGCATGGAACGCATTATTGTATTTTACATTGATTTCTATAGAAAAAAATGTTTCGCATAACGAGTAAGAGTCTGGAACGAATTAAACTCGTTATGAGAGGTTCCACTGTAAGATAATTTTGACAGCCGCTTGTTTGTTTTGAATTTGTCTGTTTACCAGCGTCGTGTAACATGGCAACCAACATAATAGAGCGAATTTTCGAGTTGCCATATGAAATCTTTTATATAAAGTACAGATGTCTATGGTACGGATTAAATATTTTTATTAATAAAGAAAATTTGATCGGTGGTTCAAACGCTAATAGGCGGATCACGAAATCAGTGGTTCAACCATGGTTTGGTGGATTTTTATTAATAAGACTGTTAAAATATATCTATGTAAATGTGTATAGGTATGTGTCAAACCCAAACAGATATTATATATCGATTAGAGAACCACGTTTACACAATGCAATGTTGTGCAAAATCTAATCGGAAGAAGTGAGAATGGCGTCCCAACGCTTACGAATTGGATCTAGGCTGGCTTAAGTGATCACTTTCGATGTCCATCGAGAACGATTACTGTCACGATATAAGGTCTACCAATCTATAGAAACATTTAACCATAGAAACAACAATGAACATATGTTTTGTAATATGCGCGTTGTGCCCAAATCCAGCTAAACATAAAATAAATTATAATATTTTAAACATGTATATGTTTGTATTTTCTTCTGCATATAGTATTGGTATAGGTATAGGTGCATATTATTTCGACAACTCATATAATTATACTCAGGGCAAGCGGTATACTCAACTCTACACTGAATATGTTAAAAAAAATGTATTGTACTCGTATATTTCTATGAAACTATTTAATATTTTCTTTTCGAGAAACTCAAAACGTTTTTATGTGCGTCATCTGGGTAGGAACATGCATGGTCTTTGAAGGTCAAAAATATTTGATATCAATCTTTTTCGAAAGGTCCTTAAATTTTAGTACAACAAAAGATAAGCATGATTCAAAACATTCCACGTGGTTCTAAATTATTAGTAAGAGAACATTTTCTACAATTCAAAAAAAACATCGATAAAAACCAAACATAGGATGAACCGGACGAACATTTATAGCAGGAACCTACAAAAACAGAAAAAATTGTACTGAGTTGAATTTTGTGAGCGCCTATAGGTGTAGTGTAGGTACCTAATTACAATCATTAGTATATGGGTGGGTAGACAGCAGAGGACTACCGAGTCATTATTATTACATAATAATATCACATGGTCTCCCATACGAACAGCTCTGACGTCATGAAATCACATAAGTAGGTGCTATCGGTTAGCAACTGGGCCGTTGAATATGCGGGTGATTGCAAACTACATAATACATAATATATGTACATACTACATGTGTACATACCTACAATGTTACAAATAACTGGGAAACACAAAAATTTCACCCGAATTATGTACATATACCTACACAATATATACCTACCTATTATGATACTATGTATATATCAACAGCTACGTCTCCTACCTTATTTGAATAATCAAAAGCAATTAATAATGTAATATATTTTTCTGGTTCGTATTGGAAGATTCGGTTCTTGATAACTTTGCAGTTGAAATTCCGTTTGCATTCGAGTATAAGATTTAGTTACCTTCCAGGGGCACAACTTGGATACAATACAATACACTTGTTGAAGTGTCCATTGTGCCCTGTCAGCCTGTCACATGCACTATGGAGGATATTTTTGACGCTTCTCCACCTGCTGTGCGTTTTGCACAGTAGGTACTGGTGATCACTTTGATTTTTTTTCTGGGTTTCGACACGAAAAATAAATAATAATAATATAATTTCCAACTCGAATAAAACATATACCTATACACATTTATGTACCTACATATACATATATAAGATATATATTATGTAATATTATTTATAGGATTATGTCATTCCGTCCCTTGTGGAACGATTTGTGCCAAGTTCAAAATTCTTATGAAAGTATTATATTATCATTTGAAAACATTACTCTAGATAATATTTTTTGCTAATTTTAATATTTAAAAAATATATTAATAGTTGAATTCAATGTTACTACGACTACCATATCATCACGATAAGGGGTAGCCAGCATGTAATAAACTTGCATTCTCTCCTCTGAATCAAATGTTTCTCTGTCTTAATATATAGTTTTAAATTAGTTTAAATAAATAAACTATACGATGTACACGAGTTTTAATACCTACCCCTGAAGATGGCAATGCGTTGATGAAAGCACCAAGTATACTAAACACGATAATCAAAACAAACAGTTATTTTTTACTTTTACTGAAAATTTAATCTTTATTATATATGTATAAAGTATCGACATGAACTTTTCTTAGGTATAAATAATTCAATACCTACATATAATATATGCGGTACTCTAAGTACATTAATTGTACGTAGATATACCTACATAACTAGATATTTTTTAAAATGCCACAAAGAATGGCTAGAGACAAAAGTACCTACGAGTATTACTGTTTAGTAATGATATAAGTTGACAGATGATTTTTGTTTCGTTTTCCATTTTCATCTCTACATCTAAGAAAGTCGGTTATTATTGTTCATCATTGTCATATTATTCAAAACTTTAACAGGTTTATTTTTTAGACTACTTTTGTTCTATCTCTTACATACGTCGTGTATGAGACGTGGATGTGGTTAGTTTAAATAAATTAAATGATTTCCGGGAAATAATGTGTGCAAATATCCGCCAGATGTATCTAAACAGTAAAAGTGCTGAAAAATTTGTACCTAATACATGAATATGAAATATGAAGTACATCCTACGTTAAATTTGTTTCATAATTTTCATCTTAAATCAATTTTAAAATAATCAATCATTTTATATTTACTGAATACTCCCATTCTTATCAAATTTGTATTACATTTATCTAATTTTCCGTCTGATCAGCTGACTGTGAATAAAATAAGTACGTCATATGTAATAACAAACAAGTTATAAATAACCTTCTGTGGAAGATGTCAATTGTATATCGTCTCCTGGAGTTCGCCAGGGGAGGCACCTCATCCTCAAGCTCCTTGTCTCCTGGCGAAGGAGTGGATCCTATGCTAACACTCCTCACTCTCCCACCACCAGTGCGGATCAATCCATCCACATCCATCATTTTATACATTCAATTTGGGTCACTTGGCACCCTCACTTATCTATCACCAAACACATGTCTGTTTACTGGACGCGATACACTTTAATGTAAAACTGTTGAATTATTGTTTTCCTATAATATTTTTATGGAAAAAATAATTGCTAAGTAGTTGAAACAATGCACTGTACATTAATATAATTGATGATCATATATATTACAATTTAACAAACGTAAATACTATACTTTCAGGTAATGAGTAACTTCACACATAAATTTTATGAAAGTTTGGTTGAAAACTAAACCATAAACCTAGATTATTGTATATTTATGATGAAATCTTCTTGAATTACTAACTGAACTAGTACGAAATAATCAAATTATTTTTGAGGATTTTCGCGTAAACAATTCATTTGTCTGTGTTTATTTACATTATTGGAAATTATCTCAAATAAAGAAAAACAAACAAAATTATTTTAGCGGTATTTTTACTTTTAACATAAATAATTTTTCTTTTAAATAAATAAATACTTTTTATTGTATTTGATTTGTTATCAAAACAATGTGTGTTTATGAAAACTATGGAAATAATTTATTATTCGTAATAACACAGTCAACTTTTCAGATTTGCATTCAGATCAATTCAATAATATTTGATTTGGCTGCTAAATATTTTAAACATGTTCGATAATTTGTTATTTAAATACACCTGGATTATATTTTGAATTGATGTAAATAATGATGAGTAGATAACAAACAAACAATAGAAACAGTCGAATTAACGGACAGACAATGAACACACATTCGCTTGCGAAGCTAACTTGATGGATTCTATGAGACGAATGCTCTTATCACAATTGGAAAACTTACAAACATGATACTATTCAACATGTGTTATTTTCGGTCGCTTTTCATGTGAATAATATGTAACATACGTTCCTGAAAATCTCGTACGGGTTATATTTTTCTTTCCAAGCGAATATGAGTCTAATCGCCATGTGGATGTGCGCTCAAGATGATATTCTTTGTCAATTATATTGTTATTGGCACCCAGCCGTCTTATTTACGACTAAGGTAGCTATTGATATTGATAATACCAGACAATACGTCGATGGCATAGCGCACAGAAGTGGTAAGTACAGTTTTCATAGTTTTGAGATAATCAATGTTGAAAGTTTGAGATGCCATACAATCTAGTACTAACCACACATAGTTTTTGTTAAATATCTCGTGAATGACACAGAGTTACGCAATAATATTCCTAAGGAACATACTTCAGATGATATAGATTCGCATGCGTATAATAACTCATTTTCGGTAAAAACTGCACTTACCACATCTGTGCGCTACACCATCGACGTATTGTAATAGTAATACATGGATTAGATAATACGAGGATTAACAATAATGCGTACCTACATACAATCATTCATATTTCGTTGTTTATTAGATATCAGTTACTATTAATCTAGCAATTATTATACACAGATCACTGATTAATGGATTGACGAATGTCCCAATTAAATTGAACATTGTTTATCATCATTGCTAAAGAGTCATATCATATAAAGAATCATAATATAAATATTTATTATTTATACTAATACTATTCCATCACGGCATATGCCACAAGTGGATTAGCCAGCAGACCAGCTGGATATAATAAACATGCAAGCTCTCCTCCCTGTGCCAATATAAAATCAAGACATTCAAGATGGGTGGCAAACCGCTGAATTTAAAATGTAAAATGTTTTATTTATTTCGAACACCTGCCTTTTACAGGACACTCGAAAGCTTACGGAAAAGAGTGGGAGGCCAATTCTTTACCAGGTGCTCCATGGGATAATTATTTATACATATATTATATTTATCAGTTACATATCTACCATACAAACCGAAAAGTGAGGTTTCACCTGAGATTTTAAGCATAGAAATAATTTAAAAAACTGGTAAAATTGGCATTTTGAATTTCGCTTACAATTTAACAGTAGGTATACTGAAAACTGTTTTTTACTGAACATCCAAACAATTTCTCCCATGGACATACTTATATGTATTCAGATACCTAATTAATTAGTATATTGAAACTTACATTGATAGTTTGTACATAACATTTATCTTATTTTATTTATTAACACAAAAATATACACAAAAAACAATACCTAATAACGCAATATTACAATACCGGTTTGGTATGGACGTCTATACTATTTTTTTTACAATATTTTCATTGCGTTTCTGAAATACCTATCTGTATACCGGTAGAGTTGCCTTCTTTTTTAAAAATAATAAAATAAACGACATCAGTTGGAAAACTTTGTAATTTTAATTTGATTACATTAATGGTTTGAATCAAAGGTGGCCTACCTGTTATACTTACGCTATTCTCCAAAAGATGGTACTATATAGCTCATTTATTTATTTTTCAATCAATTGAAGGTAGGTACATATTTCAATTTTTTGCTAAATAGTTTCAACAAGAAATTAATGGGAAGTCATTTGTGGAGGATAAAATAATTATACCTCTTTCAGTATCATTAAAATTAAATTGTACTTTATTTATTTTTTAATTATGGAAATTAATGTAGATGATCAAATATATACTTACCTTGGTATTATAATAATATTTATAAATTTTATTATTTTTTCCATATTTATTTTCATGATAAAGCATCCGGAATTAAGTGAAATTATTATTAGGTTAGGTATTCAACTGGTGGACAGCAGTCGCACAGGAGAGAAAAAGATGGAAGAATATGGAAGAGGCCTACATCCAGCAGTGGAGAGATGGCTAGAGATGATTCAACTACTAAAATTAAAAATAACCATAGTTTCAACTATACATTTATTCAACAAACTGCGGTAAAGTACATAAGTATACGTAGAATCATTATTGACCAAGTTTAAAATAATGTTAGTAGTATGTATATAGTTAAAACATAGAAACTGTTTTGTAAATAAATAGTTACAATAATAAAATAATATTTCTTTTAAATAAATAGATAGATATTAATATAAATTTATTTCATTTATTACTGAATACTGATTGTACTATTGTTTTTTCGAACTCACATAAATACAAGTATAACTATAGGTAAAACTGAAACTAAAAAATATAGATGTCTTTCAACAAACTTTTAGGGTATTCACACTTTCAGTGATCACTCTGAATGATCCTCCAAATTGAAGAGATGAGAATAGACAAATGAAAAAGTGTGGAGAGACATGTTCACTTTCATTGCACAGCTTTGACCCTGGCACTCTGGTTGATCATCCAAAGTGAAACAATCTGAATGCTACTTTAAGAGCCAACTCTGAATAATCGCGAAAGACACCTCCTGTCTTAATTCAACTCATTAATCCATTGTTTGCTTATGTCCAGCTTTACCTATATCCCATTATTATGATATTGTGCAATGTCTCACTAAATTAAAACAGTAAATAGATATAAATATAATGAAAACAAAATTGTTTTTGGTTTTACTACGATTTATTTGTTAAATAAGTTTGACAATGACCTCATAGGTCGAAACCAGGTAACTTATTTAACAAATAAATCGAAGTAAAACCAAAAACAATTTTGTTTTCATTATATTTATATAATGGAGTTTTACAAAATCAACGTCGACTCAATCAGTAAATAGATACTTTTATTCATCTTATACATTAATATACTTTTCTTGGCAGGTATTCTTTAGATACTTATTGATAGTTTAATAGTTTGGATGGACAATACTCAAAGATAATAACATAATAACAATTGATTAAGGTACACGTTCTTTCATTTAGCAGGTATAATTAAAATTCAATATCATTTTATAAAACAAGAAAGGTTAAATTTTTCCTCGACAATTGTTTCAAAAGGAACTGTTATTTATTTATTTTTATTCTACCAAATCCTTCAGCATCCCTGTAATAAGTAATATCGAAACCTTGAAAACACAGTGCAATAATCAAAGTGCATTATTTGATCTACAATAATAATTTATCATTCTCTAAAAGTGATACAAGAGTTTAAAAAGTGCATATTGATAACAATAATGCCTTCTAACCATCAGATAAACTTCATATTTGTACTAAAGAGATATCACATAAATAAAAATGTTTGGAATAATATGTTTGATGATACTCAAACAAACCTATGAGAAAATAAATATAAGGTACATAATGTTAATATATATACGTACTACAAATTATTTAATTATAACAATCACCAGCTAAAACAATTATTACAGACTTCACAAACATTGTGACAAGTACATCAACAACAAGTAATTGGCAAAGATTTATTATTATTTTGTTTACCTAAAAAATTGACAAAATATTTATTAAAAAATTATAATTCTAGCATAACGTAGTACATAATATTATTATCTAATAATTATTAAAAACAATATTAACTACTAATTATTATCATGCAATCATTACATAAAAGTTTATGTTTTTCATAATTAAAATCGGATTACATAATATACATAATCCAGAATCGACTTTAAAAAACATATTTGTTTTAATCAAATGTTTTAGACAAATTAAAATAAATGTCACCAATATTATTCAGTAGTTAAATATTTTTTCATAAACAATACACAATTTTACCTCAGTTTCTTTTTGGTTGGCGACTGACAAGTTTTGAAACATAATGTTTCATATTTTTTTAATCACAATCTCACAACAGTTTTATTATTATTTAATAAAGAGTAAAATTTTGGAACTAATAATTGTATATGGCACAATATAACGTCTACAAATTGACAACATTTTCAATATGAATTAATCGAAAAATGATAATAACAAATAATTTATAATATATATCATAATTAATTAGCCAGTTCAATTATATTATTATAATACTAAAAGTATTCATTGGGGTGTTCTAATATTATTGTTTTTTATTTATTCATTCCATAATCAACACGAAATTAATTCACACATGAAGTGATGTTTAGGAAAATGTTATTTAATGTGCCCACTTTGTGAAATAAATTATCGCTATTTATACTTGTATTGAATTTCTACATTATATCTTTTTATTTTTTTCTCAGATTGAATTATGCATAAAGATAATAATATACCAGAGAACTACATGATTGTAATATCAATATTATTGTTTACAAGTAGTAAATATAAGATCCTAAAGATCCTTCTATAGAAGTCTCACTGATAACTTCAAGGTACTACTTAGTAAAATATTGTAACATGTGCACCATATTGTAATGGATACGAACTAAGATATTACTATAACATAATATAATAAACAGCTGTTTAACATCCCTGTCTCAGCATAAGGTCGGCTAGCTTGAAGACACGGAGCCAGCCAAACATCTCATTCTCACGAGGTGCCTCCTCAGTCTGCTGGGCATTGGAGCCGTGAGACTCCGCCCTAGAAGGGGCCCTTCCCTCTGACTTGGATGGTGACTTCTTCTCGTCACTCTTTGGCTTCTCATCAGACTTGTTTAAGGATGGGGAAGTCATTTTTGTATTTTTCTTTTAGTTTTCGTCAACGACTGCGAGAAGTTCTGATTCTGAAATGAAGAGAGTAATTGAGATCTATGTAAGAAGATTAAAATTCAGAAACATAAATTCATTTTTAAATTAAATTGATATTGTTTTACACATCTATGTGGATTGACGAAGATATTATTTTATTTTATCGCTGGATAGAATATTATACGTAAAGCATGTATTGATAATATATCAAATGAAGTAGGTAAAATTATAATTGTGTGGAGAAGAAGAAAAACCTTACGCAGTCTAAAGATCGTCCCTCTCATGAATATTACATGATCACTGTAGATAACTTCATACATAATAGTGCTTGAAAGTTCCTACATACATACTATCTACAAGGTGCTAATAACGATTACATGAACCTACATATGCGAGAATATAATTATTGTTTATTCTAATTACATAAATAAACAATGAAGTAAGTCTCTCTGAAGTTAATAAGGTTTTGAACAATTTCAACGGATATCAATGTGTTGGAGAAGATATAGAGATTAGTGATGTAACGAATGTGTGATGATATTCGCGAATGCGAATAGTAAAAATTGACTTGCTTAAATTTCTACAATTACTCAAATATTAAAATTTCTATCCCCCCCCCCCCCCATCGCCGAATTTTCAAATGGTATAGGCATTTAAAATATTTCAAAACTCCTCGGTTTTCTTAAAGAATATTTTCTTGCAGTAACTTTTGCTACAATGTACCGGGTAAATATCCGGTACTTTAACCGAATATCCGATACTTCATTATCAAAATAATATTCGCAAAACATTCGCATATTTTTTTGCGAATACGAATGCGAATGCGAATACTTTAAAATGTGCGAATATTCGCGAATGCGAATGCGAATACGAATATTCGTTACATCACTAATAGAGATGGCGAGTTACCCCGTCCCCATGGTAGATTAAATAATTCATAGTTTTCATCTATTTGTTGTGCAAATTAAACAATCCATTTTCCGCTATCGAGTTAGATATTTTTAATCCGAATAACGCGAGTAGAAAACTATACTTGATCCACAGCGTATTTCCAAGTTTTATTTTATTATATATCAATTCTATTATATAAATTGATTAGGTATATGATCTCTTATTTTTCATTTCATAATGTGTGTTGTTCTAATTTATTGCATTTAATGTACTATCAGTAAGTGGACTAATGTTGTTAAATAATTGTATGTTATATTAGTAAAAGTCTCTTGATATGCCAAATAAAATTAAATTCATTCTTTCAACTAACCCAAAATTTAGCCAAGTTAAAACATACAGTTTCAAAACAAATCTAAGATAATTTTTAAAAATAGTGTTAAAATTCTAATGTTGTCATCACTATACAAAGATTATCAAAGTTCTAAAGCAATACTTGTGCAAATTTCACTGA
The DNA here is from genome assembly GCA_947579605.1 of Athripsodes cinereus. Classification (NCBI taxonomy): domain Eukaryota; kingdom Metazoa; phylum Arthropoda; class Insecta; order Trichoptera; family Leptoceridae; genus Athripsodes; species Athripsodes cinereus. The sequence continues at coordinate 9,000,006 of OX388306.1, read as the reverse complement.
GAAAGTTCTATCTAGCTTAAATTATTCAGCGACGATCTTCATTACGTATCACATATTGTATGCATTGAGAATTACTTCAACACGTGGTGCTGCATAATTATTGAAGAACTGTGTACCTATGCAAGTTGTAAGTACTGTTCGTAATGTCATATAAGGTAATATTATACTACACAGCTACACACATATGGTTAAATAATAGGCAGGAGTACCTAATGTACTTGTTACTTAAAAAGAAACAATCTGTTCTGGTTTTACAGTGCTGCATTGTTCTTTCATGATAATAATAATATAATGTTTATTTCCTAGTGTGGATAATATGTATTATGATGCATGTACTAATATTTATCACAAACAATAGTAACACAATGCCTATAACATGTTTCATAATTATACTTTTTGAATAACCACAACAATGTAACTAAAACACATATGTGTTAATATTATTAAAGTCATCTACGCGTGCTATAATTTTGTTGAATTTATTCCCTCTATTGAACTCAGGCAAAAGGCGTTTAATTTAAATGTATGTATTCGTATACCCACATTCCAAGTCGAAATAACATGAAAACTCAAGTTTATCTTTCCTTTTATCTTCTTTAAGAGATCACGTACGGACAATAAAATTAAGGAAAGATCTTCAAATATGTGGATGGGAATGAGATGTGGCATTATTGTCTCTTTATTTTGGAGTAACAATTTTAATATGAAGATGTTATCCAATTTTCATACATGTACAATGTACATCTTCATTTCAAACATTGCGATCGTAACAGAATATTTTCAGTGTGAAATCATATTTCACTTGCAAAGACAATTAATTTGGAATGCTACCTTTATCTTTTTGCGTATGCACTCGTTTTCTTATCAATGACAATTTTCTGCAGTAGTGTAACACACAAAAAATTAACACAATTTAACTTTTTGACAATATATAATTATATTCTTTCGTTACATATTAGATGGCGCTTTTGTAGCTGCCTGAACCCATAACTTCTCCTTCTTTTATATTAATCAAAATAATAGTTAAACATCAATTGATTTAATTAAAATAAAACACTTATTAGTAGTATATCCACGGTGACTTTTTATTGGACGCGAGCCGGCTTTCAAGAGCTTCCGCTCTCATCATCAGGCTAGCCTGATGATGAGAGCGGAAGCTCTTGAAAGCCGGCTCGCGTCCAATAAAAAGTCACCGTGGATATACTACTAATAAGTGTTTTATTTTAATTAATTCAACATGAATTTCCACCAAGTACCGTCGGTTGAAAATATCAACTTTATCAATTGATTTTATATATTTTTGCATTCCGACTAAAATACAGTGTAGTTTATTAAATTATATTGTTTTTAGTGTTTACTGTGCTAAAGTAAAAATATTAAATTGTAAAAATAGAAACATACAAATTAAATGTAATCAAAATTTGTGACAATAATATTGAACCAAAGTTGTATTGTAAAAATAGTAAAGAATAAATTATAATGTGAAATAATAGTGTAAATGCGCCCTTGAGATGATTTGAATCATGAAAACGGCCAATATAAATTATCCAATAGTAAATAATAATAAAATACATCATAATAGACCCGATTTAGTATTACATGATAAACGTAATAAAATAACGTACCTAATAAACATCGCTGTCCCAAACAGTGATATGTTATACCTAGATTTGCAATATGAATCTCAAACATGTACCATCAATAAAATCTCTTTGCGGTCCTTGGTGCCGCAATTTTTAGTTCGAAAAAAAGCGACACACATATAAATTGTTTGTAGATAACAAGAGATAGACAATATGAGAATGGGGATTATTACAGACGACAAAGGCCGGTAGATAGAGATGAATATATACATAAGAAAAGAGGTGAATATATATTACTCAGGTATTGTACCTCGACGGGTGGGTACACATTTTTAGAGAATATTTGTATGACATTGCGAATCTAGTTGTAACATATCACTGGTCCTAAATACACATAATATACAAACAACCGTCTCTCTCTCTCTCTTTTTATTTTGTTGGCTTTCACCCTTGAGGGTGTTCCTAGCCAGAAACTGCAAGAAAAAATTATTAGATCAGCAAAAAATCAGGAAAAAATACAAAAATTCAATATTCAAAGCTTCATCAAATGGGTCTTGAGGAACAGGACAAGGAGTTTGAAAATGTTTTGGTCTCTAGAACTCAAGAGCAAGGAAATATTTGTAGGTAGTGGAACCCTGTAATGTGCCAGGTCATTAATCAAAGTTGGGTAGATGTTGTTGATCGGGCATTCGAAAAATAAATGATCAAGATCCTCCTCCTCTTGGCAGTCGCACAGAGGAGAGTCGATAACGTGGATTCTGTATAGATGGGATCTGGTACAGCAATGAGCTAATCTCATTCTGCAGATTGTGGAGGTGTCAGCCTTACTCATTAAAATTTCTGAAAACCAGGGTTTCATTGACACATCGGGTTGGATTAAGGCATACTTTCTTCCTTTGAGTTGACTGGTCTCTGACCATTCTGCCTGCCAGGACTGGATGAGATTCCGGTCAAATAATAAGGTGTAATCAGAGGCTGAAACAGATCCAGATGGATTAGGGAGGTCCGTAGCCAATTTGGCTAATAGGTCTACCGCCTCGTTGCCCGGGATACCGCAGTGACTTGGGATCCAGCCCAAAACCACGTCTACACCCGAAGTCTGAAGTTTATGTAGGAGGTCTCTAATTTCTAAGGATAATAGATCATCTGGTCTGGACAATGCAGGAGAGAGAAGGGCCTGGAGAGCACTTTGAGAGTCACTGAGTATGAGAGTTTTAACCTTGAGCTGGCGAATGGTCAGAGCCCTTAGAGCTTCTCTGATAGCAAGACATTCCGCTGTGAAAACCGACGACTCGTCTCTGAGCCTGAACATTTTATTGGTGTTGTCTTCAAAAAGGAAGGCGGCCCCTGTACGACCTCTATCACTTTTCGAGCCGTCTGTATAGATTAGATGCCAGTCGTGCCAATCAGAATCAATAATTGATTTAAAAATACGAGGTGCGAATGTGCCATTACTGACACCCAGATTGAGAATAACTTTTGGTTTAAAACTTAGAGTGGAAAATGACATAGAGTATACAGGAAGAACTGCGAAGCTCTCCAACAAGGGAGTTTGGATTTTTCTATAGCTAGTAACAAGAGTCGGTGGATCTTTACCTCTCCATACCGGTAAATGGGTTACCAAGTAAGAGAGGAGCTGAAGTTTGTGAGACAGCGGGTGATCGATGATACGCAAGATTTTGACTAAAAATCTGTCACATACGAGCTGTCTGCGTAGTTCAAGTGGGGGGTCCGCAGCCTCTACCTGTAAGGCGTTGACAGGGGAGGATCTCATCGCACCCGTAATCAACCGAAGAGACTGAGACTGGATCCGGTCCAGTCTCAACAAGTTTTTCTTGGAAGTTGGGGCTATTAGGAAGGATCCAAAGTCCAAGTGGCTGCGGATAAATGCAGTGTAGAAAATTTTTTGTGTCGAGGGGTGGCAACCCCACCAGACCCTGGAAACGGCTCTCATGACATTGAGACCGGCCTGACACTTGGAGTGTAAGTGTTCAATGAAAGAATTCCATCTAAGACCAGAGTCCAATATGACCCCCAGGAATCTTATTTTGTTAACAGAATTGATCAACTGTTGGTCCACTTTAACTTTCAGGAGGACTGGATGGAGTTTTCTGGAGAATACAATGCTTTTACATTTCTGGGAGGAAAGTGTAAAACCGTGGTCTGACATCCAACAGTTCAGAGAAGAAAGTGAAGATTGCAAGGAGGCCTGGAGGGTGTCTATGGATTTATTTGAGCTATAAACGAACAGATCATCCGCGTATTGTAGAATTTGGACATCCGAGGATAGGGACTGCGAGATATCATGTGTGTACAAGTTGAATAGAATGGGTGAGAGCACTGAGCCCTGCGGCAATCCTCTGTGAACAGTTCTCCTGATAGGAGGATGATTACGGGCATTAATTATCAGTTCACGTCCAGATAGAAGATTGCGGATAAAGGAGGAGAGGGTAGGAGGAATGCCCAAATGATCAAGCTTTGCACACAATTTAGGAATAATAACATTATCAAAAGCACTATTGATGTCCAAGCATACACCTCCCAAGAGCTCTCTCTTGGATAAGGATACGTGGACATCTGTGACCAAGGTGGCTACACTGTCCATGACTCCCATTCTCTTCCTGAAGCCGAATAGGCAAGGAGGCAACTTCCTGTTACCTTCTATGAACCAATCTAGCCGATTTTTCACCATGTGTTCTGTAGTTTTGGCTATTGCTGAGGAGAGTGCAATTGGTCGATATGATTGGCCCAGATTTGGGTCAGCTTCAGCTTTCAAGATTGGAACAATGATCTGAGTCTTCCACGAGCAAGGGAATTTGCCTGTAATGAAAATAGTATTAATAATGTTGAGTAAATATTCTAGAGAAACCGTTTGTAGTCTTTGTAAAAGGCTGTATGTTATTCCATCGATTCCCGGGGATGTATCCGAAGTGCATTCCAGGACTAGCCTTAGTTCTTCGTCGCTGAACTCCTTGTCAATCTCTCCAAGAGGAGGGTGGGAATAGGAATGAGAAATTTCATTGTGATTTGGCACTGAAGGGGGGGCTAGTCTGTCCGCGAATTCAAGGATCCATTTGTCTGAGGATGGATGGAGTTTAGGAGGTGAGAATACCCCTCTAAATCTCTTAATATTGTCCCAGATCCTAGAAAGCGGTGTGTCAGGGGACAAAGAGGAACAGAAGTCTTTCCAACCCTGCTTTTTTTTCTTTTTCAAGGTTCTTTTGGTTTTGGCCTCGACATGTTTAAAGTGAATAAAATTATCCTGGGTTTTGTTCTGTCTGAAAACGAGCGCCGCAAGTCTCCTATCGTTAACTGCGTTCTCACAATCTTGGTCCCACCAAGGGGCAGGGGGAGGTCTGCGGAGTTTTCTCTCAGATTTTTTTGGAATTGAAGACTCGACAGATTCGGTTATAAGTTCTACGAATTGTTCGTAGCATGCCGAGATGTCGTCAGGATTAACTGTAGGTAGGGATGGGATTCTATTCTCTACAGTTTGACTATATTTCATCCAGTCAATCCTTGCAAGATTGTGCCTCTTTATTTTTAGTGAGAGCGAAGAAGAAAGAATGAAAGGTTGTGGGGGTACGAGCAGAATTGGGAAGTGATCACTTCCACAAGGATCGTCCATCACAGACCAGGAGTAAAGGGGTGAAAGAGAAGGGTCGGCGAGTGACAGGTCCACTGCGCTGGGGCGCTGGTTGGGATTTTGGAATCTAGTTGGGGTCCCATTATTGAGAAGGCATAAGTGGGATTCATTCATAAGGTCAAGGATCTGACGACCCATTCTGTCGGTTTGGCTTGAGCCCCACAGGTTATGATGGGAATTGAAATCTCCCAATATTAGGCAGGGAGGAGAAAAGAGAGAGAAGAGTGACGTGAGTGAGTCCAAATTAGGCTTTGGAGAGGGGGGAATGTATATAGAATATATATTGATGTTCAGGGTTTGAATTGCACAGATCTCGTAGCTACGGTTAGAGGTAGTAATTGTGATGGGAAAGAAAGGAATTTGTTTTTTGATGAAAATGGCAGAACCACCTTTACCATCAACGCGGTCGTCCCGAACACAATGGTAGCCCGGGATGCTAAAATGAGATCCCGGGATTAGCCACGTCTCCTGGACCACCGCTACGTCGATGGAAGAGGTTGACAGAAGACTGAGAAGTTCATTTTTTTTATTGCTAAGGCTTCTGCAGTTCCACTGCAGAATCTTAGGGAGAAGAGGGGGAGGGGGTTGGGGATTGCCCATGTTTAAAAAGTGAGAGAATAGAACTAATTTCGGATGCTACGTTGGACGGTATGTTACTATTATTGATCTTAACTAAGTTTAGAATAAGTTCTAAGATGTATGGGATGGTTTGAATTGATAGTTGATTAGACAGATCATGAGCTGAGCTATTAACTAGTCCAGCACCATTAGGAATAGTAGGCTGTTGACCGTTTGGGAAGAGTAAGAGATGATTGTGAGATGAAGAGGGTGAAGACAGGGGTTTGTGTGGCTGAACAGGTTTAAAGATTGTTTTCCTTTCGGAAGTGGGGGTGACTGTTTTGATTGCTTCTGCGTAAGATGGTTTTGCTACTGCATGGAGCCTACACGCTTCAGCGTAACATATACTTTCCGTGGCCATGGAAACTTTGATGTTCTTCTGTCTGATTGCCTCAGGACAGAACCTGTAAGTTGGGGAATGGTTGCCTTTACAATTTGCACATTTAATAGCATCGGCAGCAAGATCACATTCTTCTTTGTTGTGGTTCCCTCCACATTTGTAACATCTGGAAACAGATCTGCATATTGTTTGGGAGTGTCCAAATCGGAAGCACTTGTAACATTGGAGAGTGGGATAAATGTATGGCTTCACCGGTAGAATAACTCGGTACATCGCGACATTAGAGGGGAGCACCTGACCATCAAAAGTGAGGACCACCTTGTTGGTTGGGATCCACTCCGTCGTTTCACCTTGTTTACTCTTCCGGCTCAACCTTCTGCATTTAATCAGTCGTCCTGATCCGGACTGTGGAATCTCAATGCCTTCCAAGATCTCCGATTCGGGGATGTGAGGGGGAATCGAGACTACACCCATCCTCGTGATGTTAAATGAGGGTAGAAAAACATTAAAATTCTTAGTTACGTTTTCCAAAGAAAGAAAGTGGTTAGCCGCCTTATAGTCAGTGAATTTAACTGCAAGCTTGTTGCGGCCAACCTTAGTTATCCCGTTCCAAGCTGTGGTAATCTGATTTTTAACTAAAAATTTCCCGAAGTCAATATCATGAAGTAGGCTATTGTCAGTTTTGGACACATGAACAACAAATGGACCTTTGTCCATATGGTTATATATCGTTCTTACATTGTTATTTACAGGATGCGAAGATGTGGGGAGGGTTTGAGAAGCTTGATAGGATGGGAGAAGAGTTTTGGGGGAAGTAGGTATGATTGTCGGGTCATTAGTAAAACAGGTCTCTTCATCGCTGAGGTTAGGTGAGTCCATAGTTTTGGCCCTTTTTTTCCCTTTCTTTTTTTTAGTTGTAACTACAACAAATTCGGCAGGAGATGTTGGGGTGTCTCCTTGAAGGTCCAATGACTGAGTACTGGTGTCATAAGGAGGAGGTTTATCTGGAGGTCTGGGTTTATGGAGTTCATCCATGATTGGAAATTATGAGGAAAAAAATAAAGTCAGTAGTTCAATATGTTACACTCGTATATGGATGTGTCGAGTGCAATATCAAGGAATGCACCAATGCGGGTAACAATAACACACAATGAGCTTGGTAATTCTAATTACTTTTGAAGTTTGTACTTACTGATCGCGAGCACACTGTAATTGTCAAAAAAAAGAAAAAATTGCGTCAAAAACACCAATATATATAAAATTGAAACACTGCAACCAAAACCAAATTCCAAAAATGCAATTCCGATCGCTGCGTCTATCGCACCCAGATGCCGTTCATAGCCAAACAACCGTCGCAGAAAAAATACGTAAATATACAGAACTAGCAGGAGAAATAAAAAATATTTGGCATTCTAGGTCCGTTTATATAATACCTTTAGTCATGTCAGCTACAGGGGTAACTCCGAAATCTTTAATAAATAATTTACAAAAATTAGATTTACCGGTTAATTTGTACATTAAAATTCAAAAATCTATTATAATAAACACTTGTAATATTGTAAAAAAGTTTTTGAACACAGATATTTCAGGCACAATGCTGGTATTTTGAACCCGCATTCTGAGCCTAATCCTTAGATATCCTGTATATCTGGATAGGTGAATTTTTCCCGGCATTAGACTGTTAAGTTTTTGTGTGACCATGACTGATCATATGGAGACTTATCTGGTTGTATAATGCTGAGAAGTGTGGATGGCAATTCTGCCGCCGCGTAAAAATATTATTTATTATCAAATATTCGGAAGTGATTATAAAAATATATTAATATAATGAAAGCATTAAATATACTCGTCTTAGACATTATATTAAAGCTTAGATCACCCGGCAAACAAACGGTCTTCCACTCTCTTCCACAAGTTTTCTGTAAACGTAAGATGTTCGTAAATTTACATCTCAAATTCAAGGATGAGGTATGTCACCCATCCTGAATGTATTATATTTTGTTGTTTATTTGCATGTTTACTACATGCGGCTAGTGCTAGTCTGCTGGCTAACCAGCTTTGTTGTATGACGTCGTAAAGGTGTTGTATTCAATAATATTCTTTAGCTAGATCAGCATTTAGAAGTTCTTTTTTCTATAAAACAAATGTGTTTTCTATTAACACCAATATGGTGCCACTAATCTGCATAAGTAAAGGCTAGCGCATACATACAATTTTTAGTTGAACAATTGTTTTGTTGTGTATCATATGTTTAAAAGAATATATTAAAGCGCACATACTGTCAACTCGATAGTTGCTCGACAAAAAAGTCAAAAAGCTTTATCGATTTGCTTATGATTTAAAAGTTGGACAACTATCGATCAAGCGCTCAATTTGTATTGCATTGTATTGATGTGCGCAGACCATCGACTAATATGGCGCATCTCCATCTTGTATCTTGGCATATTATAAAAGGACCCACGAATGAAATTATTTCATTAAACGTTTCTTCACTCATTCTATAATATTTGAAAAACTTGTCTGGGTGCTCTTTTCGCTTAGAATGTAACGTATGAAATATTACACTAGATAACCTATTACTGAGTACAGGATGTACACAGTATCTTCTTTTTTTATCTTTCTTAAAATTGCTATAAAGTAAAGCACAAACTAAAACTTTCTTGTTAATTGACATTGTTTGTAAACACCTTAACTCGAGCGTTGCTGAATAAAGACTGGTCGATTTGAGGAGATAAAAAAATTGATTGTATGCGCACTTCCATCAACTATAAACTGTTTAGTTGAGTAGAAATCACGAAAAGTACACAACTCGACAAAACAGTTTAGTCGATGCAACAGTTGTATGTATGCGCTAAGCCTTAACTAGAAAACTTATAAAAGACAACAGCGCTATATACATACCTACTACTTGTTATATTATCATGATAAATAATACCTAATAATATACAATGTAGAAACATAAAGACAAATAGAACAAACAAACTAACGTAAATGGTATGTATAACTTGATGTGGCTTCCTGGCGCCGTACTACGCATTGCCGGTTTTGCCTCACGACTTAACTAATCTCAAGTCTCAACTCAACTTTACACCCAAACAAACTAACCGCCTACAAGAAGTTGTAACTTACCTACTTCTAACAATAATGAACGCTCTCATTGCCTATCTTATAATAATATAATATGTTGCATAATATTATTGTACACTTCATCTCTCTATGTATCTACAAACTCAGCTTTAAATTAATATGATATTGTGCTCTTCATAATATCATATATGTAATATGTTGCCGCACCTACGTAGTGTAGGATAAAACAAACTATTATCCGAACAAGAGAGTAATATTCTGTCTTGTTGGAAGCACGCGCTGTACTGAACCGTAATATATTTATTACATTAGCTATGATATTATATTTATGCTGTTCGTGATGTGGGCATTAGTACCTACTTATTTATTATTTTCATTGATTAGTAGAAGGTAAAAACTATATATATATTATTTTGATGGTATTTATTTCTGCTACTTTTATATACCTAATATAATATAATCCATAAACCTACACTTTTAAAAAACGCTTAAAGTGCTGTGGTTAGTTTGTCCTTAAATATCAAACAGTTTTTAATCATATTTTTCGTCCGTAACATCCTTAAGAATTAAAGTGCATAAGTTCATAATAATTTTTATAAAAAATGAACATAATTCATATATAGAAATTAAAAGTGAGACAATCGTTAAACTCTTATTTAAGAAGAAAGAAATGAAAACAAAAAATAGTGAACCATCAAATCAAATATAAAATTTAACTACCCATACAGTTATTTGTAATTAGAGCAAACAGTACCCTACTGCAAGATCATAACATAAAGTATGTATGTACATATCTACAGTAAAAAGATACGATAAATATAAGATAAAACATTCCTGAAAAAGTTTGCAGTATTTGAGATTCTTGATATTTGCTCTATCGCTTTTAATGGACGTTTGTTTCCAACTTATGCCAATATGTTGAGGGTTAAAAGACAAAAGATAATAAAGGATTATAGATCAATTATAGTATTTCTTCGTAAAATAATAATTATCTTTGGGACATGTCAGATTTTCGAGACTAATGTTGGTATGTATAGCAACACATTAGGTTATTAAAACTCGTAAATCTATTACAAAATTCATAGTCAATCAACTGAAGAGACCCTAATCTTATCTGTCTTCCTCATTTAGAACTATAAATGTTTTACTTAATGATATACCAGGAAATCTATAAAATAACAATTACGAAATATTAATTTTAATGTTTTATGTTTAGACGGCCGCTATGAATATTCAAATAAAACATTGTTTAAATCTAAAGACTTAAGTGAGACTTTTATGTAAATAATATAACTTGTTATTTCATCAGAAGAAAGATACTACTTCAATGTGTAATAAGTAAGTAAATAACAAACATTAAGCATATTTTACGATACTTAAGGGAAGTCAGTTAGAATAGTTTTACAAAACATAATTTAAGTTTTCATTAGGTATTCTTCTTTTTCATTATTCAACGCTCCTCTCGGGGCACAGGGTGAAATAGAGACTTCTCTATTCAGAACAACTTTGAGCTGATTGAGTCATCTTTTCCCACGACAATGACTACGCCATTAGATTTTTTTTTATCCCACAATGTAATCCCACAAGTGAGATAGGTAGTTAGGAAGTTGTCCTTTCTGTGCCAAAAAAATAAATCAATCGTACTGGATGGGTGGCACATCTCATGTCATATGTTGGAAAATTGATACTATTTTTTAACATAATCAACCACCCAAATAGGGTGATTTGTGTAATTAATTAAAAAGAAAAATACGAATAAGCATTGGGGCGCCTTTCTCACTTCTTACGATTGGATTTTGCACAATGTTACATTGTATAAACATGGTTCTCCAATCGAAATGTCTAATGTGGTGTTCTCACTTTGGCGAATATCGCCAGGCACCAAAATATCGCCAGCCATTTGAACCGTGTGAACAAAATGACAGCTAGTCTGAAACGATAAAAACCAGTAGAAACGATATCGTCTCGAGTTGACCACCTTCCAACATTTTCGGCCGATTGAACGATTCGCGCATGCGCAGATGTGCGCGGCGTTCGTATCTATGGTAAAAACTTTATAACCTATAAATTTTATAATGTTTCCCGCTTCGTGACAGCTGTTATCTTCGTTGTTGGTTTGTGGCGTTTGTTTCCTTAATTAAAAGGCGCCTTATAACCTCTACAATAACATTTTCGACTAAAAATAAACACTTCGCTATCTCCATCTCGACGCCATTTTGAAAACAGTGTCAAAATCAAAGCGCATCTGACAGATCGTTTCTAAATCGGTGGACTGTGTGACGATCAATGGGCGTACGGCGAATTTTGTTTTTTCGCCTGGCGTTATATTTTGAAATTCGCTACATGTGAACACCCCATAATTGGTTTTGTCATCTGCGCGTTGTGCCTAAATCCGGTTAAACAACAAAAAAATTGTGAATATTCTAAAAAATAAGAATATGAAGAAACTAGACAATATAGAGACAGTGGTATAGGTATATCAATTTATAGTGTGGCATGATCTCAGTCTCATTTTTTATTTTGTTACAAAAATTTGTCGATTAAAAATATCAACAGTGAAAGTTTCAATTGATGAATTGTAAAAAAATGTTCGTTATTGAAATTCCATGAAACCCAAACTTGGTAAACTATATTATTTGCTCATCCTTGATGTATGCATAATAATGACAATTATTGCATTTATTCGATGCATCATAAGATAGGTAGGTAGGTACTACATTATTGTAGGTACTCGAACTGTGCACTCAATTTTATTACTACTACTACTATACCATCACGGCATATCTCACAAGTGGGGTAGCCAGCAGACCAGAGGCCTGAGTCAATAACACATTTTCACGTTAGGTTTTCGTTCCGTTAGCGTTCAAATGCAGACGACGTTGCGCCAAAGTGTCAATTTTCGTAACTATTGTGTATCTTAGCAACGAAATTGACACTTGCTTGCAAAGATATACTAGATAGGTCATTCAAAGAAAAAATCGGTCCTACAGCCGATCAAATTTTACAGCCAGTTTTAAACCAGCGTCCGTTGAGACGGTTTGTTAGACAGCGCATAACCATTATCATCTTAATGATATAGAGTGAGACAGCATAATATTATTATTGTTATTATTAATGCGTTAAATTGGAACACGAATATTCCGCAATAATGTACTGAATTGCAGGTCTAGTATGTCTATGCTTGCTTGCAACTTCGTCTATAGGTACTCGAACGTTGACGGAACGAAAACGTAACGTGAAAATGTGTTATTGACTCAGGCCTCAGCTGTATATAATAAACATGCAAGCTGTCCTCTCCGTTCCAATACAAAATCAAGAAATTCAGAATGGGTGGCAATCCTCATCGCTGTATTTAAGATCGTTAATGACAACGGTTTGCTGAAATCGATGCGTCATGAATTTTATGATTATTGTTATTAATAGGTTTCATCTGAAATTCAATTCTATACATGGCTACATTGGTAAGTGGTATATTTTGGATTAGTTGGAAGAGATCGCGCCTTTGCGATAAACTCGCCCTCTGTACATTGATTGTTTTAAATTTGAATGTACCTATACCTTCTATGGATTTTTTTTAATCAATGTATGTAGATACAGTAAAGAATGGATAAATAAATATATTTGATATTTGCACTGCATCACATAATAGCACTAATTTTATGTATATTTTAAGTGTGTAGGCAGTAGGTAGTATCTACATAGAATATATTGTATTTTAGATTCATAGTGATATTTATTATTATTGCAGTGTCCTACTTGATTACATCATAATATTCAATACACTTAAGAGGGCAACGGGCCGCCTTGACATGCAGATACATAATTGATGATAAAATATTATTTAGTTTTCTCACTAATAAACTATCATCTCTTCACATCACATGACCATCATTCTCAACACACACACATAATTCTCTCATATATACGAACTAATTGACTTTGTTTTTATATGATATATTAGATTTACTGGAAGACAATATCTACGCTTTGTGAACAATTATTTTTTTTATAACAAAGTTGTTTTTCATTATTATTTTAAATCAGACTCTTCCTAAATCACTCGCAAACGAGTGGATGGCCTTGAGAAGAATAGAATAGAAAGTAAATAGAATAGAAAGAAAAAATAGAAATAAAAATTTCCAGATTCGGGAAAATTTGATCTAATATCTCCACATAACAAATCACCGATTCGGGTGAATCCTAGAAAAGATTTTTTATATGAATCTCTTTTAATTGATTCTAACGATTACCTATAATCCTGCAAAACATCATATTTCTACAAAATGTTTGATTATCGATACTCAACTCTAGTGAGACCCGTCACTCTGTAGTGAGACCCGTCACACTGTAGTGAGACCCGTCACACTGTAGTGAGACCCGAAACTCTGCTCACAACGCGCAAAAGATTTATTTTGTTTCATGTTAGCATCAAAACAAATACAAGGATATTATTATTTATAATATTTTCAGATCAACGGATATTTTAATTTACGGTTGAAAAAACTAAAGGGGTTTTTGAGAATTTATTATTATACTTTTCATCTTAAAATAATGTAAAGAAAACAGAATTGATAAATTTGAAGCATTTACAATTTTCAAAAGTTATAAAAATAATAATAATAATAAAAATCTTTATTGCACAAAAAAAACAAACATTATTAAATATAAGCATTGTAGAACCAGACATGTAAATCTGTGCAATGGGCGAGTTTATCGCAGAAGCGCGATATCTTCCAACTAACCCATAATATTTACGCGTATATAATATTTCTTCTACTATACTACAAGTGAGATAACCAGCAGACCAGCTGCATGTAATAAACATGAATACTTTCCTCTCTGTGCCAAAAAAAAAATCATTCAGGATGAGTGACAAACCTTATAGCTGAATTTAAGACGTAAATTGTCTTTATTTTTTCGAACACCTGTATTTTACAGGATGCTCGAAAACTTGAGGAAAAGAGTGGGTGACCGATTCTTTTCCGGATGCTCCAAAAAGCAATATTTCACTTCGTAAAAAATTACAAATCATCTACTCTTATAATATGATTGATTTTGGAATATGTGAAAATGAAATGTATTTGAATATCTAATTGGAAAGATTTATAGCAAAACATATATTTTATATGATGACATACTAAATCTATAAATTATTTATCTAATTAATATTGACAACCAACCAGTGGGTGGATTTCTTATGAAGTGGGAGAAAAATTATGTCAACTTTATATACATAACTACTAAAACATTATCTAGGTAATTACACGTTTATCTAAAAAAAAAAACCGTCTTTGTTTTTATTATTTTTATAGTTTATATTGCTCCAAAAATATCAATCGGTTATGGCAGTTCCATGGCAACTGATTTTACCATAATATATATTCAAAATATATTTGCTGATAGGTAAGTTTACCCTAGGTACTACATAATACCCTAATACATTTTCAGACCGAAAATCTTGAAAGTATGTAAATTAATGCGACATATAATTTCCTTTTTCTTTAAATAACATAACATCCAGTGGATATCACGCAAATAGTTCAACATCACCTAGTATTTTCAATATTGTTTAGATATTTTATTGTGTGTTGTACTTCTAATGGAACATCATCCATATGGATGGTCATATTGGCAGTTTTATTTGTGTTTGTACTATTTGTAGGCAATGACTTAGTAAGGTGCTGTCATCCTACTTATGTACGTATGTGCTCATTCATAGGTACTGTTAGGTAGTCATTATTATCTACACACTTTATGAAAAGACATAGAAACCTCCTACCAATAGCAGTGGCTACACATTTATCAAATTACATTACCATATTCTGAAAGTGTAATTTTCGCACATCTTAATGTAATTAACATTGAACTATTGCAAAGATTAGCGCAAAACATCACAAAATTTATTGTTATTTTTTTACAGAGAGCGATCGTCTTTCTCTATTTCATTATTATGAAATATTATACCGATGAAAGAAATTCATATTAAATCCAATAAATTTGCATTTTATCAGAATGTTTACTAACATAAAATTTACAACTCTCTTGTGTTCAATATAATTATATTCTTTGTGCTTACATTTTTTATATTTTCATCGATTCAAACATATTATTATTATCAACCATATAATCATCAAAGTATAATTATTATCATCATGGCTATACCTATAATTAAAAAATATTATGGATATAAATCTTCGAACGGTAAACTTTTTGCTTCTGGTTATGTTGTATGCAATAAATAGTTGTCTATTTCATGTTATGCAATGCAATATTGGAAAGTGTAAAAAAAACATCAATAACAATTTATGGGTAATTTGATCGTTTGTATTAGAAATAGTTTCATGCAGAGAGACAAAAGTTTTTAATTTTAAACCATAATAATAATATTATGTAGGTACATAATATTATAGTAGAATACTATAATATGTATCTTAAGGCTTTTGCACCAATATTATCAATGATTGCAAGTTATCACATATGATAGCGAGATAAAAACATATTATAATATTGCAATAAAATTTAATTCTATTCTGTGTATATGGGTCACTAGTGGCCTTTCGATCATTATGTTAATCAAATGATTTGATTTTATATTTCTATAAGAATTACTTATAGAGAAATATTAGATAATACTATGAAGTATCATGCTTAGAGTATAAACAGTGAGACAAACTTATTCGATAAATGAAGATTTGACTTATAAATTATACATGAGGTTAATTTAAAGTATATTATAGATATTAGATTCAATTGTTATTCATGAAAAAACTAAACTTTTCATTACACAATATTTACAATCTGGTGGTTGTTTTTCGGGTTCGCCATGTCTAGTTTTATTTTGTCGACGTTTCGGTGCACTTGCTGGCCCCATCTTCAGGATATGAATGAAAATGTGGACAGCATTTTGCACCGAAACATCGACATAACAAAACTAGACATGGATAACCCGAAAAACAACAACCAGATTGTGATGATCGCCATGGATGCCTTCAATCTACATTGACAATATGTACAAAATTACATTTAATATTGGACTATAGTTGAAAGATACAGCAAGTTAGTGATAAACTCGTCATCGTGGATTGAATCAATAAGTTATTAATTAATATTATTGTAACTAATAAAAAGTGAAGAATCATGACAACTCCACTGGTAATAGTGATTATGTCACAAAATTTTATGAGGATTACGTAACTTACGAACACTTCAGCAAAAAAACTACGATACTTTTTACTGAATAGGTAGATGATTTAAATATGTAATTATCTTATAATATATTATTTATCCATTATGTGAGTTTCCAGCATATATGGTTTTTTCATTAATAAAAAAGTAGAAATAAATTTGAATAAAATAATATTCTTTGCCTACCGATAATTAAAAACATACATAAGGTACAAAGAGGCAGCTTAATGACCTATGTGCTTAGAACGATCTATGTGTTATCAATGTTAAAGTTATCTGTTTTTGCGCATAATCTCAAAGATGAATTACCTATCTATCTATATCTCAATAATTACCTACGGTATATTTAGCCTAGTCAGCGGACTAACTGCGCGTAATGAACGTACGAATAGTTCTCTTTGTGCCATAAAATAAGACATTTAGTATACTTCGACTTATACAAGATATTTTACGAATACTCGCCTTTCACATGACACTCGAAAGCTTACAGAAAACATTTTTTTTAGATATATCTGGGTTTTGTTATAAAATACAACCTGATACACCTTTCAAAGTAAGCTTGTAATTTATTTATTTTCGAAGAGCAAACATAGCGAAAGTTCGTCATAATTAAATATTTAGTTTGATTAAATTAAAACACTGTCTTTCACTTAAAGTATTTTATTTTCAAAAGCTTTTCGGACTACGTCCATCCTCGGTTTTGAGTGTTTTTTCACTGAGAATGGACGTAGTCCGAAAAGCTTTTGAAAATATAATACTTGTAAGTGAAAGAGGCAGTGTTTTAATTTAATTTAATCAAACTAAATATATAAAAGCTTGTGTCGTGACAGGGGAGTTTGCCGGCACCCGGGATCGAACCACGGACCCCCTGTTCATGAGGCCGGGACTCTACCTCCAGGCTACCGACGAACTCTAGGAAGGAATAGGTATCGACGACTTGGATACCTATTCCTTCCAGGAAACTCTTCACAACAATTTTAGAACCACTTTATATTTATTCAACTTTGATGTCAATTTTTCATACTTTTCCCACAGTTGAATACGAATTTTTCTACATTTTTCTATTTTCGAAATCTTCCTGGATACGCCCAATGCCCATGCATCATAAATAATATCAGATGTTGTGTTGTAGTTGCCAGAGACAATAATTATCTCGAGAAGACGATCAAAGAGCGTGTAATTAGTTTACTACCTCGTTATGCCTTTTAACTTTGCCTCGTGAACTATTATGATAAACACACAGATGTAGGTACAATAAGAGAAATAAAGAGTAATACACTGTTAGGTTTAAATTCCTCGGCACTAATCCATGAATTATTTAGTTGCATTTAATATAAAAATAAAATATAATGGATATAATACATGACTGCAATATTTCGATAAATCGTATTTGATACATTTATAACTATTTTTATTTGTTTTCCGTGAACCCCGAAATAAACTAGATCTCCGCCTCCCAATATGTTTCTATACAATTCCAACTGTCCTATAATTCAACAAAAGGCAGGTAGGTATTCTTAAAACGTCTCTCGCAAGACATTTGGCATCTTCAATTCAACAATAATAAATGCCAATTTATCCTAAATATATTATTTATTTGGCATGAGGAGGACATCCCGTTTGTTTTTTACATTAAACTGTTAACTAATTAAATCCAATATTTCCGATATAAAATTGATAAAAATTAATGTACACTATTTAGTATTTTATAAATTATTACCGAAAATTAGTTTTTGGGTACCTACTAAAACAGCTTTAGCATCCACAATTATTAATTATACAAGACTTGATAAGAATCTATACAATACTTGGGAATTATGAAAACAATATAGTTATGATTGAATTAATTACTCTATAATTTTTAATAATTTTTAAAATGAAACACAATATATAGTTATTCCAGGCAGGCAAAAGTAAAGACTTTACTTTTGCCTGACGATGAGAGCGGAAGCTCTTGAAAGCCGGCTCGCAAAAATAAATAAAGTCAATAGTGGAATAACTATATATTGTGTTTCATTTTAAAAATTATTAATATGAACTTCCACCAAGAACCGTCGGTCGATAAATTAAACTTTATCTATAATTTTTCTTTCTATTATATCTCAGAATCGTGATCTTTGTATTTGTTGTTAATGGTTGAACAAGTATGTAGATAGACAAGGTTTAAAAAGACATGAATGTCATTGGATAACTGTGTAAGACGAGTAACAAACATGATACATGTTTTTTGTTTGGCTTTCTATATTGACAAAGGTCGCAGAAGATATAGAAATATTGTTTATGTTTATTACTATTAAACAGTTTATTGACGCAATAGTTATCGATATAATAAAATATAAATTATTGCATAGCTGATTATGTAATATTTTATCTACTCGTATCTTTACCATCATAGCGTCCTCTGTAAGTGGGATAGCAAGTAGGCCAGTGACTGATTTAGAAGAAAATTCAAGGGGGGGGGGGTGAAATTATACATATATACCTACAAGACAATGCCATTTTATTTAAACTGATTATATACAAGACATCGTCAATAGGCCCCGTGCCCCCCGTCTGTATCCGCCACTGTGGTAGGCTCACTGCATATTATATTGAAAAACACGTTTATATTTTATACAATTAATAAAACAGAGGGCGAATTTATCGACAAGGAGCAATTTCTTCCAAATAACTCAATTATATATTAATAATTTATCATAAAATAAAGTTTATGATCCTTCAGAAGTGAACGGAAGTTGTCTAAGAAAATTTAAAAAAAATGTTTTAGTAAGAGTTTTTCGAATGGACTTGCTATTCAAAAAATAAATACCCATACTGCCTCAAGACAGTTTACCTGCTATACAGTATAGTGAAGCAGTATAATATCTATATTTATTTACATATCCTACCTTTTACATGTTATACAATATATTAAAAAAAAAACAAATCAAAATTCTCATTAACAACACATTTGGAGCAAAAAAAGAACAACAATTGGCGAAGACTAAAATATGTACAGGAATCAAATCATAACATTTATATAATTAGTCAAGACACATCATTCCATTATGGATGAAAATATTGGAATGTCAGTATAGAATGTCAATAAAATGTATAGGAATATTATTCAATATAGGTATTATTTTACTTTCTGGAGTATGTATGTAAAAGGTAAGGAATGGTGATAATTAAAATGATTTTGGCAATAAATAGTTTTATCAATGAAAAATAACAAAAGTCTTAAAAATGTAGGAGTGCTAGTTTATTAACATCTTTTAATTACTCCTTTTTGACGATATTCTTAATTCAGATAATAAAATTATGCAAAATAAAAACATTATATAATAATCAGTGAAAGTAAATAGTGTTTTTATTTTGCATAATTTTATTATCTGAATTAAAATGAACTTTCATAGTGTTTCCTCTTCGAAAATCGAAAAGCTATATTCTTAATGCTTTTCCATCTAGGAAGAGATCATTGTGAAAAAAATTAAAAGCCACGTAGAATATTTATGTAAATATCTTATTTAGTACATAGACGGCTGAAGCCTTAACATAAATATTTCTTATATAAATTTATCGATGAAGGTTGCCATCCGTTCTGAATATTTTATTTTTTGGCACGGGAAGAACGGCTACCCCACTTGTGGAATATGCTTTGATGCTATAGAAGTAATAGTTGTTATAAAAATGTTATAAAACGGACAACATAATATCGTTTTTATTAAAATTGATTTACATATAATTAATAACCGTAGACAGAAATGAGAAGTTTGCTTAATTTTATTTCACCTATGATTTGTAAATTAATAGGTACGTTATGAATATAAATTGATGTTTCGTTGGGAAATGGAAATTTCCGCGGCTATTTTTATGCTCATATCTCGACAGGCACATAAAATGTTATTTATACACACGAAAATAAATTGTTACCTAGCTAGATACAGCAGATATCCATAATATTATATTATTCTTGTCATTTTATAAATATGTATACAGTAGACTAGATGTTTATAACAACTTTAATAATTTAGATACGCTACGTTTGTCACACACTTTGAAAATAATACAAAGAATCACTTCCTGAAATGATTTCGTGCAAGGGGTGATTTATTACGAGTATTCTAGAATACACACATGATGAAGTCAAGTTGTTTACAAACAAATATATGACTAATTGCTAAAAATAACATTATTTCACAGTCATATCATTCTACTTTCACATCAAAAAAGTTTTTTCATAATATAGAGTCGCCTATGCATATATGACTAATTGCTAAAATAACATTATTTCACAGTCATATCATTCTACTTTCACATCAAAAAAGTTTTTTCATAATATAGAGTCGCCTATGCATATATGACTAATTGCTAAAATAACATTATTTCACAGTCATATCATTCTACTTTCACATCAAAAAAGTTTTTTCATAATATAGAGTCGCCTATGCATTCAGTAATGCTATGCACCTGTGGGAAGGAGTAGATCAAGTGTTGCGTTACGTTTCATACTGAACTAGCAAACGGTCCCATACGTTTTGCGTTACGATGATGGGAACGATATATATTATAAACATCTTTCTTTATTGAATTATTATCTACTGTTCGCAATCATATTACGTACACAAAATACATTAAAATATGCACAAGGATCTGTTTACCACTTTAGCCGCAAGGCTGTGGCAGGATAACAATCGACTTATCTTGTCAAATAAAAATACAAATAAACAAACATACAAATGTAATAAAAAATAGTTAGCGGATGAGTTAGTGTTAGCATAAACAAGAAGGTGAGTCTGAAAAATAAATTATTCAGCTGGTTCATAGGGATTGAATCAGTGAGTGTGTTCTTTTAAACATTTAAGTACCTATGAGACATGAAGGACAGTGAGCGAGTCGGCAAATGAGTTATAAAAAATAGTTAGTGGATGAGTTAGTGTTAGCATAAACAAGAAGGTGAGTCTGAAAAATAAATTATTCAGCTGGTTCATAGGGATTGAATCAGTGAGTGTGTTCTTTTAAACATTTAAGTACCTATGAGACATGAAGGACAGTGAGCGAGTCGGCAAATGAGTTATAAAAAATAGTTAGTGGATGAGTTAGTGTTAGCATAAACAAGAAGGTGAGTCTGAAAAATAAATTATTCAGCTGGTTCATAGGGATTGAATCAGTGAGTGTGTTCTTTTAAACATTTAAGTACCTATGAGACATGAAGGACAGTGAGCGAGTCGGCAAATGAGTTATAAAAAATAGTTAGTGGATGAGTTAGTGTTAGCATAAACAAGAAGGTGAGTCTGAAAAATAAATTATTCAGCTGGTTCATAGGGATTGAATCAGTGAGTGTGTTCTTTTAAACATTTAAGTACCTATGAGACATGAAGGACAGTGAGCGAGTCGGCAAATGAGTTATAAAAAATAGTTAGTGGATGAGTTAGTGTTAGCATAAACAAGAAGGTGAGTCTGAAAAATAAATTATTCAGCTGGTTCATAGGGATTGAATCAGTGAGTGTGTTCTTTTAAACATTTAAGTACCTATGAGACATGAAGGACAGTGAGCGAGTCGGCAAATGAGTTATAAAAAATAATATGTAACCACTTAGTTTTTCATTGATGTATTGGACTTTATAGATATTAGTACTGAAACTTAGTTTGAAGGGTCATTTCCTAATAAAAGATCTTTATTTTACATATTCTATCTCCAAAGATTAACTGAAAGATCAACAAAAATATTGGATAATAATTATGTTTCAGTAAGGACCAGTCACAGACATAACATTCTAATGATCCAACACAAAAACAAATATTGGATAATAATTATGTTTCAGTAAGGATCAGTCACAGAGATAACATTCTAATGATCCAACACAAAAACAAATATTGGATAATAATTATGTTTCAGTAAGGATCAGTCACAGACATAACATTCTAATGATCCAACACAAAAACAAATATTGGATAATAATTATGTTTCGGTAAGGACCAGTCACAGACATAACATTCTAATGATCCAACACAAAAACAAATATTGGATAATAATTATGTTTCGGTAAAGACCAGTCACAGACATAACATTCTAATGATCCAACACAAAAACAAATAAACATTCGATCGATCATGTGCGGTAATAAGTGCCCCAATCATTTCTTATTTATCTACAATATATGACGTTATACAACATATTATGTTTATTATTGATCATTTTACATTATATATTTCCTTATTTTTCTTATTTAATCAGTAGATATATTTATTATCCTCCAAGTTGTATCAGTTGTAAATAATTATGTAATAGTATCTTATCTCAAGATTGGTGATATTTTGTAAATATTTATTTATGTAATAATAACACATACAAGATTTCAATTATATTAATTAAAATAATAAAGCTATCGTAAATGTTAAAAATAACACGATCAACAGTTGACATAAATTACGCAAAATATCTTAATAAACCTTTTTTTCGGCGAAAAAATAACCGAAAACAGATTAAGATGGTACGGGCACATTTTGAGACTACCACAGGATAATATGATCAAAAAGACAATGGACGTAGAAGTAGGACCCATAAGACCAGGCAGACCAGTGACCACCTCGATGTCCACAATTGCCAGGGACCTGAAGGAGGCAAAGTTGCGCTCGGAGGATGCAGGGGACCGGAAAACTTGGAAGATGAGGACTATAGGAGAGCCTACTCCAAGTAAATAGAATAAAGGCGTGGGCGAAGAAGATCTCAATAAACCTTTTTGTTGGTAATTTATGAAGTATGCATTTAAGTAAGTAAATACTTCATCATTTCATTTCAGTGCTGAAAATTAGACGCTCTTAACTATAATAATAAATGTACGTACTTAAAATTATTCATTCCCGAATAGAATCTTAATTAGACAGATAACTTTCCATAATATTATGCATCTATTTAAAGGGAGGTTACAGCCACAGCAGAAGCAAGCAATACATTATTCTTAAAACCAGGTTATCACAGGTTAAACTAATATTGGGTCTCTGTGTAACGAATGCATCGCGTAGTTACTTCAATTGAGAGTTTTGTATTCAGATGTATTTACTAAGTAGTATGACCTGCATACATTGTGCCTTTGTTGTTTAGAACATGGCTGCTGTGTATAATATTATTTTATTGATCCTTTTATCCGTTAAGCTGTCCATCCTAGTTTACAATAATATATCCCAGATCTCGCTGTATTATCACTATATTATCAATTATACTCCCTATATTATATTCAAAACGTATCAACCTACGTTATGCATTATAAAGTAAATATTATAACATCTACCTACATAGGTACAATAATACAATAATGCAGCCGGTGTGGCTTAGAAGTAACGCTCTTGCCTTTGAGTCACGAGGTCCCGGGTTCAATTCCCGACCAGGGCGAAATGAAAAATGAACTTTTTCAAATTGTCCTGGGTCTGGGTGTAACATGTAGATATATGTGTTTAGTGTATTGTAGGATTTGTAGGTATATGTGTTTCGTCGTGTTGGTACCCATAATACAAGATTCACATCTTAATTTGGGACTAGCCCGATCTGTGTGCATTGTCTATGCATTAAAAAAATACCATACATTACAAAAATTACTAAAAATGAAAGAGAATCTGGATTCTATATTATGTTTTGTTATATTTTATCTACAATTAAAGATATATTAGAAGTTTAAATTTATTAATTTATTTTCTCAACAGTATCAAACATAACGAATACAAAAATCAATATAACTAAACATTACTTTTTCTTAACCTAATTACGTGACGTGTTCTAAAAACAATAATATGAAACAGAATTTACCGTAGTTGTAATTAAAGTAGAATATCACCAGAATTTACTGCCTCTCTAGATTTTTGTCTGTTCTGAGGCAATACAATACATAAGTAATGATTTGATCACAAAAACAAATTTTCACGATATTCATTTTACATCTTAAATTCAGCTATGCGGTTCTGAATCCCATCCTGAATGTCTTAAGTATTTGCTGGAACGAAGAGGACGATTTGCATGTTTTTATTTGCAGTTTCACCACTGGCTACCCCACTTATGGGAAATGCCATGATGGTATGAATGAATGAATAAATAAATAATATATAATAACATTTTCTATAAAAGCTATGAATAATAATTACAGAAAAAGCTGTAGGTAGGTACTTAAAATAAAATAAGTACCTACATAAAAATCCACATAAACATGTACACAATATGTTCATACAAGATCGAATTTTTTTTATTTTAATAGTATGCAATTAAATAAGTAATGAAATTAATGTATGTATGTAAGTAAAAAATAAATGGAAATATAAAATACTCACCTGAATGAATCGATCCAACCAAGTTTAGAATAATTATATTCTCTGTAACACTCCTTCAACCAATTCACAACTCTCCTGTTTATTTATTTCACGTGCAGTAGACTTCCCTCACAACGTAACTCCTTAGTGGCAATTGCTTGAATAACAAAGCTTTACAAAGCGCAGTGCAATTTTCCTTGTCTCGATAGTTTTCCGAGCTGCGTACAGCTGCGTA
This sequence comes from Athripsodes cinereus, assembly GCA_947579605.1. Lineage (NCBI taxonomy): Eukaryota > Metazoa > Arthropoda > Insecta > Trichoptera > Leptoceridae > Athripsodes > Athripsodes cinereus. The sequence continues at coordinate 8,975,035 of OX388306.1, read as the reverse complement.
CAACTCAACACAGCGACTCACTAGTCGCTACAACTGAGAAATGAATGAATCGACGCAGTGGAGACAACCAAATACTGAGTGAATAGTGAACTCTCAACTCACTAAACGCTCATAGGCACTACTCTTCAGAAGTGAACTACTTTTAACTATCTGTTACAGAGACTCACAAACTGTAGACGGTCCTAGTCTAGTCTAAGCTCAACTCTACACTCTATGCACTACTATAGTCACATTATCGTGCGCAGAACAAATCGTGACATTATGTAACAACATAACAAAACAAAAATCTTCACTGCGCCATCTCACGTTACATATGAGATAGATAGATTATTCCTCATCGTAGATATTAGTTTGAGAGTGCCTACACTGTCTACCCATAATGAAATGAGAGTACCTACGTATGCACACAATATTCAGCGTACGTATCGCGGAACGGAATACAATAATTTGACCCAGTTTACATCGAGTCAAGCAGAGTCGCTAAACTGATAAAATAATCGTAATATTGTCGTAACTAGATTGAAGGCCATCAAAATATTAGGAGGGACAATATCTATAGTTACTATACGGTGGTCATAACATGTCTAGTATTCTTTATTTATCCAAATTTCTTATTTAAACAAGTTATTGAGTAAAAATATAATCTTATACAATAATGCGATTCCCTGATCGATATTGGCGCGCATGCGTGAGCCTGTAGAGGTATAGATAACAGCTGATTGTAGTCAGGAGAGCGAAAATGTCAATACACAGAGAACACCCGCCCTATGCAACCAGATACAAACGAAAGCATTCAATTCAAATCCAAAGATAATTTCTATAACAGAAAGTGTGAATGTATCTATAGGTACAATTTGATATTTTTCCAGTAAATTTCCAGAGTCAATTAAAACCGGTCAAACTCTTGTGAGATCACTGTCAACGTAAATAAAATAATATTCTTAGGTAGGTATGCCTTTTCAATATTGTTCTATAGGAACCTACTTGGTTTAAAGTAAGCAGATTTTGTCTCAAACATTTTCTTCTTACCTATCATTTAAAATTTGATGTTTTTTTAAGCAGTTGGGGTCCATGTCACTTCTGAAACAAAAATTAAAACAATCGATTAAAAATCAAAAAAGAATATTCTACCTACATTTTTTTAAATAAAATTTATGTTGTAAAAAATACCAATATGGAGAAAATATATAAAGCATTTTCACAAGAGTATCGGGATACGTAGCATTTTTACAGGAGTATCGGGATACGTAGCATTTTTACAGGAGTATCGAGATACGTAGAATTTTTACAGGGATATCGGGATACGTAGCATTTTTACAGAGGTTTAGGGTTACGTAGCATTTTCACAGGAGTATCGAGATACGTAGAATTTTTACAGGGATATCGGGATACGTAGCATTTTTACAGAGGTTTCGGGTTACGTAGCATTTTCACAGGAGTATCGAGATACGTAGAATTTTTACAGGGATATCGGGATACGTAGCATTTTTACAGAGGTTTCGGGTTACGTAGCATTTTCACAGGAGTATCGAGATACGTAGAATTTTTACAGGGATATCGGGATACGTAGCATTTTTACAGAGGTTTCGGGTTACGTAGCATTTTCACAGGAGTATCGAGATACGTAGAATTTTTACAGGGATATCGGGATACGTAGCATTTTTACAGAGGTTTCGGGTTACGTAGCATTTTCACAGGAGTATCGAGATACGTAGAATTTTTACAGGGATATCGGGATACGTAGCATTTTTACAGAGGTTTCGGGTTACGTAGCATTTTCACAGGAGTATCGAGATACGTAGAATTTTTACAGGGATATCGGGATACGTAGCATTTTTACAGAGGTTTCGGGTTACGTAGCATTTTCACAGGAGTATCGAGATACGTAGAATTTTTACAGGGATATCGGGATACGTAGAAATTTTACAGAGGTTTCGGAATACGTAGCATACTTATTTCGCTTCCTCCACATACAATGGATCGAAGTGCACCGTTCACTCTACTAGTACCTACCGGCCACTTTTCATCTTTCGATGTCCTTATCGCATCTTCCATCCCTCGCAAATAAACTTACCCATATATACATACCTACTCAATCATTTAATACAATAATACATATTAATTTAAAAAAATGCAAAAAAGGATAAAATTATAAAAAAAACGCTAAACTTATTTTTCACCCCAAAGGCATTCCCAAGGGGGCAAGGGAAGGGAGTGCGAAAAAGTGCACACGGTTGACAGCTCACCCTCCATCCCTCTCCCGTGAAAAATCTTGTCTATGACACTTTAAAGGGGACGAAAAGTTTAGAAAATTATAAATTCATAGCCGAGAACAGATTGATGAATAGATTATTCCATGGATTCAAAAATATTCATGTAGATGGCTCTGTCCTCTTGTTTAGCAGCTACATCTATAGGTCGATAGAATTGTTAGGGTTAATCATTACTTGAACACCCCAGAATGCTTTGCCTATTCAGCGTGTGGTGGCGCTAGCAATATATTTTGAAAGCTGCGGTCGTTTGAAGCCTACACATATTTTGTAAGTGTAAATTTATAAGTTTGATTTTCATAATTCACTCGATTTCGGATATTTTACTATGAAATGAAATAACTGCTTACATGTATCTACATATCTATATTATGATTATTCATAATATTATTATTGTATACATATAACTCGTTGATTCATTGGGATGCTACGAGAGCCTTTAATGTGGTAGCTTCCCTTGCATTCCACATCCTCATGCCGTTGACCACGAAGTTTCATCCGAAAGTTGAAAGACGGCAAAGCACCAGGTATCGACCTGATTCCATCAGAGCTGCTTAAATGCGCGGGAAAAGGCATGCTTGACACATTGCATAAGCTTGTCTGCAAAATATACGACACAGGAGAGATGCCTGAGGACTTTGCCAAATGTCTGATACGAGCGCTTCCTAAGAAAGCAGGCACGACAAAGTGCGAACAACGTAGAACTTTAAGCATAATATCACACGCTTCTAAGATACTCACCAACATTATAATGAAAAGAGCGAAAATAAAATAAACGAAACACTTTCAGAAGATCAATTTGGATTCCGCAAGGAGACAGGTACAAGAGATGCAATCCTGAGTCTCAGACGTATTCTAGAAAAGAGAATAACAACTAATAAAAACACATTCATAGCATTCATCGACCTTGAAAAAGCATTCGATAAAGTAGAATGGGAACAACTTTTTAAGACTCTAAACCAGATAGGAATGAGTTATAAAGACAGAAGAACAATCTGGAGCTTATACATTGAAGGAGACCCACCGACCACCCGGTTAGCGCAGAAGTCTGGGGACTTCCATTTATCCGAATTCTACACTGCACAAAGTTTGTCCACACCGGAGGCGCCATAGTGGGCAGCCTGAGGGGCTGGCCGGCCAAAAACAACCCCGTGTGTGGAATCTTTTGACTACACTCCTTCGATGTCCCTCTAGCCGAGAGAAGCAAATACATTCATAATTTATTTAAAACTAACAATATATTTATAAAGGCATTTCCTTAACCTAGATAACAAATCAATACTCAAAACAAAATAATAGAAATAAAAATTTAAGAGAAAATTTAGAAACAAAATAATAGAGATAAAAATGGAGCTTATACAAAAACAAAATGGCTGTGATTAAAAGCGGAGAGAGCTGCGCAGAAGCAAGGGTCGAACAAGGTGTAAGACAGGGATGCTCAATGTCGCCAGCTCTCTTTAACTGCTATATACAGAGAGCTATTGATGATCTCAGAGAAGAAATGAAGAACTGGACAGGAGTCAAAATAAATGGGAAAAAGGTCGACATGATTAGATATGCTGACGACATAGCACTGCTCGCAGACTCCGAGATGGAGCTGAACGAAGCCTTAGGAAAAATGGAAAGTATACTGTTGTCAAAGTACAACATGAAAATAAATAAAGACAAAACAAAATGTATGGTCGTTGGAAAAGAGGAAACGACTGCGAACATTGCCATAAATGGAGTGAGCATCAAACAAGTAAGAGAATTCGTGTACTTGGGCAGCAGAATAAACCAAGATGGACGCTCCAAATCGGAAATTGTGAGCAGAATAAACCAGGCAAGGATTGCTTTCAACAAAAAATCTAAGATATTGGAATCCCCAAACATTGATTTAAGCGTAAGGAAGAACGTAAGCCTTTGTATGGAGCATTCTGCTTTATGGTTGCGAGACGTGGACCATCAGCAAGAGGGAAAGCGGACGGTTGGCGGCCTTTGAAATGTGGTGCTACAGACGCATGCTAAAGATCCATTGGTCGGAACACATCGAAAACGAAGAAGTATTAACCAGGGTAGGCGAAAAAAGACAACTTCTTAAGAGAATCAGCCAACAACGAGCTAACTGGATTGGCCACAACATCAGGCACCCAGGACTACTCATCGCCATTGCGGAGGGTAAGACCGAGGGGAAAAATGGCAGAGGCCGACCAAGAGATTCGTATATGGACCAACTGAAGAGGGACATGAATTGTGGCTCATACGTAGAGCTGAAAAGACTGGCTGAGAATAGGGAGGAATGGAGAAGAAAGTCAAAACTCGTTGCAGACCAATCCAGTGGATTGTAACTCATTATATATATATATACATATAACATTCCAGTATTTTATTCACGTGGGTTACCTAAGCTGGATCTAAATTTATTTACTATACCATCACGGTATATCTTACAAGTGGGGGTAGCCAGCAGATCAGCTACAATGTAATAAACATACAAGTCGTCCACTATGTGCAAACACAAATCAAGACATTCAGGATAGGTGGCAAACCTCATTGCTGATTTTAAGACATAAAATGCTATTATTTTTTCGAATTCGCTTTACAGAACAATCGAAAACTTACAGAAAAGATTGCGAGATCAATATTCTTTGTAAGAGTAAGTACATTATGTATCTACGGTAAGCATTATTATTTATTTTATTTTTATTTCCAATGATGCAAAATTATAACCGTATTAAATAAATCTTAAAATCAACAATGAGGTTTGCCACCTATCCTGAATGTCTTGATTTATGTTTGCACATAGTGGACGACTTGTATGTTTATTACATTGTAGCTGATCTGCTGGCTACCCCCACTTGTAAGATATACCGTGATGGTATAGTAAATAAATTTAGATCCAGCTTAGGTAACTCTCGTGTATAAAATACTGGAACGTAATGTATACAATAATATTATGAATAATCATAATATAGATAGATGTACGCAATTATTTTATTTTATTTCATAGTAAAATATCCGAAAACGAGTGATTATGAAAATCAAATTTATAATAATTTACACTTACAAAATATGTGTAGGCTTCAAACGACCGCAGCTTTCAAAATATATTACTAGCGCCACCACACGCTGAATAGGCAAAGCATTCTGGGGGTGTTGAAGTAATGATAAACCATTGTTAGTATAATGTCTATAATTGTATACTATAGATGCCTCTGCCTCAAAATAAAAGCGCCATTTCTCGTTGAGTAGCATTATCATTTAAACCAGAGGTTCCCAAACTTTTTTTTTCTTCTCATTTATCTATCTATTCCCTCACACCGTATCCCAAGTGGGGTAGGCAGAGAGAACGGAACGCCATATAGATCTGTCCTTACATACTTCTTTCGCTTCTTCTGCAGTCATACAATTTCTCATGCACGCACGTCAGTTTCTCTTACTCAAAACACGGCCGTCCTTGAGAATTTGATCTACATGATCAAGCCATATAGTTCTCGGACGCCCGCGCTTCTTCACACCCCTCCTTTCAGACAAGTATATTCTCTTTGTCATTCTTTCCTCTTCCATTCGTTCCACATGACCAAAGCATCTCAATTTATTTACACGCATTCTATCCACAATACTCCTCTTTCTCATAGACCACTTTCAAAATTTTACTGGTTCCGGTGGACCCTCTGCATTTCTACCCCCCCCCCAATCGCAAAATTTTCTAGATGGTATAGGAATTTGAAATATTTCAAAAACTCCTCGGTTTTCTTAAAGAATATTTACTCAAATCATTAAGTATCTGGAACTTTTACCAAATATCCAATACTATTTAACTATGGATTCGTGGACCCCCGCTTAATACTCGTGAACCCCCATATTTTAGTTACGCCATCGTAGACCCCCGTCGAGTCTCCCGTGGACCCCTGGGAGTCCACCTGGACCACTTTGGGAATTAACGATTTAGACTTACTTACTTTAGAACAGAAACCCAATTTAAAAATTGATTATTTCACTTATATTATTTTGTATAAGAGACATTTAAAAGAGGTACAAATTCTAAGTTTAAAACTTGTTATTAAAAAGAGAATAAAAATTAATAAAAACACATATGTAACATTCATCGACCTAGAAAAAGCATTCAATAAGGTAGAATCGAAACAACTTTTTACTCAATCAGGTCAGGTGGTATAAAAATTTGTTGCATTCTTAAAACATGTATAACATTGAATAATTTCTGATGCAATACTTACTTTGGTCTATTGATGTTGGGTGATAAAGACTCCAGACTGCCCGTTGTCACAGTGGCACACAATTTCTGAGGAGACGTAGGACTACTCGGTTGACTCGCACTTAAACCTTTTTCTCCTTTACTCAAACTTAACACACGATGTAAACGAAATTTAAACAAGCCTTTAGAACAAGGAGACTTGGGACTCACATCATTCAATTTCGGACTCAAAGGAGAAGATGGAGAAGGGGAAGTTGAACTGGAATGTCTTGGGGAAGATGACCTTGATGACTGCTTTGGACTTCTTGGCAATAGAAGTTTCTTATCCATTTTTTCTCTTTTCCACATTTTCAATGGGTTAATTAATTTTCCAAACACAACTATATAATGATCTCTGAATTTTCTGCTTACTTTAATATATTTATTTTATTACTCAATGATTATCTTATTTCACCAAACTCTGAAATAAATTATTAACAATAATATTATAACTTCATTAGAATTTATTACAACACTAAGTTTAGCTATGAACACATTTATAACGTCAGCCTATTGAATTTTAGAATTTTTATTTATTTTCTATGAAAAAAATCACATACACTTTCCGTGTGCTGCATATAAATTTTAAATAATTAACTGAAACATTAACTATTTAGAAGGTAACGGAGCCAAAGCGCTAGGGTAATTAACTGATTGGCAATGTTTGAATTTATAAGAATACGGAATACATTATTACATTTAGTGGGATGTGGCAAATACTAAAACACCTACATCCAAGACCACATCCTGTAGATAAACACTATACTAATGTTTTGCAACATACACATTTATGTGATAGCAGTTTTTACAACACTCCGCACTTGAATATTTATAAAAACCACACTATTAAAAATGTTGAAATATAATCAAATCATAGATTCCCCTGATTTTTGTGTGTTTAATAATGTTTTATGTTTAAAAAAATTACGCAATTAAATTAAAGTGGCGTTTTGCTACAGATAATCATATTTACACAGTTCATTTAATACCTTGAATTTTCTCACTTACCTCCTGTGGGCCTAGTCAAAACACATTTAAGCTTTACGTTTTCGTTTCGTTTTCGTTCAAACGCGGACGACGTTGCGAGAACGCGTCAATTTTCGTAGTTAGAATACATAAGTAGCTCCGAAAATTGACGCGTTCTCGCAACCTCGTCTTGTTTGAACGAAAACGAAACGAAAACGTAACGCTTAAATGTGATTTGACTAGGCCTACAGGACACAGACAGCCATAATGTTCAAGTATATAAAACATTTGTAGTAGATGAGGAATCTAATATTTTTTTTGAATATATCCCAAATTGAATGTAACCAAGACACAGATCCTTGTGTAAGTAGAATGTTCAGGTAAATAAATGAAAATGCTGTTGAGTTATTTTTAGATAATAATGTTTTAATAGTAATGGTAGGTAAGAGTCATTACACACATAGTTAAACATAGAATAGTATTTGCAATATGTACAAAATATACACAAGATATCCTTAAATAGATAATAATAATAATAATGATCATCACAAATTATATTATCAGATATAATGATTACTTCACTAGAGCAGTCATTATAAGTCTAATCCTAACACGGGGAGGCCCCAGCTAGCCAGACAGCCTAGAGATGTCTCGCCCACCACGAGAACCTCACACAATGCATGTGGTACAGCACGGGGCGCTCCTAACAAAGTTCCCAAATATTCCACCAGGCCATCCGGAGATGATCTGGAGGAACTCACAAATAAAGCATAAATAAATGAAAAAAAATGTATTATACAAACACTTAACCATCATCTGATCTCTTGTTACCTAAAACTGTGTTGTGTGTGTAAGTGTGTTGTGTGTGTATTGTCTATAACATCTGTTTGTAAACATAACACATTGAAAACAGTGAGAAATTAAGAAAGTAAAATACAAAACTAAAACTCTCGATATATATGAACGAATGAATGATTCACAACACGTTATGGTCTCAGGTCTAGTGAATGAAATGTAACGTACTTGTACTCCTATGTACAGTCAGACAGAGATAACAATACAATAGATAAGATAAATGTACAAGATAAATAGCTTTATACACAGTAAGAATTATATTAATATGAACTTAACATGTACTAACTTGTTGTCAAAAGACTCAATAATAATAATTAACTTTAAACTGTGTAGTTGTATTCTCCTTACATGGACGAAGTGAAATTTTATAACATTAATTCTATATTATGACGCTAGTGTATCCTACCATACATACACTATCCTATCCTACTTATCCTAGGGACTACACTATGCTGCACTATACAGTACTATTAATATATTTTTATTTATTCATTTATTTACTATTATTATTATTATGTAGAAGGATTATTATATTAATTTGTACTCTTCACACAATATCTCTATATATTGTGTCAACATCACCAAATCCACTTAATTTACAACTACCTACACTGTGTCCTACACAACACACCTAACTCTAATAATATCCCTACACTGCAACATGCTACAAACGTGTACTGCATTGTACTACAATATATATATATATGTAATATCATTTTACAAATAATGCATTGTCAAATATACCATGACGGCTCATCATACATAGAGAGTAATATTATATTCGAGCCACCAAGATGCCAGAAAGATATTGGCATCTCAGGAGCACAAGTATATTACTTAACAAAATAATGCACCTCCTACAACCGTATAGTGAGGTGATCGCTAGTAAATTTTAATACCAACACAAAATGCCTGCCTTGGTATTTGACACATTATTTTTAAAATCATATTAAACATTAACAAAGAGGTCAATATAAAAAAAATAATAAAGAATATATATAACGTTATTCATTTAAAAACATTTATTAACAATATGATTGTATAAATGTTTATAAATGAAATATATTCTTGTCCATCAAATAAAACACAAATAGATAGAATAATCCATCATTTCAGTCGCAGGAAAACAGACAAGTAAGCAACAATATTATAATGCAGAACAGGGACAGTGTGCCAGGTTAATGCATTTAATATTAAGCTGCCATCAGCTGTTATCTTAAGTACATAATAATGTCACAAATAAAAGATACAAATAAACAATCTTTAAATTTAATTGATTTTACTTCAATTACAATATATATCTATATAGCTGTATGATATGAAATTCTCCTACGATAGCGCAATTAAATGTGAGATTTTTATATTGTAAATATAAATAATTGATTTTTTTGTGAAAATAAAATTAATCTAAAAAAAAACGAGGGAAATAGATATAATTATATATTATTTAATGATATATTGGATGGACACTGTAGTGTATGTAACATAATATGAAACAATTTAATCCTTATATATTGTAATTGTAATATTCTACTACCTCTACCAACATCTGTTTGGACAATTCCCTCTTACCTAAACATAATATTATGCATATAATGTTAGCTTCCTACAATACTTGAGATCTCCACTTAGTTCCTAACTGTAACAAAGAAACAACTTTTGCATCTGCCTCACTCACCTGTGACACAATCTTTCACACACTGTACAACGAGTGTTGTATCTTTGTACTAATAAATCACAAGGCAAAACTTACAACAGTTGCCTGCTCAAATAAACTACATTGTTACACTTGTGCATAGATGATGAGAAATCAGAAGTTGATTCTTTGGCAAACGAGTATATGTGCATCTGTCAGAGAGACAAACTCTCAACCCTCAACCAGTTCCCTCACATTGGGAGTGCTACAGATGCTACAGTTACTCCTTACATTCTAACCTAACTATATGTATATAATATATATAATTCATATGTAATTTATTTATACGCATGTGTGTACAATTTATGTAAGATATATTATAATATATATATATATGCAATGTAAACAATAATAATAATATGATTTCAACTTGTCATATCTTACTAAGCTAATCTTAATATTACAGCTTTCTAAAAGTAACTTCTTTAAATCTGAATCACAGTTTATTTCCATAAATTAACTTAATAACATTTTTTTAAATATATTTTAACTCGTAATTTTAAGTAGTTATACGACCCTGCACATTCAAATGAAGAAACTAATAACACAATGTAGGAGATTTGACCAAGGATGATTAATAACATGTTCACTGAACAAACAAATGACACATAACTTTTATCTGTCTACTAATGTGGATACGCTCATAATAATACAATCATACAATATCCCATTCACGCATAATATCTTTTTCTCATACACACACTGCAGCCATGTCAACATTACACAACATGAATGTGCAATAAGCAATTGAGATCAATAAAACTCCATGTTGGAAATGTTAACTGACTGACACAGTGTGTGCTAACTCCACATCTAGATACTATTGTAGGAAAAATTGTCAAGGATTTATACTTATGACAAATTTGTGCAGTGTGTTAGTGTGTCTAGTATGTGAGTATACAAATCAGTTTTGTATTGTATTGTAAAGGAAAAGGAAAGAATTTAATATGTAAGAGGTGAAGTGGAGTGTGAAATAAAGTCATATGAGTAATAACTTTGGTATAGCAGAGAAATGCAATCAGGGTCAGTGTGAGAGTTGAGGCGAGCATGAGGGGTGAAGGGTGGTGCTATGTTCCAAATTAAACAGGACCAACGTAACATAACAAAATGACAAGATAAGAGATATTATATATGAACATGAGATAGCAACACTGGAAGGAGAGGTTGCCAGAGTGCCTTACGCCAATGTTACATGTTAAATCTATCAGTTATTCAATGATTGTCACTTACAAAATCCATATCTATATATGTATATATATAATAATAAACATCATGATAGTGTTGTGTGTCTTCTGGTATGGTGTAGTATGGAGTAATTATAATAATAAAAAAGTGTATCATACAATAATATTCTCTTGGCTATTGTTCAATAAGTACTATGTCATCCATTATACACAATACATGACATAGTGTGAATGTTTAAAAGCACACACCTGTGCGCGTGAGTGTGTGTGTGTGTGTATAACATGCTTTAACTCAGATTTTATAAAATATTTTTAAAGGTATGTGTATGAATGAATGTATGTCTGTATTTCTTATTCTAGTTTTACATTATTATATTATTGCTTGTGATTAGAAAACAGTACGACTCAGTCCACCAATCAGTCATTATCCCGAGTGAGATGTAAATGAAAGGGGACAGTGTATGTACTGCGCGTGTTTTATATAAATATGTATAGGTAGGTACTATATAAATGTATGTATGTATATTATTATATATTACAAGATTTGTCTGGAAGCCTTTGTAGATGTGTGCTCTGTGGCAGAGCTCAGCTCTATACAACTATGTATTATATATATTATTATCATATTAATACCAACACAAATAGTTAGTTTGTAATATGTAGTGTTCAAATCATATGAGTTTAGTGACCACACTGTCAGCAGTGTGCGTGTTGGAGTCACTCTTTGCTACTGTCACACCTCTAGGATACCTACACATACTTCTCTAAGAGATACCTCCATTTCAAACTTCTGTATATAAAAGGTACAATCCAGAATATTCAAGCAAATAAGATGTAATATTTTGCATTTCATTAAACTGACAAGACTTATTTGAAAGGCTTGCGACTGTTGTATGTACCCTGAGAAGGGTAATACTATATTCAAACAGTTGCTATGACAATGAGAAGATGAGCAATGTCAGTTACTCGGTGTAATAAGTCTGGGGCGATTCTTTCCAGGTTCTCATTGGCGAATTCACAGGATGGAAAAATGTGGACCGTGTATTGAGGCTGCAACACAAAACAAATATAATGCAATACTTGAATCCATCACAATATATATTTAATGACAGATATATCTGTCATTAAAGTTGGTATTTTCAACCGACGGTACTTGGTGGAAATTCATGTTGAATTAATTAAAATAAAACACTGATTTGTAGTATATCCACGGTGACTTTTTATTGGACGCGAGCCGGCTTTCAAGAGCTTCCGCTCTCATCATCAGGCTGGCGAAAAGTAAAGAAATTACAGGTTGGTAACAAATATATATAGTATGTCATTGGGTAGCAAAACAAAAGAGGTAGTTAAGACAAAAGTCACCGTAGATATACTACAAATGTATTTTAATTAATATCTGTCATTGGCAAACTATGGAATTAATATGTTAAATATTTTTCCAATTGACATACTTATGTTTGGCAAGTTTTACAACCTTTGATAAACTTGTAAAACCAAAAATGGTTGTTTTAATTCTATAATGAATAATAAAAGTATTTGTATACGTCGACATACCTGATGATGCCCAGGCGGTGCTACGTTGACAATTCCCGCTGCCAGTTTTCTCCTCAGATATGTGATGAAGCCTCCGGTTAGATGAGTGGACTGCTGTAGCACATCCAGATGGTCTCGGCCGCATGGTAAAGCTAACAGCATACAGTGCTCATTCTCCATCTAAACAAAACAATAACACTTTTAATAAACTACCGCTCATTACAACTACATCATTAAAATTTGTCCCACCCTTACTAGTGCGGCACGATGGTGATGATGATGACATATATTTATATAATTTACATGTTGACAAGATATATTGTTAGAGTACTTGTTCAAATGTAAATTTAATACATAAAGTCATCATACAAGACTAATGGCCAGTTCCACAAAAAATGAAGTCTCTATTTTGACATTAAAGTCAAAATTCTATTAATTTCTATGGTTACTACGAGAAGCTTTTTCTGTGAAAGTATAAATAGATTCCTTCTTATTTTGTAAACCTTATGATAGATAGCTTCATGTCTTAAATTTACATCTGTAACCTCAATTTAGTTATTTATAAAAAAGGGTTATTCCGTGTCAAATCATCACACTGATTCAGACTTGATGTCTCAGATTTTCATGATTTTTTTTATGCAGCAATATATCATAGACTTCTGAAAAAATACCAAATTTCAGCTATGTAGCACAATTATTTTTGAAGTTATTAATTTTTAAAAATCACAATTTTTATGAAAAAATCTCATGTCTTGGCACCTTTGGATGCCTATAGACCGGCAACCAGTGATGATATAAACCTGGGAGAGGTCTCGTTTTAAAGCTGTTGAATGGGGCTTTAATCTGATGTGCCACAGGATAGGGGTCACGGTTTGTAAAAAAATTTAAAATTTAAAAATTAAATTTTTCAAAAAGTGACAATTTTAATGATTCCAAAAAATTGTCAAAAATACTTTGTAATGTATTAATACATATACCAAAATTCTATTATGGGATCTCAATGGGATCAGGAGATACAGGGCTTCAGAAATGCATGCATTGTAAAATTGCATGTATTTTACGATGCTTGTTTTTCTGAAGCCCTGTATCTCCTGATCCCATTGAGATCCCATAATAGAATTTTGGTATATGTATTAATACGTTACAAACTATTTTTGTCAATTTTTTGGAATTTTTGAAATTGTCACTTTTGGAAAAATTTAATTTTAAAATTTAATTTTTTTTTCAAACCGTGACCCCTATCCTGTGGCACATCAGATTAAAGCCCCATTCAACAGCTTTAAAACGAGACCTCTCCCAGGTTTATGACAAAACTGGTTGCCAGTCTATAGGCATTCAAAGGTGCCAAGACATGAGATTTTTTCATAAAAATTATGATTTTTAAAAATTAATAACTTCAAAAATAATTGTGCTACATAGCTGAAATTTGGTATTTTTTCATAAGTCTATGATATATTGCTGCATAAAAAAAAATCATGAAAATCTGAGACATCAAGTCTGAAAATCTCTCAAAATTGTGTTGAATTGACACGGAATGACCCAAAACACTTATTCAAAATAACATTTAAAATTAAGTACTTATGTAAAAAAAATATAGATTGTAAATTAACTTGAAGCTCTTTTACAAAAATTGTTTGTAGTCAATGTACAATAGGAATGAATAAATAAGCAAAATAAAGTACAATACCTGCATCTTCCTGGCAACAGCCTCCAGCTGTACTGGTTCTAGTCTCATCCTCTGAGCTATACGCAACAGAGGAGTGGAACCATCACCATTACTGGGTAGAGTGTTGCTAGCCACAGCAGGGTTGCCATGGACAAAGTGCATCTGGACAGCAGCAGCATCATTCTTCAAAGCCAGCAGACCTTGCCACATAACAGGGTAACGCTGTAACAAAAAATGTACACAATATTAGACATAAATACTGCTTGTGATGTGATACATGCACTGACATACTTATTATATTATATTCATCATAATGATGATGACCCACACATTTTTCTAAGGAAAATGCTGCCCCTACTTGAAGTGATATTAGTGACTTATATTAAATTTTATTTAATGCATGTCGGGTTTCACAAGATTTGCAATAGGGATTAGCAGCTTGAAATGCACTTATATCCAGTCTATGTCAGATCTCACTTCCAAGAGGAGAGGCTAACTGTTTTAATGAAATATTTATATTTTTATTCCATATTTAACACTATTTTTGAATGGTAGGTATTTTATAGGTATGTACTCTCTAAGGGTGCACAAAATAGACTAACATACATACATACATACATACACAAAATCATGGCATTTCCCACAAGTTGGGTGGCCAGTGGACCAACTACATGAAATAGACATGCAAATTATCCTCTCTGTGGAATTAATAAATATAAAAGTACTGAAAAAAACTGTATCCTTTTTTGATCCAATATGGAATTCTATTACTTCAGAATACAGAGAAATTATTCCTTTTTCTTAGAAATTTTAAATTAATGGTTATAAAAAAAAACACACTGGAACTAATATAAACAGAGCTTTGAACAAAAAGGAATAAGACAGAAAACAAGGGAGACTATCAACAAAGTCAATCAGCATTTTGTATTGATGATTAAGAACTTACCCTGAGTAACATCATAAGGGAGTCAGCTTCCCTAGGAGCGTGTGCAGCGTGCGGGGGGCCAGGTTGTATTCGGCCCAGACCAGCTCCACCTTGTGCTGGAGCATTGCCCCTGTTGGGACCTCTCTCTTCACCCGCACTTCCTCCGTCTATGCCCATACCCATCTGTAACTAAAAATAAAATTATTGCATTTTTTCTTATCACTTACATCCTTTAATACTCTCTCCAGCTAGAGCACAGTACAGAAAATATCTCACTCTACTTAAAATATCTATGCTAATCGGGCTTTATCCCGCCATAACATTTTTAACACTGTAATATTTTCTTCATACTGATTGTATTAATTTAATTGTAATCCAATGATCTTCTCGGGAATTCAATTATGCACCAATTGACTCACCATTAAACCAGTGCATTTCTAACAATCTGATATCATTGCTCCAGGAACAGTATATTGTAAGAGACACCACCTTGTGGATCGAAAAATGCTTCTAGGCCAACTATTATTTAACTGATACTTATAACTTTTTCAAACAAAAAAAGTTACTCACAGTAGGTGTCTTGTGTTCCATGATCATGCGATGGTGTAGTGTTGGTGGTCTGTGTGGAGTATGAGGTGGTGGTGCAGGGGCAGGAGAAGGAGCTTCATAATAGCGTCCCCCCTCACCCTCACCATACCTGCTGCCACTACTGCTGCTATACACGCTGACTTGAGGAGAATCTGGAACAGAACACAATGTACATTCAAAAATATAGCTGGACATTAATCAGTTTATAACTAAATATTTAAGTTTAAAGGTGGTTAACTATTTAACTCCTATTATATAACCTTGGAAATTGTAAATGAATTCATAAGGATATTACATCATCATTTGATGCAGATCACATTCCCTTTCAGTACCAAAACATCTGCAACCATTAACGCTTTTACATTAATTTCATTTCATTAATTTCAACTTTAACAGATTCATTGTATGTTGCATTATATTTTCATTAATGAGTACCAAGGTGAATAATTTTGTTTTTCTGCTTTAAATATCACATTTAGATTAACAAGCAAATAATGTTGTCTCACTGACTAGAATGCAAATAGACAGCTATAAGATATTGTTAATAATTGAAAAATGTTGTAATGTTAACCTACCTGTACTTCTGTCACTGAGTGACGGTGATTGTGCCGGATGAGGTACTCTAGCACAAGGTAGTCTGCGCAACTCCAAAGGTGGACTAGGAGCTTCAGATCCTTCTGCACCCAATGGGGACCTGACACAATAAACAAAAACATATATTATAAAACACTTCACACCACTTACATAATTGAATACCAACATTTTTTTTTTTTTTGAAAAGATATATCTGGTTTTTGTTTTAAACCCAAATACAAGCTTATACACCTTTCACAGTAAGCTAAAAGCTAAAAGCAACATTTATCTTTAACCAATGCCTTCTGCAAGTGGTGAAGAAGCCAGAAGACTTGTCTCGTAATTCACATAATAATGTTACAAACCTCATCACTAAATTAACAATAACAATATTTAATTTCTAATTATATATGAATAAAGTATTAAATACCTGGCGACATAGGGTGATGTTGTGGTCCTAGGGTCTTGATGGCTCCTGAAGTAATGTGGGTAGTGCTGGTGTGCAAAGTGTGGATACATTCCTTCTCCCTGTATTAACAAAAAACAGTTTGTGTCAAAACGCTAACAAAAGCAAAATGTAAGAATGCAATAAAAATTATCATTATTTTATAATAATTTGTATTATTTTAACTAGACAGCCTTTTTCAATGCGGTTTGGTGAAGAAGATATAAAAATCAATACATTTCTTTGTTTTCACGACAAAGCACCTAAAATCTATTGAATTATGATTTCATTTCCTTATGAAGAGTGTCTTATTACGTGGGACTCTAATTTATAATTGAATGAGTAAATAAAATAAATATAAAACATTTCAAAATTTCCATGTACCGGAGTTACTGGAGATGTTTGTTGGTGAGCTGGGGGAGGTGAGCCTAATATCCCTGGTTGCTGCGTCCACAAGGTATAAACAAAAACATCACAGTACTGACACAATCATATCACAAACAAATGTATGCACCAAATAATATATTTATTTATTTTATTTTTTTTGCACATCGTCAGTTACATAACAAAATTATCAATAATTTACATAAAAAAATGTGATGATATGCATTGGCAAGATTATCACTATATTAGCGACTCTTCGATCTAACCATGAACATATCCATATCATCAAGGTATTTACCAAAAGTGATTTGGCCAACAGATTACATACATTTATGGCCTTACTTATAAATTCGGTATAACTACTATTCTATTTGCTTTGTCTGAAAATGTGACCTGTTACTGTGGTTTCATCATACAATTTTTTAATCAAGCAGAAATTTACCCTAAAATGTGCATTTTAAGAGAAACTGATACAGAACATACTCTGTAAAATATTTAAAATAAATTCTAGAATGTGTGCGTTGAGATTTTCTCTCAAATGCTTAGAAAGACTGCAGTAGAAACAGTTTCAACTTACCAAAGCCATTTGTCCTTGTGGACTGATAGAAGGTACAGCTGTAAGACCAACTCTTGTGCTGTTAGCTCCTGAAATGAATCATAAAATACAATCAATAAAATATATACTTCACTCTATTTTCTACAACAAGCAAAATTGCATGTAAACAAGAGCTTACCGGCAATAACAGGTGGTGGTGTTGTGTGATGTTTGTGAAGCGGAGGACTAGCATGTTGGCCTTGAGCTCCTCTGGGGAGACTCGGTCCCAATGGACCAGGACCAGCTCCTCCACACCCTGGTCGCAGCAATACCTGAAAATAATAACATTGAATTTATTCATCACAATAATGGATTGCCATCTAAATAATACTGTATAGTATTAAAATAATTAACTTACTTGTTTGTGTGGGTGAGCTATCTGTGGTTGCATCGGCATAGGTTTCATCTGATGTATTTGATTCAATCCTTTAGGTGGAAGACCCGGTTGTGTGTGAGGTGAGAGAGGTCCAGGACCCATCTTCATACCAGCCATAGCTCCTCCAGATGCTTTTACCATCAACTGTTGCTGATGCATACCTTCTGGATAGGTTCCACATACTTCTTTCACCAACACTGGTTTGGACATAACACTACCAGGCTTAGAAACCACACTAGATATAATAGACAATGTTGGGTTCATTGTTGACACAATGTGACTGGATGGAATCATAATATTACCTAGAGCAGGTTTTGACACCACATTAACCTGAGGGGTGGTAGTTACAACTGGAACTGGTGCTGATACAGTTGGAGAGTTTATCACTAATGGCACAGTTGTGACTACAGATGTAACAGGTGGCACACTCGCTACTATATCCGATGTAGTTGATCGTATGATTGGTGTCGATATTGTGGATACTGGAGCAAATGTAACAGCAGGAATGTGTGGTTTTGAAGTCTGAATATGAGGTATGGGTGACTTGACAACTGATGGTGTTGTTACATTCTCTAATGCCTTGATGGATGCTGGTCCAGTCGTGATGCACGTAGGTTGGGTGGTAGGCTCAACAACAATACGAAGCTTGTCTATATTGGTACCAGTCTGAGCAACTGGTGGCACTGCTGAAACATTAGTGGGCACAGGAATTAATGCACCATCAGCTCCTCTCTTCATATAAATCATCTCTCCAGTAGCAGGATCTAACATTAGCTCTTCAGAACCCTCAGGTTTGTTAGTTTTTTCTTCAGGTGGTTTTTTATCAGTTGAAACTTTATCAATTTCAGCAGTTGCTGAATCGGTCTTTTTGATTTCCTCCTTTTCAGCTTCTTTAGTGGCAATGATTGGTGCGCTAACTGTTTCTATCACTGGATCAGATTGTTTGATGATAACTGCACTAACTTCACTCTTGTTTTCATTCTCAATGACAGGTTTCACTATTTGAGATGACAGTTTGGCATTCATTTCATTTATCATTTTCTTTGGTGGCTTTGTGATTATGGTGGTTGTTGTTTGACTGCTAGGAACTTCAGGTACCGGAGTCTGAGGAACATCCGTCTTTACGTTAGGTTCTATAATCAATGTAGAATTTTCTGTACCCGTGATTTCTAAAGGATCTTTCTTCCCTAGTTTTTCGTCACTACTATCAATGGAGTTTTCAGAATTTCTTCTGTCTTTTTGTTTTTTGCCTGCCCTAGGGGACTTTCGAACATCAATATTTTTATCTGTAGGTTTAGTCAAATTTTGTCTAGTAGATCTTCTTACTGGACCAGAATCTTTATCTTTTGAGTTATTATTTTTATTAGGTCCAGCATTCTTGACGACATCTTCTATGACATCATCCACAGTATTTCTTGTGACATCTTTTTCCTGCAATCTTCTTGATTTTCTTGTATTTGTAGCAGGTGAAGTAAATTCTTCAGATTTTTCATCCTTAATTGTTTGAATTATTGTTGTCTTTGGTGTTTCCTTCTGACTATTTGATGATACAGTACCAGATGGATTGGTGACAGTAGTTGATAAAGGACTTTTGATAGTCAGAATAAGTCTAGGTCTAGATTCAGTCTTACTTTGTGGAATCTCGTTAATTTCATCTCCCGAGTCCTCATGGAAATCATAAACATCTCCAGGCAGAGGTACCCCAAGTGAACTTGTTGATCTAGAGCTTTTCTCGACTTTAACTCTACCACGACCTCTCCTAAGAGGTGCAGTACTTCCACGAGTAGGCTTGGCACCCTGTCTGGTCTGGACTCTTTCAGTGGTCCCTTCAGAAATTTTACGACCTCTAGCACGCCCACCTCTCTTTGCTGGACCTTTAGGATAAACTTTTTCTACAGAATTAATAAACTCGCTAGGTGTTTCCTCTTTCACCGACTGCTCAGGTTTAGCAGGTAATTCATTTTTCGTGTCATGTTTGATTTTAGAGTCAATATCATTTAATTTAGATTCAATTTTTTCTGGCCAGTCTGTTTTTGCATGTTCAGAGTCATCTGACAACTCACTAGCAGAACAGAGGGCATCCACTTTTTTAATAACAGAATCAATATTAACTTCCTTAGCTGACCAATAATCACTATCTTCTTTAGAGTCATTACTATCCTTGCTATTTGATGCTGGATCACATATCATTGAAACAACGTTATGTTGGGTAGTAGACACATTAGTAACACCACTGCTTACTTTGATATCACTCTCTACAGATGAATTCACTGCCATATGATGTGGTTTTTCAATTTTGGTTTCACAAGCGCTTTGTTTCAAAAGTTCTTCAAAGTCAGTTTCACATTTCGATTTTTCTACTGGAACAGGTTTCAATTCTTGAGAAGTGGTAATATCTTTTAAAACTGGTGGTACAGGTAAACCTTTGTGAATCTCAGGCTTGGCAGAATTTACAAAATCAACTGTAAGCGGGTCTTCCGACTTTATACTAGAGCTGGTAGTTGGAATCGCACTTGAGGAAGATATAGATGGTACTGGTTGTGTTACTTTAGAAACCTCAGCATTTGATGTATTTGCAACAGTTGTTGAAATAACAGGTTGACTATCACAATTCTTTAAATCTTTAAGCTCTTCTGGAGGAGGCACAGACAAATGCGGCATGTTTGGTGATAACTGTAACGATTTAGGTGTTTGAATTGATTCATCCATTCCAATCGTTTTTGCTAAATTTCCAGACACAGTAGTGATAGTGGCAGACGTGGAAACATGTGGAAGTGGTTGTGGGGCTTTAGACTGAAGAGTTATAGGACCATTCACATTTGTTGATCTGTCAGCTATCATAGATTTGTTGATGATGTTGGATCCCACTAAAACAGGCAGTTGTGAAGTAAAAGCTCCAGATGCAGACATTAATCTATTTTGAGCCATAATGGTAGCATTCTGTGCTGATCCCAAAACTGGTGATGAAATAAGTAACTTGGATCCCATGACAACATCTTGATTACTACGTATATCACCTTTTCGACTCTCAGTTGATATTAATTTTGGAGGATGAGCTATTGAAGTTGAACTACTTGCAACTGCTGTCTTTGGTTGAGGTAAATTCACATTTGTGGATTGAATAGGTTTAGAAATTGGAGCTAACACTGGCGTTATAGGTAGTCTATTCAATTGTACTGGACCACTAGGATTTTGGATTAGAATGGCATTTGTTGGGCCAGGAGATAACATTGACCGGTTTTGGCTGGAAACTGGCAAATGTGTTGTTTGTATAGGGCTAAGAGGTGGTTGTTGCATTCGTACAACTGTGATCTGACTAGGCGGTCTCTGCTGTATGCCTGAAGGAGAATGTAATCCTGGAGGTGAGTGCATGTTAGGTGCTCCTGTAGTCAAAATAGTCATGTTGGTAATCTTCTGCGGCATTTCTCCATGTGTCTTAGGAGAATGAAGCCTAATATCACCAGACATACGAGGTGATATTACAATACCTGATGGTCTCTGATAAACCACATGATCTGCTGGTATTTTGATAGTTGGTGGTTGATTACTAAAACTTCCCGGTTGTCTAATTGAATTGACAACTTGGTAAGAAGTAGAAATCTTTGATGGATTGCTCAAAATAGGTCTGCACTGACTTAACTGTTGAGGTGGAATAGGAGTGAAATGAAGAATTGAACCTATTATAGGCTTATCATCTCTTCCTTGTATAGGAGTACTAATGAGAAGAGACGGTTCACTGGCCTTATGTGAACTTAACGTCCATCCTTTAGATATCACTGTTGAGGATGAGGTAGGCACTTGTACAGATTCTAAAGATTTTGTAGGTGTAGAATGCTCTGTTTTTGGATGCAATTTCACAATACCTTTATCATTCTGAGAAGGTACTTTATTATCTTGGGTATTATTAGAGATAACAGACTTCACATCTGCACCTTGCTCTATGGATTTAGACTGACTGTTGTCATCTCCTTCATCAGTATCAGTATCTATTTGCAGGTCATTTTCAGATTGTGGAGTATCCGGCTTTACTTCCAATTCGCCAGTGCTTAAGCTCTGCACAGCCTGTCGCATTTCTTCTGCTTCTTCTTCCGGAATATTTTCAGTCACTCCTGGAGGTGTTGTAGGAACATGCGCTGGACTTTGTGTATTCTCACTATAACAATCACTAAATCCGTCACTTCTTCCACCAAAACTTTCACCTAACAATGCAGCTACGGCGTCTTCAGTCTCTTCTTGAGATATAACAGCACGAGGTTTTTCTTCTAATTTATCTTCAGCTTTGTGAGATGTTTCAGCAGATGAATTAAGACTCGTTTCAATCACATTTTCTTTTCTTTCAATGATAGAATTTTCAAAGTCAGATATGCTTTTAACTGCACTCTCACTTATTGTCTCATCTATTTCTCCTCCAAAACCAGGAATGAACTTCTCAGATAATCTCCTAATTTCACCTGGTTTAGCAGCAGAAACAGGTTTAGACGTAGGTGATGAACTTAATTCTTTATTGATTGTCGGTGATGGTGTTGAAGTAGATGCACTTTCTGTTGGAGGAGGACTGTCAATTAATATAGGAAGGCTTGGTGAAGGTGAACTGCACTCTATTTTTTGAGTGATATCTACCACATCAATAGATGTTTCTAGTATATCACTATGAGAATGAAACTCTTCAGATGGTTTTGTGTCCTTCTCCATAGTAAGATCAACCTTATCATGATGGTGATGGTGATAATGATGATGTTCCTTACGACTTTGTCTGTTCTCTTTATTTTTCTTCTTTTTCTTTTTCTTTTCCTTGCCTTCTTTTTTAGAATGCTCATTAATAGTGTGATGCACACGTGATTCAGCACTATCATCAGCCTCTGTGAATCTGAACACATCAGATTCTAGTGGATTATTTATACAAGATGTAAGTTCTACTTTATCTACAGGTCTTCTCAAATCGGTTTCTTCAAATAAGCTTGCTTCGATAGCTTTTCCAGCAGCATCTACATCTAAACTGTTATCGTCATCCTTGTGGATTGATTTACGTTCTTTTCGCTTTTTATCCTTTTTTCTTTTTACTTCTTCTCTGACTTTATCTTTACTTAAAATTTCTGGTGGTTGCAGCTCTAAATTTGAGTCAAAATCAGATACATTTGCTTTAGGAGAAAATATGTCGCTATTTTTATCTTTCGAATGCTGGATGTCAACTACTAAGGGGAAATCTTTATTACAGGCATCAGACTCATCAGAGAATGGCCCAAAAATATCTTGCATTTTTTCTTCACGTTTTGCATTATTTACTTGTTCACTTCTATATTCTGTTATTTCGTGTGTCTTCTTTGGTTTTTTCAAACATTTATCCTTTTCAAATAACGAATCAAAGACATCAACCTTCTCTCTTCTTTTGTCTTTCTTGTTGTTATGTTTTCTTTTCTCCATATGCTCTTTATTTTTTGAGTTACGCATATTATTAATGATTTGCATCTTTTCATGATAGTCACTTTTTGCTTCATCGTCAGATGGATAACATTTTTGACGTTTCTGTTTCTTTTTATGTTTCTTACGGTTTTCTGAGTAGGAACTCAATTTGGTGGAATCTGAGATAATGGCCTCACCTTCTGATGATATATCACAATGAGTTGGTTTAATATCCTCGTACTTCATCGTCTTTACGTCTTCTAGTTTTACATGCTTAATGTCTTCAAAAGTGTTTATTTTTACATCATTGTATTTGGCTTTAATGTCAAACTGGGGCATATTTAAGTTACAGAAGGTGTCTTCAATATTGAATACGGGTTCATTCTTAATATCTGTCAAAATCTTGTTATCAATCAATTTTTTATCATCAACAAAGTTGTTCAAATGCACCAAACTTTTTTCTGTATTTTTGATGTAATGTTTGGAGTCGTACATATTTTCATCAGGATCCATTTTGATATCAAGATTCTTCTCTTTTTTCAACGACTTTAATGATTTTGATTTGCATTGTTCAGGGAATTTCTTAATTATGTCTAATGTTTTCTTGAACGCTTCATCGTCAGAAGTATCAGACACAATACGAGAGTGGGATTTCTTTCTGGAGAGAGGTTTCCTACGATTGTCATCAGTACTTTCATCATCAGCATAATCTAAAAGTTTTCTTCGGACGGATTTAGATTTCTCATGATCATTTTCAGAATCAGTTGTAATATTTTCTTTATGTCGCCTTCTAAACTCATCTTCAGAGGAACTTGCTATCAAAGATTTTGATGTTGACTTCTTATGATCTCTATCAGAATCACTATCTTCATCCCAGCTGGTGGATCTCTTTTTCTCCTCTCTTTTAGCACGACATTGTTTGAATTGATTAAATTTGGCTTTGATCTTCTCTTGGCGTTTCTCTTCCTCCTGTTTTTGCTGCATGTTCTTACAAGACCTTGCCTTGACTTTATCGTACATAGAAATGTATGTTGGACCTTCATCAACAATATCAAATATGGAATGCTTCTTTGGTTCATCAGAGTCTGATGTATCACTACTATTGGTAAGTTTTCTAGACTTTTTGGTATCAACTTTTTCTTCTCTACTTTTTCTTTCATTTGACAACCGTTTTTCCTTCATATCCTTTTTACGCTCCTCAGATTTTATTTTTTTATTTTCTTGGTGTTGCATCAATCTTTGAATCTGTTTAATTTGTTGCATCCTCTTAATTTCTTTCATTTTTTCTATCTGAGCCCTTTGTTTTTCATCTTCTTCACTAGATCTTAGCTCCAATCTACTAAAGAATGCCTTATGATCACTCTCAGCATCCTCTGATGTAAAGCTTTCCGATTTGATATCCTCAACTTCTTTAGACACCCTCCTCTCTTTGAATTTCGTAATTTCAAGAATATCTTGATTTTTTATAAGAATGTTGGGCATTTCAGATTTATTTTCAGTGATTGGTTCTGTTTTAATTTCTTTTTCAACATTTGTGATGTGTTTAACATCTTTGGTGTCCTTTTCCTTTAAATCTTTTGATCTAAGTTTTTCTTCTTCTTTAATATTTCTTTTATCTTCTCTTGAATCCGAATGTTTGAACAAATTATTTTTTGTTGATTTAGGATGCTTATTTTTATCAACATGTTTAACAGAATCTTTGGAGTCTCTACGTTCTATCAGTTTCTTAGAGTCCATGTTCAATCTAGGTTTCTTTATTTCTTCCATAATAGAATCTACACTATCTTGTGAACTGACTCGTCGTTTCAAACCAATGTTGGGAGGAAGGCTGCAACTGGAATTTAAACGTTCTTTTCGTTTTGAATCACTATTCTTAATTTCACTATGGGAATCCAAGGAATAATGACGATGTTTATCATTTTCACTTGTTAATTTTTCTATTGATGGTGCATCTGATTCAGAATTTTGATCTTTTACTTTATCCAAACTGTTGACTTTGTTTATTGTGTCAAATTCATCTTTAATAGTATTTTTCTGTAAAATTTCCTTATCATAATGCCGAACTCTGTGATTGTCATGACTGTGCTTGTTAGATTTTGTAGAATGTCTGGATTCTTCCTTCACTTCGGGTAAATCATGATCTTTGGACCTAACTGAATCATGGGAATGTCTTGAAGTTGTTGAATCACTGGAATCTTTTCTCGTGATATCCCTGTTAGATTCATCTCTTGAAGATTTTCTACTAAATTCTTTAGTTTTTCCATTATCTGTTTTCATTTCCTTTTTACAATCAAATTGACTATCTTTCTTGTGGGAATCTTTATGGCGGTGTCTGCTTGAATCAGATTTCTCGACTGTATCTTCTCTTTCCTTCCGTCTATCTTTGCTCAGATTGCTAGAGTCGTTGAGCATAGAATGATCTTTAAAATCCTTTCTGGAATCCTTTTCACTTCTTTCTTTTTTACGATCTTGTCTATCAGACTTACTGTCATGAAATAATTCTGATTTTTCAGATTTATCTCTATCTGATACTTCTTTTTCCTTACGTTCTTTTTCTACTTTCTCTTTTTCCTGACGCTCCTTCTCTTGTTTCTCCTTAAAAAGCTTTTCTTTCTCGAGTTTTTCTTTTCTCTCATGTTCGAGTTTCTGTAGTCTTTCTTTTTCTATTCGTTCTTTCTCCCGCCTTTCTCTTTCTAACCTTTCCTTTTCTTGCAATTCTTTTTCAAGACGCTCTTTTTCTCTACGTTCCTTTTCCAATTTTTCACATTCTAATTTCTCCCTTTGAATCCTCTCCATCTCTAACTTCTCCTTGTGTAACCTTTCTTTTTCTGCTTTTTCTTTTTCTATGCGCTCTTTTTCTAGTTTCTCTTTTTCTATCCTTTCCCTTTCTATTTTCTCCGCCTTCTCTCTCTCTAACCGTTCTTTTTCAAGTTTTTCTTTCTCTAATCTCTGTTTCTCTCGTCGCTCCAGTTCTAGTCTCTCCTTTTCCTGTTTTTCAACTTCCAGTCTCTCTTTTTCTAATCTCTCCGTCTCAACCCGCTCTTTCTCTTTTCGTTCCTTGTCTACTTTATCTTTGTCACTACTATCATGATGTATGTGATCTTCTTTATCAACCAATAAATTAGTATCCGTCTCATTATCATTACATTTGTGTGCATCTTTTATTTCATCTCTTTTTCTTCTTTCATTTTCTTGCTTCCTGTGTTCAAAGTCTTTATCATCTTTGGATGGTCGCCTTTTACTACATAACTCTGATACATCATTACAATTAACCCTATGCTTAGATTCAGATTTAATAGAATCAACAACAGTTCTTTTAATAATATTTGAAGAACCATCTTGATGTTTTACATCACTTATAACTTTATCTACATTAGATTTCTCACAAATAATATTACTTTTAAAGCTTTGGTCTCTGATTTCGTCAGCAAGAACATCTGTATTAATTGTCTTGACTTGCCTTATATCAGAATAATTACTCTTTCTTCTATCTAAACTATCACTATTATAAGAACTAATGTTTGTTTTATCATCACACTTTAATGTCATTTCACCTTCACTTAATGTGTCTTTATAAAGAGGAGAGTTTAGATCACTGTTCTTAGTCCTAGGATCTGATTTAGAACATGCACTATTTGGAGACATAAACACATTCGCACCAGGCGACATAATATCAGAACTTACTGATACTGACCCCCGTTCACTTGCACTATTGCTGCGAGGAATGTTGCTAGAATCACATAATTTCTTAGTGTCACTTTCCATTGGTTCACTGGGAGCAGGAGGTAGAGGAGGAGCACCATCTAGCCCACTCGGCGGGTGAGATGGGAATGGATACTGAAGACCTTTAGCTGGTGGAGTGGCTGCTGCTAACACAGGCACCTTCAATGTACTCACTACAGGAGAGCCTGCATAAGGAGATCGACCTGCAGACTGGGGAGAGTTGAGAGGAGATGGACTTAAGCGAGCACTTGAAGGACTTGAAAAGGAGCACACAGTTCTAATAGGTTCAAATTTATCACAAATGCCTTCTAATCTTTTCGTGTCTTCATCAAAAACTGAACGCTTCGCTAAAACAGATCTCATCACTTCTGACGGTTGCACTTCATTTATATCCAAATCCAGTAAGCGGGGTCGAAACCTTGACTTTTCAGGACATTCAGTTATAGATGTGGCTCTTGATCCTGACCATTTTTCGTAACGTTCATCTAAACTACGAATTCTTTCATCTAACGAAGGTTCAGCAGGTGATGGTGAAGACCCAGGTGAAGAAGCTGGTGAAGGAACCCTGGGAGTAGCCAGAGCACCAAGAGGTGAAGCCGGAGCCGATGGCCCATCAGGCACAGGCAACGGTGAGGTGGGTGGCACCCTTGCCAGTACCTGGGCAGCAAATCTAGGTAGAGGGAGGCACATAGGTTGTGTACGGCGGACGGGGATGGCACGACGGGGCTCAGTGGGAAGCGGGCTGTCTGGCCTCTCATCCCTCAATGGAGTTCCCGACCTCGATAACGGAGTTGGTGAACGCCAATGATGTTTAGATGCCTCACTGCCTCTTCTCTTTTTCCCGCAGGGTGAAATGTCACGATGATGCCGAGAAGTTTCACCTGAAGGCCTTCTTCCCAATGATGTCCTATCAGCCTGCAATAAAATACATTAAAATAAATTAACACAATTTGAGAAAGAATTTAAAAATATACTATACTATACCCTCACGCCGTGTCCCAGGTGGGGTAGGCAGAGAGAACGGAACGCCATGTCGCTCTATCCTTACATACTTCTTTCGCTTCCTCTACATTCATCCAGTTTCTCATACATGCACGCCGATTCCTCTTACTTAACACGCGACCGTCCTTGAGAATTTGATCCACGTGGTTAAGCCACGTAGTTCTTGGACGTCCGCACTTTCTCACACCCTCTCTTTCAGATAAATACACCCTCTTCGTCAATCTTACACCATCCATTCGCTCCACATGATCAAACCATCTCAATTTATTTACACGCATTCTATCAACAACACTCCTCTTGCATCCACTCATTCTTCTAATATCCTCATTTCTTACTCTATCACGCAATGTTTTACCTACCATTCTTCTCAGTGATCGCATCTCCACTGCATTTATTCCACTCTCGTCCTTCTTCAGCCATGTCCAAGTTTCACTTGCATACATCAGTGTCAGTACGAGGATGGCGTTGTGCACCAGCATTTTAGCCATGTTCGAGACATTGCTATTGCTAACAATAGATCGAAGTGCACCGTTTACTCTCGCACCAGCCACTTTTCTTTTTTCAATGTCCCTTTCGTACCTACCATCCCTCACAAACATACTTCCTAAATAAACATATTCGTCCACTTGCTCCAAACATTCATTTCCAACCTTTATTTCACACATTGTTCTTTCAACCTCTCTTTCAAACACCTTTAAAAATATATTTGATATTATTCTCATACAATGACTAACAATAGACTTTAAAAATAAATTTAGCAGCTATACTATCACCTTTATATTGTGTTACAACATAGCTAACCTTAAATTTTTTCTTGGGACTAACAAGTTCGTCTCCACTGCTCTGACATTCTTCCAGTTGCTCCAACAGGTGGACACGCTCCTTCTGCAGGTGCCTCATGTTAGAGTGAGGTGTGTGTGAGCTGGGAGTACTCCCAGACACCACTACAACACTCTGAAGGGCTGGACCTACAGAACCTTCGTATCCGCCACCAGTGCCTGCTTCTGAACCTGATCCTCCACTGAATTCCTCGTACCTGGAAACATCATTCAACAATACCCACATTAAAATAGCATTAGTTAAACCAAACAAAAAATACAAATAACTTCTTTTATTCCTTTTTCTCTTCTAAGTAAAATCAGTTTCAATATTAGTGTACCATCCGAAAAAAATTACAAAATACCGAAAAAATATATCAACATTACAGAAACAAAAAATAAATTTAGCTTTATAAAATATCATAACATATCATGTAGACATGATAAAGAGTATTTTTATCAGATGAATTTCAAATGAAATTGTGATATCGGTAATAGATATTCACTTACAATTATTTTTGAAATTAATAATAAAAAATATATCAAATTTTTGACCCAAACTCCATTTAAAATTAGGATGAAAATGAAATGTAAATGAATGGTCTGAGTAAAGCAAGATGAATGTGAATATAAATAAAATATTATGGACAATGTGCATTAAGCAATACAGTAATGAGGATACAAAACACATTAACACTGACTTAGAGACTATGAAAAACAAATAATATTGCCGTTAATAACATTGACAACCCACCACACAAGTATCTTATAAAAGACAAAAGTATAGCAGCACCTCACACACCCTATTATTACCCAGGGATGGTTTATATGTGTGTGAAAACAAATAAATCATGTCATATACTTAATGAATTACTTAAATAGACAAATTATTAAAAAATTATATAGTTTAACAATGTTAATTAATTTAAAAGATTACTCTATAGAAGAATATGTCTCCCACTTTTTATATAGTTTAACAATGTTAATTAATTTAAAAGATTACTCTATAGAAGAATATGTCTCCCACTTTTTATATAGTTTAACATTGTTAATTAATTTAAAAGATTATATAGAAGAATATGTCTCCCACTTTTTATATAGTTTAACAATGTTAATTAATTTAAAAGATTACTCTATAGAAGAATATGTCTCCCACTTTTTATATAGTTTAACAATGTTAATTAATTTAAAAGATTACTCTATAGAAGAATATGTCTCCCACTTTTTATATAGTTTAACATTGTTAATTAATTTAAAAGATTATATAGAAGAATATGTCTCCCACTTTTTATATAGTTTAACAATGTTAATTAATTTAAAAGATTACTCTATAGAAGAATATGTCTCCCACTTTTTATATAGTTTAACAATGTTAATTAATTTAAAAGATTACTCTATAGAAGAATATGTCTCCCACTTTTTATATAGTTTAACATTGTTAATTAATTTAAAAGATTACTCTATAGAAGAATATGTCTCCCACTTTTTATATAGTTTAACAATGTTAATTAATTTAAAAGATTACTCTATAGAAGAATATGTCTCCCACTTTTTATATAGTTTAACAATGTTAATTAATTTAAAAGATTACTCTATAGAAGAATATGTCTCCCACTTTTTTCTGTAATTTTTTAAGGGTCCTTGTAGACAATTAATATCTACAATTCAGTGATGAGATATGCCACCCATCCATCCTTAATGTCTTTAAAATTTTGTTGGCAAGAAGAGGACGATTCGCATGTTTTACATGCAGTTAGTCCGCTGGCTACCCCAATTGTGGTGTGTGACAATAAAGAGTTCTCTAGATAATTCTCGTGCTCCAGTATAGAATCATTGGTGTGAAAAATAAATAGTGTTGCTCTTTACATTTTTAAAATGCTTTAACTTTAACACAAACCCTCGAACAATCTTAATAATTTGTTTATTTATACAATTATTTATTATTAAAATGTCATTCCACAAAGCTAGACTGGAAAACCTAGAACTGTCAAATACTTATGCTATCACTTAATATTTGTACTAAATTGAAATAGGAACTTTAAGAAACTGCATTAAATGGTGTCAGTTTAATAGTCCATATTGTAAACACTTCAAACATGAGGTGCGGGCATTTGTATGGAGATGGTGATTGGTGTACAACAGAGAAGGATTAATTAATATTGACCAAAGATCCATACAGAGAGAAAGAGAGTGGTATGGCATGCACATTGCAAGGTATTGGTTGGTTGATTAGTAGTAGGTAATATTGGGAGCACAATATAATTTATATTATATGCCAAACATGGTTAACATCACAACACATTAGGTAACTATCTGTGCATAACTTTGTAGTAGGCATATCAACATGCACTTCCCTGACCTGCACACACTCTTACGATTAATGTTAATTAATAATGGACATATCAGATGACATAGGAGGAAAGTAGTATAATCCTAATAACTGTGGTGTAAATTATTCTCCACCTAGATAATATTTAATACCTCAGTATTGCCTACATTCTTATATTTATGTATACATTATAACAGTTACAATCTACAAAACATTACAGTATAATATAATGAACTAGCCTAGACTAAACTCCACTAAGTGGTTCTTATAGGACTAGACTAGGAGTAATGTTATGTCTTTGGGAAATTACTATTCATACCTAGTGGCTATTTGGGGTATATATTCAACTTAATACGAATGTAGTAGTGTGAATTTACAGTGATGGCACACATACCTGAATCGTCTATCAGAGAAGTCTTCAAAATGGTCGGCGTTGTTCTGGTACCTGGAGGAGCGCGAACTGCGGGCTGAATATGTGTTGGTGGTGGTAGTGGGGGGCCTACGCTGAGCCTCGTACCTGCCACAACACAACATACGCACTCATACAGATGGGGCACACATCACACTACACGGTTCTCAATACTCACACACCACATACTCCCCACACACCTCAACCTAATAAGAGCTATCTAAGTCTCTGAGTGTTCCCTACTTGTTACCTCTATCTCATCGTATTATCTACGCCTTCCTTCATCTCTATACACGTGATACTATAAGAATGTTGTAACCCCAACTATAACTAGTACTAGTGTGTATGGAAGGAGTAACAAATAGTAACTCTAGATTGAAACAGTGGTGTGTTAAACATTGAACAAGACCTCAATACAACAATAATATTATATATTATTATGACACATATTACAGTAAGTTAAAACAGAAAATATCTCAAACATACACATGGAGTACCACAGTATTGGATTTGTTGAAGCACCAAAAGCATGCACCATAAATATAATATAATGCTCAGACATATAACATGACATATATACAGAATGGTTGAGGATGGGTGGAGAGCTCCGGAACAAGAAACAGAAACACATACAAACAGTTATACATGTATTATTAATACAGTAGGGGTGTGTATATGTGTGTGTGTGTGTGTTTGTAAATATAGCACAATTATATTCCTGGGGGGGGGGCAGCATTACTGTCATTGTATGGGAGCCACTATGGCTCCACTAACATTTATCAGCTAACATTGAAGCATTAACACTATCTCTCTAAACATCATTCACATAAAAAGTATGATACACATCATTATTCATATAAAGATAGGATCCTAGCATATTAAAGAAGATAGAAAGCAATAGAGGAATCAAAAGAAACAATAAATATACAGATAAATAGATAGAAACAGTTAGTAGTCACAACTTATCAAGAGTGTTATAACATCAGACATTGACAATAAATAATAATAATTCATGACTTCCTCATGTGCAGCAAGCAGCCCAGTACCAGACAACATTAACATGGTATCACTGGTAAGATAATATAGACTCCATCTTACAACAATAATATATGTAGAGTACGGCTGTATTATGAGAAAGTTAAGAATTATGAGAACATTGAAAAAGTTAGCTGCCAATAAGTTAGAAGTGCCACACAATATTTATAAAATGTAATAATGAAGGCAGCTGTTAATGACAAGTGTACGTATGTATGTATGTGTATACATGTAACATCGACACAGTACAATACTACACAGAATGTATGTAGTACAGTATAAAGGGTAATAGTATTATTATAATAATCGGCTGTATGAGATGATCAGCTCTATACAAACCTGCTGTACCTATTTGTTGTAGATTCAAAGCCTCGTAGTGCAATGTCTGTAAATCTATCATTAGGTGTCACTCCGCTGTTGGAACACTTGTCAACTTGTTCATAGAAAGCTTCCTGAAATTATAAAGCAAACAGTGCATGTAGACTACTAAACCATTATGTCTCCTACTAGACTTAACGGATAATGAGAACTATATTTATGGCATCTTCCATATTATTTTTTTTTTGTTTCCTCTCAATTCTGTAGGAACATCATAAATAAATAAAAATAAAACTTTACTGGCATCAAAATATGCAGTATACAAGTAGGTACATTTCTATAGAGTACCAAAAGGTGAACTTATGATCAAAAATAAATAAGATTTTCATTTATTATAATATATTTTGTGTTGTGTGTGTAATGTTCTAGATATGTACAGTGCTCTCATATTGCCTTTTCAACACTATGCACTTTTACAGCTTTTGGCCAATTAGTATGTTGGGTGATTTATTTGGCACTATTTAATGGAGCATCCATCTCAAAGGTGCAAATAAATTATATTGGAAGAGTGATGTCTTTATTTAGATCCCAAATAATGATTTAATAGTTGCATTGTACCTGGCATTCTCTGGATGCGAAGTCAACTTGCAGCTTCCGGCCGCGGACAGTATGGCCACGTAATTCCTTCACAGCCTGCTGAGCCGCGGCCACCTGGTCAAAAACCACCAAGGCGTGCCCTGTCCCTTTACACACATTAACCTGGACAGACACGACACACATGATTATTATAATTACATTCTTAACAAACAATCAAAATGTGAGACAACATCATTTCCACTGTCAAAGTAATCTATTATACTTAACAATAACTTTTATAATTAGTATATTCTTACTAAAAATATTTAGTTACTGAAAAATGACTGAGTAAGTGTTGGAAAGATTTTAAAATTATTTTTATAACAAATGTATAAATTAAATTAAGTAATTTGTTTTTAATTTAATAAAATAAATAATTTATAATACATTACATGAGCTAAATGAAATGAATATCAATCAGTAATCATTTACTATTATAGAGACAACTGTGTACTAACTAACTTCTGCACAAAGTAATATTGTACAAAATGCAGAAATGTTGCTATACCCACATAAACAAAACCATCCTGACAGTGTTAACAACTTCGCTGCCTCCCAAGCATAGTAGTATCTTGAGGAAATCCGCTCCCGGTTTTTCGTATTATTCTATATAAAAAACATTCTTTTTTGGAAATTATTTGTCATTTTTACTTTTTTTGTTTTTTATGATTGGAAAAAAAAAAAAAAAAAAAACCGCATATGTGCGGAGCTGGCACTGACAATGAAAATTTCTACCTCAGTGCCGATCACGCACATGTGCGGAAATCATGTTATTTACAAAAAGTTACTTTATTAACGAAAATATAAACCTAAATAAAATAATTCTATGAAAAATTCACTGTGCCTATACCTAAACATTATTTCTCCGAATATTCTAATTGAAAACAATCTTCTAGTCTTCCAATAATCTTGTATACGACTAAGATACTCGTACGACTAAGCTGTATAGTCCCCATATGAATAAGTAATCCCAAAAAAACTGGAATGATTAGATCCTTCCATTTAGTGATTCTGGATTGTTCTGTAACTCCAGATATTTGAAATAATATCAATACTTGGGTATTTGTCTAAATAATTTGACTAAACGTAACCATCACTAAAACTTTTCATCAAAAAAAATAATCAAAAAATCAATCGGAGTTGTTCATGGATTGCTGAAAAATTCATTCTGCTTAGTAAATAGTATGTTATTAACCATATAAGAACTTCGAGAGAAGGTTCCACGGTTTCAGGACGATCAGTAGATGGAGGAACATTTATTGCCACTTGATTGAAGGTTAGTTGTTCATGACCTTGGTATTCGTCATCATCATCTGAAGACATCTCATTGTCGATATCATAATCTTTATCAGTGTCATCTGAACATAGTTCTACTTCAATATCACTGTCAGTTAATTGATAAATCATTCATAATCTCACTCTTTTATGTCTTGACAAATTTTCTTCATCATCCATATTCGCAAGCGATTTCAGGCGGTATGAAATTCGCAAAGTAAAATCCAAACACCGTAATAATATTTTAGATGTGTCGTGAGCAGTGCCACACTACAAAAAACATATCATTACGAATGCCGACTTTATACTGAATCATTCAAAGACCATGATTCGATCACGCACAAGTGCGTTGTCGGCTATAGGATTGAAAATCGTACTCCGCACATGTGCGGAGAAGGCAGCGAAGTTGTTAATAATAGTTCATATGACTTTGCAGAGTCAGTAATAATAATATATTATCTATTGGGAGTGTGGGAAAGCAAATGACACAATAAATCTACACTCAAATAATATGCTGATGTAGACAAATATAAACTATTTCATGGAATGCTCACATTACAAATATAAACATGATTATAAAGGAGTTATTATGTTTCCCAGGAGATTCCCAGAATATAACATAATAGTAGCCCCACTCTTTTTTATGAATATAATAACTTGCTATAAGCATCTTGAAAGATGCAATGTAAGTTAAAGATCATTACAAACACAATAAGACACCTTGTAAAAATATTTCATATGTTCAATACACAATATCCTCTAGCTATGTACCCCAATTATGGGAGATACTGTGAGTGTTGATATAAATGTAGTTAATGTTACTCACATCTGAAACAACTCCTATGTTCTCACAGAGAGCAATCACTTGCTTCTCTGTGTGTTCTGTGACACCATCTATCCACACGCAGTTGGTCGCCATGGATTTTCCAAACCCCAACTTGACTCGGCTGCCTCCAACATGCTCACCATCCATACTCCTGATAGCATTCACCACAGATGATATGTTGGCGTACTGACAGAAGGCATACCCAGCAGCTCCTCCAGTTTGCTTCTTGATATCTATTTCAATTATTTTACCAAAATGTTTAAACTTATCCCTGAGCATAGCTGGTGTCACATCCTTTTCCAAGTTTCCAATGAATAATGTTCTAGTAGCCTTCGGATGGAATTCATCCAGGTCCGTTTCATACGGCCTAGATTCATTATCTTCTACATCCATGCCTTGGTATGGTGCAACAGATATTTTACAACCAAAAAATAATTTATCTTGTGACACTTCCAATGCTTTTTCAACGTCTGATGGTTTCTTAAAACACACAACAGCATATCTATCTTGATTGACACCAACAACTTTAACACATGACACTTTCCCGTGTTTTTTGTATTCGTGAAAGAGGCCATCTTTCAATGATGAATCTGAAGATCGCTGGGGGAGATTTTTTACACAAATTGCTAAAGGGCGGTTACCAGCACTACTTGACCACTGAAAACAAAAAGAAAATATTTTATTAAAAACAAATTACATACATACATAGCATCACGCCGCTTCCCTCGCGGGGTAGGCAGAAAGGATCGAGCGCCACTTCCTTCTATCTTTGCATACATCTTTCGCTTCCGTCACTGTCATACAATTCCTCATGCATGCTCTCCTGTTCAATGTGCTCAACACGTGACCGTCCTGTAGGATTTGATTTAAATGATCTTGCCATTTAATCCTCGGACGTCCACGTCTCTGAGCACCATTCCTCTCAGCCAAATATATCTTCTTAGTCATTCTGTCCTCATTCATTCTTTCCACGTGCCCAAACCATCTTAACTTATTTACACTCATCCTTGTTATTACACCCACTTTCATTCCACATTCCTTTCGTATATCACTGTTACGCACACGATCTCTCAGACTTTTACCACACATCCTTCTCAACGATCTCATTTCCACTGCATTTATGCCACTTTCATCCTTTTTGAACCATGTCCACGTCATCCTTCTTTAACAAATTCTGGTGCAAAATATGTATTTAGAGGTATCAAAAATTGTTCAGTCTACATTTTAATATGCAATTGAATTAATACAGATATGCAGCATTGTTAACCAAATCAAAGTACATTAGACCAGAGACTTAAGTGATTAGACAAGTGATAAAATAATGTTATACAATATTGCATAGCAGAGATGAATAAAGATATTTGTATGCAATAAACATAATAATATATGATGACTAGATTAATGTTATAGTGTACAGTGTTTGCAATATTTACCTGGTGTTTTTTACTACGATGTTCTGGACTAGATTCTCCCTCACTAGAGGAAGATGGAGATCTGGGTGCGGAACTAGTTGAACCGGATCGACTGCTACTGTTTGACGCCGCTGATGATGAGCCAGATCTGGCCCTGCCGCGTCTCGAGCCGGCCCCTGTGTAGCCACCTCCCTCAGGGGGAGACGCATAACCGTACCACCGCCGATGGGAGCCCCTGTACCATAAAAATAAAAACGTGTGTAAGAACACCAATTTTGAAGAACTTATGAATCAATGCTCTTATTAAAATTTAATTCAGAATATTACATATAAAGTAGAGAAATGGTGTCAATATAATATCTTACCTATCGATAATAGAATTATTATTATTATTAGTATATGAGGTAGGTCCGTTTCTGTACAGCCGATCCCTGGGGCGTGCTCTGTCTGCAGCGGGGGAGGAGTACGCCCCTGGTCCGGCGCCCCCTGCTCCCGCGCCGCCCCCTCCCCCTCCGCCGCCCCCCGACCCGCCACTGCTCACGCCCGGGCCCGTTCTACTGCAACGCTCCTCGCTGCCGCCACTGAAACAAAATAACAGAAATCCATCTATCAACCTGAACACCACAGACACAGAAAACTCCGCAAAACCACTCACTGAACCCAAATAATCCATCACAAGGACGACGAGCGGTAGTAAAAACCACACATCGACCTTCATTTATTGTAAAGGTGGAAACATAAAACCACTAACCAGATAACATCTACCGAGATAAGGGTGACTTTTGAGAACTCCTTGTAAGTAATATGCACTACCTATAGTATCTAATCTAGTGATATGAATCCAATCGATAAACTAAAACAATATTTACTAAGTCCACAAAGCATACAGAAAGGGAATAACCTTTACATTACTTTAGTTTACACAGCACTATCAAACAATGTTATAGAATCTTCGTCCATATCTTCATGCAAGTAAGTACGCTAAATTAACACGCTTATAGTTCGAAGCTCGTGAATACTGGACATGCAAATTAAATTATGTCGAGTGGAATTACTTGACTACATTGTTTCGTTCCAATATCATATTAACGTAAAGTTCTGACAAGATGTTAGAAGTTCATGACTTTTCTAGGTCTTTTATTTCAACATAAAATTGCGATAACTTAGTGGGTAATGGCGAGGAGACGTAGTCAAAAATCTAAATTAAAAATTGTCAAAGTCTTGTAGAGAACATAAGAAAATGGAGGAGGTTTCGCCTAGAAGTGCGGAAGTAGACTAAAACAAAAATTTTGTTATTTGTGTCAATCACGATGTATTTGTTAACATGTTCGTTTATAAATCATTGATACAGACACTGAACAAAGAATGTATATACATACTCAAAAAATTGTGACAAATATTTAACTCTAGTAATTAATAGTTAAAACATAAGCCATACGAACATTATCACTGACCAACACATGTTAGTTAGAAATAATATAAACATTATGATCATGATGATCATTTTCAGAAACCAAATGTCCTTGAAGTACTTGAGAGTACTGAGAAATGCCAACAGGTCTCAGACTCTGCGAAAGGAAATTCCTGCTCTACTCCTCCACATAATAAGAGGCGGGCGACATAGTAGACAGGGACCGATTGTTGGTCGGTATAAGCTAACAACCAACTCTTCTTAACAGAAGATGCTGGAATGGGCACTCTCTTGCCCGGAGGAGCTAAAATCTTCTCAAAGGCGGATGAACCTTCATGGTCAACGGCATGAGGATGTGGAATGCAAGGGAAGCTACCACATTAAAGGCTCTCGTAGCATCCCAATGAATCAACGAGTTATGAAAATGATGAGATCTTTAGTAAAATCTTCCGGAGGTAAAATAGTCCCCCATTCGGCTCTCCGGGTGGAGACTGCTCTAGATCTTGTCATTATGCCGAGTACACACAAGAAAGAGGAGGTGAGAAGAAAACAAACCAACCGAAACAGCACACAAGGAAGATACGCCACATGGATGGACCAACTGAAGAGGGACATGAACTGTTGCTCATACGTAGAGCTGAAAAGACTGGCTGAGAATAGGGAGGAATGGAGAAGAAAGTCAAAACTCGTTGCAGACCAATCCAATGGATTGCATCTCATTATATATATAGATCATGAAACTTTGAGAGCTAATCGCTAAAAGATGTTCACTTATTTGTGACTAACTGTTTTGAACTATGTAATAGTTTTTGTATCTGCGAATGATATAACGTAGGTACATGCAACAACATTGTGTACTATGACCAATGATGTTACTGTCATTGAAATGAGACAATATACATTTTATTTACAAACATGCATATTCATATCGCTAAATTATGATTATTGTCGAGGGACTTTGCAAC
This sequence comes from Athripsodes cinereus, assembly GCA_947579605.1. Classification (NCBI taxonomy): domain Eukaryota; kingdom Metazoa; phylum Arthropoda; class Insecta; order Trichoptera; family Leptoceridae; genus Athripsodes; species Athripsodes cinereus. The sequence goes on along the minus strand of OX388306.1, from coordinate 8,935,186 downwards.
CTTAGAAGGTGTTATTCCAAAGAATAAATTATTTATGAAATGAAACACAAATGGTTAAAGTTTTACAATATTTAGTAATATATTGACCTGATTTCGACTAGCAGCAGTCATTGACAAACTCTTAGAAATAAGTAGAGACCTACATGACGTGACCACCGATGAAACCAAATGTTTGAGAAATTTACCATTGAATGTGTGTAGGGACGGAATGTCAAATGCATTAATAAATGACAATGACTTTCTCACAAGTCGAAACCAAATATAACACATATTATTAAAACTCGTAAAACTTGAACCATCTGTTTTTTTTTTAGATAAATTAATAAAAAGTTACTAATTTTGGTATTTTTTTCATTATAAAATATCAACTCAATAAATAATATACATATATAAATTTTTATTTTGGCAGAGGCCTTTCGGACTTAGTCCATCGTCAGTGCCGTCAACTTAGAAACTAAAACAAAATACAGACTTAAGCTAGGTATTAAGTAGGGGGAGGGGAAGTGTGGGAGGGGTGGGGGTGGTAGTATAGAGTGAAGAATGAGGATATTAGGAGAATGAGCGGATGTGAGAGGAGTGTTGTGGACAGAATGCGTGTAAACAAGTTGAGATGGTTTGGACATGTTGAGCGAATGCAAGATGAAAGGATGACGAAGATGATGTATTTATCTGAAAGGGGTGTGAGGAAGCGCGTACGTCCAAGAACCACGTGGCTTGATCACGTGGACCAAATTCTTAAGGACGGACGCGTGCTGAGTAAGAGAAATCGGCGTGCATGTATGAGAAACTGGATGAATGTAGAGGAATGGGGTGTTCACATTTGGCGAATATCGCAAGGCGAATTTCAAAATATAACGCCAGGCGAAAAAACAAAATTCGCCGTACGCCCATTGATCGTCACACCTGTTCACACAGTCCACCGATTTAGAAACGATCTGTCAGATGCGCTTTGATTTTGACACTGTTTTCAAAATGGCGTCGAGATGGAGATCGCGAAGTGTTTATTTTTGGTCGAAAATGTTATAGTAGATGTTATAATACGCCTTTTAATTAAGGAAACAAACGCCACAAACCAACAACAAAGATAACAGCTGTCACGAAGCGGGAAACATTATAAAATTTACAGGTTATAAAGTTTTTACCATAGATACGAACGCCGCGCACATCTGCGCATGCGCGAATCGTTCAATCGGCCGAAAATGTTGGAAGGTGGTCAACTCGAGACGATATCGTTTCTACTGGTTTTTATCGTTTCAGACTAGCTGTCATTTTGTTCACACGGTTCAAATGGCTGGCGATATTTTGGTGCCTGGCGATATTCGCCAAAGTGAGAACACCACAGAAGCGAAAGAAGTATGTAAGGATAGATCTATATGGCGTTCCGTTCTCTCTGCCTACCCCTCCTGGGACATGGCGTGAGGGTATAGTATAGTATAGTATGTACTGGCTTCAATTCCATAATATATATTATTATGTAGACGAGTATCTTTAACACATATTTTCTTTTATTTTTCAAATTTCGCAAACATACAACTATGCATAATATTAAATAAATAAAAACTTTATTGAAAAAAAAATATTTCAAATGGCGGGTTTATTGCCGTGGGCAATTTCTGCCAACCAACCACTTTTGACATCAATTTGATATATACAATACATACAAGTGTATGAAAAAGAAGAAAAATATAAATAATAATAATAAATATATATATATACAATACTTGTACCTACATAAAAATACATATATAAATGAAAAGGTGGATGGGATGAAGGACAAGGAAGGAAACACGGGATTGTCAGTTAGATGGATTATTTAAGGAAAGGTAATGATGCCTCAGTTTACTTTTGAAAGAGAGAATAGTTGGAGCTAGTCTGATAGGAAGTGGGAGGTTATTCCATAATCTAGCCGCGTGTGTAGTGAAAGAAGAAGTGAAGAAAGATGTGTGATGTGAAGGTATGGTTAACAAACGGCGTCCACTTGAACGTAGAGATAAGCCATGAGATGCCAAGGGTGTGAAGTTGGACTTGAGGTAATCAGGTGAAGCAGGATTATTCAGAACATTGAAAAGAAGAGAGAGAATATGGAGATGACGACGCTGAGTCATCCTATTACAGTTCTAAAAAAATACAATTCATTGATCAGCAAAGTTTGCCAATATTTAAAAAAAGATAATTTTACTTCGCTTCAATGCACTACACGATAGACACCGAAAATTCGATAATTCTACCATTATTGCATGTTAATGCACGAATAAGAGATAAAATTTTATTTAGAAATAGTATTTTTTGTTAATAATTGCCTTTTATAAGACACTCGAAAACACATGAAAGGAGTAGGAGGCCTATATTCTTTGACGACACACCGCTATAAAATATTGAACATCTTCAATTCAACCCATCCTGGGTGTATTAATTTATATTGACATGAAGAGCACGACTAGCAAGTTTATTATATGCAGTTAGTCCGCTGACTGCCTCACATGTGGGATGTGCCGTGATGGTATAATAATAATAAAATAGTCTTTTATTTATTCGCTAGATTTAAACCAACAAGAAATAATCATTGTCATAACTTAGGAATAATCATACAACTGAAAATGCAATGCAATGTAATTACATACGATACCTAAATTAAATATGACTCCATACAAAATAAACGATTTGGTTGTTATAAAAACTGGAGGTAATAGGTATGTTAAAAAAATATCCAGAAACATGGTTGACGGATGCAATTAGTATGTATAGAGGGCATTATTATAGGACATTTTATATTAGACATAATAATTATGTACATACATAACATATACCAACGGACTCAAATATTTATTTGATTCAAACTCTTCTCCTGACTCACACCACATAAACTTTCAAACTAAACCATTTTTCGGATGTAATCAGACATTTTCAAAATGTTGTCTTTTCTTTCTCTACTCTGCAGGGCTACTCTTGACAAAACTAAACACGATCTTAATCTAGTCTTGATCTTGATCATGCGACGCACGAAGTGACTATTGGCCAAAAATACACGCAAACCGATCGCGCGTTAGCTGTAGCGCGGTGTTTTTTACGATAGTACCTTAAGTGCGTCGTATGATCAAGATCAAGACTAGATTAAGATCGTGTTTAGTTTTGTCAAGAGTAACCCTGCTGTTCCTTAAATCTCTACACAAATCCATGATTGACGTTGTGTCTGCCGGTCTTTGATAAAATTCAAAAGTTAATCATGCTACGCAACGAATTATTGTCTAACTTCTACAAATAGGAATTTGAGCAAATAAGTTAGCTAGAATATGTCTCATCAGTCAAGCCCCCCTTTTATGAAGTACATACACACTATAGAAAGGGTCCGGGGCAAGTTCATAACATGTTATATTCATATTCGGCTGGGAATTTCTCTTACCGACTTTGTTTATGAGCTTCTGCAGTTGGAACTAGGAATGTCTAAATTGATTTATAAGCGGAATGTTGTTGGACATACTTTTGTTATTTAAAATATTGCGTTACCACATATAACAATTTGGAGAGGGTGAGGTCCGTGGACATATTCTGTATGTCCAGGAGCCTTTTTAGGAGCCACATTAGACAGGAATGAAATATTTGTTTAGTTTTTGTTTTTATTTTTCTTTCTGTGTTTGTACTGTACTGGCAATAATAACAATGAACTCAAAGATGGGCTGATCAAGTGCAAAAAGTATGTTTAATCGTTATTATATTGTATTTTGTAAAATTTTATTGTAGGTTGTCCATTTTTTTAAATAAATAAATAAAAAAAAATATTAATAATTAAAAACACTTATATTTTCACTATATTTATTTAAACTCTAACGTTTTCGCCCACTTCAATGGGCATTCTCAAAAGTACTGAATCAGTATAATGTCCTTCACAAAAATTGAAGGTGGTCACAGAGGAGGGAGAGGGGTGGGTGCAGGGATTGAAGTAGAAGAGTGGGGAGTGGTATTGGTAGGTACAACATTAAGTTAGACGATAAATATAGAGAAAATTTAAGTGTTTTTAATTATTTATAAATTATTTAATATGAATTTTCACAGTGTGAACACAAACACCGTTCAACAATTAAAAAAAATTGGTAAATCCTAATTTCCATCGCCCAGAACTCCTTGCACTGTTTAAATACCATATCCCCGATTGTCCCACCAGACAGAAGGTTTTATTCAACGAACTAAATGTACAAAACAACTATCAGAAGTATTCGATTGTAAACTGTCAGCATGTGCTCGGTTAGATTGGAGCTAAATATTGGAGATGTTTTTTGATGTAGAGTATACTGTGAGGAGGACATTACTGGAGGACTTTGACCAAGTTTACTCTGGAATTGTAAATGATGGATGGGTTTGATAGTATACATGATTGTATTGTTTACCTTGTATGGCATGTTTTCTGTTGTTAACTGAGCGTACTCTGATCAATTATTGCATGATCTGTTATTATTAGTCGTTATGTTTTCGATGTATTCAATGCATTCTGCCCATATTATGCAAATATGTGTAATGATGGACAACTTAGCCGTAAATTTTTCAAATATGTAAATAAAATAACACAAACGTCGACATAAAACAGGACAGCGGGTGCCCCGGACATCGAAATATCTCGGCAACTAGACTTGCCAAGTACATTATATTACAGTAATTCCGGGTTAGTTGGAAGACATCGCATTTTGGCGACAAACTCAACCTCTGTACATTGAATTGTATAACTGATATTTTTATGATACTTGGTTTTGATTTGTAATATTGTAACCAATGTACAGAGAAATATAAATAAAAAATAAATTACTACGATCAAAATACAAATGTCTAGTTATGTATTGACAATTTATTATATTTTTTGTGTAAAAGATTTTTTTTATTCTGCGCACAGTTTAAGGGTAAGGTTGCTTAAAATTAATCAATTAATGGCAATCGGGTACCCCCGGACGTTGAAAATGAATTTTTATTTCAAAAATTCTTTAATTTTTAAACACTTGTGAAGTTTATGGATTTTAATTGATTATTTAATTTTATAACTTTATAATTGAAAATTAGAGTAATTGAAATATTTTTAAATGAAAAAACTTAAATTGAGGGTCATGCGATGAGAAAAACCTATTAAGTATGCTGAAGAGAAAATTATAAACAAATTTTAAATGTAAAGGTTGGGTGTCAAAAACTTGTGTACACTTTTCAAATTTTGACAATGTTCCGTGGAGTACCCGGTAAAGAATAAGTCTCTAACTTCTTTCCGTAAAATTTCCAGTGTCTTGTAAGAGGCAGATGTTCGAAAAAATAAAGTCGTTTTATATCTTTAATTCAGCGATGAGGTTGGCCATCCACCCTGAATGTCTTAATTTTTTGTTGGCACGAAGAGGATACCTTGCATGTTTATTACATGCAACTAAGTTCTTCAGGCTTCCCTACTTGTGGGTTATACCTACCTTGATGTTGTAGTAATAGAAATTGTAGTAGCGGGAGGCTAAATGACATTTTAGTTTATAAGTGTGTTACAACACATTTAGATTAAATAAAAAATAAACAGCACAATAACAATTACCGTGATAAATATGTCAATAAATTGTAATTTCAGTCAAATAATAATATATGTGAGTGAAAGACAACAAAGAAAGAAAAAATTTTGAATGTCGGGTAATAATCACATCATAAAATTAAATTCTAGAAGATAATCGATATGATACAATTAAAAACGTCAAATATTAGAAATGTCAACTAGTGAACTGGAATTTCAAGATGTAAAATTAATTGGAAATATAATTCAATTAGTCAAAAGGTAAGAAAAGTAAATTGGATTATTAAACCAGCAAAAAATATCACATTCTAAACTACTGTAACTGAAACTATCAGAAAAATTATAGACATTACAATTTAAAAGTAATTAAACTCCTGTAGGTACTTATGGTAGTGTGGAGGTGTGATGCCTCCGTAGTAGATCTTGTGACTCCTACATGTAGCAATGTATGGAAAGTTCCATAGTATTGTTGCATGTAGGAAGAATGAGTGAGGAGAGTTGGTTTTGCCAACCAGCTAGTCATTCTCGTTTGGTCGCTCACTCGCGGTGGTTTACTATTTTCGTTGTGTTCTTGTACTCACGCGTTCTAATATTTTATTCAACCAATTAATATACTCATTGAATTTGTAATAGTATAGAACTAAAATTAGAGCATTAAATCGTATTGTGAAACATCAAACTGGTGGAAAAGCTTTTAATTGTAGCCTACTCATTTTCAGGTGAGAGAAATCTAGTAATTAACTTCCTTCTTAGAACTTGTCTTACACAAGTTCACCATATCCTCGCAGTAGGATATAGGTAACACATAAAATCGTTTCAGTGGTGACTCCTTTACGTGTTAAATAAAAAGAAAAAACGCGCAATAATAAAAAAAAAAAAATAACAAAAGATTGAGGCTACATAACGATCGACGACATTATTTTGAGGTTAACAATACCTTCCCTTTTTTTCATATCGAAATAAAAACCTTTTCATCGGTTCTATTTTTCATACCAGTAATAACAATTTTCTACCAGCTTATTGTTCCTAACAGATCATATAACAAAATTTGTGTCCAGAACGTCGCGCGATTAACATAACCAAAGTAAAGTCGCGATTTTCGAATTTCTTCACAGATAGAACAAAATAAATCTATTAAGCCGAGATTATCGTAAGGATGGTGTATCATAAAACATCTGGCGATACAAGGTAAAAGTTCTCATTGTTGAGTAAATTGTCGTGTAATTTACCGACGGAAAGATAATAGCCAAGATTTTTACCACAGAATATAAAATTCTAGTTAACATTTAGCGCCTCCGGCGAATGAAAAAAAAAGGTCGCGAAATAAAACGTAGAAAGCAGTTTTTTCCAACGCCTAGTACATATTATTATCACCAAACAACCAGAGCGCAGCGACCATTCGAGAGTCCGGTCTTGGAATGGTGTTTCAGTTCAATAAAATATAGAGTCAATAGTTTTTTATTACAAAGAATTGCATTTTTTTTGTTTCATTTTTGTTTTTAATTTGGAAAGAATCCCGAACTGAACTCACCATTGCCGAGGTAAGGTGCCAACGTTTTTACAACTAGTGTCAAACCTTATATTTTAAGGTTATAGTATCGAAGTGTCACATTCGACTCGCTCTGTGAACAGTGAAAACAAGGTACGTGATCCTATTTAACGTTTTGTATTATTCGTTGCTCATAAATTACTACTAAAATATAAACTTTTGATTAATATCCATATACCACGTATCTTGTGACATATGGACGCGAGCCGAAAGTGTACCTTCCTTGTAAATTATAATTGAAACTTATTGTTATTGCATACACTGTAAGATTAATACAAAATGCCTAAAGAAGATAACTTGTACTTGGAAGACACTTCTGCAGAAGGTCAGCTACCAGAAGAAACACAACCAGAGACAGAGTTATACAAGGTATCTGTCAAACCAACACCGTTCTGGAGAGATAGGTGCAAACTCTGGATATCTCATCTGGAATCACAATTTAAATTAGCCCGTATTAAGGACGACGAAACAAAATACTACATAGTAGTAAGCCAGCTGGATAGAGAAGCCTTAGATGCAGTATCTGACATCGTTACAGAACCTCCGATCAAAGATAAATATAGTGTGCTAAAAGAAACATTAATCAAACGTTTCACCGAATCGGAACATGCCAGGTTAACTAAACTATTGTCTAATTTACAGCTTGGCGACAGAAGTCCTACAACACTGCTGAGACAAATGACAGAGCTAGCCGGTCAAAAGCTAGCTGATTCGGACATTTTAAAAACTTTGTGGTTACAGCAACTTCCAGGCAATGTGCAAGCAGTATTAGCAGGTTGCGACAATACCTCAGTGCAAAAAATGGCAGAGACGGCGGACAAAATAATGGAAGTCTACCAACCGCAAACAGTGATGGCGTTCGACTCACGCCAATCAAGACGCCAATATGAATCGAAAGACAGCTTGGAAAACATGATCTCGAAGTTGGTGGAGAAAGTCGAAAAATTGGAGACAGAGGTAAGACAATTCCGTTCTCGTTCTCGTTCCAGATCAAACAACAGACCTTTCAGAGGCAGAAGCAACAGCCAAAGACGACCAAACACCGAAGTAAATGCAGAAGGACTGTGTTATTGGCATCAGAGGTTTGGCGATAAGGCATATAAATGCAGGGAGACGTGCGTGAAATATAACAAAACCCAGGAAAACTAACTGCCCTCCATTGTGACGCAGCAGCGATGGAGAGATCTACAGGTACAAGGCTGCATATTTACGACAAGGTAAACCACTTAAATTATTTGATTGACTCCGGAGCAGAAGTATCAGTTATACCAGTTAATAGAAAGTTTGTAAATACAAAAAGCAAAGATCCAACAACATGTTTATATGGCGCTAATGGCTCAATTATCAATACATTTGGTACCAAAACAATAAATGTCTCATTAAACTTAAGAAGGAATTTTCCTTGGACATTCATTATAGCGGAAGTAGAGAAACCAATCTTGGGCGCCGACTTCCTAAAACGGTATGCTCTTGTTGTAGATTTACACAATAAACAATTAATTGATACTATTACTGGCTTAAGTAGCACAGGCAGAGCTTATAAAATCGGATCAATGTCCATTAGCACAATAGATTCAAATAATGAATATCTTTCATTATTAGAGAAGTATAAAGAAATCACTCAACCCATGAAAAGTACTGATCCAATTAAACATAATGTCACTCATCATATTGTCACCTATGGTCCACCTATTAAGAGTAAACCTAGGAGATTAAGTCCAGAACAGTATGAGGCAGCGCGAAAAGAATTTCAACTTATGTGTGAGCAGGGCATTTGCAGGCCATCAAAAAGCCCTTGGGCGTCCCCACTTCATATGGTACGGAAAGCTGATGGCTCATGGCGTCCCTGCGGTGATTACAGACGTCTAAATGCAGTCACCAAACAAGACGCATACCCTATACCACAATTATCCGATTTCAGTCATCATTTGGCTAACTCACGGATCTTCTCCACAATAGACTTAGTTCGGGCTTACAATCAAATACCCGTAGAGCCGGGCGACGTTGAAAAAACGGCGATCATTTGCCCACTGGGACTCTTTGAGTTCACAAAGCTTAGTTTTGGCTTATGTGGAGCCGCACAGAGCTTTCAAAGGATCATTAATGAGATCCTAGGAGACCTCCCGTTCACCTTTGCTTACATTGACGACATATTAGTAGCGTCAAGAGACGTTGAGGAACATAAAAATCACCTTATAATACTTTTTGAAAAATTACAGGAGTATGGTCTGAAACTCAACATGAAGAAGTGTGTCTTTGGGAAACCAGAAGTCAAGTTCCTGGGTTACATGGTGAACAAGGATGGCATCAGACCAATACCGGAGAAGGTAGAAACCATAAGAGATTTTCCACTCCCTAGGACAGTCAAAGAGTTACGACGTTACCTAGGTATGTTAAACTTTTATCGAAAATTTTTACCTAAAGCAGCTGAGATCCAAAAACCATTATTTGAAATCACTGCTTGTCCAAAGAAGGATGACAAGAAACTTATACAGTGGACAGAAGCTTCCACAGCTGCATTTGAAGCAAGCAAAGAACAATTGGCTAAAACTACATTACTCACCCACCACCATAAGAACGGAAAACTTATCCTTAGAGTGGATGCGAGTGATACCGCCATAGGGGGAGTTTTACAACAGATAGTCGAAGAGGATTCCCCAGACGAGTTACCCCTAGCTTTTTTCTCAAGAAAATTATCAAAAACCCAACTTAACTATAGTACATATGATAGAGAACTTACTGCTATTCATGACAGTTTAAAATATTTCAGGGAGTATATAGAAGGAAGGCCCTTAACTATCTATACTGATCATAAGCCTATTACATTCGCTTTCACCAAGAAGGCAGACACTGCTTCACCTAGACAGAGACGTCAATTAGATTTTATTTCTCAATTCACTACGAATATAATACATACGAAGGGAGAGGATAATGTCGTAGCTGATACACTATCAAGAATCGAGGTAATATACGATAGAGTGAATATAGATTTTAAAGATATAGCAGAAACACAGAAAACAGATGAAGAACTTCAGTCATTCAAAAAGAATTCCGGATTAAAACTTTTACAAGCGCCTCATGGCGATGAAGGTGTGTTAATATGGTGCGACCATTCCACAGGCGTTTGGCGTCCATACATACCGAGTACATGGAGAGAGAAAGTTATACGATCTATCCATGAAATTAGTCATCCAGGAAGCAAAGCTAGCTACAGAATGTTGAAACAACGCTATGTGTGGCCAGGGATGGAGAAGGATGTCAAGAAGTACGTCCAAAACTGTATATTGTGTCAAAAGACCAAGGTCCACAAGCATACTAAGTGCCCAGTACAATCTATTCCTATTCCATCAAGCAGGTTTGAACATGTCCACTTGGATATAGTCGGACCCATGGCAGAGAGCCAAGGATATAGGTATATACTAACCATGATTGATCGTTTCTCTCGTTGGACAGAATATGCTCCGATGAGAGACATAACGGCCGAAACAGTCATTAGAGCCTTTATGAGACACTGGATAGCCAGGTTTGGCACACCAGTTCAAGTAACAACCGACAGAGGAAGACAATTTGTCTCACAATTATTCAGCAAATTTACAAAAAACATGGGTATTGAACACATTAAGACTTCGAGTTATCACCCTCAAGGAAACGGGTTAATAGAAAGGCATCATAGAGTAATGAAAGCAGCTCTCAAAGCAGTCGATACTATCAACTGGAGTGACGCTTTACCCTACGTAAGTTTAGGATTAAGAGCAAGTTACAGGGAAGAATTGAAGGCATCACCTGCAGAATTAGTTTACGGAACTACGCTGCGGTTACCAGGAGGATTCTTCCAAGACAACAAATTAGAAGACCCAGAAGAGCTATTACGACAAATGCACACTGCCATGAAAAAGTTGAGACCTGTACCCACAAAGGTAAAAACAGACCAGAATGTATTTATACACAAAGATCTAAATGACTGCACACATGTTTTCATAAGGACGGATAAACACAAGAAACCTTTAGATACTCCTTATGAAGGTCCGTTCAAGGTCATAAAAAGAGGCACACACGGTTTCACAATTAGTATTAAAGGAGAAGAACAAGTAATCCATTTAAGTAGGTTGAAACCTGCATATGTAAGTGTTACAGATACGCAGTCAGCATGCACACCCAGAAGTCAGCAGAGTGAAGCTACTACTTCAGGGACTAGGAGTGTCAAGACCAACGATGACAGGATGCTGACTAATGACACCAAAAAAGACGACGAGCAGCCAACCGGCATGACCACCAGATCAGGACGGAGAGTCACGTTCAGGGAGAGATGACACCAGAGAAAGAAACATCCTATAGAGGATATTCTTAAGTTATGTATATATGTTATTATTTTTATAATTTTTTTATTTATGCAATCAACCCTTGAATCAGGTATATATGTTCATTATGTTCATATTATCTGGTTAGTTTACAATTTATTATTATTTGCTTAGTTTATAATTTTCAAAATATGTAGAAAAAATGTAAGATCACATAATGCAATTGAATATTTAATTTTTTTTTATATGCTTAGAAAGATTTAATTTGAAAAATCTCATTTTTTTATTATTAAAAAGTTTACTGTACAAACCCAATTTGGAAAGTCAGTATCACTTAATTATTAAATTATTACACTAAAACTTAAATTGTTATTTTGTAAGTATATCTAGGCAATGCTGTTAATGCCTGGAAGATAGTTATATATGTTATTTGAATATTTTTCTTTATCTATTGTTTTATTTTGGTTATGTGAACACCAGTAAGCAAAACACAATTGAGTATAGATATTGCATGATTTTGATTATTATATTTTGTTATATTATTTGTGATAGAATATGACTTATGTAAATAAACATACTATCAACAGAAAGAATAGTCTTATAATGAACATTGTTTGTTTTAAGCTTTGGTAAAGTAATTAAAAAGAAGAAAGTAACTTTCTCAGTAAATTTCAAATGCATCCAATATGGAAATTGCACAGAAAATAAACTTTTTTAATTTAATATGTAAATATGTTTTGGATAAATATAAATGTAAATGAAATTTTTATATAAATGTAATTATGTAAATATATTGTGTATTTTTGCAAATATCATTTAGTTTTCAATAATTTAAACAATACTTTGGAGTTGCATGGCAAAATACAATATATACTTTTGGTGATGTTGCAATGGAGCAAATGTAAAATAGTATAAAGTAGAGATGTAATATATGGATGTCATTGCAATGCACATTAGAATCATTAGGATGTATTGGCTGATAAAGATGAGCATGGTGCTAACTTTGATTTTGCTTTCAGGGTTGGAGCAGACATGTAACAAGGCGTTGGCACCTCAATTCTCAAAACATTCACAATCGAACACATCCAGTCATTGATTCAAGATGTACATTTTTAAATTATTTTGCAAAATAGCTTTAGTATCCATTACTGTATTAGTCTTAGTGAAACGAGAGTACAGGACATCACAGCACCACATCCAAGTTAATTAGAAAGAAAAATGTGAACATTTTTCTGAAAGGGGGAGATCTATGTGGAGGTGTGATGCCTCCGTAGTAGATCTTGTGACTCCTACATGTAGCAATGTATGGAAAGTTCCATAGTATTGTTGCATGTAGGAAGAATGAGTGAGGAGAGTTGGTTTTGCCAACCAGCTAGTCATTCTCGTTTGGTCGCTCACTCGCGGTGGTTTACTATTTTCGTTGTGTTCTTGTACTCACGCGTTCTAATATTTTATTCAACCAATTAATATACTCATTGAATTTGTAATAGTATAGAACTAAAATTAGAGCATTAAATCGTATTGTGAAACATCAAACTGGTGGAAAAGCTTTTAATTGTAGCCTACTCATTTTCAGGTGAGAGAAATCTAGTAATTAACTTCCTTCTTAGAACTTGTCTTACACAAGTTCACCATATCCTCGCAGTAGGATATAGGTAACACATAAAATCGTTTCAGTAGCAATTTTGTTGTAAGAAATTTTGTTTTTATTTGTATCAGTATTCGGGGCTATTAGACCTTTATGTAGATAAAGGTCTAATAGACCCGAATATAAACTATCATATATTTTTGGTTGATTATGTAAAAAAAATCGAAGAAATAATAAAGACTCGATTTGTAATTATTGAGTTAAATCAAAACTAGTAATAATAATTACAATAGTAAATCTAGAAAAATGGAAGAAAAAATATAAATAATAAGTCAGATCAAAAGTATAAAACAGTGCACCAAAAATGAGCAGTCAAAGGGCGCACTTGACAATTATTTTGGTCTACATTAAAGTTTCATTTGTATGCCAAACTACTTATAAAACGTTACAATTTAAAAAGCTGATGAAAAATCTGATAATTATTTTCTTTCGCCTATCAACCTGCTCTAATACACAAACTCATAGTTCATTCATTCATTCATCGCCCTCAACGCTCCTCTCGGGAGCACAGGGCAGAAACCAGCCTCCTCCATTCAGAGCGTCTCTGTGCCAATTGCGTCACCTCTTCCCACGACATTCCTTGCGCTCTGATATCGTTGTCATAGGAACGGTGTATTGTGAAAGAGGGACGCCCGGGCCGACGGAACCCCTGCGGACGGAAAAACAGTGCTCTTTTTGGCCAACTATCATTGGGCATTCTCAAAACATGTCCCAGCCAGGACCATCGTCTCTCTTGTATTACGGAGATTACAGGTCTCTGCTGGGTGCGCCGGCGCACAGCATCATTTGTAACATGTTCATACCATCTGACATCCAAAATCCTTCTAAGACACTTGTTTTCAAAGCTTAGTATCTTCCGCTCTTGAGCCTTGGTTAAGTGCCAAGACTCGCAGCCATATAGAAGGATTGGGATGATGCACGCATTGAACAAGCGACATTTTGTCCTGATGCTGAGTCCAGACGCCTTCCAAACTTTGTTCATGTTGTTGAAAGCCCCGCTAGCTGCTCCTATGCGGATTGGTAATTCCGACCGGAGATCACCCTCTGGCGTTATGGTTGCTCCCAGGTACCTGAATTTACTAACCTGAGATATTTGGGAATTGCCAACCATTAGTGGGGTGTGAGTACTCGTGCATGTACTATTACATATGTACTCCGTTTTACCAGCGTTGATACGAAGGCCAAGGCGCAAGGAATTTTCATAAAGAGCATTAGCGTTGCACTGTAATCCGTCCACAGATGTATCAAAAAGGGCTAGATCATCCGCATATTCAAGATCGTGCAGCACTCCCACAGACGTCTCACTGTTTTCACGCTGTGATAAAGGCACACCGCCAGGGCCCAGAATAGATTTTCTGAGCAGGTAGTCCATAATTATGGCAAAGATAAAAGGTGCCAATATACAGCCCTGCCGGACTCCAGTGGTGATCCTGAAGGTGTCAGTTGGACCACTTGATGTTCTGACAGAACATTCAGAGTCCATATGCAGGGCTTTGATCATGGTTACCACCTTGGGCGGGATGCCATACGCGGCCAGTATTTTCCATATGGTTGGTCTGTGGGGGCTGTCAAAAGCTTTTTCGTAGTCAATGAAGCAACATGCAAGCGGTGAGTTGAACTCTTGCGACTGTTGGAGTACACATCTGGCACAAAAAATTGCGTCCGAACAGGACTTGCCAGGTACAAACCCGCATTGTTGCTTTCTCAGAGATGCCAACACTGGTTTTTGAATGCGACTCAATATGATTTGTGAGAGAACTTTACCGGGCACACTAAGTAGTGTGATGCCACGGTAATTTCCGCATTCCAGTGGGTTTCCCTTCTTGAAAAGTGTCACGATGGATCCATTTCTCCAATCTTTCGGGCAGAGCTCCTCATTCCACACCTTGTTAAAGAGATACTCATAGAGACTATAGTTATTCAATTAGGCATGTTGGACTGTAGTAAATTAAATGTACCAGATGTACCAGATTATATCAAATATCCACGAGTAAAATATGAGATTAATTTTAATGTGTATTTTTATTTGGAAAAGAACAATATCAATGTACACTTAGGTTAGCCAGTAGACCAACTGAATGTAATAATGTGCAGGGTGGCCAGTAGATCAACTGCATGTAATAAACATACAGGATGTCCACTACATGGTAATACTAAACCAGAGATTCAAGACGGGTGCCATACCTCATCGGCAATGAATTGAAATGTCAATGTTTTGTGCATGTGCCGTAGCATGCCATTTGTAAATACCTACTTTTTACAGGGCACTCGAAAACTTATAGAAAGGGTGGTAGATTTATTCTTTGCCAGGAACTACAGGGAAAAGAACTTTTATTCAATACAAATACATTAGAAGTAATTATACTTATCAATGTTTTCCACGGAATAATCATATAGGTACATGTAAATTAATGTAGTATTTCACGGAATGGAATATTGTGTCATTAACACTGTTCACAACAGATGTCGTATCTCACAGCTCTCGTAAGAAAGCCAACACCGCTATAATAACAAATAACAAACGTGTGTAGAACATGAACACAGTCTGTCGTAAATGTTGGCAACGAACCACGTCAAAATCAGATTAAGAATAATAATAAAAACACGAATTCAATCAATAAGAATAAAATATGACAATAATACAATATTAATAAAAAATCAAAATATAATTGATGATTCTTGTAGGAAATGTCTGGCCAAACCGGAAACAATTCAACACATAGTTTCGGGTTGTTCCACTCTCGCTCAAACTGAGTATACTTATAGACATAATCATGTAGCAAAAATTATACATCAAAATTTAGCTATTAAACATAATCTTTTAAACTCAAATAATGTAATACCTTATTATAAATACAACCCGGAACAGGTATTAGAAAATCAAAATTATAGGCTCTATTATGATAAAACCATAATAACAGATAGACAAATACATCATAATAGACCCGATTTAGTATTACATGATAAACGTAATAAAATAACGTACCTAATCGACATCGCTGTCCCAAATACACATAATATACAAACAACCGTCGCAGAAAAAATACGTAAATATACAGAACTAGCAGGAGAAATAAAAAATATTTGGCATTCTAGGTCCGTTTATATAATACCTTTAGTCATGTCAGCTACAGGGGTAACTCCGAAATCTTTAATAAATAATTTACAAAAATTAGATTTACCGGTTAATTTGTACATTAAAATTCAAAAATCTATTATAATAAACACTTGTAATATTGTAAAAAGGTTTCTGAACACAGATATTTCAGGCACAATGCTGGTATTTTGATCCCGCGTTTTGAGCCTAATCCTTTGATATCCTGTATATCTGGATAGGTGAATTTATCCCGGCATTAGACTGTTAAGTTTTTGTGTGATCATGACTGATCATATGGAGACTTATCTGGTTGTATAATGCTGAGAAGTGTGGATGGCAATTCTGCCGCCGCGTTAAAAAAAAAAAAAAAAGTTGAAAGGAATGTATTCACACTGTAAAATATCATTTTTAATTACTTAAAAAAGTGTATATAACACAACATACATAGACAATTCACACAGAGCTAGTCCCAAACAAAGATGAATTTTGTATTATGGGTACTAACACGATGAGACATAATTATATACAACGCACTAAACACCCAGACTCAGAAGAATTTGATAAAGGTCATTCTTCACTTTGCCCTGACCGGGAATCGAACCCGGGACCTTGTGACTCAAAATCAAGAGCGTTACCTCCGCGCCACACCAGCCGCCATAAAAATTATTATTGTATGGTTATTTTATCTACTACTACTACTATACCATCACGGCATATCCCATGAGTGGGGTAGCCAGCAGACCAGCTGCATGTAACAAACATGCAAGCTGTCCTCTTCGTGCCAATATAAAATCAAGACATTCAGGATGGGTGGCAAACCTCATCGCTGAATTTAAGATGTGAAATGTCTTAATTTTTTCGAACACCTGCCTTTTACAGGACACTCGAAAACTTAAGGAGAAGAGGTTATTTTATCCTACATAAATATTTGCGATAGGAAGTTTTTTTTATCTTTTCTTTAAAAACACCCCAAACACCTTTACAGTTGGTGTAATGTGTAAGTTGGCAGCGGATAATTTACAATAATTTTCTTAGTTACACACAACTGTTTTGTTAACGTTAATAACAAGTGGATTTCAATTCGCATTAATTGTTTAAAAGCCCAACATAGTGTGTTAAATAAAAAATAGGTTAGTTATTTTTTAGCATCAATTCTATAAAATCAGAATATCAAGGACATTACATAAATGTGATTTTCAAAAATAATTAATACATGCAGTATAGGTAACTATATACATTCTGATTGATTAAATATGGCGCAGGCACTTTATTAGTTTTAAAATATGAGGTTCAAATCTTGCTCAATAGATAATAGGTAGATAAAATTAAATTTTGATAATAAGTTTAAACAGAGTTATGCTATTTGTTATGAATATAAAATAAAGCCTCCATGATATCTCTGTATAAACATTCTCATTTGAAGCAGAACTTTAAGTAACATAAACGAAACGCTTAAAACAAATACACGAGTAAATAGAACTCATCTCAACTCAACATAAAAAACATAGACAGAGGTCAAAGATTTAACAAATAACAAACTATCTTTATCCAGTGGACCTGTATCCTCTGCGAATATCCATCCGTGATCGAGTGACGTCAATGTTATAACGATCTTGTTACGATGCCAAATATCTGGCTAAAAGTAGAGATGCCTAATGTTTTTCATATCTGGAACGAAACGTTTTAATAGCCGGAAATTAAAAAAAATACGCATTATCAAAAACAAACAGTTTCACTTACACTTTACTCTTGCATTTGTTTTATTGAACACGTACCAATGTATCAATAAATTTTGTAATAATGTTTGGAATTCGTACTATTCGTATGTATCTAAGTATATTTATTCCAACATAACATTGCTTACACTTAAGTGAAATTCTAACCCATAAAATACCTATATATATTAATTAAAAATTTCATCCTGTATCCCTGAACATTTCAAATCTTGCATATTATGTATTATTTTACTTCTTCGAAATGCATATCCAACAAAATTACATTTCTACATAAAAAAAGTTAACAAAAGACCCGAAAGGTAATAAAGAGATACATATGCCGAAAGACACACAAGGTGAAGAGCATTAACGTTAAATTTAATACTATTACTATCACGGTATACCTATCCCACAAGTGAGGTAGCCAGCAGACCAGACACATGTAATAAACATACAAGTTGTCCTCTCCGTGCCAACAAAGAAATAAGACATTAAGGATGGATGGCAAACCTCTACAACCTATTTACATCTACTACCAAGCATTTAGGACGGGGTAATTGAAGGAGACCTATAGACCACCCGGATAGCTCAGAAATCTGGAGATTTCCATTTATCCGACTAAATTTTTAAATTAACAAATCTGTCGAACACTTTAAACCAATTTGGTCATATTTGATTGATTTAATAATTGAATCGATTATTTCGAAAACAACCAAATTATCATACAAGTTCTATCTATGAAACTTTGGTTGTTTTCGAAACAATCGATTCAATTAATTTAAAATATGATTTCAAAATATTTAACAGATTAGAGGTGAGAGAATTGAAAGTATAAAAATTATAACTATCGAAATTTTTGAGCTTAATTTTTTTTAACAATTTTTACAAAGATTATACTATAAATGTCTAAAATCTTATATGTTACAACACTTATAACTCAAGAATGGCTGTACCGATTTGAATGATCTCTGATTTGTTGGATTCTTCTCCGCCCGGAATAAACTATAGGCTATTAAAACATCTTACAAATTCACGGTAAGAAAAAATACGAAGAAAATTATTTATGCCATACATTTTTAATTTCAAAAATAAAAACAATATGGAGAGCTATGGCGCTGTGAGCGCTCCCACATCGCCTGTTGCATTGTGCTAAAATAATCCTTATGTTCTGCTGTATTAAGAATCAAATTACTATAATCAATATGAAAATGGTGTGTCAAACTGATGAATTAATATTTTTTTACTATAATCTGTCACATAAATGTGGACGTGCACAGATTATATTTGAAATTATATTTTATTATTGCAGATGGAAAACTATTATTGAACCATAAATTGTGCTATTAAAGATGAAAATAAGAATGTGTTCATGTAGTTCTGATGCAAGATTGTGTTGTGAAATTTGTAGGCAGAGAAGAAAAATTACGAAGAAAATTATTTACGCCATACATTTTTAATTTCAATAAAAAATGCAATATGGAGAATTATACAAAATCAACGATGAAGTTTTTTTTACAGATTGACCTATTTACAGAATAATTTTTGTATTTATTTTCAAATTAGAATCGTTATCCACACAACTCAACAACTGTGGTTCTGATATTTCAATTTTGAAAAAATCATGGAAAGAATTTTTATAAATTTAAAATGAATAGGTTTAAACCTACATAATTATATTACGTACAGCAGATAATTAATAAACAAATCTGAGTTAAGTTAATTGTCCTACATAAATTGTTCATGTCGCCAGGTGGGGTGCGGAGGTAGCACTTTTGCCTTTGAGTCACGAGGTCCCGGGTTCGATTACCGGCCAGTGCAAAGTGAAGAATGACCTTTTTCAAATTGTCCTGGGTCTGGGTGTTACATATTATGTATGTAGGTATAGTGCATTGTATATGTGTGTATCGTCGCGTTAGTACCCATAATACAAGACTCATCTTAGGTTGGGACTAGCTCGATGTGTGTGAATTGTCTATGTAAAAAAATGAATGGAATTTTCGCAGTTAAGAGGCCCCACAAGCTGTCGAGTACTTTTTTTCCATAGAAAAAGTATTATTTTTGAAACTGGATGAAATTGTTGCCATATGTGGAATTATTTTAAATGCCGGCAAAAAAAATCTACGCCGAATATTAATTTCCCAAAGTTCCGTACATATTACTCGACAAGGGGTGGGGCCGCTCAAGTTTCATAGTTGCAAAATATGGCAACAATTTCCTCAAGTTTCGAAAATATTACTTTTTATATGGAAAAAAGTAGGTACTCGACAACGGGTGGGGCCGCTAAACTGTGAAAGTTCCAAATGAATTTTATTTTTTACACTATACCTACGATGACACACTTGGACAATTACGGGAGTTTGTAAAGAGATTAATAATATTAATCATTCATAAAGTCTGTAGGAGAGGGCAGTAGACCGGTGGACCGCCCTAGAAGAAGCTGGCAAGGGCAGGTGTCGAACCTGTGTGTTGAAAGGCTTGGTTTGGAGTGGCCAGAGGTCCTGGAAGCAGCGGTGGACAGGGATCTCTGGAAGAGATACCCCCGACCGAACTAGGACAAGGGGAAGAAGATGTATGTATGTAATCATTCATTGATTCTCAGGCGGTACGAAGTTCGCTGGGCCAGCTAGTAATCGATAAAGCAAGTATTCAGATTCACAAAAAAATACTTGAGTACAATTCACAATTTCAATATTTCTTCTCATTTTAAATTATTTCATTCATTACAGTCATTCTAAACTAAAGCAACCAAAAATATTAAAACTTGAACTACACCATCTCCGATGTTAATGAAAATTTGTGTATTTGTTTTGTTAACAGAGAAAGAAAATTTGCAAAATGATCTGGAAAACTGACAAACAGATCCAGAATTACTAAATTTTCGATTATTATTATAGATTTCCCTGTAACGGTGTTACGTAAAATTGTTCGCTTTCGATTTACATTTTTCTTTATCAAGATATTATTTCCCTTCAAATCACTCGATAACGGGTGGATAGCCAAAATAAAAAATAAAAAAAAAAAATATTTCCCTGATCCCTCGTGAACGAGTGGATGGCCATTGAAAATAGAAATAGAAAAAGATATTATTTATTAAAAAATATTGAAAAACCAAATTTATGTTCTTAACTCAATATATTTAATCATATACTTCTTCGATGGCCCTACAGCTCATATCGAGCTTTGGCCTCCATCAGCCCTCGCCTCCAACTCCTCCTGTCTGCCGCTGCGGTTTTCCAATTTACAACTTGTAGGAGTTGGTTTGCGTCTTTTCTCACCTCATCCTCCCATCTCAGCCTAGATCTGCCAACTTTTCTTTTCCCACCCGGATGTCCCTCAAGGATCCTTTTTGGTACCCGTGAAGACGGCATTCTCTGCACATGTCCGGCCCATCTTAGCCTGTTAAATTTTGCATATACAGAGAGTCTGGGAGCCTTGTAGATGTTATATAGCTCATCGTTGAATCTTATTCTCCAGGTTTCGCCATCATTCACGGGTCCCAGGATTTTCCATAGCACTCTCCTCTCGAATCTGTCCAGCTCTTCTGCAGACTTTGCTGTCATTGTCCACGCTTCGCACCCATAAGTCACTACTGTTCTTATTATAGTTTTGTACAGGGTAATTTTTGTTTTCCTGTGGACACTTTTGGACTTAAGGACTGGTAGAAGAGAAAAAAATGCTTTGTTTCCTGTTGCTATCCTTCGTTTAATTTCTACGTGGTCTTCATTTTCATTGGTTATGGTAGATCCCAGATAGGTAAATTCATTTAATCATATAACAGGGCGAAAAAGTGGAGTACATTTATTATCTTCATTAAAATTAGCTTATAAAAAAGTTGTGACGTGTACTCAGTAAATAACTATAATAGCCAAAATCACTCAATTTATCTAAATAATAGCCAAAATCACTCAATTTATCCAAATAATAGCCAAATCACTCAATTTATCCTGGGTACACATACCTCTGAAAAGAGGCCATAATAACCTATATCAATGGTGAAATAAAATTAGTACGAATAAAGTAAGAAGCATCATTACAGATCACAATGATTGTATTAATAGCCTATGCATGTACCTAGATAATAGTATTTTTTTATATGCTTTCCAATTGTAAATTTTTATATACAAGGAATTGTAGGTATATTTGTTGTTAGGCTCAGTTTGAAAAAGACATTACACGTCGAAACTCGTCACTTTAATAAAGTACATCATGTAAAATCGATTATTCACATTTTATTTCTTGACGAAAATTAGTGTGGTTTTGAGATATAATGTTAGTTTAATAAAGACTTCAATATTTTTTTATATATTCTATACATAAAAGTTTAACGCGATTTATCACCTAAAATTCAGTAGCGAACAGCATTGGAACTACACTTCAGTCTTTCTATCCATGCACTCGACAATAACATTAGAAATGCGTGATGTTCACGTGATCAGATGGGCCGCTCGCAGAATAGATACTGGATAGAAATTGCCCAGTGTGCATAATAAAAATATTGTAATTTTGTAATATTAAAAAAACATACTGTTTTAAGATTATCTTTATTGTAGTGCTCTCAATAATGTCGAGATAACTCGACGAAAACGCTTCAGATTTTTTATATGTGAAAATTTAAGTGTGTTTTTTTTTCAATATAGGTAATTTATTATAATGTATTTTCTGTGTCAATACACAACCCTTTGGATTATACAAAATTATTGAATTAAAAAAAATATTTATTACAAACTGAAACATGAGGGACCGTTTATCGAAATTTTATGATTATACATAGGTACCTATACAAAAAAATCTTATTTTACTAAATGATTTGATTATTTCATTTTAAATTTTTTGAAGCTTATTTTTGGGCACACTCAGGTAACTGATTGGAATAAGTGTTATTTAAGTAATGCATGGAACAAAATTTTAGAAAGATAATAAAATTATTGATTAAAACATTTTACATGTCAACGTGACATAATATATATATACTTATAGCAAAACAAAAAACATTATTAATACGATAACATAGAATAATTAATTAAACACCTTAACAAAGTGTCAACACAAAAATAATTATAGCAAAACGAACAAACATTATAAATGTGTTAACATAGAATAATTAATAGAACTAAAGTAAAAATAACAAATTTTATAGACTAAATCGGCCCAGTTTTCATATAACATATATTTACTTTCATATAACATATATTTACTTTGTAAGTGCATATATCTTAATTTATAAAAGAAATTTGAGGATTACTGTATGTCGGAATTTAGCACAAAAAGATTTATAAAAAAATTTCAGCTAAATTAAAAAAAAGAAACAATTAATCAGAGAGATGAGGAATCGGACGTGTTTCCAACATTTATCACGAATTGGTCGAAAGCATCATCCATCATTCCATCTGACATCCAAAATATTTTTTCTACTTTAATCACGTGTTTTAAACAATTGCTCCAATTTTCCACTTGTCACATTGCGAATCGCATTCTCGAAAAAAATTTTAACCTCAAGAAGTTTTATTCTTCGCCGAAACCTCATTTTTTATTTGCGCCCAAATTACCTCTATGGGGTTACACGGCTAGTGTCTAATATTCACTGTCAAATAATAAAAACATATCTATTCGAAAAGAAGTACAAAAAAATATCTCTAATGTACAATATAAATTGAGGTGATTTTTCCGTGTTGCCGCTATTTCATATAATGTATTTCGTTTAAGCAATGTATTTGAATCTGTTGGTAAATACTTTTTTAACGAAAAGTAGAAAGGGTAATTTCAATATATATGGAAAGATAATTTACACAATTGCAATGAAAATACCTTTTATAAGGTTTCAAAAGCAAACTTTTAATTATAGCCGCGTGATCGTTAGTGACTTTATAAAAAGGGTACAGTCATTTAAAAGCTATTTAAAAAATACGGAGTAGAAGAAACGGCCTTTTATTGAAATTTGCCTGGATGTACATGTAGATGCCTTTTACAGGGCAATGGAAAACTTAAAAAAAACGTAGAAGACTGTATTATATTCCAGAATCTTCACTGTTGATATAATATTAATACTGGTTCTGTAATAAAAAAATTAACCGCATGTAATAAAAATTCAAGCTGTCGTCTCTGTGCCAATAAAAAAAATAATAAATGTATTCAGAATGGGTCAAAGAATTAAATTCAATAATACACAAAAGAATTTAAACGAGCAAAACCAGACACTGACTGCCGAAGTGCAACTGGTTTCAGTACAGGCAGAATATTAAATTTAACTGCGTATGTAAAAATTCCAACAATTGAGGGTAATAAAAAATATTTAGAATTATTGATTGATAGTGGTGCGGACATAAGTTTAGTTTCACCAATGGTTTTAGATAGTAGAGTTTGGTGTAATAATAAGAGAAATTAAACCAAGAATGATGGCTGTCTCAGAGGGTGATAATAATGTTATATGTAATGATAGAGGGTGATATGTAATGTTCTCAGAATTGTTCACGTGGACAATTGCATCTTCTCGGTGGACGTACTTTAGTGATGTAACGAATATTCGTATTCGCGAATATTCGCAGATTTCAAAAGTATTCGCAAATGAATATGCGAATGTTTTGCGAATATTATTTTGGTAATAAAGTACCGGATACATTGTAAAAAAAGGTACTGCAAAAAAATATTCTTTAAGAAAACCGAAGAGTTTTGAAATATTTTAAATTCCTATAGGTACCATTTTGAAAATTGGGCGACGGGGGGGGGTAGAAATTTAAGCAAGTCAATATTCGCTATCGCGAATGTTGGCAACAAATATTCGCATTCGCGAATATCCAAAATCACACATTCGTTACATCACTAATTGGAACACACACATCACAAGTTAAATTAGATTGTAAATCATCAACTCGTTATAACGGAACCCCTTCAAGAAACTAAATAATAAAATGTCGTTACACATTGATAACATAAATCTAGTTCAACCAGGAAACGAAATGTCTGCCAAATTCTTTATTTGTCCATATTTATTAGATAAAAATAATTAAAATGTAAATTGACAGTTTTATTTTCCCTCTATGAATCGCAAAAATCTCATAAAATGTTGTATGTATTCTAAATACAGTCCACATTTAATAATTAATGTTAACATAGTATATTGATACATATTTTAATATGTTATACATATGTTAGATATTTAATGTCATCTGTCAAAGGGTTTACACTTTACATAATATTATAATTGTTGTAATAAGAAATTAGTTTTCTAATAATACAGCAATGTGGAACAGCAACATGCGTGTTTATTAGAAGCATTTGGTCTGCTAGCAACCCCACTTATGAGGTGTACAAGTATACTGAAACTGTAGGTATTTAATGAAATATAATGATATGTTATGTACCTTGAGGCTAAATAACTAGAACTGCATTTTATCCAATGTACCTACATTATAATATATTTATGAAGAAGACAAGTGTGGGTACATCTTAAATTCAGCGATGGGGTATGCGACCCATTCTGAATACATTTATTATTTTTTTTATTGGCACAGAGACGACAGCTTGAATTTTTATTACATGCGGTTAATTTTTTTATTACAGAACCAGTATTAATATTATATCAACAGTGAAGATTCTGGAATATAATACAGTCTTCTACGTTTTTTTTAAGTTTTCCATTGCCCTGTAAAAGGCATCTTAAAACTTCATAATATGAATATTATATAGTATATTTAAGGTCTTCGGTTCAGTGATGAGGTATGCTACACACCCCGAATATCGAATTATTTATTGGTAAGCAGAGAATGAATCGTATGTTTATTACATATAGCTAGCGTACGGGCTACCTCACTTGTGAGAGGTGGACTGATGGTACAGATAAATACTTACTATGAAAACAAAAGTGAGGTTTCCAGGAACATGAACAACGGGGATTTTTTTTAAATCTATTTTATTTGTGATTATTTTTTAATCAACATCGTACGTTTTCATACTATGCCGATTTATTTTAATTTTTAGGTATATTTATTTTGCTTTTATATATAAGAAGTCAATGGACAACAAGTATTAAGTAGTTTCACAGGACATTATAACCGCTGATTCCTATTAATTTTTTTCGGCATTTGTTATCCTGCCTTCATATTATATTTGTTTTATAGTCCCTTCACTAATAGGTACTATCAATAATATTAGTTTTGAGATAAAGACTTGCTAGATATCCCGTACGAAACAAAAAAAATAGATTACTTGAAAATCTAAAAAATCTACAACTTTCAAAATTTACAAAACATCGTTTAATACCATCATATAATTATATTCCAGAATAGTTCATTATTACGCATCATTAGTTTTGATAATTTTGTTTCGGTATGGGACTAATTTGTACAGGACAAATTACTTATTTTAACCATTTTATTTATTATTCATTATTATAAAGCATAAATATTTGTTGTAAGCATGGAATTAAATTCCATATTTGATTTTTACAATTTTTGTGCAACATTTTTTAGTGAATGCCACAAACATGCATTAGTGAAAAGTTAATACATAAAAACTGTAATATAAAAGAAAATATCTTTATCCCCATTTAACTCATTTATAAAAGCTCTACAAAAAATATCTGCTATTAAAATTGTGGCTAATTTAATACTTTATAAAATGTCATCTTAACATTTTCTGTATATATTGCAATGTTTAAAAAGTATATGGCTTCTAATTTTTACTTCACTACACCATTGGCAAGTCTCTAGATCGAGAAGCTGAAGATTTGGATTTTGAAATGATTTGGATATTATTTACTTACCGTGTCGAAACCCAGAAAAAACCCGTCAAACTGATCTCCAGTACTGCGCAAAACGCACAGCACGTGGAGATGCGTCAAAAATATCCTCCATAGTGAATGTGACAGAGCACAATGAACACTCCAACAAGTGTGGCATGGTCTGTGCTACACCACATATTGAGAATAACCTATTTAACGTATTAAAAAATCAGAACACCCATAATACATTGTAAAATATTTCTATTTTCATCATCTTAATTTATCGAAATTGCCGCACTAAGACCTTCAATATTATCTATGTAAAATATTCCGTTAATTAATTTATTCAGATATTCACGGTCGAAGCCTTTTTACATGTAAAAAATTTAGTATACATACAATACATGCATACAAAAAGTATTTTTCTTTTAAAAAAAAAAGACACAAAACAATTAATTTGACACAAAATAAGAGTACAAATTTAATGTTAATGTTACATGTGCTGTCAGAACCATAGAATAATAAATATAATAAAGTAGTCAGAACCTTAGGATTGTTGCTGCGAAATTCAAAATACTTACGTTGCATGATTCTATGATTAAATTAATGGCCGCACGTATTTCCACGGCCACAGATAATAGAAAAAAAATTACCTTTTTTCTTTTTTTTCCATGGTGTTGCAATATAAAAAAATAATAGAAATGAAATTGTAACACTGGTTTTTCTAATAATGCACTTTAAAAATTAGAATTCACTAAAAATAACAGGGAAAATAAATAATACACCAATAATAATAGTTTATAACGAGAAATTATGATTTATATTACATTTTCTGACTTTTAAATTGATTTTAACGCCACCTGGTGGAGAACCCAGACTTTGGAATCGCACTTGTCACTTGCAAAAATCGCGTATTTTCACGGCCACAGAAAAAAGAATTTGTCGTGCGCTAGTGACAACTGTCACGAAAGTGAGGTTAGTTGGTGAGTTGATGTTGTTGATAATATGTGGAATATTACTGCCAGATGAGATGATTGTAAGATCACTTCTCTATGAACTCATCAATCTCGTTCAAAATTAACTTAACTTCATTCATAAAGCTCAGTTTGGGAGCCTGAGGGGGGGAGGGTTTCTTCAAAACTTTTCCACATTTTTGTAAATAATGGGAAACTTTCAAAGATGCTGTAGATTTGGTTACAATGCAAAACTCGTCAAAGGAGGAACTGATTCTTTCCACAGGTATGTCAAACAAATAATATAATATTATCTATTCAAGTACATGAATAACAATGCAGGCCGCATTCTTTTCTTTGTATCTGAGATTGTTTGTAATTTAATAATGTACTTTTATCACAATGCATATTTTATTTTGATTTATAGATTCCTTAAGGATGATCACGTTAGCCGCTTGTGGATTCCAAATATAAGGAGAGTGAGTTCTAAACCAACTATACAGTCTTAAGTATGCTCCTAACAGTTTGATAAATATTGCTTTATAACAAACAGAACAGGACCAAGGCAATTAAAACCTGGTGCGTTACCGTTAAAATTGGACTTTCCAAAACACATTCAAAAACTAAAGAAAGAGATAAAATGCCATATCAAGTGTGGTAAGTATTTTTCAGTTCGCATAATATGTTACTTTTACTCCCATATTAAACTCATCAACTGTCATGTTTATATATATATAATGACTGTCAAACAAAAGCCCGTAAAGGACAAGTGATCAATTTTTTTTTAATAATTGTTGGTTTGCTTTATATCTAAACGTTATTTTATGTTTTTGTTGGTTTCAGGTGTTGTCAATAAGCAATGTAACATATTAAATACTGATGCCAGTAATGGATTATCTACTATGTCTGCTTCCAGCTCAAATTCTCCTTGTAATCACACTACAGATAATGGAGAATCTAGCTCAAATTCACTTTGTAATCAAACTACAAATAAGGGAGAATCTAATATGTCAATTACTTTCAACTCAATTTTTTTTTATAATCAAACTGTAGATAATGAAGTATCAAAGTTCTCTACTTCCCGTTCAAATCTCCTTGTAATCGAACTTTTGATAGTGCAACAAAAACTTTTGAATTTTAGTTAAAATAATACTTTGTATAACACTTTAAGACTTTAGTATAAAGTTTTGCCTATAAATAGGGATTAAGTAATACTTGTCTTCCTTTTCATTATTTTTCTAATATCATGGTGAGAGCAATAAGTTTCAATATTAAATTGAAGAGTAAATATATATTTGAAAAATTTGTATTTGTTTTTTCATTCGTAAATTGATTTATTTTAGCTTATTCCTGAATCTGAAAAATCAGTGGACTACAATAAATGACTTCCATCACTAAATTTTTAAAATAAGTATGAAGGGAGCGTATATTTTTTATAGCTTTTATTTGTTTGTGAAATTGGAAGAGTGGCGTTGAATTAAATGAAATTTTTGCCTTGTTGAGTTATGGAGCTGGACAGTCAATATAACTACACACAGAAGTAACTAGCCTCCTCTCCTCTAGAAGGTTCTTCACCAAATGTGTGACGACTTCGTCGTCACGCCTGACTTCGTGAGGTTGCTGTCCTAGGAATGATTTATTTTGTAACTATGAGTCTTCCAGGCTGGTGGTGGAAAAACATCACCCTTTTAGGTCAACAATGTCTCTGATATTTAAACTTATTAACCTATGAAATCTGTAAAAAAGGCATCGTTATAAATGTATTTTCTCTCTCCAGCACTGATTCGAAGATCAAGGCGGAAAGTATTTTCCAGTATACTTGTTGTGCTTCGCTGCAGCCGTACTCCACCCACTTTAGTATATTTATTATTCCATGAGTCCACCCACAGATGTATCGAAAAAAGGTTGTAGATTCTCGGCTTAAAATTGTTCATCAAAATTATTTAACGTAGCAAAACATACACGTCACAATAAATGTCATCGATTTGTCAAAAATATTTTTTCTTTTTTTTTATATAGCCATACTTAACTATAACGTTTTTGGCCAATGACTTAAATATTCCATAGACAAAATAATTTGTTTCGTTTCTATGGCAGTGGAAATACGGGCTGCGTAAATTAATATTCTCGAGTCTTATTCAATTGCGTAGGATCCGTATGAAAAACATATTCACTAATGTTGGAAAAGGTTCAAATATATTTTATAATTCATTTGTATAATCGAACATAGTGATATTACCTTTTTCTTTACCCTTTGTTATTTGTTGCTGGATGTTTAGTTTATGATACACTCGAGAAGAAATAATTTCTTACTCTTTAAATTTTTTTGAATTATTGAACGGAATCATTCACAATCCGATGATATTGACTGTTTAATTATAAATTGAGGATTTCTAAATTTTAACACAACTTAGATGTCCATAGGTATTATCAAATCAAAAATAGTTTATTTCAAAAATAAAATACATTTAAGTGTACCACTTTTCTTAAATTTTCGTCTTGACTGTCCCGTACGGAACCTCTACAATTTTTTTTTTTTTTTTAAAGATATATCTGGGTTTGTTATAAACCCAAATACAACCTTATACACCTTTCACACTAAGCTAAAAGCCTGTGCCGTGAAAGGGGATTATGCCGGCACCTGGAATCGAACCACGGACCCCTTGTTCTGAAGGCCGAGACTCTACCTCCAGGCTACCGACGAACTCGCTATTATTTATTCGCTATAAAATGAGTTTGGCATTTTGTAAATTTAAGATGACAACAATACTTTCCACATGTTGACATGATGACGTAAATAATATGGATAACACTTATGTACGTAGGTATACTTTAGACGAAAATATAATAAAATTTGTTCTGCTAAATTTTAGTTGACTTAAACATCTTCTTATTTTACCATACTTGTTTATACTTTCAATAATTATGTATACGATAAAATATTCCAAATTAAATGCATGGCTATGGCGATATCTGGCAATCAACCACATAACAAAGTAACCATTAAACATCAAAGGTATGGACTATGGACAAAACCAGATACAAATTGTAAACATCGGTATGTAAACACAAATAACATATAAATTACACGGTATTAACAATAATCAAAAAGCAAGCTATTATAGGATCAAAAGAAAGGAGAAATTGGTGAAGCTGATCCAAGTAACAAAACTACGTTCAAAGTGCAAGGTTAGTATGATATTTAAATTGACACAGAACTCGTCCTATTTTCATGTATTCTTAAATTTATTATCGGATCACTATTATAAAAAAATAAGACATTTAGGATAGGTGGCAAACCTCACTGCTGAATTTAAGATGTAAAGTGTATAGAACATAGCTAAATAAATTCACTTCAAGGACATATAGGATCAATATCCATGTCAACTTTTCAAAATGAATAAACGCAATTAAAAAAAATTACATCAACGGCAAAAGATGCTTAATGCATTAAATAGTGATCATGATCCAATAATCCTTGGCTGAATGAAATGGATAACAATAATAATAAATGCATTATTGCTGTAACAAAAGCTACATAGAATAAGCATGCTTATTGCCTGGAGGCTATCTCTTCAAGCAAACCTGTATATAAGCCATTGTTTTACAAAAACAAGAGAATTAAAAATTAACTATAAAATATAATTATATCAAGGTAAATATATTGTAGAAAAATTAAATTACGTTCACGCATAATATGAATCCACGTCGATCCATTGTTATTTTGTTTTGTTTTTTAATGATGGGAATTTTGGGTACAGACTAAGTTATTTACAAAACGCCTTTGGGATTTTATTTTACTTTCAAAAAATGCGATAGTTTGAATTCTTTAGACCTGTGAAAATATTGCTCCAAACTTGAGCAGCATGGACGGTGAAAGAAAATAATGTATAGAAATACGTCGAATGGGGAGAAATTGCTAAGAATTGCCAATCATGGGATCTTAATAGAAGTCTGTGGAAGCTAATATTACAAAATCGTTGAAAACAAAAAAAAATGTGATTCATGGTCTAAGATGTTTAAAAGGAAATTTAAGATGTGAAGATCGTGGGATTCCTTATAGGTTAGCCACAGAAGTCCGCTTCAAAACTGGGAGACGTGATCGTACGTAAACTATATACAAAGCGTATACATGCATTTTGTAGACCACCTAATTAAGTACTGAGTTCATCAGTGGTATGAAAGATGGCACAATCTGCCAAGTACACGATCGGTAAAAGAAAAGTTAATGCAAGAGTAGGTTTTGGACAATTGGAATGAGCATCTTGTATCTTGTATGAGAAACTGGATGAATGTGGAGGAAGCGAAAGAAGTTTGTAAGGATAGATCTATATGGCGTTCCGTTCTCTCTGCCTACCCCTCCTGGGACACGGCGTGAGGGTATAGATAGATAGATAGATCTTGTATCTTCTTATAACATCTATCTATTCTTCAATAACAATTGAGAAAAGGTGCAATGTATAAAACAATTGGCTTAGCAAATTAAAATTACACAAAACATTACGGTAAAATAGTAAGTAAAAAAGATATTATAAAATTCAATATAAATATACTAGAGGGCGTGTTATAGCTTTATAGGCAAATCTTAAACTAATCTAAGGGAATCTCATCAATTAGTCTAATTGTTTTGTGTCTTTTTTGTAACAGATCTTTCCTTTGTTTACATGTTTTGTATGTATACAGAGGTTTAACATGTAAAAGGCTTTGGCCGTAAATATTTGTAAATAAATTAATTAAAAATTTTAGGTGCCAAGTTTGTCGACAACTCTGAAATGGCATTAATTATAAACTATTATAATTATATTGCTACACAAGTAGGAAATTCCATACTGGATGTATTAAAAAACTTTATGTTTAAATTTAGAAGATTAATTATGAATTAAATCCAAAAACGAGTGAAAGACAAAATTCCGTAATCCATTCTTGCGAAATCGTACCACATTCCTACAAAAAATGGTATCTCTCGTTTTTATATATCTTTTCTTTTCGTATAAATATTTTTAGCGGAATAAAAACCAGTGGACCTGTTTACTTTAAATTAAATGAATAACATAAAAAACATTTCTCCAAACAAAAAATATTTTTTTATACCTAAAACTCGCAACTAAGCGATTGAACAAATAAACGAAGCTGAGTTAAAACGTTTATAATCATCAAGAAACAATGCAAAAATTAACCCATCACTTCCAATTATTAAGTTTTTTTTTATTTACGAGTTGCAATGACCAAGTTGTGACACCACGCCAATTTTTTTTTTGTTCTAGACTTTCGAAGTTATCGGGGTTCAAAGTTTACCAACGAGGTCAGATTTTGCTAACAATGACGTCGTGCTGCTCAAGAGAAAATAATCAGAACTCAGTTAACCTAAAAGATGGAAGGATAGTTGGTCTTCAATGTCGCAAGAGGAAACAAATTCCGGGCAAACAGGTCAATGACCTACTACAAGCAGACGAAGAAGAAGTTAATCTTTAACATTTTCTCGTTAACATTATGCCTACCATTTATTCTGTGATACTGATGATGTAAAATAATATTGCTTTAAAATAAATAAATATAATAAGGTTAAGGTTCGCAAATAAGGTTAGAAAACATGACTTATATAAAATTAAGTATGAAGGTGAGGCAATATGGTTACCCAATGGTTTTTTCGTTATAAATATACCTAAAAGAATAATCTAACATATTATAAAAGAAAATTTATGGTCATTTTTCTTGTCCGAGTTCACCTGTTTTGCACCCTCATTTTTCAAGTAAATATACAAGACAGAGAAGGTCTAACACGACTCATAAATCTAGTTAAGTCTTCATTAAAAGCTACACTGATCACATTTACTAGATGAAAACCATAACATCACTTTTCGCAAATGAGAAAACTTACAAATGTCCTTGTTGCGACAATTATTGATACATATTTTAGATTTAAAACATGAAAAAAAAATGTACCCGGATTTACGTTCAATAAAAACCCAAATTCGTATTTTAACGCACAACTTGACACCTATTTATTAAATAATTCCTTATATTTTGAAGATAAAGTAGATTAGAAGCCAGATTGGAACACTGGACATTCCACTGGAAAGAACGGAATTAATTTATCCATCAGGGAGCCGGAATGGGTTAGCAATACATTGTTCAATGATGGTAAATATTACTGCGATTGAATTTTATAATTATTTTAGTTTTACAAAACACTCAACTACAACTTCAAAAATTAATAATTTTAGACATCATTTTGTATTTTTTCGTCTTTTTCATAATTGTTTTGACTGGGTGATAAATCTGATAATAAATATTATTAGTAGGTACCTACACATACAATTGACCTAGTCATTCTCTTAGCATTTTATCAAAATATAATTGCTGAACATCAATGATGATGATGATGATTCTGGATGATTTTGTTTTGACGCCGCGCCGTTCAACAGTCCCTAGACCATGGTTGGCCAGCCTTTTCAGCAGCCGGGCCAAATTTCAGGATGAGATTTCTTACCGGGCCGCACAACAATATACTCCATATTTATGTAACATTTGATAATTTTACTTCACCTTAAAATTTCTACCCCCTGTCGCCAAATTTTCAAAATGGTATAGGAATTTGAAATGTTTCTAAACTCCTCGGTTTTCTTTAAGAATATTTTCTCAAAATACCTCTTTCAAAAAAGTGACGGGTACTTGTACCGACTATTATTAAAATAGTGTTCACTGTGCATATGCTGAGCGGGCCGCACGTAGATACCCAGCGGGCCGCGGGTTGGTCACCCTTGCCCTAGACCGTCTCAAGGGCGCCGGATCCATTATTTATTTACAAAATCATATAAATTCTAAAAGCAGAATGTTTGCTTATGAACACATGGATACAGTATTCTGTATACCTTGTATCAGATATCTTTTTAACTGCTATGAGAGTACGATTGGAAAAGAATGGATATTCTGTTTTCGAGTAGGTAGCTAAAATCAAATCAAAGATTTCAAGAACGAGAAGTTGTAAAGTTACGTTCTTTGTACGTGATATTTTCAATGAAATTATCTATGGCAATCGTTACATTCTCCTATTCTTTCGAACATGTTGAACAAGCCTAGATGGAAAAAAGCATGCACTTATGGAACTGAAATCATTTTTGGTTCCCATGTGTATTAATAATTGTCTGGGTAAAGGTATTTATTTACGCACGTACATACATACACATGAACGTACTCAAATATTCTGATTTATCAATAGAAATTTAAAAAATAATGTACTTCAGTATAGTAGCTTAATACTGTTGTACAATTGTACATTCAATTCATAATTGGATCAAGAGAGCTTCACAATGTTTACAATCAATATCAAGATCCACATTTAGAAGAAAATATTTATTTTTTTAGATTTTGAGTTCGCCAAGGAGGTTCTAAATGAAGTGACTACTGACGCAGAACACTGGTTGAGAAATTCACTCCTTTATTTGTAGTAGGGTCAGAATGCCATATCTTAAGAATGCCAGATTTAAAGAACACATAATTAAGAAATAAATAATAAAAAAATAGCAAAATGCTACCTTATCGAGCATCTAAAGACTAGCTTAGTCCTAACTATTGTGATCATCATGAGAAAAGTAATAGCTACCAACATATATATGGAAATATCCAGTTCAGACGCGGACATGGTTATCTACTGACTATCTGTAGATAGTGATAATAATGTAATACGGTTAGATTAATAATAACTGCTATCACAACTAGTTACGTTTTCACTTACACATTGACAACTTGCAACAGCCAGTGTATGACAGTGTGATGGATCAGGTTATAAAATTAAATGATAAAACGCTTTCTCTTCATCTTAATGATCTCTAATTACATATTATTGAACACATTACGCATTATTTTGACAGACAACTGAACCGTAGCTAGATCTAAAAGTACTAATATAATAATATGATACCAACTCAATAACATTTACATCTAATATCGGCAGTGCTTGTTGTCAATCTTGACATAAAAGACACAAACATACGACTTTGGCTAAATTGCATCACATACCATTGCTCGGTCTTTAGCAGCGGCGTCACACTTTTCTAGTCAAGGGCCACATAGGACAATCGAGATATCATTGAGAGCTGCACACTAATGAATTGGATATTTATGGGTACAGTGTTCTCATTTAGATGTCGCGCAGTGTTGTCAACTCGGATTTAGAATTTCTCTCCCCCCGACCCTCCGTCACCAGAATTACAAAATGATATAGAAATACGAAATATTTCATAATCCCCCCGGAATTTTTATAGACTATTTAAGAAAAGTGTTATACTCGAAAACAAAAATACGTAGATTTAAAAAAAATGCGTTTTGCGGGCCACACAAATAACTAAAATAAGTAGATTTAAGAAAAATGCGTTTTGCGGGCCACACAAATAACGGCTGAGGGCTATAGTTTGACGACCGCTGCTCTGTAGTTTCACTTTGTAAGAATAAGTAACAATATTAAGTTGTACATAAACACGGCAAATTATTATTTGACAAGTATAAATAATTCATATGGTCAGATTATTATTTCTGCTACTATCTACTAAAACGTAAACAAGTAACAATATTGTAAACATATCACTCTATTTGTTTGTAAAATTAACATATATAATCCCATTTACGTAATAAACAAAATAAAACGTGTAGGTATGTAAATGAGTTCGTTTTCAATCTACCGAGTGTTTTGTACAATAATCGATCTAATAAATGGAAGGCATGGATGGAACAACTAACAATTCATTAACACGTAAAATGATGAGATGTTCATTGTTCAAAGTACATAATGATTTTTGTAAACAATTTATTATGTCATACGCGAATTCAGTAAAGCAACGCTTTCTGTAATAAAATCATTTCAATGTTTTCGAAAACACAACCTATCCTTTTATCCTATTCTCTAGGTATGCTTTGTTCAATATCAGTTATTTTAGAAGGATTAACTATGTAACAGTTACGAGACATTTTGAATGGTTTTAAGTATTCTACAATGCACATCCGTTACTATATCGCTCGTCAATGGTATAGGTTTACCGAAATCGATCGCGATTTAAATAATCAAGTAACGGATGTGCATTGTAGAATACTTAAAGACCATTCAAAATGCTTTGTTCAATTAAGGGGTTGCGGGTGCATATCTCGTCCGGGACACTACCAAATAAGGTGATGTTGTCTTTTCTTAGCCCTATGTGACATTTTCATGTGTTTAATTTCAAAATGTTTATCATAATTTAATCATTAATATGTGGGTATAATTTTGACTTATTGATGATCCATATAGTGATTTTAACTTTCTGATGATCATACAATTTGTCGTTTCCCTGCGGAGATAAGCGTCGTACAATAATTCCCTAGGAGGCATTAAGGGTTGTACTACGAGTGGTAGGGAAATTTTGTCGAGGAAGAGTCTCTCAGGTGATATCCAAGGTGCCTGTAAAAAAGAATTG
This sequence comes from Athripsodes cinereus, assembly GCA_947579605.1. NCBI lineage: Eukaryota > Metazoa > Arthropoda > Insecta > Trichoptera > Leptoceridae > Athripsodes > Athripsodes cinereus. Next base: position 8,898,243 of record OX388306.1, on the reverse strand, counting down.
TGCAAAAAATCCAGTGGATAATATTCCAACGCTTTCTTAATTCATTAAAATACAAGCATATTATTGCTTATTTAAAGGGCATTTGGGGATGTATCGCGCAATTCAATATTTAAATCATATAACAACATTTTAATTGAAAAACCAGGAAATAGTAACAGAAAGTTTGTATGAGACTAAAACGGAACTTTCTTAGCTTTTTTATCTATTCAGTTATTTTAAGCGGCATGGACACTTTCAGATTTCCTGCAATAGGATTGTAAACGTATTTTTTTATGAAATTAATTAATAGAATATCCCTTCGGAATATAGAATACCCACTTATCATCAGCTACCTACTTGGTTTAGAGGATGATAAGGTGCATCGAATGATGCATAATTTTGTTCTAAGAAATTTCATTTTACTTTGAGGAATTGATCACATTTGCTCTTGATTGAACTAATTAATTTTATCTTTAGTTGTAAGATAAATTAATAAATCAATAAATTTGTTATTTCAAAAGGCAGAAATCATCCAAACAAGGGTGCATCGCCAGTATAATAAACAAATAATTATATAGAATATTATAGAATAGCAAGGCAGCTGTATCCCGTGGAGCACCCGGTAAAGAATTGGTCTCCCACTCTTCTCCATAAGTTTTCGAGTGTCCTGTAAAAGGCAGGTGTTCGAAAAAATAAGACATTTTACATCTTAAATTCGGCGATGAGGTTTGCCACCCATCCTGAATGTCTTAATTTTATATTGGCACAGAGAAGACGGCTTGCATGTTTTATATGCAGCTGGTCTGCTGGCTACCCCACTTGTGGGATATGCCGTGATGGTATAGATAGATATAGATAGATAGAATAGCAAAAATAATTTCCAAGTTTCTGTGACAACGAAATCAGAATATTGTGTGATGAAGATCTCTAATTGACACAAAATCGTTCTGAATAAAAGAGATTTTATTCCTTGAACTTATTCTTAAGTTAAATGTTATGGACGTAATACATTTGTGTTGTTTTACAAAAATACTTTTATTTACGTTTAATCGGTTCAAAATACAATATGTAACCACTTCTGTATTATGTACATATCGTATACAGATAAAAGTAATTAATAAAAAATGAACTATAACAAGATCGACAACACATAATGAGAAGTAAAAATACAAAGATACAACCAGAACTTTGAACGGACTACAAAAACAACGTATTTTACCAACACGTGTATCGTGACATTAAATTAATTCACTTCACAGTTTTTTAGATAAATATTAGATACATAAAATATTATGACTCAAGATTATTACAGGGCAAGTGTTGTTAGTCGTATTTTGATATTACTCATCACTAGGGCTGCCACCCTTCCGGATTTGACTCGGAGGCTACGGGTTAAAACTTCGTATATTTCCGGGTCGGACGACATGATGACGCCGGAGTTAATTTTAAAGATCAATTACGGTATGACTTGTCAAGAAATTTAAAAAATAATAAAAGAGGTCTGGTCATAGTAACACTGTTTAAATTATATTTTAATTTGTAATAATCATTCACATCCAGTAACTAAGCGATTATCTTTTTTTTATATAAAAATAACCATCACATATTTCGAAATCTCCGGGCTTACCCTTTTTGAAAGGTGGCACCCTTACTCATCACTCACATTACACAACAATATTACAAAAACTATAAATTTATAATCTGTGTTAATTAAAACAAGTCTAACAAAAATTTGTGATCATTTTCGTGCATAATATTGGAATATCTATACCCTACTTACAAACTATCTAAACCTTTACCCTACTTACAAACTCGCATTCCTTATTTAAGTCTCTAGATTAAAGAATTTTCATGATATCAAATAGTAAGTAAACTAACATCTCTTTCTCTGTGTTTTACCAAAACGTTGTAATTTAATGTCATTGTATTTGATAAGACATTTGCGATTACTTCTTGAGTGAAGCCCGATCAACGTAGAAACAAGTACAAAAAGAACAAGGTAATTTGCCGGTATTTATTTTGTGAAACCGTTCAAGATTTATTTATACAAAAAAATAGGACATCACACGTTGAAACCCGACTAACTCGCAACAAAACTTAATAAATTAAATAAAAACTTAATACATAAATTAAGTAAAAGTAAATTATTTATCCATCCATTTATACCCTCACGCCGTGTCGCAGACGGGGTGGACATAGAGAACAGAAATTTATTCATATATAAAAATTGTAGAAAATATTTTGATAAGCTTTTAAAAGATAATTTGTCTCTTAATAAGAGCATATTCAGACAGTGTGAGAGATTTAAAAAATATTGATGATAAAGGCAAAAAAAAAAACTATAATATAGCAATATAAAAGTAAATATTTCTGTGTTTGAAATAAATACTCTCTATGGACACCCTAATAACACGAGAAAGAAAATAAAAATACCGTTCATAAATTATGAATCGGTTAATTACCAAAGGACATAAGTCGAGACTTCATATCTTTTCACAATGAATGAAAAACTGTGTATACTAAAATTATCTTTGACAGCTATGATTTTTTTCATTTTAAATAAGCAATATGTTTAATTATACACTATGTTATGCAAAAGTTCAGCATATTTATCTTTTTTTTTTAATGAAATATGGTGAAATATTTATGGATGACATGGGAATTGACATTCCTGCAACATCCATGGGTGAGGGAGGGTGCAACCCTTAATGTGTAATGAAATATGGTCATTTGAAGTTGCTTGACTTAATCCCTTTGGTAACTAATTGTGATTTTTGGGAATGAACTGACTTAATCTTCTTCTTGAATAATATTATAGATCTATGCAAAATGATTAAAATTGCCATATCGGAAAAATACTGACTTACTCCCTTTGGTAATTAACCGATTTATTTTATCCTTTGAGCAGTCATGAGGATAATAAAATTACTTGTATATCATTTATTGACGTAAATAGACGTTATCAATAATGGTATAATGGTATTGATAACGTCTAAGTAAGAGACGAAACAATAGTACAAAGTAGATTTAAAAATGTGTGTATTAAAAAATAAATGTTTTATTTCTTACCAAGTTGTAAAATACAATAAAGAAGTTATATACGGATTTATATTAAAAATATAGATATTAATATATGATAACATTCAATCAAAGTTGTATGGGAATTGATAATACCAGTATCCATATTTTGCAAAATTTTACAATTTTCTTTCCTTAGTTTGAATTCATTGTTTTTACATTTTGTTTTGAAATTACGTATTTTAATAAACACAATAATAAAAATTCTAAAACTATATATAGAAAAAAGTATAAAAAGAGGTAGTGTAAGGAATAAAATAAAGTAATCTAAAAAATAAATTAATGTTAATCAAAATAATATTGTAAAATTTTTTTAGCCCTAGTGAGCCTCTTTCTCAATGAGTTTAAAATAAATTCAATAGTAAATATAGCAAACTAATATTTGATAAGTGTTAGTGAAGGGGCTATGTAAAAAATATATAAAAATACAGGGTGATAGTTGCACAAAAAAATAAACATTCATGTTAATTATTAATAATAAATAGTTAAAGAAAGTGTAGGGGAAGTTGTATACCCTAGGGACACTTTTTTTCAAAGTTGCAGTATTTGTTTATAACACGATGAATCTGACATATTATGATTTACATCGAGACACTTATTAAACATCTTTATAATTAAGAGGTCAAAACGAGTTTATCCGTAGTTGAATTGAATATACAAGTAAAATAAAAAAAAGTGTCCCTAGAGAACCTCGTATGTACCTAGGGACAAGTACTGACGTACCTAGGGATAGTACCTAGGGACAGTTAACTATTTTCACCATTTTCTTGGAAAATTAAATATGTATTTTGTAATAAAATAAATACAAAATATAATCGACAATTAATTTTTAATATACTTACACATAAAAATAAAATACGGAGAGGTTTCATTAACTGAAAAAAATTAGGTATAAAATATAATAGAAATCCTTATCATATTATATAATTATATCTTATAAACATATATAAATATAATTAAGAAACAACTAAAAATATCTACTTCCTAAGAAAATTCAACAACGTTAATAGAGGTAAAATGGTCTTTTTTTATTTAAAAAAATATATCTGGGTTTTGTTTATTATAAACCCAAATACAACCTTATACACCTTTCAGAGTAAGCTATTAAAAGCTTGTGTCATGAAAGGGTAGTTTGCCGGCACCTGGTATCGAACCTTCAGACTACCAACGAACTTTACGAGGAATACTTTAGAAACATCACATCGCGATGTTGGATATTTACTAAGCGTCATCTATGGAAATAATAATAAAAAAATATTAGAATCGAAATTTTAAAACGATGAATGTTAATTACATTTTATAGCATCGCACATACAAAAAAAATATAGCACGAAGAGGACAAACTGTGTGTTCATTGCATGCAGTCGTCCACTCACCACTGGCTACCCCACTCGTGGTAAATGCCATGATAGTATGAAAAAGTATGTAAAATGATGTACCTAGGGACGTCCCAAGGTACAATTCCACTGAGTGTCCCTTGGTACAACATGAGACAAGTTTTGTCAAAAACTGTCACGTTTTTTATTTACATATTTGAATCGTTTAAAACTACAAGAAAATGATAACAATTGCAAACATCACAATATAATTCTATCGTAGAGTATTTAAGAGTGGAAATGTACTTACTGTTTACTTGGAAAGATCCACCAAGATATTTACTCTAGTGAGGAAAAAGTAACAATTTTCAAACGTGTCACTATAATCGCGCCAAATGCAATATGAATAATGTAACCATATGAAACGCAATGTAGCCATTCTAAAAAATATTTTTTCTTAATTTTCATACGCTTGGCTAAATTATTATGTCACTGTCCCTAGGTACAAACTGTCCCTAGGGTATACAACTTCCCCTACATACTTCAGTTTTTAATATTTATTAAAAACTATACCGCCGTCACAACTAACACAAAATATACTTCTATCAGTCTATAGAGCATACTTATAAATAATATCTGAGTACTCTACTAGTACGTTATAAACAAGATTGCTCTGTTAAGATTCTTATGTCAGATACTATGTAATAGGAGCATTTGTGCTTGTAAATGTATAGTTCAAGATCACTATAGGAGCGATTGCGCTTCCTCAAGTATATTGTAAGTATATTATTGGACTTGATAACATCCTGCAAGTTGATTATAAGATCGTTATAGAAATAAATGCTCCTATAACTGCGCCCAAAACCCAGCTTTGTAGCATGCTATAAGTATCTAATAAGTGTAAAAAAATAGTCTTATAACTGTTATAAGTACTAGTTAGGTTGGGCAGCAGAATAAACCAGGACGCACGCTCCAAATCAGAAATTGTGAGCAGAATAAACCAGGCAAGAATTGCCTTTAACAAAAAATCTAAAAAAATTGAATCCTCTAACATTGATTTAAGCGTGAGGAAGAATCTCACTAAAGCCTTTGTATGGAGCATTTTGCTATATGGTTGCGAGACGTGGACCATCAGCAAGAGTGAATGTGGACGGTTAGCGGCCTTTAAAATGTGGTGCTATAGACGCATGCTGAAGATTCATTGGTCGGAAATCGTCGAAAAGTGCGAAGAAGTGTTAACCAGGACTGGCGAAAAGAGGCAAATCCTCAAAAGAATCAGCCAACAACGAGCTAACTGGATTGGTCACAACATCAGGCACCCAGGACAGCTCATCGCAATCGCAGAGGGTAGGACCGAAGGCACAAATGGCAGGGGCCGACCGAGAGACGCTTATATAGACCAACTGAAAAGGGACATGAGCTGTAGCTCATACGCAGAGTTGAAGAGACTGGCTGAGAATAGGGAGGAATGGAGAAGAAAGTCCAAACTCGTTGCAGACCAATCCAATGGATCGTAACTAGGGGATTCGATCCCGACCCTTTTTTCTAATCCCGGGATTTCGGGATTATCTATAGTTGATCCCGGGATCCCGGGACTAGTCCCGGGATTGTATTGGTAATGTAAAGTGGTAACAAAAAGTCAGTAGGCCATGTCAAAATCACTTTTTTTTACTTATCTGGCAATGAATTTAAGTTTTGAATCTGCAACAAGTCGGTTTAAACAAAATTACACTTCAAACTTCTTCTAAAATAAACCAACAAGGCACTTCTGTTTATGATTTATAAAAGTAACAATTTAACTTTTTTTATATTTTTAAATTGAATTCTTGAATTTGTATTTATTTCATAGTTTTAACCAGAGATGTGACGTATTTGAAATTAAAGTACTTAAAACACAAGTACAAAATACAAAATACGTAGGTATTTTCAGTTTGTATTTTAAATACGTTTTCGTAAAAAGTATTTTGTATTTTATTTGAAATACTTTTTTTGAGTATTTTGTATTTTACACAAAATACTTTAACAAAATACCTTTTTATTTGTTTGAAACAAAATTCTACCATTAATTGATATGCGCGTAAGCTTTTTTTGTCAATTTGTTTAATTACGAATACAACGTTTCCATTAGAGTACTCCATATTTGAGATATACACACATAATAATGATGATTGAACTAATTATACATGACGCCGTTGAATGATCCATGACCATTCCAAGGGCGCTGCGATTTCTTCTGAAGTGCAGCGTTTTCAACTTTGTTTGCAGGCAATCTGTTCCAGGCAATTGACGCTGAGACTCTGGTTCTCCTTTCTGTAAATTTAGAGGTATTTGCAATATTGAACTCTACGAGTTTGTTCACGGCATTAGAAGCTGAGCACAGTCTTCGACTCAATTTTTTGTCAGCGGAATAGGTCAGTGGGTGGTGTGCTACCTTGTGGACAGTGAGACACAGTTTAAACTCCACTCTCTCTGAGACTCTCAGCTAGCGTAGACTTCTTAGTAGTGAAGTGATGTGGCAGCTCTGATTCTCTCTGTAAATGATTCGGAGGCAACATTAAAAACCACCTGAAAACGATCAAGGAAGGTCTGGAGCAGTCCTGTATATAATATGATGTTACAGTAGTCCGTACGATTTCAGATTCGGAGTATCCATCCTGATTTATTCTGCAGCCCAAGTTCAGGAATTCTCTAACCTGCTTGAAACTCACTCCATTTATGACTATTTTCGCAGTCGCCTCATCTCTTCGAACGACCATACATTTTGTATTGTTTTTATTTATTTTTTATGTTGTATTTTGATAGTTCTTCCTAAGACTTTATTCAACTCATCTTCATTATCTGCAAGCAATGCTATATCGAATCATGTCAACCCTTTCACCATTTATCTATACTCTTGTCCATTCATTTCTTCTATCTATTCATTAATAGCTCGCTGTATATAATAGTTAATGAGTGCTGGAAATATTGAATACCCCTTTCTTACACCTTGTTCGACTATTTGTAAAAGGTATTTTAAATAAGTATTTTAAAATACGTATTTTGTGCTTAAATACCATTTTGAAAAAGTATTTAGTGTTTTGTATTTGAAATACAAAAATTCAAAAGTATTTGCATTTTGTATTTAAACACTTTTTTGAAAGTATTTTGCAAATCTCTGGTTTTAACCCAGAACAGTTTTAGTTTAGTGGCGCAATATATTTTATAATGTTGTTATTTATGTTTTTTTATGTACTGTTTTGGAATATTTTTTTTTTAAAAACTCAACTTAGACTTTTTTAGCTTAACCCATAACAAAAAAATACATACTGCAGGGATCAATGTTTATACTCGTATTTTTAAATCAAATTGACCAGAGACTTTATGAATTATTTATTCGAATTAGGTCGATGAGTGATTTTTTGATGCTATTTTTTAAAATATCAAATCGCTCAAGCATTGTCAAAAGACTATTCCAACGCGATTTGCAGTTAAACAATAAATAAAGCTCTCTTTCAAGTTCCTTTTCAATATAGTTATGAAGCATAGTATCATTCTTCAAAGATGCTCTTTTAAAAATAAGAACCACTACGAACTTTCTTTACGACTTCATTAATATTCCGGTCATTGGTCAAACTCGCCATTATCGATTTTAATGACTAATCCTGAGTCCAGTTCTTCATTATCACCATCCAAATCATCAATAAAAGGCGATAGCAGTTTATGTATTAAATAAATAAATAAATAAAATGTCATCACTGATAGGTTCATTTGCAGGTATTTTTCTATACAATAAATCACAAACAGCTAAGTGAATACCGTGTGCAAAACAAACTAGGTGCTTTGCATTAACAAGTTTTCCAACTGTAATTTGGACCATCAGCAGGGTTACTCTTGACAAAACTAAACGATCTTAATCTAGTCTTGATCTTGATCATACGACGCACGAAGGGACTATGGTCAAAAACATCGCGCTACCACTAACGCGCAGTCGGTTTGCGTGTATTTTTGGCCAATAGTCACTTCGTGCGTCGTATGATCAAGATCAAGACTAGATTAAGATCATGTTTAGTTTTGTCAAGAGTAGCCCTGCAGTAGGTAACTATTGCCACAATATCGTATCTAGTGAGGTATCGAACTCAGAATAGCGCTCTTTTAAGATACTAACACAAGCTTCGGCTGTCAGTGATTCATTGATGCGAATGAGTCCCAAATTCTTGACTTATTGTATAATTGTATTAATCCCGAGAATCCCGGGATTTCTTAAATTTAATCCCGAAAATTTCGGGACTAAAATACGACCGGGATCCCGGGATTCGGGATCCCGGGATCGAATCCCCTAATCGTAACTCATTATATTATATAAATTAGACATACCTGTTTAATTTTATCCTAAAGCCCTAAATTTTATTTCTCAACTAGCTGTATAAAAGTTTTCATAGAGAAAATAAACATAAACTTACAATTCTACAAACTAAAATATTTACCAATGTGTTCAAACAAAGTAGGATATCAGAGACCGAAGGTGTGTATATATTTTTTTTATATTTATGTATTATGTATCTGCGGTCTCATTAACGGGTGTAACGAAGCAATGATTTGTTGACTGACCTCACCAATTTACTTCCAAACAAAATATTTTACATAATATAAGCAATCAACAAAATTTAGGTATGAGGTAATATTATGAAAAAATGAGTTACTGATTAAGTAGAGGCCAAGAATAGGACTGACGCAATTTAAGGTCACAATCTTGGAATTCACTACATACGTATTGTAATTTAATTAAGTGTTGTGTTCACGTTTCCCATAGTTAATAATACGGTTTGCATGTTTATTACATGGCTACCCCACTTGAGGGATATGCCGTGATTATGTGGTAGAAACACTAGGTTTGTTTATTTGTTAAATCAACTTTAATATTTATACACATATTATAGGTTTAACAAAGATAATATTTCTGAAATGAGCTGAAAATCTCACAAAATTTCTAACATAGACAAAACGAAATAAATTACTGTCGTGCCAGTAGTATTAATCATTACTAAATGGATAGTATTTAAACGACTGAAAGAAAATTCAATACATAATTTGAGCGATGACCAGCGGCGTGTCTAGAGTTTTCATATTGGGTAAGCCAGTCCTTAATAACTTATTAAAAAAAATATAAATACTCGTAAGACATGAAAAAAGTTCTATATTTCATATGATTGTAATAAACTTCACTTTAATTTTATTACAAAAACCTGTAAAATTGAATTACATATTCATTGATTCTTATGGTAGCTCACAACTTATTTTCCATATTCCGCAGCCACTGGATAGCAACATTCGAAAGAGTATGTAAATCCCGAAGTTCTCCTTTGAATGGTGTGAGGGACACTCGTGTATCAAATGGTCGATAGTTTCTGTCATTACACATGTGGACGCTGGTGAATTAATCCATATTACAATGTGTAACGGTCACCCATTCACGTACTGACCGCTCCCAATACTCCTTAACTTCGCTGATCGGACGAAAACCGACGCATTGAATTATATAAATCAAAAGGCCCTCTGTAGGTACATTAAATTTATCTTATAGCTGATATTTTTATGACACTTTGTATTGATTTAAAATATTGTTTTTGATGACATGCTTATAAAACAAAACAAAAAAAATACAACTATTAGATGGTCAGATATAATTTACTATCAGATGATCATAGGTTCGAAACCCGCAGTCAACTTTTTACATCTTCGTGATACAAACGTATATTTTAATACGAGGGTGTAAATTAAGAATATAAATTGAATTGACGTATTTGTTTCGGTATTTTGTGTCATTCACTCGTTTTGGGTATGCAGTCGCTCATTCATTATTTTTCATCGGTCATTTAGTTTTTTCAGTCGCTTACTTAGTATTAATGTGATCCATTTTTAGCAGCTTGTTATGAATTATTTGTCAATCGATATTAATCGACCAATTAGTTTTTTTTTTATCGCACAAATAGTATTAGAGTGAGCTTATTGTCAGTCGACAGAATGTTTTTTCGGTCGTCCTTTTAAATATTTTTTTTCCCAAATTATGAATGGTTTCCAATAAAGAGACATGTCTAATAAGTAAGGGATATCCTATAATTTTAAATGCTACACAAATACTAAAAATTACCAAAATTATCAGTCACAGTCGCGATCATGATTATTTTTAACTAAAATTATTTTTAGTTATACTCGTAGACATATTACACATAACAGAAGGTTAGTCCTAATACTATAATTCATTTCTGTCGGTCCCTCAATCCTGAGGATCGTGACCATCATGCCTCGTTCTGTAGACCATCTGTCTCCATTTTGAGCGATCCTCCGCCATGTGTAAGGCCCCGTGAAGTGAGCTCTGTGTGGCCTCCTTAATTTGGTCGCTCCATCTTATTGGCACTCTGCCCCTTCCCCTCCTCCCTTCTACAACCCCAGTCATAATCACTTTTTCCAGGTTGTCATGCTCTCTTCTTGCAATGTGCCCGAAATATCGCAAAGCGCGCTGACTGCAAATCGTTGAGAGTCGCGCCGAAATGTTTAGCTCCCTGAGGATGGACTCATTGGTCCTGTGTTCGGTCCAATGCACTCGGAGCAATTTTCTCCAGCACCACATCTCAAACGCATCGATTTTCGCGCGTTCGCTAGCTCGCAGCGTCCACGTTTCAGCTCCGTATAAAAATATGCTGAATACCAAGGTCTTGACTAGTCCTATCTTTGTGTTTCTCATAATTTCACGGCTTTTCCAAATTTTATCAAGACGACCCATTGCGTTCTTTGCCATCTGTGTGCGGCGGTTCACTTCTTGGTCGCTTGTGCCTCTATTATTTATGAGAGAACCTAGATATATAAATTCGTTGACAAAGTCAATGTTCCGTGTCTGCGAGCCTGCCTGAGCGATCAACTATCATTGCCTTAGTTTTACTGCAGTTGATCTTCAGTCCCATCTTTTCACTTTCAATCTCCACACGACGAAACAGCTCTGCTAACTCCTGCACACTTGACGCGACTAAGGTAGTGTCGTCAGCAAACCTGAGATTGCATATCTTCTGTCCTCCTATTGTGACACCACCATTACAACCATCTAGAGCCCTTCTCATGATGCTCTCTCCATAAAGATTAAAGAGCTTGGGCGAAAGTATGCATCCTTGTCGTACTCCCTTCTCTGCTTTGAATGGTTCCGAAATGGAGTCCTCTATTCTTACTCGTGATTTCCCTTCTAAATACAGATTTTGAATTAAGAATAACAAGTGATCTGGAACTCCCATCCCGCTTAGGGCTTCGAACAGCTCTTCCCACCTCACACAGTCGAAAGCTTTAGTGTAATCAATGAAGCAAAAAACAGCTGGTACATTGAATTCACGGCATTTACTATAATAATGTATGTATTAATTGACTTCTTGTGTTGTGTAAACTGTATGTATGTATGTATATAAATAAATAAATAAAAAAATATGTCACGCTAGGAAAATAATAATAAAATAAAAAATCAATTAGTTATCGAAATCACAAATAATAACTATTCCACCCATAAAATGGTTTCAGTATTTGCTTACTATATCCTCAAACTAAAGAAAAATCTAATTTGTGAAACAACAACAAAAAAAAAACAATTATTGTAAGATTTACTGTTGTGCATTTTATTAACAAAGGTAAGGTAAACTATAAAAATGAATAAACCTCATCAGAATAAATTGATAGTAATAGGTGATTTTACACGTGTAATTAATTAATAAGAAGAGATGTAGGTATTTGAATAAAACACAAGGTGATTTTGATTGTTGTCATATTGATTATTGATAAAGTAGCCAATGAAATCAAAAACAAAACACAAACACCTACCCAAAACTCTTGAAACAGCGGGCGGCACATAAAATTGGAAGATATACTACCCACTTTCATCCAATCTAAAAGTCTAAAAATACATCAGTTTGTCCCTGTATGATCATCAATCGAACAGACAAATAAATAAGTATAGGCACGCAGGCCTGTTTTAGAGAAAAATCGTAAATATGAAACGTAAATATCGACATATTACGGAAAGGAGTGGAAGACCAATTATTTACCAGGTTTTCCACGGAAGATCCTCAAAATTTGAAAAATATATGCAGATTTTATATACCCAATCTTTATATTTATAAGACTTTGTCTAAAATTTTCTCTTCAGTATATTTTACTCATCGCATTTTTCTCATCTTTATTTTACAGTACACTCGAAAACTTACGAAAGAGTGCGTGACCAAATTCGCAAAAATATACTATACTATTATACTATACTATACCCTCACGCCGTGTCCCAAGTGGGGTAGGCAGAGAGAACGGAATGCCAAACAGATTTATCTTTACACACTTCCTTCGCTTCCTCCACATTCATACAGTTTCTCATACACGCACGTCGGTTCCTCTTACTGAACACGCGGCCGTCCTTGAGAATTTGATCCACGTGACCAAGCCACATGGTTCTAGGACGCCCGCGTTTTCTCACACCCTTTATTTCAGACAAGTATATCCTCTTTGTTATTCTTACCTCGTTCATTCGTTCAACATGCCCAAGATATGATAATAAAACTTTCCACCAGTGCTGTCAGCTCAGATTTTGAAAAAGACAGATCAGACTAAAAAATGATCGTAGATTCCCTGAATTTAATATTCATGGTTAATTTTTTAAAACTGTAGACCTCTTATCAGGTTTCGATTTTCAGAATTTTGGGTGATTTCTCTTATACACAAAATTTCTACTTCCTGTCGTCAAATTTTGAAAATGGTGTAGAAAGTTTTCAAGTACTATAATTTAACTTCAGGAATGGTTTGCTTAATCAATACATTTAGTAGGTACATAATTTAATAATTGTATTGTTATTATTTTCTTTTTGGGGAACTTACTATTGATAAACTTTACTTATGTTTTTTATTGAACTTTTGTTAAATTATTGATAGTTTTTTTTTAGAGATTTATGATTTGTATTTGTTTATTGTACGTTATTTTGCGGCCACAACACAGCCATGAGGCTAGTGTGGCTAATCTATAAAAAGTGTCTTTATAATTATATGCTTGTTAAAATGAAAAAATGTACTTGTGAAATGTATAAATCGTGGTTAGATGGAAGAAATCACTTTATAGTGATAATCCGCCACTGCACATCGTCCTAGTTTTTAAAATTTTATATTATTTTGTTAACACTGGTATGTAATGATGATGTGTAAAAAGAATAAATAAATAATAAATAAAAACAAATAAAATAAAATAACATTAAACAAATATATCAATCCGAGTAAACTATACATTATGTATTTCGAAAAAACGGGCTTATGCAATATTACTACCAACCAACACCAATTTTTATTTTGTAGTAGCGCAATTTATGATTTTTTATTATTATTTAAAATCAGAGGGAGTAAAACATTATTTTTGGATGTAACTCTTGTTCCTCTACATTCTTAAATTATTTTAAATAAAATTTGAGTAAAAGTATTAAAATTAGGTAATAAATAAGTGGGTCATTCCCCATTTATTTATGAAACCAACTATTCACGTTTCTTCATATAAATGTGTAGTATTATTAATACTTACTATGGAACCAACATTTCATAAGGTAGAAATTAATATCATACGGAACAAGTGACATATTATCTACACCTACAATTTTACAAATTAACAAATGGCTAAGTTTTCTAAGTCGAAGAATTATTCTTAACAGAGTAAGTTTGTCTCTACCCTGTACTCCCAAAAAAAGGCAAATAGAATAGAATACGCTTGTTACACGCAGTGAATACATAGATAACCCCACTTGTGGAAGAAACCATGACAGTGTAGATAAATAGACATTTACGCACCGAGTGAGTAATGAGTAAAGTACACAAGTAATAATGACAAGTAAACTATATAATTCTGCCCTACGCAAGTGATGTTCCATTGGGTGAGTCTCAACTTAAACAAATAATAATAATATACACAAGTTTCAATTACATTGTAGCTTAACCCTCCCAAACAATTAATTATTAACTATGCTCTGCGTCTGCGCCTCTATATAACACTCAATTCATTATTAGACGGTGTTTGAACTAATAACAGAATATGTAACATGTACTCACAATTCCACATTTACATTACATAACTAAGCATACGCCTACACAATGCAAACTACATACCCAATGTAAACACAGTGAGTGATGCAGCCGGAAACTGCACGAGGAAATTAATGAATACTTCATAATTTTTCCAAACAAACAAGATACATTACCCTATTAAAGTATCAGACGTGAAAACCTTAATTTTAAATAGCAGTAAATGTATCTACTATATATTAATTTAATTTTTGGTTTATGTAGGTGAAAGAAATTACTACTTGTAAATATACCTTCTCATAATCTATATTGACTATATTCTATGTTCAAAGGACATTCACTCGTTTACGAGTAATCAGGGGTATATTACAAATTACCTGTATCGACTGAAATTATTTAAAAAAATAAATTACATCTATAATGTATAACCGTATTATACTTTCAAATCAATGAACAGCGCTGTGTCATAATTCATTTGATGTTGGGTACCTTGCCTTAAGAAAAGAAGAAGATAATGTACAGCGCAAAAATAAGTACACGTGTAAAAATGTAATAAATAATTAATACTCGTATCAACATGTAAATAATTTGTCTTATATATCTAATGAAAATGTTTATCATCAGCTACATATACAGAGACAATGTATACCAAAGATTCGAATTTGTGATTAACCACATAATAATATTATTAGACATAAAAATAAAAAAAGTTATGAAAAAAATCATCGGTGAAAGAGATAAGTCAAACGTAATCAAGTACCGACATATTATGTATCATGTACTCCTATCTAACTCAAACAAAATTAGACTTATCTCTAACAAGTTTTGACGGCTTCGAGTGATTTGAGTGTATTAATTGATGTCAGTTTTACATAACCATCTATATTTTTAGTGACAAAGCAATTACTATTACTACGTGCTATCGGAAAAATGGACTGGAAAGACAGTTCTAAATCAAAATCCCGTGGAACTCCTTGGAATATCTAAATTATGAAATAACTTTATTTGTCGGATATTTCAGGAGTCCAAGGACTCCTATTTATCCGTTTAGGTGACAATTTATTTATATTTAATGGAATATCTACCAAAATGTTATTAATATTTTATAAAATTGATTATTATTATTATTAAAGATGACACCATATTCTACTGGGACCATTACAGCCTTCGGCCAATGCGATCCCAGAGAAAGTATGTCTGAAGTACGTCGAAAACTTGCACCTCGAGTACAATATAATGAGTATCAATTCCACAAGAAGGTCAATTAACTTATTATAAAATAAAACAAACAAAAAAACAAATATTTTGGAATGTGATTTGAATCTGATTTGAGACGTTGTTCATCTTCTAAAGGCATCGAGACTTTTGACGAAATTCATGTGCAAAGATTGACAAAGTCCTTAGAAGAAGAAAGATGTTTTTCTCAAATACAAATCACGTCATTAAAATGTTATCACGAATAAAGCCTTATGTCAACACAAGTGAAAAGATAAGAAAATCCTATGATACCTTTACTTAACAATGTTTGCTTTGATATGAATTAAATACGATATCGTATGAGACGAGTATCTACCCTATTTAGAAAATGAATTCATATAATTATCATATTAGGCAAATAATTTAACACTCCAGACTGACCAGAAGTGAAATTGAACTAAATAATTTAAATATTATATGTACTCAAATATATTTGTGTGGATTTCGAAGCGTAACTTTGTGGAAATTCATTTTTGAAGATTATTATAACTAAATACAAATTTGTTTGTATTGTGTTGTATTGATATAACGTGTTCAACTACCATGTAGTCAGTTATCTATACCTACTAATATTATAAAGAGAAAAGATTTAATTGTTTGCATTGAATAGGCTTCGAAACTACTGAACCGATTTGAAAAATTATTTCACTGTTGGGAAACTACACTATCACCAGCAGACATAGGCTATTATATTATATTTTCAAAAAATAGGGTTGTTTTTTTAAGTACCTATCTACCCGTGCGGACAGCTAGTATTGAATAAAATATTTAATATTATTATCTTCAGTATCAAACAAATACTAAAAATATTTATACTCTTAATTTATTTCACCTAAAAATGATAACATATTTCATTCGCGTATAAATATTTTTTTAAAGCGCTTTTAGCTGTCTATCCCAATAAGGGTAGCAAGATGTTTGAAATCCTACTACATAACAAATATTGTGGAAATATTCAAAGCATATATTCGTTGTAAAGAATCAGTTAACATAAATGTTGTTAAAAATAATTTTATTAAATATATCAAATATAAAAAAAAATGTTGTAGGTAATTATTCGAATTTTTGTCAAATATATCGAAGATGATTTTTTCTTCACCCCGGTAACATAAATAATAACATTTCACAATTTTCTGCTGTGCAGTATGCACAACCAATATTTATGAAAACAGAATGCTTCTCTGCAAATGAACTAAATTAATGATCTATTCAATGACATAATATTATTCAATATTACTGACATTCTATATGTGACGTAGTTTACATTTTACGAGTCGAAAAACAATTGGGTATTATTCGATTATCTACTTAGCAAACGAAATTTTGAAAAAAGCAAA
The DNA here is from genome assembly GCA_947579605.1 of Athripsodes cinereus. NCBI lineage: Eukaryota > Metazoa > Arthropoda > Insecta > Trichoptera > Leptoceridae > Athripsodes > Athripsodes cinereus. Next base: position 8,881,220 of record OX388306.1, on the reverse strand, counting down.
TAAATAGATGCATCAGGTAACACATCCACTACATCTTAATTGAATCGTTATCCTGACCTATATACTACTGAACTTGTATTTTTGTTCCTTTCACGACAAAGCGCCCGAAATCGAGACAATTATATTGTACTTGAGTCGTATTATAATATTTCTCAAGTGGATTTTTATTTATTTACATATTACAGGAATAAAAATCACAAAAAATCAAAAGCTCTATCTGATGATAGGTTAGTTAGTCGTAAAAAATCATAATCATAACTCGCCCGCTATGCATTAAAATGTTTTTATACTTGAATACCCATACGTTTTAATATAAATAAAAGTATGCAAAACTACCATACATACTTTTGACTGAAAATGAGACCACGTACTTATACTTTTGATAAAAAAAAAATGGTAAATCGACCTAGATGATTTAATTTTTAACAATATATTTTATTTGTTCCTGTGGACTCGAGACCTATAACATCCAACGTCTATTCCATGGTGAGAAGACTACATCGGCAACAAATTTTGCTGACTTGTTTTAGAATAAATTTAATATGAAATTCTAATATGGAATTCTTTTATACTGCTTGTGCACCAATAGAATAAATTGTTTGTTTTTAGTCAAAAAATGACGATAGGGTGGGCCTATTGTATAAATAATATCTTGAAAGGGAAATTAATACCCACAGCCAAATGAAGAAACATGAAGATTTTATGTGGTATTCATATAATAGGTACTTTTAGCTAATAATAAATCAAGAGTAGTATAAACTGTTTAAACGAAAACCACTAAATAATTTTGAGATTTGTGTACATTATACAATTATAGCACACGGATATTTACATTATACATAGCTAACTATAAGCACCACACCTCGTGTTACTCAAAGGCACGATGGTTATATAAACAAAAGTAATAAATAAATTATTACGTGTGAAGTAAACTAATGTCAAAATACTTATAGGTAAACTGTATCGGATATGTAAGTTAAAACTAAGTATATGTATGTACTGATCGATACCGTACTGCATATTTTGTTGTATGTAATGTTGAACATAACAAGTCAATATTCACAGAGTAACTTAACTCATTGATAAGGAATAAAGTAAACGACACGAGTGCTCTTTACTGTGTAGATAGATACTCGTAAATAGGCTACATCGCACGGTACTCGGTCAAAGATCAAACTTTGCTCTGATAAGGATAACATAACTACATAATACAGAATGCTGTTATTCGTTCAAACATAAGTACATTATATGTGTATATTTAAATGTTTAATATTTAATATTCTTTTCTGTATGCAATTGGATCATGATAATAAATGGGTAAGGTTAAATATTTCAGTATATATTTCATTATTATTCCGTATAAATATACGTCCTGTAAATTGTGTAAAGATATAACACGACGATGTACATTACCAATGATTGCCAGCAATTTGTGAACATCAAGTTGATATAAATAAGAAAACATGCATCCTACCTTATAGCTGATGGTATCCGAACCAGTATGGTAGATAGTGGATCACTTATTTTATTAGCGTGTGTTTAGCGTACAATGGGAAAACTCACAACATCGCGAATAAACACAAGAGAATTTATTCATGAATCACGATATCACAACCACCCCCCACTTGTTAGATGAATCCGAACCCGCCACCATCTGTTGGTGGTCGAGGTTCACTCACCAGGACGGAGGCGGAGTTCACTACGTCGCCGTTTCAACGACACATTTTATTACTCAGCACTGTTTTCATAATTTTCTAATGATTTATTTCACAGAATTGAAGGTACTCGTATAATCCGACTAGCACTGCAATCCAAGGCACACTGCACGTATCCTAGGGCGGCGATGGATCGATCGGTGCATCGCGCACTCTCCCGCCCACGGTATACACACAAAATACAATACTCGTACACTGAAACTAACACACAACTATACTGTGGTTTGCACTTTACAACCACATCCGTCAACACAATTTTCCGCTAACCATTTCCTACCTCACTTATTGCTCTCTTATCGTTATCACAGAGCCCCAAAGTCACAATCGCACTGTTTCCAACTCGTAACACTCTACACTATTCACATCATCACCTTCTTTGCTACGTGTTCACTTTTTTATAATTTATTTTATAATCATTTTCTAATTTTCATACATCACTTCACTGTTTTCCCATTGTTATAATCTTATTTATTATTATTTATTTAAATCTAATAAAAAAAACGGGAAAGGAAAGAGGAGTCAGAAGGATATGCAATTGCGAGCGAAGAAAACCTGATTGCTATCAACACTACCTGACTAAAAGTGATTTTAAAATGGAAAAATATGGTTTTATTTCTTATCCTTATCACAGAGATAAGCTAACCAAATATTTGCTCAAAAATGTAGATAAAAACACATTCGAGAGAGAGGTACACTATACACTATAGGTGTGTTCTAGATTAGAACCACATCAATCTAACAATGTAATAAATAATTATATGTAAAAACAGAAATGCTCCGCAATGTGCATACACATGTATCGGGATAGTATTGGAAAAAGGGTTTAGGTAAAAGTGTATAATGTGTTATGTAAATAGGGAAGTTATCCTCACCCGTGGTTTGGGTACCGCGACGTGGAGTTAACGCTCCCCGAGCTGGCTGAGTACCCGGAGCCTGCTGGGGAGCTGCCCGCCGAGGCGGACGAAGGTATCGCCGCCGGCTCGTAGTACACCGTGGTGAGGGGCCTCTCGTCGAGAGTGTGATCCGCACCGTGCGCCTTGGCCGCTGATTTAATATCCATGAAGGCCACGGCCGCGCACAAGCCGGTCCCACCCGGTGTGCCTGGCATTCCTCCACCTTCGGGACCCCCGGCACCTTTTGCCAACAGCTTGACATTTTGAACTCGGCCATATCTGAAAGTATTACCACAAACACAACACATGAGGATTATGTCATTATTTTTGTAATATAACTAGGTAGTAGGAAATCACATGATGTAAGAAGTCAGACAGTATTTACTATCATGTGATACCTACCATTGATTTAATTATACTTCACTGTTTACAATAACACAGGTAGTATATATATATACATATTTGTGTGTGTGTTCACTTATTTCGCGATATTATACAAATAAGTATTTGTTCATATCACACGGATGCACCATAATCTTACGATGAAACTGTTTGATATAACATACATATGTCATCCTTAAATTTTATAGCAATTAGATAGGTTTGAATTCTACAAGTTCAATATGAATACTTGACAAGGCACTTGAAGAAGAAGAATATGAATACGATAGATGTATAAAAATAGTTTGTACATTTATTTCGTAATTGTAATTCGTCTTAAGTGTTCTGTTATCTTTATTAACCTAAAACTCTTGTTTACCTATTTTGTTTATAGATACTCACATTAAAACATACAGAACTAACATTGTAAACTCTCCCAACAATAATAATATCAAATGTATTTATCAAACCTTGAAATTTTTAACAATACCTATTGTAATAAATTTGCTTTGCTTTGAACATGATCATTTCCTTGTTTAATCTGATAGATTTCCCAGATATTTATTCAAAAATGGTATTGTAGTTGCGCAACTCTATTTAATCATAATACGAGAAACAGAAAATATATATCTTTAATAATAATTTTATATAAACTTTTTACGTACTGATTAAATGTATCTCAAATTATATATTCTAAACTTTGAGTCTTCATAAAACAACAAAAAAATGTACTTATTATTTGAAGACATAAATGAACCCATCTCGTAAGAATTAATTTTATAAGACGAGCAAAGAAAAAATATTAATGTTTTATACGTTTCATACGTACAGATATCCGGAGTTTTGCATATATATTCATCTAATTTTTAGTATACGTACAATTAAATAAAAAAGATGATAATAGCAGTAAACCATCAAAACTGAAGAAACAAATCAGGCATCCCTATTGGAGAAGCATGTTTACATAAACAACATTGTGTTATATTTATTACTGGGAAATTACTAGGAAAATTAAAAAGTATTACTAAAGTTCCTTAATATGATTCCAGTAAAAATAATAATGAATCATAATTAAATCAAATCAATCAGGATATTTAAAAAGTAATATGAGCCCATCTTGGAGTATAGACATATTTAAAATTGTGTTCACATCATCCAATCGAGAAATAAACATTCAATAAAATTATCGGAACATATAATTTCACTTCGGATTTCAAAAAAAATAAAAAGTTATAAATGAATTCGCTAGATCACATGAAAAGATAAATTATATATTTTATCAGAGCTCATTACAGCTGAAGGCTAATGCGATCCCAAAAAACAGCATGAAATCGAATGGCGAACTTGAAATCCAGATATTCCACATGACACAACAATATATTCTCAATTTCCATGTATGTAGTATGTAGTATATATGAATTCTCAAAGTACTTTACGAGTCAAAACTCACAAAAGTAGTCACAAGGACTTATATTATAATTGAAAAAGATATTTATACCAGGAGCTTAAATCGTTATGATTTGATATGACAACAATAAGTTATTTTTAGGAAAAATAATTCAAGTAAATAGTTTCCATTTAATTGAGTACTATTGAGATGTGATTAGATATTGTTGCAATAGATTTGCACCAGTCATACATTATTTACAGGAGAACGGGAACAACGCAGTGTAATAATAATAAGTGGATAAATACATAATACATATTCTAATACGTATACGATACACAATATTGTGATAAGCACACAGTATTTGCTGTACGTAGGCACATAACTTCATACCTACAAACTAAAAAGGCGAAGGATTATAATCACAACATAAAACATTATTCAGATTAATATGGCACATTTTACGGTCGTAAATAAAATATCACGCGAACATCGCGTACAAAATATATACTGTAAGTATAAAGTTATATAGATGAGAAATGTAATTATGTTTTAAGTTCAGGGAGGACACTGTAATGTTGCCTACTATAAAATTTTGGCAATATTTCGAGATTATTTAGTGTAAATATGCAATTATAGTTTTCTGTAGGTTGTAAGTACATATGTAGAAAATAAGATATGGTATAGGAAGGTTGTGGTGTTTCATATATACGTTTATTATTATGTATTATATTATATTAGATAGGTAAAGCCAGCAGTGGCAGTTGTAATAACACGTAGCAGTCCATTTGATGTATGTAATGTCTCTACATTACAAATGTATGTAACCAGGGGCCGGCGGGAGAAATCGATTGAATTGCGAATGCGCACGGCTCACCCGCTCGTTATGCTAGTGCTGTGCTCTGTGCGATGCTACAGAGAGAGTACCAGAACAGAACCAGAGTACACCACACCACACCGCACCACTCTACCACAGTCAGAGATGTGCAAAATACTTTCAAAAAAGTATTTAAATACAAAATACAAATACTTTTGAATTTTTGTATTTCAAATACAAAATACTAAATACTTTTTCAAAATGGTATTTAAATACAAAATACAAAATACGTATTTTCAAAATACTTTTTTAAAATACCTTTTTAAAATACTTTTTACAAATAGTCGAACAAGGTGTAAGACAAAAGTATTTAATATTTAAACCATTGATGAATGAAAAAGAAATTAAAAGCTGGACAAAAGTATTCATAAATGGAGAAAGGGTTGACATGATTCGATATAGCATTGCTTGCAGACAATTGATGAATGCCATTGATGAATGAAAAACTGGACAAGAGTATACATAAATGGAGAAAGGGTTGACATGATTCGATATAGCATTGCTTGCAGACAATGAGGATGAGCCTTAGGAAGAACTCTCAAAATATAAAAAAAAAATTAACTAAGTCAAGACAAAATGTACGGTTGTTAGATGAGATAAGCCGAAAATTGTCATAAATGGATTGAGTATCATCAAGCAGGTAAGAGAATTCCTGACTTGGGCTGCAAAATAAATCAGAATGGATAATCCAAATCTGAAATCGTATGGACTACTGTAACATCATATTATATACAGGACTGCTCCAGACTCTTCCTTATCGTCTTCAGATGGTTTTTAACCCTTAGCAAGAATCGCTATTTTAGGCAACGTAACTGGAATCGGGGGTCAAAAATGACCCCAACAGAGTTGTTAGGTACCTATCATATTCACACCATCAACATATTTTTAATTTTTCGTTTAATTTATTACTAAACAACTTATTAACAATTTTTATTACACATTTTACCATAAACTATATAGTTTTTAGCAAAATCAACTTCTGTCTAATTATTTTGACAGTATCAACTACAGAAGCTTTTATTCATTAAATAAATAAAAATAACATAAAAACATTTACTTTTATCGCTTTCTTATATGAACATTTGACAAAAAAACAGGAACTTCTTTTGAGATCAACTCAAACAAAAAAAAAACAACCTAAAACAAAACTCCTCTTATAAGTCTTACATTTAGTAGGTACATGTGATATTTTTGGCACTATGTTTTTTATATATAAAAAGTAAGCACTTGCTACACTTTAGGGAACCTTTCAGGTCCTTTTTACGATGACATAAATAACACCTTACTCTCTTACGGTTCTTTGTTTGAGTGGCATTAGTAGCTACGTCTTCTTCTACTTGATGTTCTTAAAAAAAATACCATTCTTGTTTTAAGGTCTAACAAAAAAAAATTATGTTGTTTTGTACAAAAGGCATGACTAATTCGATGCCAATTTTTTTTATATATTTAGTTTTCTTTAGACGCTTTTCTGGCTTTCACGCCTTCCAAAAAACGTAACAAAAAACAACCATTCCCGGACTCGGGGGTAATTTTTGACCCTAGATGTGTACATACCTCCACTTCTAGAAATATTAGAGCGACGCAAGTTCGTCACCAGCTGCACCCCATGACGTTATGAGATTACGTAAGCGCCCAAGATTGCAGGGCCTAGGTCTTCAAAGTTATTACTTAGAATTGTGTCGTTGGGGTCATTTTTGACCCCCGGTTCCAGCTAAGGGTTAATGTTGCCTCCAGATCATTTACAGAGAGAATAAGAGCTGCCACATAACTTCACTACTAAGAAGTCTACACTAACTGAGAGTCCTAGAGATACTGGTGTTTAAACTGTGTCTCACCGTCCACAAGGCAGCACACCACCCACTGAGCTGTTCCGCTGACGAAAATGTGTGGCGAAGGCTGTGCTCAGCTTCTTAAACTCGTTGAACTCAAAAGGGCAAATACCTCTAAATTTGCAGAAAGAAGAAACAAAGTCGCAGCGTCATCTGCCTGGAATAGATTGCCTTCAGACAAAATTGAAAATGCTACCATTCAGGAGAAATCACAGCGCCCTTGAAATGGCCATGGATCATTAAACGGCGTCATGTATAATTTGTTCAATCATCATTATTATGTGTGTATATCTCAAACATGGAGTACTCTAATGGAAACGTTGTATTTGTAATTCAACAAATTGGCAAAAAAAGCTTGCGTACGCGCATATCAATTAATGGCAGAATTTTGTTTCAAACAATAAAAAGGTATTTTGTAAAAGTATTTTGTGTAAAATACAAAATACTCAAAAAAAGTATTTCAAATAAAATACAAAATACTTTTTACAAAAAGGTATTTGAAATACAAAATACAAATACGTATTTTGTATTTTGTATTTGTATTTTAAATACTTTTATTTCAAATACGTCACATCTCTGACCACAGTACAGTACAGTACCTATATATATTATATTGTTATTTACTGTACTATACTTATATATGGACGGCGTTATGCAGAAAGCATCCAACCCACAATTTGTCGAAAACGAGTTAGATATGTCATCAAATAGCCAAACATGAAATCTTTATTTGCTGAAAACATCCAACCCCCATCTAACCTCAATAAGCTGTCATTTCTATTTTTTCTAACCCACACCCTAATTATTTGAGATAAAATAACGTAAAAGGCATCCATGTGGTTTGAATGTATTTTGCTTTTTATTGGTGTGCAAATATTGCCATACAAAATTTAAGTGAGAAAGCGTCCATGTGGTATAAACGTTATCAACGGAATAAAAATAAACCTGTTAAACTATTTACGAAATACGTCCATGTGGGTTGGACGTTTCTTACATACTCCACGATTGTTATTCGTCTATGCACGCATTTAATCTAGAAACATCTAACCCACATAGATGTTTTCTATGAATTGTTTATAGTGCCATTTTGCATTGTCAGTTTCGATATCGCTTGGTGTTTTACTTGTTTTTATTTTAAATTAAAGTGAATATTTATATATTACTTTATTTATTTTGTTATATGAATGATGATGTGCAAGAAGAATAAAATAAATAAATAAAAAAAAAATAATGTTTAATTAGTTTTTTTTTTATATATATTATATATAAATCCAACGTTTGATACCATGAACTTCTTCTTCTTCTCGTGCCGTATCAGGTCCCCCGACGTTCTTCTTCTCGTGCCGTATCAGGTCCCCCCGACGTTGGCAATCACTCTGGCGAAGGCTTCTCTATCTTGCGCGACCCGGAACAGCTCCCCCACATGTCTCATCCTGGTCCAGTCTCTTATGTTGCGCAGCCAAGACGTTTGCCTTTTACCAGGACCACGCTGCCCCTCAATCTTCCCCATCAGTATCAGCTGGAGCAAACTATACTTATCGCCCCGCAGAACGTGACCCAGATATTGGTTGGAGGCATTCGAGACGTGGTTGCACAGGAGAATGCTTCGCATACCATGGACAGATTTGGTCAGCAACTCGGAGGTTTTGAGAAGAGCCAATTGCAGTAGACAGCTGCTGAAGAACGCTATGGTCCGTAAGATTTCATACCATGAACAGAGGAAAATATATTTGCAGTTTGGCAAAAAAACTCCAGAACACCAAAGAAATCTTTTAAGGTGGAGCTGTTGTAGAATGGAGTGATACAGCAAAATATCTAGGTGTCACACTAAACAAAAAGCTGCTGTGGAATAGACACGTCGACAAAGTAGTCGAAAAAGCAACCTCTGCACTTATGATTTGCAGAAGGATAGCAGGTAAAAATTGGGGCTGCAAACTAAACATCCTGCTATGGATGTATACAGCTATGATAAAACCAATTATCACATATGGTTTGGGACATACGTTTTTCCAAGAGGAAATAAATAAGAAAGGAAGACTGGAATGAAACGAAATATGGAAAAATCTCCCTAGGCTTAGGCAAGCCAAGAAACTACTCGGAGGATATGACTTCAGAAGAGCCAAGAGGCTTGCACTAACCTAAGTAAGACAAGTGACGGGCTTCCTAACGGGTCACTGCAGACTCACGGAACACTTACGCAAACTGGGGCTTGAAGGAGACAGCACCTGTAGATTCTGTGAAGAAGAGGCCGAGACTCCTCGACATCTCTTGGCAGACTGCAATGCCGTGGGATTAGCAAGAATCAAAGCCCTGGAAGAAGTGGAGTCTCTCCACACCTTGGATCCCCTCAAGATCCTGGACTTCATAAGATGTCTAGGGTTGAGGATTCGCTTTGACTGACAACACCAGGAAAGCTTAGTAGGGGGAGTACAATAGATCTTATAGGTCGCAGTGCATACTATACCCCAAGATATAAAAAAATAGATGGTGTATGTTACATAAGAAAAATAGATAACTGTTTATTTTATTGAGTTTTTCTAGGCAGGTAAGTAGGTGTTTCTTAAACATACAATTCCTTTGAAAGATTTTGCAAAATAGGTATCCAATGATGAAAAAAATTGCACTTTTTTGACTTTGCTGAATACAATCAATCCACTTCTATAAAAAAATACGATTGATTATCGGGGTTGCATTGATTTGCAGAATGCATCCAACCCACTTATATAAAAATGTCAAAAGAATATCGAGGTTGCACCTAATTTGTAGAATCCATCCAACCTAATAAATACTATTTAAATACCTAAAAATTGACATTACACGTTTTTTGACAATTACAGAATAATAAGGAACCTGTAACAGCTGATACTACGTGAGAAAAATATACTCATATGCATTTGTATAGTCGTGAGATGTTTTTGTAAAGTTGATTTTTGAAACGCCATTTTCTCAGAATGGTGTTTTGTGGGTTGGATGTTTTCTGCATAACGCCGTCCATATATTTCTCACAATAACTTTCTGTCTTCGATGGACCTGTCAACTCCTAATGCAAGTGCATTTTAATTCGTATATAATAAAAAAAACTAAATGTAACTTAATATACATATTGCGTCATTAATAATATTCACTCACTAGCTTTTGTTGCCCGGCATCGCTCGGGGTTATTTATATAAACATATAAAAAAGAGAAACCGCGTAAATACTCGAGATAAAACGACATGGATCTTCATGAAAAAAATGGACAGTTAGGTACTTACCATAGATTTACTTATGAAAGGTCACATGGAATATAAGTATTAACACTAACACCTATTTGCATTGTCAAAACTTGAAGTTTGACACCCCACATGCCCATATCATGGGGGAAAATATAGCAGATACCTACCTACATCGAGAAATAAAAATACCCACATTCAAAATGGAGTTTTTAGTAGGTAGTTCCTAGGTATTCGGGTGCTTTGCTTTGATACAAGAAGTGTTTCTTAGGTACTCCATCTCTGTATTCTCAAAAGGAACCTTAAATCTATACAATGTGTTGTATGAATTGAAGATCTCCCAGAAAGGAGCTTTAGCTTCGCGGGGCCAACTACCTGAAACCAATTACCAATGGATCTAAGACAGAACCAGCCTACTGCCACATTCAGGAGCAATTTGAAAACATTACCGATCAGAAGTCATGGCGCCCTTGAGGTGGTCAAGGATCAATTAACGGCACCACATACAAATCGTCCATATAATAATTTTTAGAGTTACTGTGCGATAAAAGTAGGTACATATTATACTGGTCATGTAACGAGTAGAATGCATATCAGAAAAGTTAATTAGCATGCACGTACCTATACAGAAATATGCCCTGCATTAGCGAACACAAAATAATATACCTATGTAGCGACATATTATTATTATTTTACATTTGTAATAACGTTATCAGTCGAAATATTATAAATGTAATTATTAGCATAGCGTAACATGATACACATACACACGATTCATCATATAAATTATAATTAAGGAGATTATTACGAACATCTAAATATACGTAGTATTAACGTTAATTTATAATTATTATATAATGAACATTACTATGGACAGATATAGAGAACTTTGCATTGTATCGACGCGTTATTATTATATCCTAATGTTCCACGTACACAATATAATGAGATAGATCGCATTACATATCACATTTCTGTATAATATATTATAATAATGTATAATAACTAATATATATATATTGATAAGGACGGTGATGTCAGGTGGAAAAACATTAAGTATATTTTAGCAAGCCAATCACATGTAACTAATTATGTATAGATTACGGATAGGTATAAAATAATAAAATTGGGTGAACAAAATAATACTTCAACATGTATTTCATGTCATTACAATGTTGTATGTAGCCGTAATAACGACAAACAACAATGTCACCCTGCATACTATCTTACTATTATATAAAGTATAATATAGTGGATACGTGTACATATTACTGTACTTACATACTACTACGTATTATCTCAAACTGCCGTTTATACATATTATGGTGTTTTCTCTAAACTACGTTCATTTTGCTATAAGAGTATTTATTTCCTGCAATTATAATATCATCATAGATACAATGTGTCCGTAATAATAACAACTTAAATTGGTAATCTTAATTGCCCATACTATATTATATTAGTGATAAGTGAACACGGTAAGTAAAAGCCATTCCACGTAGATATATATGTATTACTAAGGGTAGTTGAGTTGATTTTTGAGTTTTTAGCTCTAGAAAGATGCTCAAGATACGAATTTTATATTCAGATGGGTGGATGGATCAGTATATATGTATGTAAAATAAACTACTACTCCTAAACCATTACGGCATATCCCATAAATGGGGTAGCCAGTGGACTAACTGCAAGTAATAAACACGCAATTACCATTTAAAAATTAGATGGGTGACATGCCTCATGGGGTCATGGGTGAACTGTAGATGAATATTATATTGCATATGAGGTTGTCACAGACACGGATCTTTTACAGGACACTCAAAAACGTACAGAAAAGAGTGTGAGACATATTCTTTACCGGGAACTCCAAGAGGTAAAATTTACATTTCTTATTAAATCACCCTTGGGATGCATTTATATACCAACTATAAATGTAGATATATTTGCAAATGAAGAGCTCATTTCAATTAACAACAAAATATACACCTAACACTCTTTCTCTATTAACAAGTAAATACAAATAGTATATAACGTTAATGTAAATAATTATATTAAAGTAGAAAATAAACAAGAAAAACACAAGGTTTTGCATTAATCTAAACGACATGAGTTCAATGTGCAGTTGGCAAGTTTATCGACATACCACAATTACGAGACATTGTGCTTATTTGTGTTTATTTACATTGCAATTATTTTATAGTTAACTGTTATTGGAAGTGTATCTACAATAAATCATATTTTTTAATAAATAACGTCTACTTCCCAAGTAATATCTACAAATTGTGGATTACAAGTAATTTTTTTTATCACAAATATCTACAATTTAATGCACAAAAAAGCAGCTAACATGACATCTTGTAATTATCCTTGTGTGTGTATTGTGTAGTTACATATTATATCAGGAGGTAAGAACTCGTACCTACAGTATGTATTCACAAGCCTATGTATTGAACTTGTATAGAGCAAAATGTTGAATGTGGTACTTAGCTATCTATCTACATGCCAGCCACGGTATGGAGAGAAAACTAACGTGACTACGGGCCAGAGGTAGCGGGAGTTGAAGCGGAGAGAGAAGGAGAGAGAGAGGACAGAGAGTTGGAGTGTGGGGACGGGGAGAAGGGGAGTACTGACTAAAAATAGGAGCGAGTTAGCAAGAACTGCCACCATTTGCCTTGCCGTGGTGTATACGACTTCCATTATATTTACCCATTACACATAGGTATATTATATATGTACACACTATACTATACTATGGTATAGACGTGGAGTATAATACTGTACGCTACACTGATAAACTAGGCGCTAGCTGCCACACCACACCGCTGAGTGCCGAATACTCTCCCGCACCTCCCGCCTCCGCCGACCCACAGTCCTCATTGCTGTGCCGATGGTCGCGAGGTGAGGTTGTGCGCAGTTGAAATAGTGGATTGTGGTGGTACTATCTCTGTTCTATGTACACAATAATTCATTTATATAACTTCCTGCTCAATTTATTGCGAACGTTTTTACATAACCATTCCAGTGGTCAGCTGTACAGTTCGTGAAATACGAGTGCTACGGTAACGTTCGGAGTTCTTTTTACGTCAAATTATTTTGCAAAGAAGCTGCGTCCAACGAGAAGTTTTTTTTTAGTAATATACGTTAATATCAATGTAGATTTATCAAGATAACTTGTACCAAACACAAATAAGTAATATCAGCATCTTGAAAATAGTTTCCTTTAATTTTTCTCTGCACAAAATACTAAATACTTGCTTTCTCAGACAAATTACAAAGTTGACGCAGTAAGCAACGTTGCCAAGTCTCAATAACTTGATTGTAGGTAGTAGCAGTAAGTATATACATAATACTACGTGTCTCTAAATATGTGTGAGTGCCTGTAGTATGCATATGTATACCTACAATAACGTATAATTATTATCATTATGTACTGGTACCGGTACCTAGGTTCATTCTGGCGCTCATAAAGATAACGTGTTATTTATTTTTATTATATATATAAATGTGTGTATGTATACAGTAATGTACGTAAGCACAATATGTATGTGTGTGTATATATAATATATTATACACCATAACACAATATATTGTAGGTAGATAACCAGACAGATGGAGACTTGGCAGCCTTGTAACTTATTCAGACGCGACCATAATAATTTATTGCCAACACAAAAGCACTATCAAAGTCGCAAATGTACCGTAATTGTCATCAATTATACACACAGGAAGTTTAATGTATAATCGTTATTATATATTTTTACAGTCCTCTGGCGCACACTGCAGCCATTGAGGTATGCACTGTGTTATAATTGCATATTACGAGTATATTGATAGTTATATGCGACAGGAACGCGTAGTCTCATCACAATTATCCAAATCGTGATAATATTTAGTAAAATAATATTCTAGTCTCTACTATAACATGTATGCAAGTCGAACAATACACCCCCTTCAAATAGGCATCGATAGATGATAATAATGGATTGAGAATGCGATTAATGGATTGAGAATGAATGCAAAAAAGACAAAAATTATGGTGTTTGAAAGAGGAAGTGAGAGAACAGTATGCCAGGTGATGATTGACAACGAAGTGTTAGAGCAAGTTGACGAATGTGTGTACTTAGGTAGCTTGTTCACGAGAGATGGGAAGTGTGAAAGCGATATTGAAAGGAGAAAAGTTGCTGGCAATAAGGTAAATGGTGCAATCCGACCAATAATTGCAAATAGAAACATATCCACCACAGCTAAAAGGTTGGTGCACTCTGCTATCTTAGTGCCAACACTTATGTATGCAAGTGAGACGTGGACATGGTTAAAGAAGGATGAAAGTGGCATAAATGCAGTGGAAATGAGATCGTTGAGAAGGATGTGTGGTAAAAGTCTGAGAGATCGTGTGCGTAACATTGATATACGAAAGGAATGTGGAATGAAAGTTGGTGTAATAACAAGGATGAATGTAAATAAGTTAAGATGGTTTGGGCACGTGGAAAGAATGAATGAGGACAGAATGACTAAGAAGATATATTTGTCTGAGAGGAATGGTGCTCGGAGACGTGGACGTCCGAGGATTAAATGGCAAGATCATTTAAATCAAATCCTACAGGACGGTCACGTGTTGAGCACATTGAACAGGAGAGCATGCATGAGGAATTGTATGACAGTGACGGAAGCGAAAGATGTATGCAAAGATAGAAGGAAGTGGCGCTCGATCCTTTCTGCCTACCCCGCGAGGGAAGCGGCGTGATGGTATGTATGTATGTATGTACTAATCTATCTATCAATAAACATTAGACAACATAAGTAGGTACCTACATCGTATTATTATCGTTATGGTGAATCATTAGTACACGAGTAAAAGGAAAATAAACAAGATAATCTAATAAATACAACAAATGGAAACTTTTTTTTTTATAGTACACAAAATAAATAATCGTCACACTCGTAAAATTGCAAGTCATTCAATGTTCAAGGCTATAAACAATAATAATAATAATTATTATTATTATCTTTATGCTCGATATGTAAATCAACTTGTCTCTATACTGTACTGATATACTTACTGTAGATGATACTAATCGAGCAGGAACTATTGCAATATTGAACAGATCGAGTAAATAAGTAACAATTTATTGAAAATATTCATTCACTCGCTAAGACAATTTACCTTGAATATTTCAGACATGAGTGTAGTTTAGACCAGTGTTCCGCAAAGCGTGTGCCGCGGCACACTGGTGTACCGTGATCATCAGTTTGTGTGCCGCGGAAAAAAGTCAAGTTTTGTGAAAATAAAAATAGCTGAGAGCTATAAGAGCGAGACGCTTTGTTAAATAAACATTGCTTTTTTCTTTGGTGTACCTCTAAAATTTCTTGATTTGATAGGTGTACCTTGAACACAAAAAGTTTGCGGAACACTGGTTTAGACTATGAAGTGGTAAGAAGAAAACACCACTAGGTTTCGGCCGTGATATACATGCCTACTCGTGTGCATATAATTCATGTCATTACATATAATCATATACATTAATGTTTCATATGTTTTCATTACGTCGTATATTCATGAAAGTGCGGCGAGGTATACCTACATACGTAGTACACTAGTGCCCATAAGTGTGGACACTTTTTGAAAAAATGTATTTTTCAACAAATGATCCAATATATTTCTTAAATATTTAAAAATCCGTCTTTTTTATTAGATCATACAACAATGCTTACTAATGTCATTTCTAATAGATTTGTATATATTTTTATTTTTAATTCGTACTTTTTTTGCATGGCTGGAATAATTAGTAAGAAATGAGTTTTTTATTGCTACTTTGGTAATCACACTAAAGCCATCCAGCTTAATTTAATGTAATTACATAAATGTATATTTCAAAACAATTTAACATGTTTTTTGACTACGTTAACGTACAAACCCTTGAACAATTAGATACATATCATAATATAATCAATACATACAAAAATATTATTATATTATCATTATTTAAAATTAAGTTGGGTCTCTTTAGAGCGATTATCAAAGTGGCAGTTGTGAAGTTGGCCAAAAAAAACTCATTCCTATCATATTCTTCCATAAAAGCAAAAATAAAAACCAAAAATTAAAATTAGTTACAAAAAATGTGTAAAAAAATTATTATAAGATGTTTTATGATATAATAAAAAAAAAATGCTTAAATATTCGAGAAAGATATATATATATATATATATTACTTGAAAAATACATTTTGTCAAAGTGTCCACACTTATGGTCACTAGTGTATATTATTAATGTTATGATGTTGCATACAGAATCCGTAATACAATTATTATGCCTGAGTAATAACTACCTCTAGCTGCAAGAAAAACTTTGTACAGTAATGTGTAGTAGAAAGAGAGAACTCACCTCATCACATAAAGTTATAGTGATGCACAATAATATTTAGTAGTAGGTACAGGTTCGACACATGTCTCATGAAATTATTCAGAACAACTGCAAACCTATTCATAGGGAATTTTCCAACGTATCCAAAGAGACATAACTGAAGAGATGTGTTAAAAATAAATTAAATGTGAATACGTACGTACCTATCTAACTGAAACAGGGATTATCATTCGGTCAAATTAAACAGTGGAGCACCCGGTAAAGAATTGGTCTCCCACTCTTCCCCGTAAGTTTTCGAGTGTCCTGTAAAAGGCAGGTGTTAAAAAAAATGAAAGGTGGAAAAACTAAGACATTGTACATCTTAAATTCAACGATGAGGTTTGCCACCCATCCTGAATGTCTTGATTTTATATTGGCACGAAGAGGACAGTGTGGTGATAGTGTTTCTTACATGCAGTTGGTCTACTGGCTACCTCATTTATGGGATATGCCGTGATGGTAGTAGTAGTAGCAAATTAAACAGATGAATAATATTGCCTTATAAACTATTACAAGTGCACAATTATAAATACTCGAGTACTTACATATAAAATAATAACAATGGTACCGATGCACTTTAAGAACATAACATGCACAGATAGCAGACTTCTGAAATGAGACTTTTGTTAGAGATGTATGGGCGTGTTATCTTATCTATGCGTTGGCCTCAGTCCAAAACCAGAATCAATCACGTTCAGTGATCGCACTGGAAAGTTGATAGGTACAAATAGAAGCGCACTGGAAATCGAACCACACCATACAACGATAATATAAGTAGGTACCTATGAGTCAGCTGCGCAACCAACTGGCAGACAAAGAAGTCAACAATAATAATACTGTGGGTGTCGAAGCACCATCGCCCATGATGATGATGATGATAACGATATGACTGTATTAACGTGTTTCTCAAGACACCTACTGTTTCTAGACACACGCAAACAGTTCTAGTGAAAACCTTGCCGCTGATAAATTATGGTAATACTGTACTTAGGTGGTACTCTCGAAATAGAGTCGTGTAAAATTTAAATGAAACAAAAAATTTAATATTCTTTCGAAAGCTACCATTCTCATCGTCAGACAAATGTTAATTTGTGTCTTGGTATTCGATAGTTTCAAAGTAATGCTGTAGCGACCTTCCAAAAACAGTCCTTGTCTTTAAGACACTAAATTAGCAGGTATGACATACAATAAAAATATGCTATATAAGAATACAGTAGGTACTTGTCTTTTCTATAGGAGACGTAGAAAATTCGTTCCATATATGGTAGGTTATTTCCTAACGTCTTCACGACTGATTTTATTTTATCTATATAACGAAAAGATGATTCGTATACTTAATCAATTGTATGTCTAACGTAATAAAGTGTAGATACTATTATGGCGAATATCTCCAAAACTGTCGAGAAAATAACAACATAATTATTTGACATTGATTACATAAGATCATTAGTAACTTGCCATGCCAGAGAACGTTAAAATCAAAAATGGTAACACACATAATGTGTAAATATTTATTTACTTATTTATACAATAAACGGCTGCAATAGCCTTAGCAATAAAAGTACACACATATACATAATGTACAATGAGCATAACAATGCTACAATAGCTATAACAATAAAAGTGCATATATACAGAAACCTAAAAAGATGCAATAATCAGGTAAACATCAAATTTTAATCAAAACAGTAAATTTCAAACAATCATAATTATTATATTATCATCATAATCGCCTTTAGTTCAAGCGACTTAAATTAGACAGCCACCAACAAAAAACTAAAGGTGATAGTGGAAAACACTAAAGGTATCCCTACCTATGTTATATTCTCATGTAGGAAATACCAATTGCAAAAGGTAGGTAAATGGAAAATGGCAAATAAATTGAAGAGATCGGCACGATCATTAAGTCGTGATGAATCCCAAATGTCAGGTCATTCGTGTTTGTCGCTTTGATATTATGGTGGAAAACTATCCGCAGGTACAAAACAATACAATATTGCAGAAATTACTGTGGACAAAATTATTATTACTATAATATTATCTACGTACTAACTTTAAGGTCTACTATGACATGAAGCAACTCCCTTATTATGTTATAATATTGTATAACAGGTGCATTCATCGTAAATACGCAATTTCGTTAAGAAAAAACATAACATTCATACACCTACCTATCCACTGTCAATCAAAATAGTTATAAACCCGGATATTAAAAAATGACTCATCCACCAGTAACTGAACGCTAAAATAACAACTAACTATGTATACCTAGGTATTACATAGTATGTATGTGTGTATCGTTGATAATTTTACGAAACTCTGTCTCATCTGTAGCTCTACCAACAACAAAAAGAAGAGATTGTCTGAAAGTATTGCAAACTAAATAGCACCAAACATTAATATGGAGTTAAAAAAACGGTAGGTTGGTTTGCAACTTTCTACAGCATGATGTGTGTGTGTGTGGGTGTCGCGATGTAACACAACATGACAGTATGACAGTGTAAGGCGCGTACAGTCTGCTGACTAGCATTTACCTACCTATACATTATGTACGATACAGCAACGATGTGTACCAATATCATTTTATTATGCAGATGTATACTGATTTATGTACATCAAGTCATGTGTTACGTTGTTTTTCGCTGTTACAATACGACAAAACTGCTATGTGTACCGAGATCGGCGGTAAAATAAATAATTCATCAGTGGCCTACGCACACTACACTCTACATACACCATAATACTGTACATGAAACATGTAGACAGTTAACTATTATTGTTTACGAACGCTATTCAATGGAGATTGGCTACACAAGACAGCTAGCAAAGTTCAAATATTTCCGACTCGTATTTCACAGTCACATTGGTACAGCTATAATACTCCTATACAACAATGATATGATATCTACTCATATGACATATATACAGACTTAACAATAGAAATATATTAATGTTTTTTCTTCACAGAAAAATCATTAAACACAAATTAACAATGTATGAGTGAGTATATGAATAACGAAGTAGGTAATCGTATATCAATCACATTATACGACTCTATACTAGCACCTTTAATAAACCTCACGATAACCTCGTCATGGATAAATATTGGTACATAAACATCATATATATGTATGTAACGTATGTTAAAACTGCGCATTATAACGGCAATATTAAAAAATACAACGCACTTACATAAGGTACAGTGACATTAAAAATGATTAATATTCTTGTCAATAGATTCTTCTTAAAACACGATCCATAACTTCAATACAATATTTAAGTGCATACATTGTAGACTGTTAAATCTGATCATTATTGGCAGTTAATTAAATTCAAAACAGAATCAGTAAATCAGATACGACTAAAATATTTACCAGGACTTAAAAGTGTGGTATAGCGGGTGTGTATAGAAACAAAACAAAACTTTTATGCCAATAAAATTTAAAAAGCTAACAATTCTATTAAAGTTATTTGGAATATAATCAAAAATGAAACTGGCAGAGACCATAATGTTGACAATGAAACTTAAACAACAAATTGTATAAATGAAAATATTTTAGTAATACCTAAAGAAAGTTGATAACAGAGATGGGTAGTATCCGATCGCAAGCATCAGTGATAAAACGTGGCGTTCCACAAGGTTCCATACTTGGTCATATAATATTTTTATAATAATATATATGTACATAAATGATACAGTAAACTGAGTAAACCAACAAGTATACAAAGTAATCAGACTGTCATAATGTCAATGACGATACATCCCTTATATAGTTTTTGATCGAATGGGTGAGTGCTGAAAAATAATACAAATATACTAGCCCTGCTTTATTTTGTGAACAATTAATTAGTGAGGCAAAATTTGTGTGACAAAAGATAAACAATTGTAATGATCAGCACATATTGATTATATTTCTAAAAAGTCACTCTGAAATCTACGCCATTAAAAACCTAAATAAGTGTGTGGAGTTGAGTATTCAGGAACATATATTACAAAAAAGAGCAATACGGGAGCCAATATAGGTATATAAAACCCAGAAAAATGTTCAGTGAACTGAGTCAAGTCTATATACATATTATGATTATTTTTACAAAAAAAAAAACAGTTAATTTTTTACTTTAATTTATTTGAAACCTCGAGTACTTTCATCAATATATCGATTGACATTTTCAAGAGAACATGTTCTCTTGAAAATTAGTAGTTATGTACGTACCTATATTATCACTTAATTCTTCATCGAAGGGAATAATTTTACTTAATAATAAATATTGAATAAGAATAAATATAATTCTTATTACATTTTAGTAGGTCTATCTATGGATGTATCAATACTTACCTATTTAATAAATTTGTAAAAGAAAATCAAGTACCATACAAAACTCTTCTTTTAACAATAAAAAAATAGATTGTGTTGACGTCAAGCAATCAGACTCTTAAGTATTAAAAAATACAGACTTTGCAAGTGGAAACACATGATGGAAAACAAATTTGCGTTTCGAAATGGATACTTTTTTGTTTGTCAGAATAAACATTATTTATAGCACTAGCGAACATAATGTATAATATTTGAATAATTGATAATTTTCAAGTTCCGTTCTCTCTGCCTACCCCACTTGGGACACGGCGTGAGGGTATAGTATAGTATATTTTCAAAATTTACATGATTTATCTACATGTATATGCAATTATCGCAAAACAATTATTGTACTTACAGTGAATACATTGTGTAGCGGCAATTTCTAACTGTCAGTACTATAATGTTTTCCACTCGTTACAAAACAAAAATACATTACGAAGGTACTTTACTATAAAACATAGAAAAAAATTCATCCGCACAAACTGTGCTGGGACACAGTTTTACATTTAAGTATATTTATTGTGTCGTGTATCTACATAAAGTATCTATAAGGTTTAAAATAAAACAAAATTGTTTTGCAACGAAGAAAAAAATTATCATAATCTTACATGACCGTAACAGTACTCGGGTATTGTTTGTACTTCGACCAACAAGAAAAAGCATACCGTACCATGAGTTGAAAGGCATAAAAACTTGCGATTTGTCACAGATTGCTGTACAAAAACAATATGCGTAAGTACTTATGTACAATAAAATATTATTCTCTGCGACGAATACTTAATAAATCTTGCGATGAGTGTAACATAGAGTACAAAGAAATATAAAACATAAAAAAACCATTTACAATGCAACATCGGAACAAAGAAACAGAAATATATTATACGAACATAACCAAAGAGTTAACTGTATAATAACGGTGAAAAGTGTTGCTGTTCTAAGAAGTGAACGATTGCGTTTTTAGTGACATTTCAAGTCGATAAATCATTGAAATATAACAATAAACACAAAACAAATAATAAACTATTATGATAAGTTAGTTACTTGATGAAATAACTGTACACCATTTAACAGAAACTGGAAAGGTACATGTTACGCCTATACCTACTCACAAGTATTCTACATCAAATAGATTCAACACTAGCCCGTGTCGCTGATTTAGTATACAGTACTGTAATATGAATCTATCAACTTCAAAAAATCAAATAATCACGGGAGTTTATATGTAAAACTATACGGAGGTAGTAGAATTGAGAAAAACAACTATGACGAAATACACAATTTTATCGTTATATTATTTTAACAACAATACTGGTCCTCTTAATTTATCAACAATCAATATTTTTTCTCAAATTATATTGTTGAAAACTTTCTATAAATTCGTCAGAGATAATAATACCAATAAAAAGTCATAAAATACCCAGAAAATATATAAAATTTCAGTGAAACCATAAAAGTCTATAAAAAAGTAGTAATACAAATTAATAAATAGAAATGTAATTGAAATTATTTACGTAAGCAATATGTACGTACGCACATAGTACAATATGTAGGTACATTGGTACAAGTTATAAATTATACTCCCATAATCGTGGGAATACAAGAAAACCTTACATAATGTGGTAGTGTCAATAATATATTTCCCATAAGGTTTCTACCTATCTATCTAGACATGCTTACTATTTATTCAATCAAATGCAACACAGCGAGTAAATACATAATTGGATTCATCTTAATGCGAATATAATACCACCTTCATGTGGCGTGATGTCAAAACTATCACAGGTCAAATTTTATTTTAGAAATAATACTTTTTCGTGAATATAACATGATTCAGATATAAGATTTACCAAAAGTAAACATTCACTCCGGATATGTTTCCAATACTAACATGTTATATTTATTGAAAATTTATATCTAAAAATTACTATAACTTCTGCATCGTAAAAGTAGGTTTTTTACATATTTTATGAACTGATTTGTAAACGTCGATGCAATGACAAAAAAATGGCGACCGTTGGTATCTAGCAAGTGTTTACAAATCTATCACGGCCCATCACAACGTAACGTACCTACCTGCCGAGAACAGACAAGTAGTATGACAGCAAAAACCAACGCGAGATAATGAATAATGGTGTCGGTGAAAGTTCATCGACCTAAGAGAAATACATAATACAGTAACACTACAAACAAATGTTTTAGTTTGCAAACATACAAGAAAAGATACTCTGTGGTACGCTGCTGGTTGACAATGTGTAGATAGAGTTGTAACATTTCTAACCTCTTATAACAATAACAAAATAGTTTTTCCTCGTAATATGTAAGAGACTGTCCAATTTAAGACTAAAATATTCACATGATAGGAAATGCACCGTCGTCAGTTCGGTGACGCACCTATAATTTTTTTATGAAAAATTAGCTGACTTACACGCTTTTTAACATTATTTATTCTAACATAGGCCATGAGATGCGTGCGACTCCTGAAATATCCAAGTCAAAACCTATAAGATGTCCAAGTGTCTGGCTGTATGTAGTTTAATTTAACATTCTTAGAGTTTACTACAAAGACATACGTTTTCACCGTTCAAAGTTATTTACCTCAGTCGTATCTTGATTTCACCTCGTTGTGTTGTTATGTTGCCGACTGCAATTCAAGACGGGGACGAAGCATGACCTCAATATGTACGTACTATGATACGATGTGCTCAGATAACATAGTACATGGACATATCTACACAATATGCATGCACTATGCGAGAAGTAGTTAAAGAGATAGATATAAGTATTCACTACTAGGTAGGTACCTATAATGCAATAATATCACTACAATTGGATCTAATGGTTGAAGATTGGTTAGTAACGTAGTTACGTATTATGTTATTATTGCAATATATCCAGCACACCACTCATATCATATCAATAACAAATTGATGTTTCGCAGAGCAAAGTCCATGTGAAGGACATTTGGAAATTTATGCCAATACGTACATAATTATATAGTTGGGTCAGTGTAAACGACATGTGCAAACGAATATCATCACACGCTCAATAATAACATAATTGGTTCAACTAACAAGATAGAAGCAGAAATATAACAACCAATTCTATTCTCACTGGACGTGGACGGTAATCATTCAATCCATACAAATAATAAAATACTCGTGACACACTTAGTAACATCCACAATTGTTACTTAAGTTCCAAGCCCTTTAAGGAGTAAAATATCAATATATTATACAAAAACGAACTCAAAATTAAAATACGTAGTACATCTTAATCATTGTTCCACGTTATGAATGTACATCTCCAATCTCATAATAAAATGAATGTGTAAACTAGTTTAGAAAAAACATGTGATAAACTGACCTTGTAAAAGGTAACCCGACAACTTTACGACTCAACGAAATTCGTAGTACTAAACTTCGAATTTCTTGTCAACTTAAGACAGAGGCATGCACATTCACTTATAACATTCCAGTAAAGTATCTATAAAACGTACTAAGTCTGAGGTAAATAATAATAGTCCTATGTTTTCCAAATGCCAACATCACAATATTTCAGTAAAAAATTAAAAATATAACAAACGAAATTTAATTATGTGGTGTTCACACGAAACGAAATAAAGGCTAGACGACTTTGCTTACATAAAAAACAAAATCCGTCGAACGTCCATAAACATAAATATTGTTCAGAGAGTCCGCCGAAATATATTCTAACCTGGAGATAGAAATCGCGAAGTATCTTCAGTCGAAAATAATGTAGTAGAGGTTTAAAGCACATTTAAATTAAGGAAAAGCGATACGAAAATAGATGTACGTGCACAACACAATCCAAATACCCAACGGTTAAAAGTTTCGACAATAGATATGGATGCAGAACCTTTGTACAAGTCTGTGATTGATATTATGTCTTCATATTTGAATAAATGAAGTAAATTAATATCTAGACATTTGCATATAGAGAAACCACAAAGTTGAAAGGTGTTAAACTTCAGACGATATCGTCTTTACTGGTTTCCATCGTTTCAAATTTATTGAAAATCTGTTCGTACGGTTCAAACGGCTGACGATATTTTGAATTCCTGGCGATATTCGCTCCGTATGAACACAGTTTCACATCAAGTTGTAAATTAATACTAGATGATGTGGTGGCCATACACTCTTTGCTATAACAACATACCTACACTTTAATTTACATACAAATGTATTCCGAATTTCTATTACGCACTTACGTTAACATCGAAATTATTATTGACAAAGAAATTTCCTGTTTTTATCATCATCTCGCATAAACTAAAGATGGACGGATACGTTGGAACCGGTCTAGAAAGATATGTGATGTGTAGTTACTCGTGTAGGTCTAGAAAGATATGTGATGTGTAGTTACTCGTGTAAGACATATCATACGAGTTACAGAACTATTTTAAACAGACACCAACACACATCAATAAAATGTTGAAGGTGCATAATAAAAATAAACTTATATACTACGAATAAAAAGACAGATACTTGCAATCTATGGCAATACAGGTGTACCTAGGTCTATATTACTGTTTTCATTCTAGTACTGTCAGTTTCTTCAAAGTTCAATATTTATACACGTCTGTTAGAAACAGATAAGTCGAGTACTCTACATACTCTACATACACACGTATAATGTGAAAGGGTGAATATTAATCAAATTGTCAATAAAATTAAATCAATGAAATGCTTACTACAGAATATTCTAGAATGGAGTAGTGCAAACTACATTTAATATACCTATGTAGGAGATACATGGTTAAAAGGAATGGTGCTCAGAGATGTGGCCATCCGAGGATCAAACAGCAAATCGTATAAACCACATCCTCCAGGAATGACCCGTGTTTAGCACATTGAGTAGGAGAGCATGAATAAAGAGTTGTATGACAGTGATGGAAACGAAAAGTGTTTGCATGGGTAGGAGTAAGTGGTGCTCGATTCTTCTGCCCACCCCT
Organism: Athripsodes cinereus; assembly: GCA_947579605.1. NCBI lineage: Eukaryota > Metazoa > Arthropoda > Insecta > Trichoptera > Leptoceridae > Athripsodes > Athripsodes cinereus. The sequence continues at coordinate 8,855,199 of OX388306.1, read as the reverse complement.
CAATGAAAGCGGCATGATAATGATGACGATGTTGTGAAGATATTATATCATATACTGGGTATTTTAGATGATGTATCTACTTACTTCAAAATAAAAATCAAACTTAATAAGTATTTTAGTTTGCTTTAGTTTTATAATTTTGAATAGTGTGTTAAAATTGACTGTGGTGTTATATTGTTATTTACTTTATGGTTCAAGTTCTTTTTTTGTAGTTTGTTTTATTTTCTTACTTTATAATAATATGCAATATTTTGTCCACTTTCTAGCAATTAGGTTACACAACTGTTAAGCTGGCAGTGGTAGGTATATTTTATTGAAATAAAATAATATAAAAAAATTAACCGTTTTTTTTTCTTCTAGAAATAAGACCTTAGGAATAAAAACACAACGCCACACATACAGAATACATACATAGTGTTGTGGAATTCTCAAGAAATAATTTTTGGAGAAATTTACCGAGAAATTTCTCGGTAAATTTCTCGAAGTAGAGAATTTACCGAGAATTTTTTTTTTTTTATTTAACAGTAAAATAATAATAAATCAGTACTTTATTCAATCAATCAATAACAATGTACAAATGTTGAGACAATTTATCACCAATATTGCTACAATTAAAGTTAGTCAATACCGGATATTTTTTCATATATTTTGTAGGGGAATTCCGCCGCATTATCGCCAATAAATAATAGGGGAATCCCCATGGGAAAAAATCAGAGAAATTTCTCTTCAATCAGAGGAGAAATTCTCGGAGAAATTTCTCTACTCACATCACTATACATACATAGGTCACACATAATATGTGCACCTTCATTATTGCGGTTAATACAAGTACATATTATTATTTTATATTATTACAAATATGCATGTACATATATTATTAAGTATACATATCCGATACAAATCCTGTATAAATAGACACGTAGCAAGGAAACTTATTCCCTCTATACGAACTCGAACACATTACGCTTATTATTTGATTATAACATTATATATTCCTACATATTGTATCATAATTTATCAACAAAGATAATATATAATAGACTGTGTTCAACCGCGTTATTTTTCAATAGTTACTATCGTTATTGCGCAATTTCTTCGATATTCGATAGGTACCTATAAAATGCCCTAAGTTGATGGGTTGCCGATTCAAGCCCCGTCCGGGGTACTACCAAATAAAGTGACGTCTTTTTTAAGCATTATATGATAGTTTTATGTGTTCAGTTTACACATGTGACCTCATACAATGATTAAAATAAAAATAACACAGATAATAATTATAATATGGAAATTTATATGGGGCCGTATTCTGATAATATCACCTTAAGGGAATTATATCATATGCCTATTTGCTGTCTAAATTCTCCCCACAAAGAGGTAGTATTGTAATAATTATTTCAAGTTGAAGGCAGGTGCAATAAAACGGCCACATACTACTCAAGATGTAAATAAAACCACCTTACAGTTGCACCTTTTACCTTTTAACATATTTCCGGTAAATAAATAAGCAATGAGTACATAACACATTGTTATTATTATACCGGTACTATAAAGTCAATACCAATATAATAGTAATTGGCATAAAAAAAATTCTGACCACTCCAATGATATCATCTCCCAACATACAAAAACCCCGATAATTCCTCACATTTTTAATATCAAACTGGAGTTCTCGACTTTAGATCTATGGCAGTGTCTGATGAGTGTCTTCAATGCTTCGGATTGTGTGTGTTGTCGGTAGAAGCAAAGATACAATATTATAAACAATGGATGTATTCTTATTAATTTGCCTGGTGGGATCTCTTCATAATACATGTACCTACCTATAGTTTTTAAATATTTTCATTTGTATATTATGTTTTGTTGTATTATACTTATATTATTTAGGTACACTCGTATTATTTTTGTGAGAAACCTTGGCTGTGATAAAATTTATAATAATAACGTTAATGGCACTAGGTGGAAGTTCGTGTTATTAAAAATAAAACATTTACATTTAGCATTTCCACTAATCAATCAAACATCATTTATGTGAGTTATTTGTTATACCATTGTCCTAATAGAGCGGTAACGCAGTACAAATTATCACAGAAACTTCACTCCGTAGCATTAATATGCTGTCTCATTTCTATAAATACTTACGAATGGCACATCCTATATGCCTGTTAAAACAACAAAAAGACCTCTCCAATAAAAAAATTATGTCTTTGAAGTCTGCAACACAAAGGAAATAAGTACCTACAAGACCATAATTTACAATCAATGGTGATTGTTATAAAAAAAGGCAGTTCTTATATATGGACCATGAATATATTTTGTATCAACAGTAACATACTTCTTTAAATGCATCTACAACGAGGGGCTCGAGGGAGAAGAACGATATTTTTAACCAAGGCTCGTTTGGGACTGATATGAAATTATATTGATCGCATTACCAATTTTTCCCTTGAATTTCCCTTGATATTAAAGGTCATTGTATAAAAATGAGATATATTTCAAAGATTGAGATAAAAATAAATAACTATGGACCAACTCATCTGAACCAGATACGACTATGTCACAATAAAATATTCATATTCTACATCAAACTTTCTGAGTTATTTGAAAAACGGAAAATGTGATGACTGTCAATCTTATTTGTACGTAAAATTTCTTACAAACAATTTCGTTGCCGGGTCATTCCGTGTCAATTCAACACAATATTGGGAGATTTTCAGACTTGATGTCTCAGATTTTCATGATTTTTTTTATGCAGCAATATATCATAGACTTATGAAAAAATACCAAATTTCAGCTATGTAGCACAATTATTTTTGAAGTTATTAATTTTTAAAGTTTTCAATTTTTATGAAAAAATCTCATGTCTTGGCACCTTTGGATGCCTATAGACTGGCAACCAGTGATGATATAAACCTGGGAGAGGTCTCGTTTTAAAGCTGTTGAATGGGGCTTTAATTTGATGTGCCACAGGATAGGGGTCACGGTTTGAAAAAAAATTTAAATTTTAAAATTAAATTTTAAAAATTAAATTTTTCAAAAAGTGACAATTTTAAAAATTCCAAAAAATTGTCAAAAATAGTTTGTAATGTATTGATACATATGCCAAAATTCTATTATGGGATCTCAATGGGATAAGGAGATACAGGGCTTCAGAAATGCATGCATCGTGATATTGCGTGTTTTGACACCTTTGGATGCCTATAGACTGGCAACCAATGATGATATAAACCTGGGAGTGGTCTTATTTTAAAGCGGTTGAATAGGGCTTTACTATGATATGCCACAAGATAGGGGTTAAATTATATAAAAAAAAAATTAAATTTAAATTTTTCTAAAAATGGCAATTTTAAAATTTAAAAAAATTCTCAAAAAAAGTTTGTAATGTCTTAATACATATAATAAAATTTTATCATGGGATCTCAATGGGATCAGGAGATACAGGGCTTCAGAAATACACGCATCGTAAAATACACGCAATTTCACGATGCATGCATTTCTGAAGCCCTGTATCTCCTGATCCCATTGAGATACCATGATAAAATTTTATTATATGTATTAAGACATTACAAACTTTTTATGAGAATTTTTTTAAATTTTAAAAATGTCATTTTTTGAAAAATTTAAATTTAATTTTTTTTTTTTTATAATTTAACCCCTATCTTGTGGCATATCATAGTAAAGCCCTATTCAACCGCTTTAAAATAAGACCACTCCCAGGTTTATATCATCATTGGTTGCCAGTCTATAGGCATCCAAAGGTGTCAAAACACGCAATATCACGATGCATGCATTTCTGAAGCCCTGTATCTCCTGATCCCATTGAGATCCCATAATAGAATTTTGGCATATGTATCAATACATTACAAACTATTTTTGACAATTTTTTGGAATTTTTAAAATTGTCACTTTTTGAAAAATTTAATTTTTAAAATTTAATTTTTTTTTCAAACCGTGACCCCTATCCTGTGGCACATCAGATTAAAGCCCCATTCAACAGCTTTAAAACGAGACCTCTCCCAGGTTTATATCATCACTGGTTGCCAGTCTATAGGCATCCAAAGGTGCCAACACATGAGATTTTTTCATAAAAATTGAAAACTTTAAAAATTAATAACTTCAAAAATAATTGTGCTACATAGCTGAAATTTGGTATTCTTTCATAAGTCTATGATATATTGCTGCATAAAAAAATCATGAAAATCTGAGACATCAAGTCTGAATCAGTGTGATGATTTGACACGGAATAACCCTGCCACAACAATCCATTGTGGACTTGTCGTACAACTTTTGTCTTTCGTTTGCCTTTTTGCCTTTTCTGCTCTACACGCAATGAAATATATAATATATATATATATATATATACATATATATATATTGTTATATATCCGTTTCATATTAGTTCATTTTTTTCCTTCACACAAATATATCTATCTCGTTTTCTTGCTTGAAGTAAAAACGATATAAAGCAACCTATGTGGACACACCTTTACAGCGCAAATGTTCAACAACACGCGGCAACAGTGTACGCAATATAGCGCCACTACTGGAAAATGTTGGAACCAAACGACAATGTTCCGTAACATTTCATACAAATCGATTAGTCGCCGGGGTGTTGTGTGACCGTTGGGTTGCTCTTATGTTTGTTTTTAGATTTATATGCATTTATAAAAAAGTGATATAAAAAGTTATCTGGTTTTACGTAAAATATGACAAACATAAAAGACTTCTGGACAAGGGAAAAAACTTTAGAACTTATTCAAAGCTATAAAGATGCAAGATGTCTATGGATTATCACGGGAAATACAACCGAAGACAGACAGGAACGGAACGACGCAATGGACAATATTGCTAAGACGGTAGGATGTGAAACAACCGCTGTGGACAAGAAAATCAAATCCTTGCTATCTCAATACAGAAGAGAAAATATTAAGGTAAAACTGTTTCTACTTCAAACATCGAAAAAGAAAACAATACTCATTTGTTTTGTAAAAATATATTATAGTCATCCATATCAGTATACTACGTGTGTCAAATAACCTCTACAACGTTAGCCTAATTGGAAAAACTCATATCTCCATATGAGCACTTTTACAGGAAAACATCACAGTTTGTTCTAAGTAAACTTTTTTTAACACATATTCTGATTACACAATACCCCTGATCATTCTTAAACGAGTGGATGTCCTTAAATATGTATAACAGATTACACACTAAGATTATAAGTCAATCTTGACAAATAATGTGTGCACGCAAAAAATTGAGAATTTTCTGGATAATAAAAAATAAACTTGTTATGGAATTATGTGTTCTTACAATTAGGAAAACATGGATTATTGTTATACAAATACACTCATATACTGTAGCACTCCAGCTTCCTCTTAGCCACATCTGATTCCTCGGCCATCTTTGCTTACCACACTAAGTTTTAGTGTTAGTTGAAAAATACAAACTTATTTACGTTATTATTATTTTCTCTTTCAGATGATACAAAAAATAAAGGAAGGATATGAACCAGAAGAAATACAAAAAACATCGTGGTTTGGATTGAAGTTGTTACAATTCCTGGATCAAAAAACAAAAAGATCTGGAAATCGACTATCAACGGAGGTAGGTACGTAATATTAACGTGGTTAGATGGAAGAAATCACTATATAGTGATAATCTCGCCACTGCACATCATCACATTTTTTCCTGTGTATATTGCTTTATTTTATTTGTTATATGAATGATGATGTGCAAGTAGAATAAAATAAATAAATAAATAAATAATATTTTATTATTCGAACATATTAAGTAAGTATCGGCGAAATTCATATTTCTATTTATCAGATAGGTACTATTTGAAAAAATCATTTTTACCCCCAACTATTATGCACATACTATTATATTTCAAAAACCAAGGCAATTTGTTGCGCAACATGCTCGCTACCAAGATTATTGACGTAGAAGCTGAAAGTCAATGGATGAAACAATATCAAAGTAACATTAAAGTACCTAGCTAATATATAATTATAGATACAATTACACTTTCGACAGCCTCAGGAATCGTCAAATAAATATATAATTAAGATTACATCGATATAGGAAGAAAATTGATTTTATCTGTTTTTATTCTGCAGGATAATATTGCAAGAAAGGAAAAATCAATCAAAAATTATACTACAAACTTTGTCAAAGTAGAAGTTAATAACGATTTGGTTAACGAGGACGATGATGGAGACGATGAAGTAGAGGAAGAAGAAGAAGAAGAAATGTACTTAGTGAAGGAAAATGCTTTAGCAAATACTAATATTAATCAAGGGCAAAAGAGACAGATAGATCAGTTAGACGAGTGTACAGTGTTTGGAGAATTGTTAGCGATTAAACTAAGGAAATTAGATCCAATAACAAGACTAGAAATGCAACACAAAATTGATAATCTTATTTACGAAGCAGAAAAAGCATTGCTTAAAAAGAATTTACGTCGATAAGCAGTACAGGAAAAAAACATTTTTTTTATCCGTGGTTATGTATTTTTATTACAACAGTAATAAGACTATGGAACATAATAAAGACGCAGTCTTGACCAAGTCACGTCAGCCATAAATCTGAATTATATAATCTGGGTACATTGGGATAAAGCATGTTATATTTATTATTATTCTGGTAAATAAAGTTTTTTTTCTTCCTAACTTGCGTTTCCTCTGTTATCAGAAATACAAAAAAAATAATATGAATTTTTAATGTAGGTGGAAGGGATATGTAAACAATACAAGATTCGTTAACAATCCCCAGCCAAGCCCAGGCACCTGTAACTTCCGAGAATAGGTGAAAGGAGATCCCGTAAATAATACAATGGTAGTACCTGCCTTGCTAGCTTGTATAGTCGAATTTTTTTAAAAGTGCCCTAGCACCGCTACGCACACAGTCACAGGTAATGTGTATTACAGAATATGTCATTGTATTAGTAACCGAGTAGCATCGCTGTGATTGGCCGGTGCATTGTGTGGTGTGTGTAGCAAACTCATTACTGAAGGATGTGTTAGTAGTCATTTACCTATGAGCAGGGCACTCTTATATGAATTCTACTCTATCAATAATACACACATACATGCAACGTTACATTTTATTAAATACAGTCATAATAACTAAGTACTTATACAGCCAACATGACATGATGTCCCTAAAACATATCGCAAATACTTTAAAAAATATATTTTATTATTTAGTTTTCTTTCAAATGTAACCCTTCAACTTTACAGACTGCGGTGAGTGATGTTCACGAAATACAATAACCATTATTAATTTAAAAATAAAACATTTTCAAATTGTCAGTATAATATTAGTAACATAATTATCAAATAAAATATTTAAAATAAAGTAATTTAATTAATAAAATTAAACACACTTTATTCATAAAAGTAAGTACCTATGTACATTCAAGCATTATTTCAATAATTTCCTTATCAAGTTCGTTATAGGTGGTGTCAAATACGTCGATGTTAACTAATAACATGCTTTTAGCTTACTGTGAAAGGTGTGTAGGGTTGTATTTGGGTTTATAACAAAAACCCAGATATATCCTTGAAAAAAAAATTGTATCATCCCCTGGGTTTACTATGGCTACAATATTACCTACTTAAGTGGTATGTTATAATCATAATGTCAGTACAATGAATTATCATACAAATAATTATTTTAATATTACTGTGAAAATGTATAGCACTACCTACTCTTCCAGGTACATTTACAGAGTAAAATATGTTCATCTATTTTCTTTACATTACTGTAATGGTCATCTCACTCTACTGATTAGGTTTGTTTTTCTTATTCATCCCCATGTTCATAATAATAATGTATTTCTTTTTATTTATCCATAATTCGTATCATCATATTTCGACCCTTGAAAATCGTAGAACTGTAAGTGATCATGTATCTGTATAAGTTGCTGAATAACGATGTCGATTCGATTGGTCTAGTACAGAGTATACCATTTAATTGTCCGACGCGAAGCACGCGGTTCCATCATTTGTTCAGATTTCCACTGTGTACCACCAACTATGTGCAGAATTCTTTTTTGAGACGCTCTTGTTCTGTTTATGATTCATTCTTTCAAAGCCTTGACATACTCGTCATGAATAAGCAAGACTTTAGAGCGGGAGTGTCTGGGGCCTTGTTGTCATCAGCGGTCCCCGTGGATTGATCTCGGTCTCTCACTGTTTGGCAGCATGGGATCACTTACTTTTGGGCGGGGGTGGATGGGTGTGCTTGCCTGAATGCATGGCTCTCTCGTAGCATCCTTGGGACATTGGATATTGGCTGTGTATTTGATCGGGCTTTGTAACTCATACTGGATAGGTGATTTTGTTTTGATTTCTAGTATTTTGGGATTTTATATTTTTAGATTTACTTTGACTTTTTTCGGGAAATTTTAACTTTACTTTTTATCTCAAGACCAATGTGACTGAAAGACTGATTTCTAGTATTTTAGAATTTTTTGCTTTTATATTTATGTTTTTGTATTGTTTTAAGTGTTGTATTATCGTTGTTTTTAAATTTACTTTGACTTTTGAGAATTTTAACTTTTGCTTTTTTTTCCTCAAGACTGAGACATTTCTGGTAAGAGTGGAATCTTCGCTGGTCTACATGTTAAATGTATTAATTGTCAACATATCGTCCCTCGTCTGACTAACTGTCGTAACTGACTTTTTTGGCAAAATTGAGTTATGACCGCCACCATGTATTGTGATTTGATACGCATGTTCTCACCGAAGATCACAGCTGTAGCTGCTGCCATTATCCTGGAACAGCTTTCTGATTTGTTGTCGTATCTACGAATTAATCAAAATAATATCTTACTAACGGACGTAAGTGCAGATACTACAGTTAGTGTGATTTTTTATAAATGAAAAACATATCCAATGTAGGTCCTATCTTGAAATACGATACTTAGTATAGACATTAACTGGGAATAACTTTTTATTTATTTTCACATAGGATAGTATTTTTCTTTGTTGGAATCATTTTAGTAGAAATTCTCAATATCCCGATCATAATTTAAGTACTGAAAAAATTAATATGTCAAATATTTACGAAGTGCAGCCACAAGATTTTGAAGTTGACGGCTCACTGAGTAATATTAATAATATTATTATGTAACGACTGTTTGATTCTAGATACTGTATTGTAAAAAAAAAAAAAAAATAATCGATGTGTTTCTCACGGAAGTTCTAAGCAAACTATATGAAATTTGCAGCGTAAAGCATTGTATTGGAAACAAAATTGACATTAAAATAACATACGTAAGAGTCTATATCTAGTATGTACTAGTGATGTAACAAATATTCGTATTCGCATTCGCGAATATTCGCATATTTCAAAGTATTCGCATTCGTAATAAAATATGCGAATGTTTTGCGAATATTATTTTGGTAATAAAGTATCGGATATTCGGTAAATGTACCGGATACTTACCCGGTACATTGTAGAAAAAGGTACTGCAAGAAAATATTCTTTAAGAAAACCGAGGAGTGTTGAAATATTTTAAATTCCTATACCATTTTGAAAATTCGGCGACGGGGGGGGGGGGGTAGAAATTTTAATGCTTGAGCAATTTGTAGAAATTTAAGCAAGTCAATATTCGCTATTCGCATTCGCGAATATCGGCATCAAATATTCGCATTCGCGAATATCCAAAATCACACATCGTTACATCACTAGTATGTACACAATTATTTACATGTTTGTAAATTTAATCTTATCTGTAGGTATTCTACCAACTAAATTAATGTTATTACATGCAATGTGTAGATAGGATAGAGTGCAATGGAAAGAGAGAGAGATAAATATTTTGAGGTTATATTATTGCCGTGTAGAATTTACGCATTTGTGATGTACCTACATCTAAATATTTGTGTACGCACATATTATAATTACTACAGAGGATTGTAGGTAGGTATATTACATCAGCACATAATATTATAATACACACTGCAGACACACCACACAATACGTGAAATTATTGTATAGATAGTATGCGATTCTTAGAATTAGTTTCTCACGTCTAGTGAATAAAGTAATGCCAGAGCAGAGGTAGAGAGACTGTAGAGAAGAGATGAACATTATTATACCTAACGAGTGGCAACAAAACCAAAGCACTGCGCTCTCTTGAACATCGATCCCACAGAACAGCGTTGCCAAGTCTACACAGAATAAACGCATACAGAGCACAACATAGAACATACACAGTACACACATACACCAACAATACTTGCTCTCTCGTCTGTGTAGTTGTGTTGAGTCACTCCGACAGACCAACACATAGGCAAGAAGTTGTATATGTGTTGGTATACAAAATAATATTGTATAGGGTGATTATTAGTGGCCCATATAATGTTATTTTATTAGTAAGTATATTTATTGCATTACCTAATAAATTATTAGGGGAAGAATTTTAATATGAATTTTTATACTCGTGACCTTAGTTACATAATACTTTAATTTACTCGCTGTAATTTTACTATACATAATGCAGATTAAAGGTTATGAAACTCGTAAACTCCTTATTTTGATAATACATTTTAAATCTGTCGTGAAACTGTTATCGATGAGAATACAAAACGTAATACGATGTAAACACAAACAGTGAGTATAGATATGATATTTTTTTTTACATAATAAAACGGTATACGATTTATATATTCTGCATATGCAACCGTCGGGATGGTTTATTTTTGTCCTTATTTATAAATATTGTTCATATTTCAGTAGTGCTGGTTTCAAAACGCAATTATAAGAAATAATACTTGATACATAGGAAAAAAACGTTATTTTCGAATAAGCTATGGTATAATTTTCAAATGTGTATAGTGCTAATCAAAGATATACTAGATCGGTATTCAAAGAAAAAACAAAATTTGCTTCCAGTTTTAAACTGCCGTTGGCTGAGAAAGTTTGTAAGACAATATATTGCTAATGCTTGAAGGACTTTGATGTTGGAACACAAAAATTCCAAAAAATCTATCGCGCTACAAGTCTGGTATGTCTATGCTGCTAATAGTTCAAGTATGACTCATAAGAAATTAATATATTGATAAAAAAATACTACACAAAACAATACGTATAGCCAACACTACGAAACTCAATGTACTAAAAATTGTGTTTTAATAAAATAATAAATTGGACAAACTACATTTTTATTCCAACAGAAGAAGCCTTGTCAGTAAAATTGATGTAATAAATAGTTTGTGTCGTAATAAATTACCAATAATGCAATAAACGCGTATATTCAGTGTTACGCAATACACTATTGCATGATTTATAAAATATTATAGAGCATAATATTTAACTTACTATACCGCAAAAACATATTAGCAATGTAAAATAAATTCATAGGAAACAAGTGACAATTTGGTATAAATAGAAGAGAAAAATTTTAACTTATTTATTTATAAATAAATTGTCAAAACATTTTTGAATAGTGATTGCAAATAAATAACATAGAAGAGTAATAATACAACAGATTTCGAATAAGTGAGAATTTTCTTGTATGGTAACTAAATATGATAGAATTCCACCCCTCAGATTTAATAATAATATTAATTTGCTAAAATTGAAAAATTTAGTTGTTCCAAAACTGCCATTTACAACACCAGCGCCCAGAATACAATATACATTTTTTTTTATCAGCAGAGAAGTAAAGTTTATAGAGAGCAGTTCTAACTAGCAGTATGCAGTAGACACCGCAGACGTTGTGATATTGTGAATTTCACTCTGAACTGAACGATAAAATACAAATAACGTAGTGCGCATGTGCGATTGCGTCCTATAAGTATTATAATACATCACTACAGACGCATGTATAGAGTGTACATATTATTCTCTCGGAGTGGTGGTGGTGTTGTGGTGAACATTTCGTATTATATTATTTATATGTGTATATATATGGTACTATGCATAGTATATTTTTATATTATGTTAATTATTTAGGTAGAGCACAAGCAATGTCTACACAACAATAATAATACAGTATAGTGATTCGTACTCCGTAATACTCGTACATATACGTATGTAATCTACCTACGGGCTAAGGCAATGAAGGAACTCGTTTATTTGTGAGAGTCTTTGCTGTTTATGTAGGTAGATACAGATTATAGTTTGTTTGAATTGTCAGATCAAAGTAGGAAGAAGAAGCGGAGAGACAGAGAGAGGACTGAGGAGTAGGTTATAATGCAATGTTGCCAATCGGTTATAAGACAGAGTCGTTAATAACAAACATGTGCGTTTTAAATTAAATTTACATCAATAATTCAATGCGAACTTTTGATAAGAAGCATTTATAACATTACCAAGTGTTGATATAAATTATCTGGCACAACTGATAGTATACAACTACCTACGTGGTTTTCAGCCACTTATTACTTACTTATTGTAAGAAAGCAATGTTCAACTCATAAATAATATTCCCGCGTAATGGCAAGCAATGTAAGTAGACAGTAAATAGTACATAAAATATACTAATTTATAATGTCTACGTGAAGACGCTAATACGATATTATTTTTTCGTAATTGCTCTATATGGGTATAAATATGTTACAAAAAAACAAGTAGGTACAATTTAATTAGAAAGTACTAAAGTAATAATAATACATATCAGAAGCAATCTGAAGTCACTATGTGTAACTATCAAACTTGTCACCTAAATAAACTACCTATATTTAACGAGTGAAATAAATTGCATTTATTCCTAATTGTTCACAAGGAGATTTATATTCTGAAAGAAATATAAAGGATGGTGGCAAAACACTACATGTATAGTTAAATGTTTGAAGTGAGAAGTGAAACATGGACTTTACTTAGCCTTCTCTGTTTACCTTTACACGGATTTCTCTGATTTTAAGTAGTACAATAAAGGCATTTGGACAAATATCATAAAGAATGATATAATATTGCGACAATCGGTAACTTCCTAATGTAAAGGAATAAAAGCATGCGAAACAAGTGTACAGGATTATAATACTAACTTACACAATGTAAAAAAAACACTGACAACATCGCAGACAACGAAAAAACCAGATCCATCTCATATAATATGTACTATATAATTATGCTTATAGTTATATTATTCTATACAAGTATGACTGCTATGATAATATTAACTAGCACCTACCTACGTGTTTTGGAAAAGATTTAAAAAAACGTATATAATTTTAAGAACATATATACGAGTACATACTATCTGTGGTGTAAGTATAACCCCACACAACACTTTTATGTATAGGTAGGTATAGATATATTTGACTGTTATGTACTTATAGAGAGATTCTGATGGAGATAGAGACAACTTTGTTTATGTACATCCTATAACTTCGTAGCCGTAGCCTGTAGTGCGGTGTTGCCATCATTGTATTGGTGAGGTCGCTCGACCGGCCTGACAGGCACCCCGATAGGTACCTACAGTGGCTGGTTTATACATTATATGTATATAGTTACTATATATATATATATATATACGGTGTGGTGGATATTTTGTAGTATAGCATACACACCAACACGCACACCTATTCTATGTATATTATTATGTTGGCTGGAAACAGGCTAATATTCGCGTACACATTGATATGTTGGAACTAACGCAACGTTGCCGCATCTACCAAAACCATTTTGGTATTATTATTTTCGAGATCAGCGTTGCCAAAAATATTATTACGTGAATACTAACCAAATTTTAATGTTTTGCTAGACACTAAACATTGATATGCATGTGCGTATGTGTGTTGGATACATCTTCAATATGGAAAATATCTATAATGATGATTTAATTTAAACAAATATAAAATGGTACATACGGAATAAGCTCAGAAATATTAACAAAACATTAAAATGCTTGTTACCTGGATAATATATTAATTATTGTTATTATTAATTTTCACATCATAATATTACATTACACGATATTAATAAGACATCAAAATCTTAAGGTAATATTAGACTACACAAAATAATAAGAAATATTTGTTGATTGACTTGAAGTTAATTTTGTAAAACTTCATATTAATTTATGACAATAACTCTGTAAAGTCCAAACCAGTTGCTTTATTATTATAAAATATTTTAAATTCAAGCAGCTTGTGTTATTTCCATAAAATAATCAAATAATAATTTTATTATCGTACTAGCTATTTTAGAAGCCTTCAGATGTCTTTTGACAGTTTTATTATAAATCTCATTAGTTTTCAAGACAATATGTGGAGTATTGTGTTGGGCTTAATAGGACAAATTGATATGTTGGTATTTTTTATTCGGTACCTAGTTACATAAAAATGAAAAGGTGCCTTTAAATTTTCGCGGGAAAAACTTCTAAAATTAACCATACCTAGTATATCATAGTAATAGAATTTTGACATTTCGGACTTGAAATAAAAGGGGACTTTCGGCCAGCAACATTTTTTTTATTAATTTTAACGGAATTAATTTGCAGTAACTTACCAGTATAGTAAATAAACTATAGAAAATTTGACAACAGGGATTTTAACTTTACAAAACCGGTTGTAAGGAAATATTCAATAATCTATGAACCATTGAGTGGAAAGCAAACATTTTTGCAAGATTGGATGACTGGAAGAAGCGTGGATGAAAGTGTCTGTGTTATCAAGTATTATTTCATATTTCAAATCACTGAACCATAAAATTCAATTAAGTCTTTATTTTCCCGCAAAGAATGCATCCCCCATTCCTTTTTGTAAGTTTTCAAGTGTCCTTTAAAAGTCAGATATTCAAAAAACATATATTGGCATGTTTTCAGAAGCACGTTTTTACTTCATTCACATTAAAAAATAATTTTTTTTTTTTTTTAAAAAAGATGTATCTAGGTTTGTTATAAACCCAAATACAACCTTATACACCTTTCACACTAAGCTAAAAGCTTGTGCCGTGAAAGGGGAGTTTGCCGGCATCTGGGATCGAACCACGGACCCCTTGTTCTGAAGGCCGAGACTCTACCTCCAGGCTACCGACGAACTCAATATTTACTTAATTATCAAAAAATTGTTCGTTAGAAGTTGACAAGTTTTTATTAATCCACATACTTACAAGTGATGATATACGAATAAATAAATGTGTTTACGAAGCTGCATTTGCGAAAGTTAAAAACATTCCAATATAATTATGACATGTCTACAATAACTACAATGTAGGTATGTATATTATTTTCATTGTGACTTCTGTCTTACTTTCTTGTTTGTTCTGATGCCAAAATATAATTTTCCATTCAATTTAGTTATTTACCCAAAGAACATAACATAACACACATAGACAATTCACTAGATCGAGCTAATCCCAAACTAAGATATGAATCTTGTATTATGGGTACTAACACAATGATACACGTGTATACAATTATTCATTAAGCACATATACATGAAACACCTAGACCCACAACAATTTAAAAAAGATTATTCTTCAATATCAGGCCGGGAATTGAACCCCGGGCCTCATGACCCAAAGGCAAGAACGTTACCTCCACGCCACATCGGCCGCCAGTTAACTACCTAACTGTCTTGTTAAAAACTCATGTTTAGATTTTTATGCATCATACTAGGGCAGTGGCTGAAATACTAAGTGGCGAATAAAATAATGTTGACGTTCTTTAGAATTGAGTGAATAATGCAACATAGAGCAATAAATTTAATATTTTTTCAGAAAAACACATAATATCAGTTATCAATATAAATATTAGTTTAAAAAACACATTTTCGTGACAATAGTAGGTATATAACATCGTCAACACGAAAAACAATCGATTGGACAGATAGTAGTATCTGCCAAAGTCACTATTTCATATGTAGCTAGTAGCTACATACAAAAAAATATCATATCCATAATATGTTATGGGTACATTTCCCAAGGAACAAACATTCGATTTATGACAATTTGTGTATTGATCCGTTTACATAAGTATAAAGTATGTAATGAAACTTACAATAATTCAATTTTATATTTGAAAGCTATCCACTCGTTTACCAATAATCAGGATCTTTCAACAATAATACAAATCAGAATATAATATGTGAAGTGAAGGCTATGTAGACAGACAACTAATGATATTCTAACCGGAAAGTACTACACAATTAGTCAGTACGTAAATGATTGTATTATTATACTAACTGTATAATATGTAGGCAAGTATATCGATTTCTGTGAAATGCAGCAGTACAAATGCTTCACACATGCTACTGCACTCACAGCACTAAAAGAGACAACACAACACAAGGTGCAGTGAACAGAGTTACCATACCATACACAATACCTTCCTATAATATTAGGTAGGTATGTCTAGTGTGTTATGTAGGTACACCGTACACCTACATATACAACGCACTATCGTATGTAAACTATATAGCATGTACTAGTACACAAGCAGCATTCGCTAACTTCACAGCAAGCAATCATGGGAGGGCATCCTTTCAAAACACACCAATATGTAATATGGACACCATATAAGGTGCATAGTGCTGTATACATAGCTATAAACAATACCCCACAGATGAAAGATGAAAAGATACGAGCGAACCAAAAAGGTCGCCCCAATTACAGACAGCAGTGCACTCCGGTGCATGTATGTGTTGCATCACAAGTATTATAATAAATAGGTAGATATATATATATAAATGTATAAAAATACTCAATAACAAGTTATTCTGATATAACACAGGGAGGTGTAGACTCTATACTATAGTACCTACGTAAAGTTACTCTGCGATATAATATGTTTATAATAAAATAACTATGCAGGAGACAAAACATTTCGTGTGCAAGTCTTGACTTGAGCAGGGTGAACACAGTACTGTTAACTGTATATTGTTCTGATGTAGTGAGCAGAGTGATAGTCTCACCTCATGCCACCTAATACCAGTCAGCATGGGAATAGATGTACACTGATCCACCCATCTCATCACGGCATTTACAACAAATAGGGTAGCCAGCAGACCAACTGCTTGTAAAAACATGGAAGTCATTTTCTAAGTGCCAATAGAAGTTATAAACATTCAGGATGGATGGCATACCCCATCGCTGTACACTATCATATTATTATATATAGCCACGTCCATACTGCTCTGCAGATGCAGCGAACGACGTGTGCAGTGTGCACTAGTATAACGAGATTGTACATTGAATGTAGGTATTTGGAGTACATATTGCGTTGCGTTGGCTTTAGTGTACAGTTTTATATTATGTATAAAACTGGCAGACAACGAGCCCTTACGTGTCGCGACGAGGACAGGGGAGATCACCAGACAATACAATTCCATTCTACAAGGTATTTTATAAATAGGTAGTTCTATTCAAAAGTGAACAATACATTTCGCGTGGGATAGGTAAGTAGCTATGCAATATGCTGTGTACATTATTATGCAGAACAATACACATAAAGAGTACCAACGACATGTATGCGTTTATTCACATAATTAATCTAGAGAGAAAACTGGACTTGTAGGCAAGACTAAACTATACTACAGTATAAACTTGCAGACATGTATATTGTATTTTATTGATGTTTATATTTTTTTTTTAATTTAGATAATAAATATTTAAATAAAAAACACTGTTTACTTTCATTTAAAATTGTTATAATATTAAAAGCTTTTCGGACATACGTCCATCTTCAGTAATAATTACTTATAACTAATGACAAATGACAAATTGATGGTACATGATAATACAAAATTAAATGTGGGTAGGGGTAGTGGGCGGGGTTAATAGAGATGTAAAATGGATATGTGAAGGTATAGGTAGAGATATTGTTTTAAGGTAATCTATGGGTGGAAGTAGTAAACGGGTAGGTAAGAGGAGAAATTAGAGGTGGGATTTGAATGTTAATGTTAATTTTTTTTTTATTTATTTATTTCAAACTTAAAGTTACAGCTTATAGAACATAATAAACGAAACAATAATAGTGCAAAATTAAAGCCAATTACAACTTAAGTTATATAATACAAAATGTTAGTTAAAAAACAAATTATATAAAACAGTTATTAAAATTATTATGATGAAAGATAATAAAATAAATGTATATTTTAAAAAGGTATATGTATAAGAATATGAAAATAAAGAAGAAAAGTAATGAGATAAATTCAATTACATGTGAGCATTTTAGGATTGAGGGGAAAGGAAAAGGGAAGGGAATGATTTTGTTCGAAGATCTGAGTAACTTGAGTAAAAGTAAATTAATTTATGATGATGTACTATGCATACAATAATTATTTATGTTAATTTTTATATAAGATATATTATATTTTATTCTAATATGGTTGATTGATATTATATTGAAATATGGTTGATTGTTTATCTGGAATAGGTACTATAAAATAATATCGTAACAGTACTCCGCATTATAATTTCACTCTTTTCATAAATTCCACGTATTTTATTACATTGATTATTACATGAACAAAATAGACAAATAACTGTATTTTGAAACAATACCGATAAATTCTTACGTGATCATATTATGCAAAACACAATTTCGAAATATTTATTTATTTATTTATTTACAAATATTTACGGCCAAAGCCTTTTACATGTTAAACCTCTGTATACATACAAAACATGTAAACAAAGGAAAGATCTGTTACAAAAAAGACACAAAACAATTAGACTAAAGAAACGAGAGTTTAACAGACAATATAACATTAATCATGTTATATTTATAAAATAAGATACAAAATTGTTAAAAAAAAATTGGTCAAGACATTACAAAGAGAAATCAAAGTGGTATAAAAATGTCAAATATAGTAAAAAGTCATATGTAAACATTAGTTCGTCAATTGTTTTAAGGAAAAACGAGTGATCTGTGGAGGGTATTACATATATAAAACTACGAAAAATGTTGATGAATTCTATATTTAATAACGAAATATATACAGTAAATAATATGGAAATGATATCAAAATTGCTGTACCTGCATTAAGCAATACTATAATCATTGTTGGATACAGCTACTTGCATACTCCATATAATTTATATATATATATATATATATTACTCCATATAATTTATGCATCATTCAGCTACATGATATTTTCATCACGACAGAGATATATATTATCTAATCTCCGATGCGATGAGTGTATCTAATCCAAATTGTTATTATCGATTTGGTTTGAAAGGAACACCGCGGTAACAATGGTTTTCTGTGGGCGAAGTGAAAATATTTTGCCAGCCACAAAAAAAATAATTGTGTAAGTACACAATACAATTACATACAAGCAAGTTTATGTACTGCACAAGTGCCTCTCTTTATGCGTGGGACGTTGAGGGAACAATAAAGATGGGAGCCATAATTCAACAAATCAACACATCATAATATTATAGTAATACAAGGGAAATATTTTAATTTATTTTTTATTTATTTCAATAAACGGCATTAGCCTTTAACATTTATTAAATATACAACAGACATAAAAAGTACACAAAAGTAAATTCAAACAAGACAGGAGTAATTAAGACATAAAATAACAATACATAATCCAAAACAATATAAATAAATTAATATACACATAATATAAATAAAATTTGATAAAAGTTAAACAATATATGTATGATAAAATCTGTATAATGGTTATATAATATAAACTATAATAATGGTTATGCATGAAAAAACAAAAGGATTCACATTTTTATTCTTAATTTTATGAAAATGGGGGGGAATTACTACTTTTATTTATTTATTTTATTCTTCACTGTACAGTGGTTATAATATTTCAAATCAATCAAATATGTATTATAAAATATCAGTTATACAAATCAATGTACAGAGGGGGGCGGGTTTATCGCTATAATGCGATGTTTTCCAACTAATCCGGATTATCACGAAGATATGTTCAGTAATGATGAAAGAATTAGTTTTTGTACATAGCTATCTTATAAATTAGTCCTAGAATGTGATATACAGAAAATTTGATTTTAATCATTTTTTAAATTACTTAATGTACACATTTTACCAAAATACAGACGACAAAATGATTTTCGCGGTGGCAAAAAAATACCACAAAAACGTACCACATGACATAGAAACTCTTAGAATTGTGATTATTGTATGTAACACAGTCTGTTGTGTTGAAAACTGGATTTTCACTTACTCAGAAGTGTGGATGTCAATCAAATTAATTTTTGAACTATAGTCTGTACGCGACTAACTTCGCGCTCTCTGCATTGATTTTGTGTGTTGAGAGCGCGAAGTTAGTCGCGTACAAACTATACTATAGATGACTCGCAAATGACACTCAGTCTGGGCAAAAATATTAATGTCCATTTTTCTGAGCAATTCAATGTGTGCGAGTCATCTATTGTAGTTCAAAACTTAATTTTCTTAGAATTGTGTTTTTTTCTAACACAATGCTGTACTATACGTACCTATAGATACTATTATATTATTATAGTATAACCATGTGTTAGAAAGGAACAGCTCTCTACGAATTACTATCTCAGGTGGCACGGTTTTTCATGGAAGAGCACAGCCTTGTTCTTGTTATATGTATGATCGTAGTACACTCCTTTTTCAAATGAAGTATTAAATTAATTTAGTACTCACTTCTTGCACTTGGTAACTAATACTGTTTTTAGCTTTGAAAAATTGCCGCAATTTATACAAAATTATAGCCACAGTATTAAAAACTAAAACTCGAGACATGTATTGAATTTGATTTTAAAATCGACTGTCTTACACGAGATAACCAACTCAATTATAATAAAGTATAATAAGAATGTATACGTATTATTGCAATAATGAAACCTCGTAATTATTTAAAAATAACGCAAATAATTGGTGCCATAGAATATTGAAAAACGTTTAAAATACATATCCCAATACTGTATCACGATTCGATAGAACATATTTGGTATCCAAATTCCCCTATAGATTGGTATCATTATCAGATCACGTAATATAAAATTATTTATTCTCGTAGAACCTATAATAATTTATTGTTAAAACTATTGTGATATAATTTTGTTGAACATATTATAAAAAATGTGTTTATGCTACAAACATAATAACACTTATTATAATTATATCTATCCATAGAAAGGTTGTTTGCGTTTTTGTAATCATTGATACGTTTATTATTTAAAAGATTTGTATTTTCTGTCTATCGACTGTTATATTATAATGCAATTAAATACACATTTTAAAAATTATGATAAAAAATCGATATTTTTAATTTATTCACTGTGTCGGTGTTTAGGTAGTAGAATTCCATATTGAAATAAATAAAACAAGCGTTTTATTCTACTATTGATTTATTCGATGAGAGAGACGTCTTTCGTCGTATTAGGATTGACAATGTCCTTATAAGACGAAAGACGTCTCTCTCATCGAATAAATCAATAGTAGAATAAAACGCTTGTTCTATTTATTTCGATATTTTTAATGTTTTACTTTATCGTCACGGAAAGACGATTTGTCCAAGAGTCACTATATTAAGCTAATTAAATTAATGTAAATTATATAACACAGGAGAGATACCTGAGGACTTCGCCAAATGTCTGATACGAGCGCTACCTAAGAAAACAGGCACGACAAAGTGCGAACAACACAGAACATTAAGCATGATATCACACGCTTCTAAGATACTCACTAACATTATAATGAAAAGGGCGGAAAGTAAAATCAACGAAACACTTTCAGAAGATCAATTTGGATTCCGCAAAGAGACAGGTACAAGAGATGCAATTCTGAGTCTAAGACTTGTTCTTGAAAAGAGAATAACAGTAAATAGAAACACGTATGTAGCATTCATCGACCTAGAAAAAGCATTCGATAAAGTAGAATGGGAACAACTTTTTAAGACTCTAAACCAGATAGGAATGAGCTATAAGGACAGAAGAGCAATCTGGAGCCTATACAAGAATGAAATGGCTGTAATTAAAAGCGGAGAGAGCTGCGCAGAAGCGAGGGTAGAACAAGGTGTGAGACAGGGATGCTCAATGTCGCCAGCACTCTTTAACTGCTATATACAGCGAGCTATTGATGAACTCAGAGAAGAAATGAAGAACTGGACAGGAGTAAAAATAAATGGGAAAAAAGTCGACATGATTAGATATGCAGACGACATAGCACTGCTCGCAGACTCCGAGATGGAGCTGAACGAAGCCTTAGGGAAAATGGAAAGTATACTGTTGTCAAAGTACAACATGAAAATAAATAAAGATAAAACAAAATGTATGGTCGTTGGAAGGGAGGAAGCGACTGCGAACATTGCCATAAATGGAGTGAGCATCAAACAAGTAAGAGAATTCGTGTACTTGGGCAGCAGAATAAACCAGGACGGACGCTCCAAATCAGAAATTGTGAGCAGAATAAACCAGGCACGAATTGCCTTTAACAAAAAATCCAAAATATTAGAATCCCCTAATATTGATCTAAGCGTGAGGAAGAATCTCACTAAAGCCTTTGTGTGGAGCATTTTGTTATATGGGTGCGAGACGTGGACCATCAGCAAGAGGGAAAGCGGACGGTTAGCGGCATTTGAAATGTGGTGCTATAGACGCATGCTGAAGATTCATTGGTCGGAACACGTCGAAAACGAAGAAGTGTTAACCAGGGTTGGCGAAAAAAGGCAACTCCTCAAAAGAATCTGCCAACAACGAGCTAATTGGATTGGCCACAACATCAGGCACCCAGGACTGCTCATCGCAATCGCAGAGGGCAGGACCGAAGGCACAAATGGCAGAGGTCGACCGAGAGACGCCTATATGGACCAACTGAAGAGGGACATGAGCTGTGGCTCATATATGGAGTTGAAGAGACTGGCTGAGAATAGGGAGGAGTGGAGAAATAAGTCAAAACTCGTTGCAGACCAATCCAATGGATTGTAACTCATTATATATACAAACATAGTCTGGAAGCTTGTACCTAATAAGAGAACTATGTATATGTGAATGCAGTTAAAGTACCTAATCGAAGAACGTTTACTTTGCACGGCATACAAGAACGTAATAGGACCAAAAAGGAGCAAAGAGAGAGAGAGAGAGTACTACGTTCTAACTTCAAAGTTATATTTCCCGGGGGTTTACGGTGCGGAAGGGCGGGCGGATCGATTGAGGGGCGGGTGAATGGAGTGTCGCTGGGCGGTTGAGCGACCCGGGCTGTGGTGCGAGGCAACCCTCCCTCAAAAGGGAAAGTGACACCTAGGACTATCTCTCCGGTCCCTCCCACGCAAAGCACACATCCTACTCACAGCAAACAGCATAATATACAACACTTACTACACACCACACACATCTACATCAAGTATATGCAACGTATCTGACATGATATTACTACCTAGATGCAGACTCCACTATTATGCACATTTTATTAATACATATATACGGAATAATCCAAGCACAACCTTAGTTAGTAAAGAGCGCCCTTGAGGTGGATTTTTTTTTTTTCACAAAACGGCGCTTTACAAATCATCCAAATAATAATAATAAATAATAACATTATGCAGGTAAAGAATAAATAAATAGTTGAATACATTATCATATAATGTCCTCTAATTTCAGTAATCAATGAAAGTCGGACCAATACATGTGTACAGTAATCAATAGGGTAAATAAAATTAACGAATGAACAACCAAACACAGAGTACACCATGTATATTTAATTAAGACTAAAGTCAACACAACACAACTGTATAAAGGGTAGAAAGATAGGTACGTGGTTATACGCTGTACACACAATACATTACATACTGACATAGGCATCCTATATAAATACGGTAAGGTTTATAGTTGTAGATCGAAAAGTGCTGCTGTCGATGTGTACCTATTGATATAAACTAAATAATATTATGTTTTTGACATTTTGACAAATACAACATAACCTTTCTAACTAAATAAATGTAGTAGGGTGAGGATAATGGAAGAGTATTTACGTTACGTAACATTTCACACAATTCCCGTTCGACAAATAACTACATTACTCGTAATGATATAACAGCAATAAATAGTCACGAGTTGGTATGAAATATATTATAAATGATATAAAATCATAAATGAAGGATGCAAACACACAATTATAATGAAAAAGTTAATATAAAATTTATAAAATATATATAAATTATTGTATATGCATATCCCTACCATATAACAAATTACATGTTATTGAATTGTTATTGAATTACATGTTATGTTGAGAAATTGTAACAATGTTTGTTAGATAACTAGAGAATATTATAATCATGTTGTTATTCATCTCATTCTTTTATCCATAATCAAATTTCATTACATAGATAAACCTTTAGTGAAATTGCTATATAATATTGTTGTCATATAATATTTGACATCTACAAAATGTTTATAACACGAATCTTCCTTTAGGCAAAACCTAGGTGATTGTGTAATACACGCTTAACAATTATTATTTGAATCTCATACAAAATGAATAGTGTTTATTATTATTAAGTTAGATATTTAATGACGAATTTGTGATGTAAGCCTTATATAACGCACTATTGTGTTATCTCAATATTTGTAGATAATAATACTTAGTCACTTTGCGTAAATAAATCGTAGTTTATAAAAGAATTTACAGTATTCAGACAATTGATTTCAAGGTCATTACATGCATTGTAGTAACAAACCGTACATACGCCTACCCACACTTCCCCCATTATATATTCATAAGGTAAAACCTCAAATTTCGACTTTAATTGAATGTAAATAAAATATACATATTCATGTATTAATATTTGATTAGCAGGATTATGTAAAATCAAATGCTACTTTACAAATAATAAATGAGCGTGATTATATTGAAAATTATATTATTATTATATTATATTAAAAATAGTAAATGGATGAAACCTGTTTACAATTATTATTTTTCAAGTTATACTCAGGATTATATGTATAATTGATATCAAGGGGTGGCAATGAAGTCTGATTCTGCATAAGACATTATACGTCAGTAATATTTAAAAACAAAGAGAGATTCATCCACGTACCTGTATCTTCATTATTTACAACATTATAAGATAAAGCAAATTATCAACGATCTAAAGAAGTCAGCGTTCCGTTCGAAATCACTCAATGTATAAAATACATACAACGCTCAACTTAATTGTTCGGAAATATTACAAGTGATGTGATGTGATGTGCTGTGTACTATATAGGTAAGAAGAGAAGTGGTAAACACTCAATGACTTATAATACAGTTGTGTATCTACATACTCTTACAATAATAATAATATAATTTTGAAGCAGCACTTCCATTGGAAATATTGCAATTGTTGGAGCGTACAATTATATCCAGAGATAGCTACGAGTGCCAAGCACTTGATAGATACATTTATAATAATGTAGGCAAGCACAACGAGAATATATAGCGTTATATTATGTGTGAGCAATGAGTAATAATACTAAAGGTACAATAACTAAAACTACCTTAGCCACAAACTTTTCAACACAATATTGAGTCATCAAATTTTGATCGTTCAACCGTCAAATTTAGCGTAGTATTTTTTCCATGATCCATTATAAATATAACTATGATCATCATCATCATACAAAACACTGTTTACCCGTCAAAGATCTTTTACTCCGTTTCATCCGTGGAAAATTTCAGCGATCTGCACACTTACATATTATGTACATAGTTCTACAAAATATAAAATTCTAAGAAAATTGAGTGTATAGAAATCAAACAATGGCGATCGTGAAAGATGTTACATGAAAATAAATTGAAATACAGGTACCTAGGTATAACAATATGGAAATACATGTTATGATGAGATAAAACATAAAAGATAAGATAATGATGCGACTGTCAAGTGGTAACGGATAGATTAGCATAACGGGTAGATATTGTAATTAGATGGTAACAATGTAACAAAGCGAGTGTACTCGTGTATGTGCGTATCGAAATAATCATCTCTGTAGAGTCGAGAGAGATGATGGGGACCGATAGTGGGAAGAGAGGAGGACTCGGCCGAGTACGGAGTATTTCATTTGGAAAGAACTATATGCCGAGACCGGCAAATTACTAACGCGAAACGTTCGGAAACGATAACACTGGCATCACAAGAACATAATATTATTATGTATACATGTATGAGTTATACAGGCAAAACTGTGATTAAGCAACACCTGCACAAAATATTTCACGTTAGTAAAATATGTTGACGAAACAACGACATGCAACATAATATTATTATGAATTAACATAAATAAATAATTACAAACCTCATAAAAACTTCATGACATCAGCCTCATAAATTTAGAAGCTCAAGTTGTAATGAAACACGCCGGTAACAATATCATTAATAGAAATTAAGGGAATTCAAGTTAAATTAACGTGTGGCTGGGCGTTGAAGGTCTTCAATCAAGTATTCGATCACATTAGTAGAGTACAACATACTGCATATATATTACAGACCTATAATGATTAATATTATATTTGTAATTGTACGTACAGACAATACTAATTAGAGACATAAATACTGTCATGCACGCTGTACGTGTACGAAGGTATTCCAGGTTCCGTACGGGACGGTCAACTGCATTTTTTCAGAGAAATTGTACATTAAATGTATTTTTTGTATGTATATATTTAAATAAACTCTGACTCTGACTAAAATGACTCTGGATTGACACTGTCCGTGTGTGTGAGTTTCCTGTAGATGTTGAACTCGAAATTATTGTTGTTTATTGAGAGAAATAGATCAAGGAAAGTAAATTTAATGAACTTCAGTTTTTTATGAACCAACTGAGTTTACATATTTCATTGGGACATCAGATTGTCTTTCATTATGCTTTCTATATACTTTATGCTCTATATGCACTATACTTTCATGCTTCACATGATTATGATATCGCCACCTTGGAAATATATGTTTTATTATGGTATAGTGGTCCTTGCCCTCTTCTTCTCGCACTTACATTTATCAACATCATAATTTAACCTTCATGTTCAGTTTTAGATTCTTTGCTAATTAGATTTAATAATGTCTCAGCAAGGAGACAAAACAATTACTTACTCATCCATTAAAAAAGAAGTGTATTTAAAAAAGTTTAGTGTTTTATTTAGTTTTGTTGATAATCGTACTTTTTTACTGGATTTGGTATTTACCATAATGTAGTTTTTATTTTTCTTATTTTGATCTAAAAATATTATGTTGTACAAAGTAACTTAGATTAAAACAAGATTCAACTGCGATTTTTTTTTCTTGTTCCTGGTTCACGGCTGAGACGTTCGCAATTAGAACTGGAACGATTCTCAGAAATAATTACAAAGCGTGAAGTTTCGAATATAAAACGAGACCGTCACTATGGAAATGAAGGAATATAATATAAGTTATGCTAGAAAAACGAAAACCAAACGATGACGAATGACTGATCAGAGACGGAAGGTCATTATACGAGTATAAAACCATTAAATAATATAGGAAAAATATTTTATTTTATAACGAAATATCCCAAAAGTGGGGTAGTCTGCGGACTAACTGCAAGTTATAAACCTGCAAATTGTCCTCTCCGTGCAAATAAAAAATAAGGTAATCAAGAATGATGGAATATCCTATCGCTGAATTGTAGACGTTAACTTACTCTCTTATGGGGTGTTCACATTTGGCGAATATCGCCAGGCGAATTTCAAAATATAACGTCAGGCGAAAAAACAAAATTCGCCGTACGCCCATTGATCGTCACACCTGTTCACACAGTCCACCGATTTAGAAACGATCTGTCAGATGCGTTTTGATTTTGACACTGTTTTCAAAATGGCGGTCGTCGAGATGGAGATCGCGAAGTGTTTACTTTTAGTCGAAAATGTTATAGTAGAGGTTATAAGGAGCCTTTTAATTAAGGAAACAAACGCCACAAACCAACAAAAAAGATAATAGCTGTCACGAAGCGGGAAACATTATAAAATTTATAGGTTATAAAGCTTTTACCATATATACGAACGCCGCGCATATATGCGCATGCGCAAATCGTTCAATCGGCCGAGAAAGTTGGAAGGTGGTCGACTCGAGATGATATCGTTTCTACTGGTTTTTATCGTTTCAGACTAGCTGTCATTTTGTTCACACGGTTCAAATGGCTGGCGATATTCGCCAAAGTGAGAACACTACATTATACGCGAGGTTTTACTCACCTGCCATTCACAGTATACTCGAAAACTCAGAAGAGTGGGAGACCTATTCCTTAATGGCGACTCCAGGGGGTGCATTACTTTACCGGGGACTCCACAGAAGAAGAGCAAAATCCCCTGGATAATTATAATATTTTAAAGGTGCATCGACAATAGTTTTATCATTCACCATAATATCCGTTGTTGTTATGGTATGATAAAACTACTATGATTGTAATCAGTGATATAGTTTTGAATATAAAGTAAAACAAAAACGAAGTCCTTGTTTTGAAATATGTAGGTTTATAATTGTATATTAACAGAGTAAATATTTAAAATGATTTTAAAAACACTGTATAATTTCCAAATTAAATTTATTCACCTCAAACGTTTTCGCCAAGGCTTCTACTTGGCATCATCAGGAGTCCTCCTGATGATGCCAAGTAGAAGCCTTGGCGAAAACGTTTGAGGTGAATAAATTTAATTTGGAAATTATACAGTGTTTTTAAAATCTTTTTAATTATAATGAATTTCCAAAGTGTTAACACAAAAACTTTTGATTTATTAGAGTAAATATTTATAGAGTTTAACAGCGCCATTACACGCTAAATCTTGCGTCACTCCTCATTAATCATAGATCAACACTATGAGGGTATTAGGTTCTACCTTTGGCCATATAATGTTCCTCTGAATATATGCCACATTCTTAACTCAAAATGTTGTTTAGAAGGCAGAATAAAAAGGTCCCATAGATTTCTATGCATGGACAATTCACACAGATTTTGTTTTTAAATATTATGAGAAATATATTTTTTTTAAATGCACCTAAAAAATAACTGAAAGGAGTGAAGGTACACGATTAAATGTGAATTATAAATATTTAATGCGAATACCCCTAAAACGTATAAAACAATAGACAAATCAGTTGTTACTAAGTAGTAATTCACTTATTCAGGTATATATTAAGAAAATTAATGACATGCTAGCTCTTGACTTGAAAATACATACATACATACATACCATCACGCCGCTTCCCTCGCGGGGTAGGCAGAAAGGATCGAGCGCCACTTCCTTCTATCTTTGCATACATCTTTCGCTTCCGTCACTGTCATACAATTCCTCATGCATGCTCTCCTGTTCAATGTGCTCAACACGTGACCGTCCTGTAGGATTTGATTTAAATGATCTTGCCATTTAATCCTCGGACGTCCACGTCTCCGAGCACCATTCCTCTCAGACAAATATATCTTCTTAGTCATTCTGTCCTCATTCATTCTTTCCACGTGCCCAAACCATCTTAACTTATTTACATTCATCCTTGTTATTACACCAACTTTCATTCCACATTCCTTTCGTATATCAATGTTACTCACACGATCTCTCAGACTTTTACCACACATCCTTCTCAACGATCTCATTTCCACTGCATTTATGCCACTTTCATCCTTCTTTAACCATGTCCACGTCTCACTTGCATACATAAGTGTTGGCACTAAGATAGCAGAGTGCACCAACCTTTTAGCTGTGGTGGATATGTTTCTATTTGCAATTATTGGTCGGATTGCACCATTTACCTTATTGCCAGCAACTTTTCTCCTTTCAATATCGCTTTCACACTTCCCATCTCTCGTGAACAAACTACCTAAGTACACACATTCGTCAACTTGCTCTAACACTTCGTTGTCAATCATCACCTGGCATACTGTTCTCTCACTTCCTCTTTCAAACACCATAATTTTTGTCTTTTTTGCATTCATTCTCAATCCATTAATCGCACAATTTTCATACACACACGTCATCATTCGCTGTAGATCACTTTCACTTTCAGCCATCAATACCAAGTCATCGGCAAACATTAACGCTCTTACATTCATCCCATTCATATCAACACCTACATTCATTTCTTTCAATGGACGAATACAATGATCAATGTATAGGTTAAAAAGCCATGGCGACATAACGCACCCTTGTTTTACTCCTTTTGTCAGTGTGAACCATTCCGACAGGTTATTGTTCACTCTAACACACGCAGAACTTCCTGTATATAGGGACGCAATGGCGCGAATTAGCTGACTACCCGCCCCACACATTGATAGTACTTGCCACATTTTCTCACGATCTACTCTATCATAAGCCTTTTCAAGATCAACAAACGCGCAGAAAAGCTTCTGGTGTTTCTCCAGGAGCTTCTCTGTCACCATTCGCAGGGAGAAAATCTGGTCCACACATCCTCTACCACTCTGAAAGGCACCTTGCACATCCCATACATTCGTCTCAGTTACTTTTCGAACTCTTTCAATCAATATTCTTGCATACAGCTTCCCCACCGAGCTCAGCAGACTGATAGCCCGATAACTCCCGCATTCTAGTCTTGACCCCTTTTCTTTGTATAGAGGGCATATCACAGCTTTTCGCCAGTCTTCTGGCGTGCAACCTTCCCTCCAACACTGGTTAAAGAGTGCATGACACCATTCGAGAGTCCTCAGCCCACTCAGACTGATGAATTCCGTAGAGATCATATCATATCCAACCGCTTTGCCATTCTTTGCTTTCTTCAATGCATTCTTAATCTCATCCATAGTTATTTCTTCATCCCTTGTTTCATTCGCGTTTTCCCTTTCACTGTTCTGGCTTGGACATTCACCTCCACTTTCAAACAGCTCCTCAAAATATTCTTTCCATCTATTCACAACGTCAACACCATTCATCAACATACATCCCTCTTTATTTCTAATCGCATTCATACTATTCACCTCATTGTTGCTTCTTTTACGCTTAACTTCTTTCCAAAATATTTTCATACTAGCTTTTATAACCCGGCATCGCTCGGGTTTAAAAACAGATAATCATCCAAATAAATGTGTTAAAACTACACAAT
Source organism: Athripsodes cinereus (assembly GCA_947579605.1). Lineage (NCBI taxonomy): Eukaryota > Metazoa > Arthropoda > Insecta > Trichoptera > Leptoceridae > Athripsodes > Athripsodes cinereus. Next base: position 8,824,231 of record OX388306.1, on the reverse strand, counting down.
CTTATTGAAAAAAGTGAAGTAAGCACTAACTACGTAAAACTGATTAAGTAAATAAAAAGTGCAAAACCTATATAAAAAAATTTCTTCCCAATTTCAAAACATGAAGTTTGTAATCACACACGTCAATATTAGTAGGTGCCTACCTGAAAAAAAGTAGGTACTTTAACCTCTTCCCAATTTAAAAACTTAGTGTTTAAAACCCACATCCCCTTATTTAAGTAAAAAAATAGGAAATGCCTATAACAGAAAAAAACGGGTAAATGCTCTATTTTGAGAAAAAATAATAATAATTGGTTGGTTACCTACCAACATAGTTAAATAAAATTTCCCACATTTGAATTGGTATTTTAAGTTTTTATTTTCAGTTACTTAGATATTCAGATGTTTTGTCATTAGATTAAAAAATAAAAAAAATAACAAAACCTAGATAGGTATATCTTTTATAAAAAAAAATAACTACCAATAACATCAAAGTATGTTTATTATTCTATGGTAACAACCAAACGACCTCCTCAAACATGAATTGTCGTTTTACAGTTACTGGATGTTGGAAATTTAACATCCAGTAACTGTGTGCAAATTTGACTTCTGGTTTCAGTCTACATTTTTTTCAGTTTGTAATACTAAAGTAGCATTCACATTGCTTCACCTGTTCACATTTGTTCATCCTATACATTCACTGCCATCCGACACTCACGGTCATGTTGTATGTAGTTTGACGTCGTAAAAATAAATGAAAAATAGCACTTAATAAAATTTAAATCAAATGAATAAAATTCACGAAAGTATGATAATTTGGTACACGATTCTGACTTTCAATACAAATTCATAGAGAATAAGACAAATTAAAGGATAAAACTTGTTTATGGTCGTTTCAGTGAAAGGACCTTTCGTCAACATTATGTCGGGTAGTAATCGGTTTCATCCGGAATCGCTAGTGATTGATGAAACGATTGACTATTGATGAAACGCCTGTTCACACCTTTTTATTTTGGAGGATCATCCAGAGTGATCACTGGAAGTGAACAAATGTGAGCGCTCCTTTAGATAATCAGATGTTATGTCATTTAATTAAAAAGGATTAAGTACCGGTAACAACTAAGCATATTAATTATTATTCACCGGGAGCAACCAAACATTTTCCTCAAACATTAATTGGCGTTTACAGATTGGAAATTTGAAATATATTTACGGTGTACAAAATTGACTTCTAGTTACAGTCTACAAATCTAAATTATTATGTTTCAGTCAGCTAATTTAACGTCTAGTTACACCTTGAGTATTATGCTTTAAGTCTAAGATCTATTTAGCACCAAAATAGCTATATGTCATAATAATAATCTGCTCTATGCGTGCCAAAATCATGCATAAATAAGCACGTATTACCAAACGGATTCAATGTAGGATATACCAAAAACTTATTTTAAATAGAATCTGCAATCCAATCTACTGATGTTGGTGTGATATGTATTATCAATAACAATTATTTATTTTTCAGGTACTGATTTTAAAGTAACGAATACTCATAAAACCATAATAAAGTAAAGATTAATAACCATAACCAATAACCAATTTTCTGGCACCATTTATTTTCTAGCAACCCAGGGAGGCGTTCAAACAGTCACCGAGTGATCACTCGACGACGCTCTAACCGTTCACGCGCCCGGAGCGAGTCACCCGACGACTCGCACTGTTGCGTTCAGGCATGTCGTCGGGTGATCTACCGAAATCATAGCAAGATGATTATCACTCTGACAGTTACCTTGACGTTTGAGTGATGACGGTTGCCAAAACAATTGCGAAGTTAATCGTAATTATGGTGTATTCTTGTCTTATATAATTACTACTACTACTATACTATACCCTCACGCCATGTCCCAGGAGGGGTAGGCAGAGAGAACGGAACGCCATATAGATCTATCCTTACATACTTCTTTCGCTTCCTCTACATTCATCCAGTTTCTCATACATGCACGCTGATTTCTCTTACTCAGCACGCGTCCGTCCTTAAGAATTTGGTCCACGTGATCAAGCCACGTGGCTCTTGGACGTCCGCGCTTTCTCACACCCCTTCTTTCAGATAAATACATCCTCTTCGTCATCCTTTCATCTTGCATTCGCTCAACATGTCCAAACCATCTCAACTTGTTTACACGCATTCTGTTCACAACACTCCTCTCACATCCGCTCATTCTCCTGATATCCTCATTCTTCACTCTATCTCGCAACGTTTTACCAACCATTCTTCTCAGTGAACGCATCTCTACAGCATTTATTCCACTCTCATCTTTTTTCAACCACGTCCAAGTTTCGCTTGCAAACATAAGTGTCGGTATATAATTTTTCAAAACAGAAAATCATATTTTTTTAGTTCAAGAAGTGAAATGAAAGAGAAATTAAAATAGTTAGTGCAGATTTTAGTGAATAATTTATTTTTTACGGTTTGTTTAAATATGCATTATCCTAAAAACATTCTTAAAGCAAAGCCAATTTAACTATTCAAATTAAAAACGTAATCAAGTAAAGCATGACGCACTACCGCGAATGAATCTTACGAAAATGGCGCCAGTACGATGACATTTGGGATGTGAGCGCCCTTGAGGTGGATTTTTTTTCACAAAACGGCGCTTTACAAATCATCCAAATAATAATAATAATATAAAAACGCTCAAAGTTGTTCACGATTATCCGGGGTGCCATTCACCACTCATTGCAACTTCATGGTCGCTCAGGTCACTGAACATCGAGCGATATTTATGTTACCCTGAACGCCTCCCAGATAAAGCGTTGGATTTTGACATTTGTGGCACTTATATGACAGTTTTGAGATGTTTGCATTTAGAACGTATAATATTCTATAATTATTTTGAATTTAGAATACCCCAGTGAAATTTAAAAATACCGCAAACCAAACAATAATAATTTTATTATGTGAAATTACAAATCGCGGTCATAATTCTTTATTTGAAATGTAATTATATTCCTAAAATAGATGTTACACAAATGACGTTTTATATTTAGCTACAATTTTATTTTTGGAGTGAGACATTGCCTTAAAACGGAATTATAAAGCTGGTATGCAATTCTAACAATTTACTTTATCAATAGCCAATATCTTAATATCTAAACTTTGAAAATCTCATGTTTTTAGATGCTTGTTTTGAATAAATGAAATACTTCTAATGAAACAAATAGATGGAGGCATAATATGTGGTAATATATTACAAAAGTGCCTACTTAAATTATCACCGTATTATGTTAAATGCAAGTTTACTTATGTTATCTATGGGTTAATTAAAAATGAGAAAAATGAGGCACATGAGATGATTAAAAATGATATATTTCATGCCATTGTATTTGAGTTGGATCCCAGTTTTTGATAAAACAGATAACTATATTTTGAAATAAAAAGGAACTCTGAATATCTTACAATAAAATAAAAACATGTATTAATAGTATCGTTGTCGATATATAAGATTTTTTTAGATTTTGGAGTTTAGCATACTTCGACAATAGAACATTGAAGTATCACTGAATTAATAATTCTATGTTTTTGATATAACAGATAACTATATTTTGAAAAACTCTAAACATCTTACAATAAAATAAGAAGACGTATTAATAGTATCGTTGTAGATAGGTATATAAGATTTTTTAAGATTTTGAAGTTTAGCATACTTCGACAAAAGAACATTGAAATATCACTGAATTAATAATTCTATGTTTTTGATATTACAGATAACTATATTTTGAAAAACACTAAACATCTTACAATAAGATAAGAACATACAAATCACAAAACAAACAAACAAATGAACCAATGTACCAACCTAAATATTAATGTATTGGATTCTATGTCATTCATGTCGGCCAATATGAAATTAGCTCAAGATGTCAAAAATATGCAATTTTAACTCGCATAATTCAGGAGTTTTTATCATAACCAAACACAATAATTTATAACCAAAAAAATCCCCAAATGTTTAGTTTCAGTACTGATGTATTTCTCGTTACATCCATTGTGAAATTAATTCAGTACATTGAAAAATGTTCGACCATGAATATTGCTACTTACAAAAACTTTCATAGATTTTTCCATACAAATTTTATTATTATAATTTCTTTATCAATACGTAAGATATTTTAAATGTTTTTGGCCTTGAACGTGCCCAGGAGATGAGACCTCGTATAGAGTGTATTATTTTACTTCTGTCTTTCCTTATTTCAGAGTCCATTGAGGACATACGAACTAACGAACGCTTTAGAATATTTATGTGTGGATGATACATTTCATTTGATATGATAAATCTTTCTAAATTCTCTGTGTTTGATATAACAGATAACTATATTTAGAAATAAGAAGAAACTAAGAATATCCTACAATAAAATAAGAACACATATTGTCGATTGTTGTAGATAATATGAGATTTTTGTGATTTTACAAAACATCAACAAAAGATTGTTGATACATCATGATTTATAAATTCAATCTTTATAAAAGAATACTTATTAAATGTTTTCAGCTCGCATACTGGATGAGACATATCGTAAAGAGGACATAAAAGTCAAAAAACAAACAAACTAATGAACCGATGTACCAACCAAAATATTAATGTATTGGATTCTATGTCATTCATGTCGGCCATTATGAAATTAGCCCAAGATGTCAAAAATATGCAATTTTAACTCGCATAATTCAGGAGTTTTTATCATAACCAAACACAATAATTTATAACCAAAATAATCCCCATATGTTTAGTTTCAGTACTGATGTATTTCTCGTTACATCCATTGTGAAATTAATTCAGTACACTGAAAAATGTTCGACTATGAATATTGCTACTTACAAAAACTTTCATAGATTTATCCATACAAATTTTATTATTATAATATCTTTATCAATACATAAGATATTTTAAATGTTTTTGGCCTTGAACGTGCCCAGGATATGAGACCTCGTATAGAGTGTATTATTTTACTTCTGTCTTTCCTTATTTCAGAGTCCATTAAGGACATACGAACATACATACGAACGCATTAGAATATTTATGTGTGGATTTTCTTTCACATTATCAGACAATTTCTTACACTCTGCTTCATCTACTAATTTCTTTTTTTCCTTTATCAGTTCCTTTACAGCTTTCTTACATTCCTTGTATACTTCTCTAGCACTCTCAATTTGAAAATACTCTAATATTATTATTTTTTTGTGTGTAATCTGTATACACTAAATCTAAATTCTGTTTTCTCTCTTCTGTCTGTAATTCTTATTATTGTATTAAGTTTATTTGGTTTAATTAGTATTTGTTATTTTTAGTAAAATTGTAAGTAACACATTAAAGGCTGATGCAATTAATGTATAAATATAATAATTTAATTTTGGTTTTATATTTATGCATATTGTTTATTTCCCTAGTTGTAAGATTTATTTCTTTGTAATCTTATGAGCGAAACACTGTTTCTTTAAGATAATAAAATATATTGAGAAAAAAAAAGTGTAATGTTAGAATATTGACTCTAATAATCACCAACTAAACAAAACAAATGTACTACTAAATAATATATACGCGTATGCAATATGTGCACACGTAGCCGTGTCTAATCAAAACAGAAAGTGTGTTATCGCCAATTATGCTGATGACGAATGACGTGCCCTTCGAATGAAAAAATATACCTAACTACATAATTACAACTTATTGAAATTGTGCATGTTCCCTGTATAAATATTGAGTAGACGAATACGATTTCGGACATGTGGTGGTACAATACATACCATGGTGATGGTGAGGAGGTATACCATTCTTTTAGTCCTTTCTAATAAATTCTTCAATTTATTTGAAAAGTAGGTAGATACATATTTAATACAAAATCAATGTAGAAACATATGGTAAACTGAAAAAATAGAACGTGGTCGTATTATTTATTAATTTTCTATTCATTATGAACAATTTTTTGACATTAGGTGGATTCATCGTGACACTAAAGACGAAATAGTAAATCCAGTGTTTGAATAAAATCGGTGTGAATTAGACCCAGAGCTTCTGTAATAACAAAATAATGTAATAAGTGCATATTATAATATTATATTTTCTATTACCCTTACAGTACATTTATGTACAGTTTTCATGCGACGATGTATCAAGTGACATGCTTCGTGGCATAAAATAATAATTATATTATTCGTGGCAAGTTTTGAAGTGGCGTTATTATAACGGAGATGGGAGCCATTTCTCTCAAACAAAAAATACATTGTGTATGTAGACAAAAAATATTGGCTTGGCAGATTCGTGTGTTGATAGTATTCAAGAATGTATGAGAGGGAGCTAGCTAGCTGCTAGCTGTATAGCAAACATACCCGATACATCTATCTACATACTAAATAACTTCTCATCTGTAATAACGGTTGTCTCTACTATATTTTGCATTCAATATCTAGCACACAATAAGTGATTATAGACGATACAAACATATACATTATACATACTTGCGTAAGTAATATAACCACTTAGAAAGGCAAGGTATACATACAATATCAAAACGTGAACGTGCTACTGACAGTTTACCGATATTATACCTACCTATAGAACTTATTTATTTATTTTTATTATTTTACTGTACCATCCCAAAAGTGAGGTAGCCCGCGGACTAACTGCAGGTCATGCAGATTGTCCTCTCCGTGGCAATAAAAAATAGATTTTCAGGAAGGATGGCATGGCTCCTTCTTCCTTTTATAGGACACTAGAAAGTTTAATGACTTTTTGAAACCAACATGACTTAGGTGTATAAAATTTCACGAGACTGTTAGAAGACGTCAAAAATTAGTCGAATAATTTTATTCATTAATACTTTAACGGTATTTCTCACAAGTTGGGTAGCCAACAGACAAAATGCCTACAGTAAACATGCACGTAGTATTTTTCGTGCCAATAAAAGTTCAGACGTTCCGGATGACAGAAACCTCTTCACTAAATTGAAGGCGTTCAATGTCTTGTACGAGATGTTTTACAAATATTTACCTTTCACAGGACACTCGAAAACTTACAGAAAAGGATGGGAGACATAATTATTTACGGGGACTTCGCGGGTAGATTGATTGATGAAGAACCG